>CM067332.1:28177857-29396428 GCA_034376525.1 Nicotiana benthamiana | reverse complement strand
AAGGAAAGGTTAGTTCCTTCACGTGAAGTCTTGAAGTGTGGTATCTTCAAGCAAGCATCGTTGAGACTTGTGTTCTCAGTTTGTAACGGTTTGTTAAGCACCCGTAAGCTTAACGGAGTTAGTTGAAACTCGAGAGAGTCGCTTGGGAAATTGGACTAACCACACGTTGTGGTGAACCAGTATAAGTTCGGTGTGTTCTCTCCTTACTACTTTATTTACCGCACTTATTTTACTCCTGCAATTTTAATTCCGCAAATTTATCTTAATTTTTATTAAAACGCTATTCACTCCCCCTCTAGCGTTAAGCGTATTTTCTAACAATTGGTATCAGAGCCTAACTTTCTGAAAGACTTAACAGTTTGAGAGAAACAATCCATGGCTTCTACTCGTAACATTAATGTAGGACTAGGTGAAGGACAATGCTTCACAAGGCCACCACTCTTTGAGGGCACCAATTACACTTATTGGAAGGAGAGGATGAGAATTTTCATTCAATCAAACAATTTCCAATTAAGGAAAATTATAAAGAATGGAGAACAACTACCCACTAAAAAGGTTGGAGATGAACTCGTCCCAAAGTCGGAAGACGAATATGATATGGACGATATCAAAAAGGTGGAATATAATGCTAAGGCCATCAACATGATGTATTGTGCTGTAAATCCCGATGACTATCGAAAAATCTCATGTTGCACCACGGCCAAATAAATGTGGGACAAACTGGAGATCACTTACGAAGGTACGGATCAAGTCCGAGAAGCTAAAATTGATTTTCTAACCCATGAATATGAATTGTTTCATATGAAGGAGAATGAGAAAATAGATGACATGTTTGAGAGATTTTCAAAAATCGTAAATGACCTTCATGCTCTCAAAAAGACATTTACGGAGATGGAGCTTGTCCGAAAAATTCTACGAAGCCTTACTTCGGAATGGCGTTCCAAAGCCAATGCTATCCAAGAATCAATCGGCATCACAAATGTCACCATAGACGGGCTTCGAGGTAATCTCAAAACTTATGAATCTACTATTCTTAACCCTCCTTTGGATGATCAAAGGAAAAGAAGGATTGCACTCAAAGCATCCACGACTCAACCTCAAAACGATGAGGATTCAAGTGATGAAGATGTCGAGTTCGGACTCGTGATTAAGAAATTCCAAAAGTTCATGCGGAAAGAGTATGAACGAAAGGGAAAGCGGCAAGGAGGACAACTCAAATGCTATGGATGTGGAGAAGCTGGGCATATCAAATCAAACTGTCCAAATATCAAAACAGAAAAGAAATTCGCCAAGAAACAAAGAGCCTACATCTCTTGGGGAGGTGACTCTGGGGATGAATCAAGTGATGGAGAAAAAGATGAAACTGCAAATCTATGTCTCATGGCACATGAGGAAACTCAAGAAGAGGCATGTGAAACATCTTCTAAGAATTTTTTCTCCCTTGAAGAAATGCAAAATGCCTTTGATGAATTATATGGTGAATTTACTAGAGCTTCCAAAACCATAAAAGAATTGGAGAAAAAATTTTCTTTGAAAGAAAAAGATTTTGAAAAACAACTTTCTTTGAAAGAAAAAGATTTTGAAAAACAACTTTCTTTGAAAGAAAAAGATTTTGAAAAACAGTTTTCTTTGAAAGAAAAAGATTTTGAAAAATTGACGCTTGATAATGAGAAGCTAAAAGAGGAAAATAAATTTTATGGCAAAAGAAGCGCCGATAAACCCAAAAGTTTAAACAATGGTTGTACTTCTTGCAAAACTCTAAGATGAAGTAGAAAAACTTAAGGGCACCTTGAATAAATTCAATTCCTCTCACAAAAATCTAAATGATGTTCTTGTAAATTTGAAATCTACTAAACATGGTATAGGTTTCAAAAATGAGTCTAACGAAAAAGTTGAGACCAATCCTAAACAACCTAGAAATAATAATCCTAGGATCACTATACATCCTAGAATGAGCACTAGAAAAAATGTAGAGCAATTTAGAACACATAGAAAAGAATTTCAAAAATTGCAACCTAAAATATTCAACCTAGAAATAACAATCCTAGGATCGCTATACATCCTAGAATAAACTCTAGAAGAAATGTTGGGCAATTTAGAACACCTAGAAAAGTTTTTCAAAAAGTGCATCAAAATTATACTTCTACAAATAGAGTTAATGAGTTTAGACCCTCCAACTATTATCATCCTAGAAGAACGCATAACCCCAACGTCATTTGCCATTATTGCAATAGAATAGGACATATGGCCCCTGTTTGTTTCACTAGACATAGACATCTCAGTACATGTCAATCACACCACTATGTTGCACCTAACACACAAGGACCCTAAACGGCTTGGGTACCAAAAACTCATTAATTTGTTTTGTAGGTGTGTTTGAAGGGATCAAGTGTACTTTGGTACCTTGATAGCGGATGCTCTAAACATATGACTGGAGATGCATCAAAATTCCTTCAAACAAAACCCACGGAAGGAGGAAGCGTTGTATTTGGAGACAACAATAAAGGAAAAATAATCGGCAGCGGCTCCGTAGGTAAGAGCGAATCCTCCTCTATTAAGAATATCTTATTAGTAAAAGGGCTTAAACACAATCTCTTGAGCATAAGTCAATTATGTGACAAGGGAAATCTTGTATTGTTTGATTCGGAAGAATGCTTAGTTATACGCCGCAGTGATTTTAAAGTCATTCTTCGTGGTATTAGAATTGATAATATTTATATGGTTGACCTTGAAAATTCTTCATCAAATTATGTGAAATGCCTTATGAGTAAAGATGACGACATGTGGTTATGGCATCGTAGAGTAGCTCATGTCAACATGAATCTTTTAAACAAATTAGTTTCACAAAATTTAGTAATTGGTCTTCCAAATCTAAAATTTGGAAAAGATACTATTTGTGATTCTTGTCAAAAAGGGAAACAAATAAAAGCCTCTTTTAAATCTAAAAATGTTGTTTCAACCTCTAGACCTTTACAACTTCTTCACATGGATCTTTTTGGACCATCTCGTATTGAAAGTCTTGGTAGAAATCGCTATGCTTTTGTAATTGTTGATGACTACTCTAGATTCACATGGACGCTATTTCTTGCTCACAAAAGTGAGGCCTTTCAAAGGTTTAAAAGTTTTCTTAAACGTGTTCAAAATGAAAAGAACACAACTGTCACTTCCATAAGAAGTGATCATGGGGGAGAGTTCGATCATAATCTCTTCGCGGATTTTTGTGACGAACTCAGCATTGAGTATACTTTCTCTGCTCCACGTACACCACAGCAAAATGGAGTGGTGGAACGCAAAAATCGATGTCTCGAAGAGATGTCTAGAACAATGCTCGATGAAGGAAAAAATTCCCAAAAATTTTTGGGCGGATGCCGTGAGTACTGCAAGCTATGTGTTGAACAGAGCTATCATAAGACCGATACTCATGAAAACTCCCTATGAACTATACAAGGGAAGGAAGCCTAACCTCTCCCATCTTCGAGTGTTTGGTTGTAAATGTTTCATTCATAATAACGGAAAAGATAGCTTAGGAAAGTTTGATGCAAAATCTGATGAAGGCATATTTATTGGTTACTCATTGCGTAGTAAAGCATATAGAGTTCACAACAACCGCACTTTAACTGTCGAGGAGTCTTCTCATGTTGTATTTTCCGAAAATGATGCTCGCTTGGCGAGAAAGGATTCTTGTGTTGATCTTGTAGATTCTTTAAACAAAATAAGTCTTCAAGACAAGGTACAAGAGGAAAATCCAAAGGAAATTCAAGATGAAATCTTGGAACAACCATCGGAGGAAGCACCACCACAGGAGGAAGAAACGGTGCTGCCCAACGCCTGGAGGACATTCAAAGACCATCCTCTCGACAAGGTAATTGGCAACATCGAACAAGGGGTAAGTACTCGAAACACTCTTAAGAACACAATAGGACACACGACTTTCGTTTCTCAAATAGAACCCTCAACCATTTCCGAAGCAATTGGGGATGAGCATTGGACCTTGGCAATGCAAGAGGAGCTTAACCAATTCAAACGAAATGACGTTTGGGAATTGGTGCCAAGACCCGATAATCACACCATAATTGGTATGAAATGGGTTTTTCGAAATAAATTAGATGAAAACGGTATAATCACTAGAAACAAAGCTAGGCTTGTAGCTAAAGGATATAATCAAGAAGAAGGAATTGATTATGAAGAAACTTATGCACCCGTAGCACGGTTAGAAGCTATTCGTCTATTACTTGCTTTCGCCTTTTCTATGAATTTTAATTTATATCAAATGGATGTAAAGAGTGCCTTCCTAAATGGGTTTATTGAAGAGGAAGTATATGTTGAACAACCCCCGGGTTTTGAAGACTTTAAATCTCCCAATCATGTTTTCAAACTTAAGAAAGCCCTCTATGGTCTTAAACAAGCTCCCCGAGCTTGGTATGAACGTTTAAGCAAATTTCTCTTGGACAATGAGTTCAATAGGGGGAAAGTTGACACAACACTCTTTATTAAGAACAAAAACAATGACATCTTATTAATTCAAATATATGTAGAAGATATTATTTTTGGTGCTACTAATAATTCTTTGTGTAAGGAATTCTCTGAATTAATGACAAGTGAATTTGAAATGTCAATGATGGGTGAGCTAAACTTCTTCTTGGGGTTGCAAGTGAAACAAATGAAAGAGGGAACTTTCATTTGTCAATCTAAATATTGCAAGGAGTTGCTAAACAGTTTTGAAATGAGCAACGCCAAAGCAATGGCCACTCCAATGAGTACATCCGACCATCTTGACAAAGATGAGAAAGGTAAGGAAGTAGACACAAAGAAGTATCGAGGTATGATCGGATCCCTTCTTTATCTTACTGCAAGTAGACCGGACATCACGTTTAGCGTGTGTTTATGCGCTCGATATCAATCATGTCCGAAGGAGTCACACCTAACTGCGGTAAAACGAATTATGAAGTATCTTGTTGGAACAATAAATGTGGGACTATGTTATCCCAAAGGTTCTTCATGCCAACTTATGTGCTATTCCGATTCCGATTTTGCGGGTTGCAAGTTGGACCGCAAGAGCACTAGTGGCACTTGCCATTTGCTCGGTAGCTTTCTAGTTTCTTGGTTTAGCAAGAAACAAGTAAGAGTTGCGTTATCCACAACCGAGGCTGAATATGTAGCCGCGGGGAGTTGTTTTGCTCAAATCCTTTGGATGAAACAACAACTCTCGGATTATGGTCTTAGTATCAATCATATCCCTCTTCGATGTGATAATACTAGCGCCATAAGCTTGACGAAGAACCCTGTTCTTCACTCAAGAACGAAACACATAGAAATTAGGCACCACTTCATAAGAGATCACGTTCTCAAAGGTGATGTCGAAATTGAGTTTGTTGAAACCAAATATCAATCTGACATCTTCACAAAGCCTTTAGAGAAAGAGTCCTTTTTCCGAATTCGTAGTGAACTCGGAATGCTTGACTCCACGTTGATCTAATACATGCATTGCATCTTTTCTTTTAACGATTACTAACTTGAGCGTCAGAGGCGCCTAACTCTTTTTTGCAGGTATCGCCCCAAAGACAGGGGGAATTCTCGGGCACTGGTGATAAATAATCGATTTTTCTTAGTCAATAATCGATTATTACATCTTTATGTTTTCCGATTATTCTGCTGGAAAAATAAAATAATCGATTATACAAATACTACAATCGATTATCTAACAATCTCGGCTTTGCAGGAATTTGGCGATCATATATAAAAATCAATTATCAATATTACTAATCGATTATGTTGAGGTTCAGGTGTTAAGCCAAAGATAAAATAATCGATTATTGAAAACTGCGTAATCGATTTCCTCTTACCGTCTCGGTTTTTCGTCATTGCACCTTCTGAAATAATCGATTATCCCCAAAACAATAATCGATTACTCCCTGAATCGGTAATTCAAGCTGCTTAGCCATAATCGATTATCAGATTCCAAAATCGATTATCAACGGTCAGTGTTTAAAATTTGTTACCGTTTTCTGACCGTTTGGCTCTTTACTTCTGCAGATTTTCTCCAATTAATTGCCATCACATCCTCCACATTATAAATAGGTGTTTCATGTCTTCAAATTCTTCTCCAACATCACTCTTAGCTCCTAACATTCTTCAAAAGTCTCAAAAAATTTCTGCACAGGCTCTCAAACTCCTTTTCAATGACGGGCAAGAATTCTAAGCGAGCTCGTTCCGGCAAACATATTGCCTCCTCTTCCATTTCTCCTCCACCCGTTCACTGCTACAAAGACGGATCTTATTTACGGTTCGACAATGAAGCCGAACTCCTTCGATTCGTCGAAAAATTTGAGAACCGAGAAATCCTTCCTCCTCGTTTCTCAACTAGTCAATACCTTAGCCACCGCCCCCCCCCCCCCAACGGCAAACATTCTTATGTAAAGTCAAGTTATTGACTTCATATACCTTAAATCCCCTTACATTCACCCTTCTCTAATTCGTGCCTTCTATTCCAATCTACGGAAGGACGACGATGGTGAACTTATCTCAAGTATCAATGGAGTTCCAATCCTTTTAAATGAGGCAAACATGCAACTTGTCACTAAACTTCCACAAAATGGGGAAGATATTTTACTCTACACTAGGGAAGAAGGTGCTTTATTTGATGAACAACTCCTTTTCAACCAAATTGGTATTGGCGAATTTATTGCAAGTCCGGAGCATCGTCGCCCAACCATTACGCACATGCTCCCAGAATATCGTCTAATCTTTTATTTCATAACTCGCGTTCTTAAACCGCGTAAATTCAATCATACCACTCTCTCTCATGAGGATTCAAAACTCATGCATGCAATTATCACCGGGGCTCGCATCAATTGGTGCAAGTTTGTCATGACTCACATGTATGATGCAGTTGGCAACGATAAGCCACTCCCCTATGCTTTTGTCATAATGGCTCTTCTTGAAGCCTCCAGTATCGACACCACCGTCGGTCCTCACAAAAAGACAACAAAACATTGGGAAATTCAAGAATCTTCATTTCCTAATATCGGTGAACAACCGGCTCCTCCTCCTATTCAAAGACGTCGTCCTCAGGCCCCTTCCGTTGCTACCCTTCAAACCATTTCTGAGCAACTTGCCTCTTTGTCCACGTCCATGACTCGTATTGATAGGAATGTCACTCGATTATCCCACGAGCTTCATGGATATTTTGACCATGTCCACTATCCCTATGCCCAAGTTGCCTTTCCGGAAGAAGCGCCGGATGTCGAGGCGGATGTTAATGTTGACAATGAATAATGTCTTGTCTATTTTTTTCTTGCTTCCATTATGTATCGTTTGAATAATATTTTGTCTATTTTTCTTGCTTTATTATATATTTTCAATGTTGTTTCCTCAATAAAAGTTTATTAATTTTTGCTAATGTCAAAAGGGGGAAGAATAAGGGCTATGCACATTAATACATATTGGCATAAATTGAGGAGGAACTCATTCACATATTTATATAAGTGTCTTGGATTGTCATTATCAATTATTTAATATGCATATCCCCATATCGGTTTTCCATTATCAAAAAGGGGGAAATTTTTGAAACACGTTCTCAAGTCGCTAAAACTAAAAGTGTGTTCATCTTTGTAGGTTTTGATAAATGACAAACCGACGCGCATGGAACATTGACATATGCCGAAGTCCAAGCACAAGAGAAACAGAGAACAAGATCAAGTAAAGCAACGAAGATATACATGAGTCGTTTTATATTGTGATCTTGATCCAACAATAGATTCAAGTCTTGGCTTCTCTCGAAAAACCATTTTCATCAAACCATGCATCTTTGATTTAAAACAAAATGATTTTCAAACATTTTCATTTTAGCCAAAATGATTCTTAAACAAGTCTTTCAAATCTGGACAGAGCTGCCAGATAATCGATTATGTGATTTGATAATCGATTACGTTAAGTCAGCTAAAACCGGAATTTACAAAACAGCAAAATAATCGATTATGTAATATGATAATCGATTATCCTTTTATTCAGATTAAATTAGAAATTCCGTAGAGGTCAATAATCGATTATCCTATATAGCATAATTACTTATTCACTGATCGTTGCCAAAGTTTTTTAAACGTTGAAAGATAATCGATTATGCACAAGGCAATAATTGATTATGCTAGCTGAAAATCAGCGTCTGATTTTTGAACGTTATCAGGTAATCGATTATGCAAATTGAATAATCAATTATTCTAGCAGAAAACTAGCAATTAGTGATTGGCAATTAAGCAATGGTCTTGGTGACTTTGAGGACTATAAATACACCTCTAAACCTCTCTTTTAAGTACAACAACTGATTACAATTCTTGCTAAAGCTTACGTACTATCATATCAATCATTTCATATTTATTTCATAGTTTTTGAGAGCCAAATTCTTGACGAAGTTGTTGTGTTCTTGAGCGTATTAATTTTACTCATATCTACTCTGTAAGAGAGTCTTGTCTTGAGTGCTAAGTGTTTGTATACACTTGAAGGGAAGTTCTAATCCCTTGTGGTTGTAAGAAGGAAAGGTTAGTTCCTTCATGTGAAGTCTTGAAGTGTGGTTTCTTCGAGCAAGCATCGTTGAGACTTGTGTTCTCAGTTTGTAACGGTTTGTTAAGCACCCGTAAGCTTAACCGAGTTAGTTGAAACTCGAGAGAGTCTCTCGGGAAACTGGACTAACCACACGTTGTGGTGAACCAGTATAAGTTCGGTGTGTTCTCTCCTTACTACTTTATTTACCGCACTTATTTTACTCCTGCAATTTTAATTTCGCAAATTTATCTTGCTTTTTATTAAAACGCTATTCACCCCCCCCCTCTAGCATTAAGCGTATATTCTAACAATATAAGGTATAACGGGGTAGTAATCGAACCCAGGGGCTGGCTGCCCTAGCTTCAAAATGGTCGATGAAGGACCTCGAGGTCGGTATTTGGGCTCGATCTCAAGCTATCAGGGGTAGTTGGGAATCGGATAATAGTTAAGATATGAATAAACAAGGCTATTTATGGCAAATACCAAGCAATAAATGACTAACAAGCGAGAGATTAGTAAATGCCAAAGTGGCCTCGAGCTAGTAATGACGAGCAAGTTAGAGAGAATAAAGAGAGAGAGAGATATTATTGGTATTGTATAGAATACTAGGAGTAACCTCATCCCCTTACAAAGTAGCGTGGGCTCCCTTTATATAGGAGGGGAAACCAACTGTAGTAAAATATGCATTAATTGTAAAGTATGGAGATGTGACGCTAGACGTGATGCTTCGACATTGGTTCTGGATAGGTCGGCTCTATCAGAATTAGTTGTGTGCCTTGGGAACTTCCCCTTCTGTTCTAGCCTCGACCTTTGTCTTCTTCAAGTCGGGCCTCAACGACCCTCGAGAGAGGGGACTCGGTCATAGCTCCACGTCCTCGGGGTCTCGAGGCATTCTTCTGAATTGTCTTGATAGTACGAAATTAAGCCCTTTGATTTCTCCGCATACAGACAGTCTCTGGGTTTCCTAGAATGAAGCGATGGGAAATGATCTGACACCTGACTCTTTGACCTTCTTATGATGACATCATACCAATGAAGTAACATGTGGCACGAGCTTAGATAGAAATTGGGGTATCCCATAGACTTGTACAACTTGACATCATTCAATGTATTGTCGATTCCCGTTCTCCAAGGTGAATGTAGCGTCGTCGATTAAGTTTTTCAAGAATGCAATAGTTGCATCCTATGGTCAATCTTCCAAAGCCTCGATGACCATGTCATTATGCACTATAAATGGGGGTGCCTTGGCATTGTTTTTTCTATCCTATCACCTTCGTTAGCTCATTTTCCCATTTCTTCTTATCATCTTCCTCTATCCTTGAGCATTATTCTTAGGGCTTATGGCCTCAAGGCCGTTTGGCAGAGCTCCCGTACTTTTATTGTGGCCTCTTTCCAGAGCTTCCCTTTGTCAAGCATGACCATGTTGTCCTGTTGCTACTATAATCATTGTTATATTTGGCGTTGTTGTTGTTATTGGCCCAAGACGATGGCAGATGGGATGTCAGTTCTCCCCTTTTGTAGACAGTCATTCAGACTATGCACCACTGCTCGCTCTCCTGCCTAGGCCTGATGTGGCACTTGATCCCTTGGGTTTTTCCTTTCTCAAGGGATAAAATAGTACTACTAGCCACTGAGGCTGGGGCCCATTAAATCCTCAACCTTTGGTTTTAGCGCGCCATGTCTCTTTTCTCTTATTCATCTTTTCCCTTGATAGGGACCCCTTAGGGGATTGAGCTAGGAGCCTAGATAAGGTGGGCGGTTGAAGGAATCACCCTCAAGGATGTGTGCTCGAGGGGGCGGCGCTCGAGGATGCTGATATCAGACATAGACTTTCGAGGATGGACCGGGCTCTTGAGTTTCATCCCATCTACATCCTTTCGTTACTCTATTTTTGTGTAGATATCCTCTGTAGGCTATTGTGATTGTATGTAAGGACCCTTCGAGGAGTGTAATACATGAATATTTATAAATGCAAAGATACGTCCTTGACTTTTATTTTCAGTTTCAACCCTATTGTTGTATGTTTTTTGTTTTCTTCGAGGCCTTAAATATGTTTTCCTTTGTTGTTGGCCACTAACATCTAACTTGGATGCGAGCGTTCTTTTCAATCCTGTGACGATAAAAATGGCTCTTTTTCGAGCCCATCATCGTACCTCGGATCAAGCCTGAATTGATGTGATAGGCTATTATTGTCATGTCCTTCGAGTCACATGGAGATTGTACACTGAGTGTTAGAGCTTTCGAGAATTGTCTCCTGAGTGAAGGTCAGCTTCGGGTACCTAGGGGTCCCCTTTATACTTGATGCAAATAGATTTTTAAAGCATAGTGGATAGACTTCTGTTGAGGGGTTGTCTTATACTTAGGTGATTCCTCGAGTCCTCCTAGAGCCTTTTTGATCGGAGCTTCTTGTGCTTATTTTTCTTTATAGAAAGAAACACTATAAGATTGGGTACTACCTCAAGTGATATAAGGGCATTGAAGTCTTCCCAAAGCCTGACTTCTTTTTTGGAGGAGATCCTCATGGTCGGGCACTATCTCGAGACTAGAGATAATAAAGTTGACTCCTTGAGTCCTAACTTCTTTTGATGGATGCCTTTGGAGTCGGGCACCACCCCGATATGTGTACCAAGGTCTTTGGCCTCTAGGGGATTACTCTAGATAGGCAAATTGTCACTGTTTCCCCCTTATAAGTGGAGTGGCCTTTGCTTTTTTGTGAGATCTCATTATTTTATATAGTTATCCCTCTGCCTCAACATCGATTTCTTCATCTTTTCAGGTGCAAAAAGCATTGGCGCACGTCTTCGCTTTAGTTTGTCAATTCTACATCGCCATGGCAGCAACTTCGCAGCCATCCTAGCAGGGAGAGGAGAGTTCCACTCCCATCGTTCAGGATCCACAGGATTTCACCCTAAAGATTGTGTCTTTTATAAGAGATTAATACCTTGAGATGGTGAGAAGATACTAAGGATGGAGCGATGGGATGACAGTGCAGGTGCTTTCCCCGGATGAGAGTGTTACGGACAATACTTATGGATTCTTGAGCGTATACCTATATCCTTTAGCATTTGGCCCCCTTGATAGGGTCGTGCTTAACTTTTGCTTGAAGTATCAAGTTACTTTGGCACACATACATCCATCATTTTGGTGAGTGGTGTTGATGATGATGCTCTTCGTGGAGAAGGCTGGTCTTGAATTCACACTTAACCATATCGTTAGGTTGTACCGGCCCTTTCACCACTAAGGCATGTTAACCTTGTGGTGTTGTCCGTCCACAGCCTTTGTTGTCGATGATGAAGAAGATAGGGATCAAGAGTTGGTTAGTCAATTTGCCTTGGTCCGGACGGCTGACATTATCCCAATGAAACTTACGCCATTTACCGAGGGATGGAATTTCACGCATGAGTGGAGTATCCTGTGTTGCCTTGGTTTTTCTAATCGCAAAAACTAGTTAAGCAATTATGTTTCCTTCATTTTGCAACAACTTCACGGATGCCGGGCAAAGTTATCGATCTGCCCGATTGGGTTCAGAAGTTGGCGAGCCTTTACACTTATGATGAGCGTAGGTGGCGAGCTTTGTCTCGTGAAAGATGCAAAGAAAAATACCAGGGTATGTGCGGGCGCTACTCCTAACTCGGTATTCATATATTTGAGATGACATTTTCCTCTTCCTTTTGTACCTGCTTTGCCGTTGTAGGTATCTGGTAGTTCTTTGGGGTAAGGCGGTCCTCTTTCGAAGAGGGGAAGGAGTCGTGGGCCTCCGAGCTGAGGGATGATAGCAATAAATATGATTTGCACCTGCATTGTAGTGGAGCTTTTAATGAAGCTCAATGGGCCCGTGTCTTTGAGGAGAGGACATCACTCAAGCCTTTTATCCCCAGAGTGTCTGATTCCAGAGCGGTGGTTCCTCCAACTGAATACGTTTCGCGGGGTTTGTTCTTCTGGGGCCGAAGGGGCAGGATCAACAAGAGTTTGCTCCGCCTTTTAGGAAGTCCATTGGCTTCACATCATGGTGAGTTTTTGCGCAGACCTTTTTTATTTCCATCTTTCTTTATTTATTGAGTTTTGCCCGTAGGCCTTTGATAGGATCAGGTTTGCGCTGCTACGTCATGGGGCTAGGCTTCAGAAAGCTTTGGACAAGGGTGAGTCGCTTAGGCTCCTTAGCAAGGAGAAGTAGGTTAAGTTGATGCACCAAAGATATTAGGCACATCGGGGCTCAAATTACGATAGCTATTTGCTGGAGCATGTAACCTTTGGTAGTATGCACTTTGCTCTTTTTTACCCTTATGGTTAACCCTTTTGCCTATCTTAGCGGCAAAAAAATACAGAGGCCTTGGAGTACTTAAAGGCGAAGCCAACCGTGTCGGGAATATTTGCAGTGAACTGAGGGCTCAGGTGCAAGCTCAAGCTCTAGAGGAGAAGGGAACCCTTGCCAAGGTTCCCACCTTCGAGGCCCAACTCCTCTTCGCTCATGACAGAGCTATTGTTTAATAGGATATGATCGGGAAGATCGAGTTTGATCTCTTGAAGATCAGGGCTAAGAAAATCGATGCTCGGGTTGAAGCATCATTAAGTCGAAGCAAGACTGATGAGGAGATGGCGATTCATATGAACGACACTACAAATGCCCAAGACGAGTTAAAGTGGGCCCTCAACCGTGAGAAGAGGATCGACGAATATGTTCGTTGCAGATACGAAGAGAGGAACATGAGGAGATTGGTGCTGGGGGCTTCGTTCTCTCAGAGGAGTTGGCTCGAGCAAGGGCAGATGAGCTCGATGCTTGGTCCCTTCTTGGTGAAGTTATAGAGAGCAAATCTGGGTTGGGCGTGTTGTACCCTTTTGGAGCGAAGCGTAGATTTATTCAATTATGCCTTTTATACTTGATATTTTCAGAGCATGTTTGTAGATGGAGAGAGCGCCTTTTGCGTATGTAAATAAGAGAAAACTTGAAACTTTATCTCTTTTGGATCTCTTTCTTCACTACTTTCGACTAGGCAGGCTGGTTATGGTATTTGGCTAGAGCCCCATGGGTACGGAGTTAATTCAAGCAGGCCAGGAGGCTCTTAAGTTCGATGTTTGACGTGAGTAGGCATTGGGGCCTCTGTATTTTTCCCAGCTATTTAAGCTTAGTCTCTGAGTCAAGCCTTTACTCGAGCATACCTAACCTTAAATCCCTTGTTCTTGCAAGGGCGGATGATAATTGTTTTTATTTTTTGCCCTTGGGCATTTGCTGTTTCAACTATTTTTTGTTCAGTCTCTGAATTGCGTTGTGACTCAAGCATTAAATGACCCTGAAGGTTTTTCTTGCCTGCAGGGGCGGATGACCATTCTTTTCAGCTTCGGTTCAAAGTGACCTTTCAAGTGTGTGGCTCGGAGACTTGCTTTACTGGCGACGATGGTACTTAGTTATGCTCTTTAGCATGTCTAGTTATCTATTTTTGATTCGGCCTTTGAATCGATTTACGACTCAGGCTCATTTTAATCCTCAAGTTTCCAATATTAAAGCTGGCGATAGTGGCTCTTATTCTATTTGATCGTTGAGACCTTTTCGTATGCGGCCCGGAGCCTCATTTTGACGGCGACAATGGCTCTTACGCTTTTCCTCTGGTCATTTCGTAGCCCTTTTTTTCCTCTTGTTAAGGTCTTTTTAAAATGATTTTTCCTGAACCGTCATAGGTTCTAAATGAACCTGAATTTCAAGTCGTTAGCGGCAATGTTCAAGCACCTTCGAAGGTTTTTAACTCATAGGCTTGAGTAGCTCAAAGCCTTATGATTTGGAGCTGACATGGTTGAAGCATGTTTTCCTATTGAGGAAATCATGTTTTAACCGGTTCTTTTCGAAGTATATTAAAAGTAGTGTCCTATCATTTTGTTAGTGACACTCAGGCATCCCTGAGTCGCATAAATATAGCTGGTGCAGCCGTTTTGACCGTAGTCATATGTGTTTTGCCGGAGCTTTGATCCCGGGTGATAGATTAGGCGTCTACACCAAGGGTATTCCCATTCGGGATTCATACAAATGTGACGTATAAACTTCAGGATTGAGTTTTATGTTTGTAGAAAGGTCTTAAAAAATTTTCATTCTTGTTGAGGTCTTACAGTTTGACATGCCTGTTGAGGTCTTACAATTAGTCATGCATGTTGAGGTCTTACAGTTTTTGTTGCTATGTCGAATAGATCCGCTTACACTGAGTCTACCCGCTCAGGGTCTTACTTCCTTGGGTTCTCCAGTATACGGCGATGGGCGACGATCTCCGAGTCATCGAGTTTGACTAGGATCGAAGTTCATTATTCATGAGTTCATACCTTTTTGGGGTTTTATGAGCCCGAAGTTCCAACCTTGGGTCCGTGCGGGTGCCAAGTTATTGACGCTAAGTCTCTGATTACTTCGGGATGCGTTTGGTGGAGGGATCCCTGCTGAGAGTATATTGAAATTTCTTTATTTTTTTGAGTGTGAGATAATGAAATATATTCTTTTATTGCTTGGCGTAAATATATATCGTTTTATTGTTGTGACCTCGGCATGAACATGTGCGGCTCCCTGGACCATTTGTTCTAGTACATGATTTTCTACTGAAAATCAGTCTGCCATTCCCAGGCCCTTCCAAGCAGATGGCGCCTTCCAAAAAGGTCGTCCCTCATCGTTTGATTGCAGAAGAAGGCCTATGGTCTTGTCAGATCCTCCTCAAGGGGTACATTGCTCTAATAAGAACCTTGATAGCGAGACCCTCTTTTGGACGGAAGTCCGACAGAGGGGAAAGAGTATGGCAAGTTTTGTTAAGGCCATGGGTTATCTAGGTGGAGTTAGAACTTCCGAATGCCCCGCCTGATTGTTTTCATAAAGGTTAGTGAAAAAATAATGAAGGAGTGAGCTAGTTTTTCTTCATCGCGGGATGTGTAGGCGATGTTCTATGGTTTGGTACGTTCCTGCCATTTCGGGGTGTCGACCTAAGTTAGCATTCCATTGTGTTTAATCGAGCTTGGCCGATGATGTCATTTGCTTACCCTTTGACTCTTTCGAGAGTGGAGATATTAGTGTCCGTGATGCGTCATGTGATGCGGGATTTACCCTTGTTGAGAATTGATTCCTGCCGACGATTTTAATTCGGTCGTTTTTGTGAGATCCATCCTTTTATTTAAGTGGGGGGCGTACCTGTCCTCGGTGATGCATCAATGGTCATCTAGATAAGACATCCGTGTCTTGCGCCTCCATTGATGATATCAAACTTAGCGTTCAAGTCTGGTTCAATCATGTCGTACTAAGAGAGTGGTATTCATCTCATCGTAGCGATCGCTGTTTGGAACCTATCAAAGATTCAAGAGGTTGTTGTGTTTTATGTCAGCGTTGAGCGAGCCACATGTACTCGTGTACACATGTTTTATTTAAAATGGATCAAGTGAGGAAGAAGGTACCAGTACTATATTATGAGGTTGAGACGATGTCTCGGTACCCTCTTTGCTGAATGTAAGGGCCTCTGTATGGGTATATTCCCATATCTGCCCTTCTCCATGGCGAGAAATTTTGCTCTCCCTTGAAGGTTCTTGGAAAGGGTCGTCGATCCTCCATTATCGTGGCAACATGTTGTGGCTTACTTACTTTGTTCCTCCTACACGCCTTCCGCACTAGGGACAGAACTTGTAACGGTCGCTCATCAGTTCTCGATGATGATTTTCGTCGAGTGGCTTAGCGTCTTTACTTTGGAGCTGGTGGCTATCTTTGGCCTCGCGGCCACACACTATGTAGTTCCCATGTCAGGCTATGATTCCTTTGAGAGAAATTTGGTTGAGTTGCTCTGAGCCATTTGACGTCCTTTATTTCGCCTACAACAAAGACGATGCTTGGTACATTTATGTGTAAATTTTACTCAAACGGACGAGGAACCCCTACCGGTCATGCGTCCTGGTTGAATCTGGCTTCGTTATCGATTCCTTGAGGATATTGTCTTCAAGCCGTCTTTGATCGTTGCGAGGTAGATTGCATCTCAAGGCATTCTTCCTGTCAGCGGCACACGGCTGGTACCTCTCATTGTTTATCATTGGTTTCTTTGCCAGGGGCCTACTTGAGTAAGGTGAGCCCGAGAAGGCTCCCAAATGGACATCCACGACTCTGATTTGCGACCGATGCCGCATATGGGCATCCGACTAGGTCTTGGTTGGGTAACTTATCAAATTTTATTTAAACTGCCCTGAAATAGTCAGGCTCGGTTTTATATGCTTTACGTGAAAGCATGTATTTCCTAGTCATCCGAGATTGGAGGTAATCCCGTTCATCTCATCGGGGAATGACGTGCGAATTGTTGTAGTGTTTCATTTTCCCTTTGCTAGGCCTTGTATGCATCGGGCTTTCCGTTGTTGTTTCGATGGCACCGGTATGTGCCTTTATAGAAGAGTCTACCTTAATGGTAGGCGAGTTTATAGATCGGGCACGAGGATATGACACCACATCATGGTTCCTTTTGATAATGTTTCCCCGAACCACTTCAATAAGACGGGCTCGATCTCATCATCTTTTGGTTCGTTGCCTTTTCTCGCGCACGTATAAGCGGTGATGTGTTCTTTGAGATCTGAGGTCCCATTATACTAAGGATTCTTGCATTCGGAACTTCTTTGGAATAGGCTTTGGGGATGCTTCCTCGGGGAATAGCTTTTGTATAAACTCATTTGAATCCACGCCCTTCAGGATTGGGGATGTACCCGACATCTAATTCGCCCTAGAGTTTTAGATCTCGACCTTTTTACCGTTGGCTGCTATCATTTCCTCACTAGATTCGTTCTTTTTGGTGAGGTCCTCAAGCATCTTTATTATGACAAGGTCGGCTACCGATTCGTTATTGCTTGATCTCTCGGGTAGTTGCTTGGCGGTGGGAGATGTTTCTGGCACTGCTTTGTTGGGAGTCATCGGATGGCCTTGTAACTGAGCAATGGCCAATTGTAATGCCTATGACATTTCAAAAATAACAAAAAGATTAACTTCATGTGCATCCTGGTGGTTGCCATGTTTTATGCTTCCGTCGGTGGGTATGATTTCATCAACTTGCTGCATGTCTTGCGAAGTTGTATCCGCTGGAATTGATCCAGCTACATTATTAGGGTTTCGCGATGCGCGCAAACGACTGGAATAACCATACCGTTTTCTCTGTGGTTTTTGAGGCTCTCATTCTCAACTCTATTTACTGAGCTAGACATTTCTAAGTGAAATCAAGAGATCTTGGACAAGAAAAAGCAAAAGATAACTTGCAGTTTTGTAATGGAACCAGCAAGAAAATGATAATTATTTTTATTCCCAAGATGGGCGCCAAACTGTTTTTCGTAAAAATGGCAACAACAGTTAAATTTGTAAATAGGATTCTCAAATACATGATCTATTTTTATTCTAGTTGTTAGAGCAAATGATGCAAAGAATATGAAGTTTAACGATAAATTTAAGCTAAAACGGGACAGTATCGAATCGAGGGCTTGCTGCCCGGGCTTTTGACTGGTTGATGGAGGACCTCGAGGTTGGTATCTAGGCTCGATCTCGAGCTATCGGGGGTAGTCGGGAAGGGATAAAAGTCAAGATATGATTAAACAAGGCTTTTTATGGGCAATACAAGCAATAAATGAAGAACAAGAAAGAGAGTAGTAAACGCTCTAGTAAGGATGAGAAAGTTAGAGAGAAGCAAGAGAGAGAGAGATATTATTGATATTGTGTAGAATAGTTGGAGCAACCTCAACCCCTTACATAGTAGCGTGGGTTCCCTTTATATATGAGGGGAACCCGTTTAGAGTACAACATGCAGTAATTGTGAAGTATTGAGATGGGACAACTAGACGCGATGCTTTGGCACAGGCTCTGCATAGGCCGGCTCTGTCAGATTTAGCCATATGCCTTGGGAACTTCCCCTTCTGTTCTAACATTGTCCTTCATCTACTTTGATTCGGGCATCGACGAGCCTCAAGAGAGGGGACTCGGTCGCAACTCCATGTCCTCGTGGTCTTGAGGCATTCTTCCAAAATGGCTTGATAGCGAGAAATTAAGCCCTTTGATTTTGCCGCATACAACCTTTATGATAATTATGCTCGTGGCAAGGAGTTCAAAGTGGGGGATTTTCTTCTCTTTTTCAATTCTCTGTTACATCTATTTTTAGGAAAGCTTAAGTCAAAATGGAATGGACTTTTTGAAGTGGTTCTTATGACTCTGTTTGGTGCACTTGACTTGAAAATAAAAAATTGAGAGAACTTGAAAGCCAATGGACACATGGTTAAGCATTATCTTGGCAAGATTAATGGAAGCCACGTGGTGGAAATTATCTATCTTAAGTGATTTGATAGTAACCTGCATCGTGCCGCAACGTTTAATTAGGCGCTTCTCGGGAGAAAACCCATATATCTTTCTTTTTGTTTTTCTTAGATTTTCTTAATAGTGTAAGATTTTATTTTGGACTAACTATGTGTAAGATGTATGTAGAGTTATTTTGATGCAGTGCAAGACCAACTTGGAAAAAATGTTGCACTCTCTAAAGTTTAGACCGCTAGTGCATTGTATTTTTCGCGGCCGCAATGGCCTTATCGCGAGAGAAAAAAATCATTGCGGTCTGCAATGCTAAATGGTAAAAAGTGGAGGTTCTCTGAAGTTTTCATCGCAGCCGCAATGCATTTTTTGTGGTCAACTGTGCCCTACAGCGGCCGCGGAGCACTTTATGTGGTCCATAGTGAAATCCTTGCCAGTGCTTCTTATGTTTAATTACTATGGACCACGGTGGAATTTATTCTTTCCAGAGTAGGTAGGTAGCATGGTCCCAGGTACTTAAAATATTTCCATAGTCTTTAATTTTATTTTATGCTCTTTTAATTTGTTAGTTTGTACTTCTTCTTCTTCCCTTTTCTTTAACTTTTTAACATAGGGTTACATAACGTTGTTTAGATTAGGGTTAATTAGTCAGAGATGGTGATTAACTACCTAGTGGGTTGATAATATGTTGATTAAGGCTAAAATGTGTGAAAAGTTGAAACCCTAGGTTGGTGTTGCTGTGTTTTCCTACCTCGACCGCTGTTGATTTTTCACGGTCTGGCGTGCCTCTCTACGGCCATGTTGTATTTTTTGAGGTCCGCGATGGTAAACTTTAGAGAGGTCAAGTTTAAGGACTGCAACGGCGGTTGATTTTTAGCGGTTCGTGGTGCCTTATCGCGGCCGCACATCATTTTCTTTTCTATCCGCAGTGACCTGAATCAGAGAGTGGGTAGTCTGAACCCCACTCCACTATGGTTGGCGATGGTTCCTTTGTTATGTGGTCCGTGGTCAACGATTTCAATATATATTCTTCACTTTTTCTTCTTGTACTGATATACTAACAAACAATAAATGAATTCTCCTTGCAGACAATGGTTAAATTAGGAGGCGATGGTTAAAAACAGAAAGGAAAATGAGACCTTCTGGGGTAGGGGACGAGGTATGATCACATTGACCCCCAAAGTCCAGAAAGGAATTGGGGAAACCAGAAAACAAATAAAGGCTACAGATAGAGCTATTTCTCATTCAGAGGGAAGTGAGTATGTGCCATCCTAGGAGGCATCTATGTATGATTCACTGTCGGAGTATGTACCTGACTTCCTAGAGATATTGAGATTGAGAGATTAACCTGCCCCTCCGGTCTTTCTTACTGCTCAAGTTCCAATTCAAATATCTTCTGAGTCGTCTGAGGGCTCAGTAGAGGGTAGTGATAGTGCTTCTTCTACCTCACCACAACTTCAACACACAGTGATGATCCCATTTCTAAAGAAGAAAGGGAACAACCCCAAACTGGAGCGGGTGAGGGGTGGAGAGAACTAGAAACTCAGAGGCTTGGCAGAGGAGATTTGTTAGAGAGGTAGCATACCACAAGTTCCACGAGTGGTAGCCTCATAGGAAATTGATTCTTGAGTGAAATTTCATTGAGAGACACCTCTTGCCTCACATCCCTAATGTGAAGAGGCAATTCAAAGAGAGAGGGGGCTAAGAGTATTTTACAATCAAATTCTAGGATGGAAACAAGCACTTAGTCTAGGAGTTTTACGTAGGCACCCACATAAAAAGGGGCACTAAAGTGATAAGGGTGCGGAACTTGAAGATTCGGTTTGATGGATAGTATATTAATGACCACCTGGGCTTCGTTGAGGAAGATGAATCTCTATATTTAGAAAAGGTAGCACTGGATGAGGTAGCCCGTACATGGTTAGCAGAGTACCTGGCACTCCTGGGTAGCACCCCAACATGGTTGACAGCAGGGGTTCTAATTTTGAGGAACACCCTGAACTTCAAGACAAAGGAGTGGGAGACTTTTGTTTGCAGCAGGCTAGACCCACTACCTATGAGAACTCCATGTTGGTCTCCGGGAAATATTGGTGGCTTCAATTATGGTAGGGTACCCCATCGATGTCAGGAATGTTATGTCTCGTGTGATCACCAGGGTGGTTATTGAGGGTGATAGATCATACCCTTTTCCAAACTTCCTCATAATGTATGTTGAGGATCACGGGAGGGGAGGAGATTCGATTTGAAAGTGAAGCCAAAAATGTCTTTTTCTTGGTACATCATGAAGAGCCTATACAACCCCATGCCCATAAGATCAAAACCCTCAGGACCTAAAGGAAAATCCAATACTTTTACTGGCCAGTCTGAATAGCTAATAGTAGTCGTTTCTTCTCAGCCTCCCATAGATACACTAGATATTTTCCGAGGACCCTCTACTGCCACAGCTCCAGATATCCCCTCATTCTTAGCCTACCCATTAACTGCCCACCGTTTGATCCAAACACTTGCAAGTACCAGCAACTGGATGCAGGTAGCTACTTCTAAGATGTATGTGCTTTCTAACTTGGTAGTAGCCCAGTCAATACCCCCCACAACCACATGTTCCAGTTTCAGTAGAGGAGACTCTCAAAGAGCTTCTGGATAGCCAGAAGAAGCTCTTGGAGAACTAGTAGTTGATATTGGAGGCTGTAAGAAGTCTTGGGAAGGCATTGAAGGGGCTGACAAATGAGACCAACAAGCTGAGAAACATTCGAGCCTCAAAGGAAACTGTGAAGGTGTTGAGGGTAGAAGTGGAGAAGATGAAGACTGCTCATTATTTACCATTGGAGCTTCTATTAAATGATCAGCCTCCAGCAGCTCAGATTAAGCCGGAGAAGGAGTTGGAGAGGGAGCCAAAGAAGAGGAGATTGATCCCCCGAGCAGATGATGCAGTCATTGAGTTGTAGGACTCGCAGGGAGGTTCCTCTAGTCAGCCATAGATCCCAATGCAAGCAACTGTTACAGGGATCCAGACACCGGTTCTCGAGCAGTCATAGAACCTAGGGACCCAGGCTCATGATCCCATGCATACGGAGGACCAATAGGGAATTTTCTTTACTCTCTATCTTTTTCTTGAGCTATTTTCGGCTAGCTAGCATTGCGGACAATGCTAGCGTTCAGTTAAGATGGCAGCCATATTTTTTTTGATGTTGGATTGTAAATATGATACTATTTTTGTTTTTATTAAGCTTTTTCACTTTTGATATGTATATAATTTTACCACTTTATTTCACTTTTCGTATTTTGAAACCTTGGTATGTATATAAAGTTACCTTATGATGTATATATTCATTCCCTCTTATGTATATTCGTTTTAATCCCCTATTGTACATATTCAACTTACTTTCTGTATTTTATTTCATAGCTTCCTACTTCATTTTCGTAGCTTCTATTCTGAGTTTTGCATTCATGAAGCCTTTGGTTTTCTTATTGTCATGGTTCTTTCGAAAAGAGGAATTTGTGTGAACCGGGTGGCTCTTCCAGATGATCGATGGCACGACAACCTTTTTAAGAGTTTGAGTCTATTTTCTTATTATTTTTTTGTAAGTAGTATCTACTGTGTAATAGTGCCTCAACAAACCTTCACTTGGGCCTAACACATTTGCCGTTCATCTTATGGTCAAAAACAAATTGGTGTGTATAGGATTGTGACATTTGTGACCTTGAGACTCTTGTGTTGGCCGATAATCATCAAGTGATTTTTTTGGGATCATTTGTGTTGCTCAAATCTTAGCTAAGGTTGTTATGGGCCCCCGACACTGTATCTTTAGCAATCATATAGCTTCTGTGGTGAGAATTTGAATTGAAATTCCAAGTCCTAAGCCATTGGGTCTAGAACTTGCCCTGAATGTTTGTCTAGGTGAAATCCTAAGTGTAGTTTGACTTGAGAAGTGATTATATATTCTCCTTAGTCTGAATGATATCCTAAAAACAACCATAGCCTACCAATTATAATATCCCTAGTCAACCCCTTTGAGCCATATCCATTTTCCTTTAAAGACCATGATACAAGCCTTTACCCATTCTAATAAGACCCTATCTTGGCACCCTATATTTCCTTAGTACAAGGAAAAGCATAAGTTTGTGGGAAAGACGAAGAATGCAACAAAGTGGTAAAATGTACTAAAATAAACAAAAAGGAAAGGCAGAAAAAAAAGAGAATAAAAAAGTCAAAAAGAATGAACAAAGAATAAATAAAGGGATTTAACAAAAGTAAAGAGATGAAAGGTGTGGAAAGTTTAGAATGGAGAAAAAGTTTTGAAATGAATAAGAAAAAGTGCAGTGTGTCTCTCTAGCCCCTAAGATTGAACTAAATGACTCAAAAAAATTCAAGAGAATGTGTGCCAAAATGAAGCAAATGAGGTGCTTAAGGGAAGATGAAACCTACTTAGACCAAATATTTCCTACCCTAAACGAAAAAATTTCATTGTATCTCCACGAAAGCCCTATATGATCTTGAGATGAATGAAGCTTACATTAACGGGGACTCACATAAGGGGAAAGCTTATGGTGCTTAGAGCCAGACTTGTGACCCTTCTTTGAGAAAGATGAGTGTGTTTTCCACAATCCTCATTCTGAGTGCTACAATCTAAAAGTGAGATCTTTCTTAAGGAAAAGTGAGGAGTATGAGTTTGGGTTCCACAATGACAAATGTGGTAGAAAGAGTTTCCTTGATGAGTTAAGTCAATTCTTGATGTTTTTGTGACGCGCTAAAATCATGGTGTTTAAAATGTTGAATGTTGTTAATGATTCATTTAAAATGAGGAAAGTTGTTAATCCAAATTGATGTTATATCAGGTCACTTTAGGTCAGCAGAATTTCCTTGGTGTATTCTTAAGGAGGTGGGACTTATTTTGTTTGCTTGAGGACAAGCAAAAGCTTAAGTTTGGAGGAGTTGATAGCTAGGGATTCTTGTTTATTTTATACTTCTTTTTTGCTTGAGTTTTGGATTAACGAGGTAATCCTGAAAGCCTACATGTTTTGCTTATTTGCAGTGTTTGGCCAAAAAATGAGTGAGACCTGCACAAGTGCCAAGAACAAGTCAGAGCACCGATATATCATAAAATCCTATGCGGCTGCAACAGACCCACCGCGACCATGTTCCATTTAGCGCATCTCGCGGTGTATATGTTTAGAGAGATACAATCCAAGAGTTCTAAGAAGTCCATTTGTTGCGGTCCATGGAGAGGGGATTCAGATAAATAGGAGTTTGGAAGTTGCAAGACACTGCAGTCCGTGATGCATTTGTTGCAATCCACAATGAAGCCCCCGCAGCCGTGGTGCATTTTATACGGTCCGTGGTGGCCAGATTCAGAGACTTAGAAGTTAAGCCAAAAAGCCTCAGTGCAGTTGCGTTACATTTTTCGCGGTCCGCAGTACCTCTGTCAGGAGTATTTTTGTCTAGAAAATTCGATCATGTATAAATACTTCTTTCTCAGATTTTTATGGTATCTTATCTATAGCTGAGCACGTGAAGGCTGTTTTGGACTTCTTTGAGTAATTTATAGCTAGTTCAACATTGAATCTTAAAATCTCATCTTGTAATAATATGTTATGGGTTATTATTCATCTAAATATCTGATTTCTTCTACCATTGTGAGTAGTTGGACCCATTGGCTAGGGTTGTGACTCAACCCTAGTATGGATATTTGATGGGTCTTTTATTTTAAGGCTTAGATGTTTATAAGTGGTTGATATTTGGACTGATTTTTATTTTCCATGTTCAATTAGTGGTTGCAAACACTAATTTGTGCCTTTTTGACTTGGGTTCTTCTTGAGAAAGAGAACTTGAGTCTAGGAAAATCAGTCTAACAAGGAATTCGGGTGTATTAAAGAGATTGATAGCCCAAATTAAAGGGTTAAACCTAGATATAATAATACTCGACTTGATCCTATATTTCTTGCACATAGTTTTACACCCAATAGATCTTGAGAAAGTCAATTAAGGAAAAGTCACTCAAGCTACCAAGAGGTATTGAGTGAGTGGTTTCGTGCATTGGTTATATCGCAGTCCCTAACATAACAACTTGGCCTTGGGATTTAAAACTCAACAAGTATTCACCTAGGAGAAAGTCACTTCCCTAGTGCCTCATTAACCATTTAGAAAACTTACCAGCATTTATAATTAGCTTACTTTCGCACATCATTAGTATAAAATTATAAGTAATAAAAAAACAATTATGATTGAAAGTGTAATCAAGAGAACTACACACTCCAAATCCCAAAAATTCTAGCTCCCTGTAGATTCGATCCCTACCTTCTCGGGTAAAAGCTGTATCGACTGCTCTTGCCACTTTTAGTGGTGTAGGGTTGTACCCGATCAGCGCCCTCAGCAAAACGAACGTTAGTACATGTGGAATAGTACTAGTATGAATGACTAAACACCCTCTTAATATAAGGAGCAATAACATAATGAAGAACAATCATAGAATCTATGGGAGTTACAAACAATAACAAACGCATCAAATTAGGAACAAGACAAATTTTCAAGTAAATTTTCATATTTTAGGTTGGGAGATCTTAGCACCAATATACCATAGTGATTTTAGCATGAAGTACGATCATGTACAGAATGGATAGGCCATCTCACCCAGACATCAACCACAATCACAATAATTATCTCAATCTCAATCACTAGTTCAATCATAATATCAGACACAATCACCACCATGTGCGATCTCGACCCAACCGGCTAGGCCGTCATACCAAAATGCCTTGTGGCTCGACATAGCCTTTTCTAGCAATCATCTCATCCTAATAAAAGAGAATGTTCTCATCACAACAATCACATTCCCAATAAGGGGAATACTAAAAATGCACTTCTACACCAACACGTGTAGTTTCAAGGTATGTTATTTCAACCTACCCTTCCTCGGAGACTAACAACACTCCCAAAGTGTTTATTTATTAAATGATTTACAACTTATTTCAATATATTTTACATGTCTCTTAATTTTGTTGGCATAGTGGCCTCAAATGTAATATTATTCTTGGAATGCTTGCCATATTTCACATCTCATGCTCACCACTTTCATTTTCCAACATCATCACGGATCATCAACAATAGAGCATTTCTAGTCAAGACCATAAGTACATATGTGAGTATATAAGAGTCTTAGGCACTTTGAGATTTCTTACACAATATGGCATAATAGCTTTCATTTGAAATCCGAACTGAAGTTATAACATTAAGATATACAACCATACTTTAAAAACATTCTCAAGTAGTAATATAACATAACCATAACATTTGGAATAGATATTGAAAATATATGTTTCAACACAAGGCTTATTCGGAATAACCAATTTATACTAAACAACTCAGAACTTATAAGAACATTGTGGGGTTTGACTCTAAAAGAGGAGTTTAGCTAACATACTTTTTCTTGAGCTTTTCTTAAATTACTACAATATTCTAAAAATCTTAGCCACTTCGATCTATTTAGAGTATAGCAAAATCGAACATAGATTAGGAATGAGTTCATGTTCCAGCTCATTTAGCATTTTACCAAATACTAGGTATGCATTAAGGTATCAAGATCCACCTATGATGGATTCCTTCATCCCCCAACCCAATATCTACCATTTTTAGCTCAACAACCTTCCTACAACTTTGTTGGTACATGCATGCATAGATAACACCATGTACCTAGGAATCACACTCCATATTAACCATCTTCTACCCCAAACTCGAAACTAAAGACTAGGGTATGGAACCTTACCCCTTGGATAAAGATCTTGTGATTTTTTCTTGTGAATTCTTCAACTTTCAATAAGTATTAATGAACCACAATCATAGGAACTTCCCCCCTCATTCTAGAACACTTCCCTCTCTCTAAATATCAAATTTTTACCTTACAATTGGTCTTTGGAGATTACATATCGAAATAGGGTCGCGTTACAAAATTTGAAAAAATAAAGCCTCGATGCAGATATGCGGTCGCATATGCAGGCGCATAACATATCTGCGGTCCGCAAAATGGACAACCCCAAAATTGTGTTTTAATGGCTCGTATAGCTTCATGTAGTTCCTATTGACATGGGCATATGCCTGTAATTGATATTTAAAGTCCATAGGTTGATTTACAAAACATTAGAAATTTAAATTTAAATTTTTTTACCATATGTGTACTTTTAGCTATCAAGATCAAATATTGATTACAGGGCTTAGAATAGGGAAGTTATGCATTTAGAACTTACCTACAAAATTTGCTATCGTGTAAAGTAGATGATAGGGTTCAGATATTTAGTTGTAATTTAGGGTGGGGGAGGGGCGGCTAGAGGTCACCCTAGAAAGGGAGGCCAGACTAGATTTTATGATTTTTTGGGTAAGACAGAGGCAATTGCTATAGACTCAATCATTATAGGTATGGTTTCGGTTTTCCATAGAAATGCATATTTGATTCGGAATCTATTTATTCATATGTGTCATCTAACTTTGCTCCGTATTTGGATATACAACGTGATTCTTTGAGTTATTTTGTTTATGTATCCACACCTGCGGGAGATTCTATTGTGGTGGACTGTGTGTACTAGTCATGTTTACTTGTCATTAGTGCTTTTGAGACTAGAGGTGATATATTGTTACTTAGTATGCTAGAATTTGATGGTACCTTGGGCATGGAGTGGTTGTCGCTCTATCATTCTATTCTAGATTATCACGCTAAGACTATGACGTTGGCTATGTTAAGTTTACCTCGGTTAGAGTAGAGGGGTGCATTAGATTATGTTCGTAGTAGGGTTGTATCCTTTATTAATGCTCAACAAATTTCCGGGAATGAGTGTGATACTTATCTATCCTATATGAGAGAAGTTAGTGATAATTATCCTACCATTGAGTAATTTCCAGCAGTAAGATAGTTACCAAATGTATTTCTATCGGATCTTCTAGGAATTTCGCTCGATAGAGATATCGATATTTGTATTGACTTATTACTAGGCACTTAGCACATTTATGTTCTACTATATCGTATGACCCTAATGGAGTCGAAGGAGTTAAAGGATCAATTGTAAGGGTTTCTTGATAAGGGTTTCATTTATCCTAGTGTATTGTGGTGACGTGCTCCCATCATGTTTGTGAAGAAGAAGGATGGCTTTTTGCGCATATGTATTGATTATCGGTAGATGAACAAGGTTATAGTGAAGAACATGTATCCATTGCCACGCATGGATGGCTTATTTGATCAACAATAGGGTGTCAGAGTATTCTATAAGATTGATTTACAGTCAGGTTATCATCAGCTAAAGATTCGAGAATTCGATATTCGAAAGAATGCCTTTAGGACTAGGTATGGTCACTACATGTTTTTTGTGATGTCTTTTGGGCTGACTAATGTCCCTGTAGGATTTATGCACCTGATTAACAGTGAATTCTATCCATATCATGATTCATTCATTGTTATGTTTATTTACGACATCTTGGTGTACCGCCACGGCCGGGAAGATCATAAGCAGCACTAAAGGCTCGTGCTCCAGACCTTGAGCGAGAAGAAAATGTATGCAAAATTCTCAAAGTGTGAATTTTGTCTTGATTAGGTAGAATTATCGGGTCATGTGGCGTCAAGTGAGGGGATCAGGTAGAACCAAAGAAGATTAATGAAATGCAGAGTTGGCCCAGACCGTCTTCAGCTACTGAGCTTTGGGGTTTCCTTTGTTTGGCCGGATATTATCATCGTTTCGTAGAGGTTTCTCGTCTATTGTTGCACCTATGACCAGATTGACCTAGAAAAGTGCTCCTTTCCGATGGTCCGAGGAGTGTGAAACGAGCTTTCAAGAGCTCAAGAATGCTTTGACGACAACTCCAGTGTTGGTTTTTCCTACGGGCTAGGGTTTATATTATGTTATGTGATGTGTTACATTTTGGCCATGGCGCGGAGGTGTATAGAGTTTCTTAAGGAGTATGATATTACCATTCTATATCATCCCGGAAAGACCAATTTGGTGGTCGAAGCCTTGAGTCAAAAGGCAGAGAGTTTGGGTTGCTTAGCATGTCTATCGGTGGCGGAGAGACCATTCGCATTGTATGTTCTGGCCTTAGCCAATCAGTTTATTATATTGG
Organism: Nicotiana benthamiana; assembly: GCA_034376525.1. Taxonomy (NCBI): domain Eukaryota; kingdom Viridiplantae; phylum Streptophyta; class Magnoliopsida; order Solanales; family Solanaceae; genus Nicotiana; species Nicotiana benthamiana. Next base: position 29,367,527 of record CM067332.1, on the reverse strand, counting down.
ATGTTTTAGAGCCGAGTTGAGTTCTTGCCTATGTGGTTTCTCGCTCTTCTATGTATGATTGTATAAGAGAGTGTCAGCATAATGATCCCTATTTTCTTGTCCTTAAGGGCACGGTTCATCACGGCGATGCCAAGGAGGTTACTAATAAAAATGTCGGTGGGTTGTGTATGCATGGCCGATTATATGTGTCTAATGTGGATGGTTTATGTGACTTCATTGTTCAAAAGGCCAACGGTTTGTGGTATTCAATTCATTTAGGTACCACTAAGATGTATCAGGAATTGAGGTAGAACTATTAGTGGAGGAGAATGAAGAAAGACATAGTGAAGTATGTAGCTTGATGCGTAAATTGTCAGCAGGTGAAGTATGAGGTTTAGAAGCCGGGTGGTTTGGTTCAGCAACTTGAGGTTCTCGATTGGAAATGGAAGTGTGTTGCCATGGACTTTTTTGACGAACTCCCACAGACTCAGAAGAAATTTGATGCGGTATGGGTGAATGTAGAAAGATTTACCAAGTAGGCTCATTTCATCCCGATAATGACTACCTATTCTTTAGAGAAATTGGCTCGAGTTTATATCCGCGATATTTTCCAACTACAAGGCATACCAATATCCATCGTCTTTAATCAGGATAGTAGTTTGCCTTGCATTTCTGAAGAACTATACAGTGTGATCTAGGCACACTGGTTTAGTTGAGTAAAACATTTTACCCTTAGACGGACGGATAATCCGAGCGCACAATTCAGATGTTGTAGGATATGCTTCGTGCCTATGTTATCGATTTCGGAGGATCTTAGGATTATTTCTTGCTGCTTGTAGAGTTTGCCGATAACAACAACTATCAACTGAGTGTTCAGAAGGCTCTTTATGAGGCCCTATATCGGAGACGCTGTCGTTCTCTAGTTGCGTGGTTTGAGCCAGGAAATTCTAAATTATTAGACACAGATTTGGTTTGAGATACCTTGGAGAAGGTCAAGATAATCTAGGATTGGCTTCGTACAGTCCAATCTAAATGGAAGCGTTATTCGGATGGGAAGGTTCGTGATGTTGCATTTATGGTTGGAGAGCGAGTCTTACTCCGGGTTCCTACGGTTGCCACCTAGTTTATTTGCGGTTCATCCAGTGTTCCATGTTTCTATGCTCCATAAGTATTATGGTGATCCATATCATGTTCTAAACTTCAGCACAATCCAATTAAACGAGGATTTGACTTATATTTAGAAGCATATGGCTATCTTGGACATATAGGTCTGATAGTAGAGATCAAAGAAATTGCTTCAGTGAAGGTCCTATGGATGGGTCATCTAGTAAAGGAGGCGTCTTGCGAGATTTAGCATGACATACGGATTCATTATCCTCATCTATTCACCACTTCAGGTATGTCCCTTATGCACGTTTAAGCGAACGTTTGTTTTAGGAGGGGAGAAAGTAACGACCCAATTGGTTTTTTGTTTAATTGTGATTTCTTTCCACTTTTCATGCTTCACATATGTGTGTTTATGATTTTATGACTTGCCGGGGTGGTTAGTTTCATGCTGGGAAGATTGGGGTTGATTTGGACCCTTGATTCTTAACATAGAAATTCAAATTAGAAAGTATTAAGCAAACTTTGGATTTGGTGAAAATTACCCTGAAATCTATTTTTATGGATTTGATAGCTTTATGTCGTGATTTCAGACTTGGACGTATGCCTGAAATTGATTTTAGAAGTCTGTAGGTTGATTTATGTTGATTTGCTTAAAATTGCCAAATTGAATTGAAAAGTTTGACTGTAGGTTCACTTTTATCTATCAAGATCAGAATTTGATTTTTGGACTTGGAATAAATCTGTTATGGTATTTAGAACATGCCTGCAAAATTTTGTGTTGTTTGGAGTTAATTTGATTGGATCCAGATGTTTAATGGTAATTTTAGAAATTGTTGAGCTTTACTTTGAAATTCGTGCATTGAGTGTTCGATTCATAGTTTTAGATGTTATTCTTGTATTTTGATCATGCAAGCGAATTCGTATAATATTATTAGACTTGTAGGGATGTTTGGTTGACAGTTGATTAAGAGTGTTTTGGATTGAAAACCAGAAATCTGGTGTGTAGCAGCCTTTGGTGTCACATTTACGAAGTCTAAGTTTGCAATTGCAAGCTTAGTAGGGGGTCTCAAGTATTGCAATTACGATACCTGGCTCCCAATTGTGAAGTAGCTTCAGGTATAGTGTAGTTCACATGTGTGACAAACAATTCGCATTTACATTGAGATGGGCTTCGCAAATGTGAAGACAGAGTCACAATTGCTACCTTCTCATAGAGTTGAGAGTGTCTGCATTTGCGCGAGATACCCTTGCAATTTTCAACATGTGTCGCAATTGTGATATCTGCAGCTAATCAAAAGGGCTGGAATCGGGGAATTCATCTTTCATTCTCACATTTTTGAATCCTAAACTTAGTAGGATGCGATTTGGAGAGGTGATTTTTACCTAAAAACCTTGAGTAAGTGATTTTAATCTATTTCTAATCATCTTCCATCAAGGTATCATATATTTTATCATCAAAATCATGTGAATCAAAGTGAACATTTGTGAAACTTTGTCATGTTTTTGAAAAGTAAGAAATTGAATTTTGAGAGTGGATTTGGACTCGAATTTTGAAACTAATCAGATATATGAACTTGTGGGTTCATGGCTTGTAGTAATCTACCATTGGAACCAGATTTTGATTGGGTGGGGCCCGGGTTTAATTTTGTTGATCTTTTAGGAAAATTATAAAGATCTTAGTTATATCTGTTGCAATTAATTTTTTCTAGCATTATTTGATTATATAAGTCAATTTTTGTTAGATTTAAGTTGTCTGGAGACAATTTTTAAGGAAAAAGATATTTACGAGTGTTGAATTGGCCTACTTGAGGCAAGTGTGTTGCCTAACTTTATGTGGGGGAAAAACCCCTTAGCATTGGTATTGATTGATTCATTTGTGCTATCTAAAGCCGTGTACGTAAGGTGACGAGTGAGTACACGGGTTGTCCGTAGAATTTGACCTGTTTACGCTACTTAGACTCTTTCCATTATTTGATTGAATTGAAGTATCATGTTCCAAATTTTCATAGCCGATCTATTCCTACATGAGTTAGTCTATCCTTACATGCATTAAATAATTTCATTAACACATGTTCTGCATCCTAATTCATAAATTGCTCTCATGCTTTAGTTGAAGTTGTTGCCTCTATTATTGTTACATGTTATCTCTTCCATTATTGATTATAATTATTTCAAGTCATTGTTCATGTTATCTCTTCCAATATTCATTATTTGAAGTTATTGTTCATGTTGCCTCTTTCCTTGTTGATTTCCACTATTTGAAGCCATTGTTATACGTGATCTCTTCTCTTGTTAGTTCTCCTTATTTAATAATGTGTTATACATTATCTCTCATTCTTGAGTTATTGGTATTCAAGTTGTCAAGGACATTATCACATTGAGGCGAAATTGTTATCGTTGAAACATCTTCCTTGTTGAGCATTTTACGTTCATTGTTATTGATGAAAGTCGTGTACACATTATGGTGGAGTCCTGGGATGTTGTTATGAAAATGTTAATATTATTAATTGTTGTCAAGTTTTGATATATGGGCACTTTTGGTGCAATTTGTTATTGTAATACGATACTGACGTGCATATAAGGCTTGGGTTAACGTGCATGCGGCAGTATAAGGTGGGACTTATGTGCATGTTTCTTGTAGGGGAACTACTTGAAGCTAAGCAACATCATAAGGTGGACTAAAGTACGTGTAGTTATTTCGGAAAAACTGTTTTCAAATCATATTTCAAACGTAAGGCTCATGTGGTTGTATAAGTAAGGGTTTGATTGAAATTGAGAAATATAAATGGTACCTCAGCTACTTGATATATACGAGGCGATACCTCGGTGGTGATTTTTATTGTATATGAGAAGATACCTTATTGTGATTCTTGTTGTTTATCTCATGTAGCAAAGAGTTTTGGTAGGAATATTTCTTGTTGTTTTTTTCTTCCTTGTTCTAACAGTTATTGTTCGTATATCATTTTGGTTCTTTATAGTTGCTTCTGTATGTTATTTCCATGTTTGGTTTTTGGTATTTGTTCATGCTATCATCTTGTTTGTATCAGTTATTTCTCCGCTTTCTATTATTATCCGTTCTTATGATTTCATTCTATTTATTTATATATTAATAGGTGTCTTGGCTTGGCCTCTTCACTACTCTACCGAGGTTAGGCTTGATACTTATTGGGTACCATTGTGGTGTACTCATACTACAATTCTATAGAATTTTGTGCAGATCAAGGTACGTCTACCCGTGCCAGATGCTAGAGTTGATTTGAGTTGCTGCTTTGGAGACTTCAAGGTATACCTGCTCCACGTCCGCAAAGCTCGAAGTCACCTTCCTTTTCCTTTACTATTGTTGTATTTTTTATTCATACAGTGATGTAATAGACACGCTTTACCTTACTCTATAGAGCTTATTATTTTGTTCAGCCGTTCTTGAGGAGTGTATTGGTGAAATTCTATGTTTATGAAGTTTATATGAGTTTATCAAAATAGTTTTTAGTATTTGTTAATTAAACATATTAAGATGTTATGGTTTACCTAGTCGTATAAATTAGATGCTATCATGATATCCTATCGATGAAAATTGGGATCGTGACCGAATGAACTCAGGACAAAAAAGTCGCACGCCTAAGGACGACTCAATCAAACAATTATATAAAAGCAAAGCAATCAGAATTCGATGCAGTACATGAAGGAGAAGATTCGGTACTAAGAAGTCTCCATACTCTAAAGAAACATCAAGAAATATTATTCTAATGGTCGGAAATTTTCGACCGAAATCGGTCGGAAACTTCAATTGGTTGACTAGGTTTAATTTTCAAATTTCCGACGAAAATCGGTCGGAAAATATAATTATTAATTTTTTAATTATACCTTTTCGACCGAAATCGGTCGGAAATATTAAATATTAAATATTAATAAGAATATTTAATTAAATAAATTTTGTAAATTATTAATTTATTAATGAAATAAATATAAATTCATCATTTCCGACCGATTTCGATTCGAAATTTTGAATAATCTGGGGAATTTATTTGAAACTTTCAACCGATTTGGGTCGGAAACTGTGCAATTCCGGGCAAGACAAATTAGTTTCCGACCGATTTTGGTCGGAAATATTGCTAAAAATTGGGCAGGAATTGCCTGCTTTTAGGCTCCTCATCTGCCAATTTAAACCAATATACATCCGATAATGGCAGCTTACATTGCTGTCGTTCAACCATGAAAATCCAACACAATAACAACCAATAACCACCAATAACAACAACTAACCAACAACTAATAACCACCAACAACAACAACTAACCAACAACTAATAACCACAACAACTACTAAAGTGTCCAACAAAATAACAATATAATCATCATTCAAATAACCAACAACAAAATATTAATAAGTTCACAACTTAGTTTTGAAAATGCAGAATATTCAATGAGTTTTTTTTATGTAGCATCATCTCCATTTTTGGTACTAGGACAATCATCTCCATCTTCGGTTGTAGGACCGTCATCGCTGGCAAGTGGGGAAGGAGGAGGAGACCGAGGAATGGGGAAAGAACCACAAGCAAGAAGATTGGCCAGATGAACTTGAAGAAGATCAAATTGTTTTCCCCTCCTTTCTAGTTGACATTGAAGGATATCAAATCTCTTCTTTTAACTAGCCTTGGTCTCTTGAAGCTCTGCTGTCAGCTTTGCGATCTTCTCTTCCATAGTGGATATAGCCGAACTATCAATCGCCTTGCCTTGGGCGGAAGTCCCTGTACCTTGCAATCCAGCCCTGTAGCACCGATACTATTTATCTGAAAGGCCATATGCTATCCTCTTTTTGGGACCACCGACAATAGCCAACCATATCATCTTCTCTTATTCGTCTGAAATGGGCGGTCGCTCGCGTTGCTCATTCTGTGGCAAGCTCTGAGTCTACTCCTCAAAATTGATCTTGTAGCGACACTTTATTTAGAAGATAGAAAATTAGTAATTATATAATATTATAAACATTTATAGTAGTTATGAAACTTACATGTGTAGTCTCTGTCTGTCCTCCACCCATCTAGTTTGATCTGTCGGTGCTTTCTTCTTTCGGATGTGAGTCTCCATGAAAAACTCATCATAACTCATCTTCCTCCCCAATTTTTTTCCTACAAATATAATAAACGTGTTAATGAAAGTTGTATCTACACTCGCATTTGATTACTTTTTTCCTACAAATATAATTGTTGAACATGAAAGAGAAAAGAGTATTCCAGGAACCTCATCACACACTAGGATGAACTCAATTGCTGAGGGAAGTGGCATTACAGCTTCACAGAGTTCAGCACTAAAAGGTGGTTTACTTTAGAAGAATAAAAGGAATTACAGGCTATTTTGTGAACATTGGAAGATGAAAGGAAAAAGTAAAGAGAAATACTACTAGCTCATTAGTTACCCGGCAGACTTCAACGGGAGAAGGAAACAAGGACCACCTACTACCTATCAAGGAGCATCCACTGGTAACCAAGAGACAATTCCTGGTCATTCTCATCAATGAGCACATGCCACACAACATGAAGGATTCACAGCTCAAGCTAAAGGAATCTATAATATAACGCAAACATGTATGATTGTAGTGTATGGGAATCTTTATGTAGGCACAACACATGGAAACAACAACTATATGCAGATGCAAAGGCAAGGAACTCATAATCTTGTGCAGTTTTAAGATGGAAAATCTCAGGGACAGATGTCTCAGGAACTCATAATATTTAATATTGGGAGATACATAAATATAATTCAATAAAAATAGGCCGAAATATTTTAAAGAATTACCAGATGTCTCCTCGTATCCCCCATGCTCTTTGAACCAAAATAGTGCAAGGAGCCGCCCTTCTCAGAGGCTCGGGCCCATGAATTTGTCGGTGGTCCAATACATCTCCTGCTCCACCCATACATCTAATAGAACCCATGAAGGCTTCTTTTTAAGCTTTCGAGCGGAGCTAAAGGAATTAGAGAGTCTCTTACGCAATTTGTACTCCCAATTTTTATAAATTTCACGGTTATACTGGTCCTTCCAGGAACACTTAGTCTGCAAATAAAGTATGTAACATTAGATGAAAATATTATTAATATAACGCTTTAATAAATAAGAATTGTATAAAAACCTTAAATTGGTTGAACATATGTCGTACAAGACTTTGTAGAAAGTCACTCCAAGTCGGATAGGGTGTCAAGTACAACGTGCCAAGTATTATAGTGATTATCTTTGTAACCATCCTATTTGGAATAAACCTGCAACATTGAAATTATATTAAATAAATAAGAGTAGCTTTATAATTCGGCAAAAATAAAGAAGTAACAAATAAATCGTACCCATTGCCCTCAGGCCTGATGATCAACCTATGGTAATGATCATAACACACATCATTCGCATCATTATCCGGATCATCTGAAGCATGTGCAGAAGAGGGGGCATCTGGCTCAGTGCTACTATCCCAAACACGATGTCTAGAAATGCTAGGAGATGATCTCTATGGAGAGGGAGACGGGGTATCAAATGAAGATGGCTGTGATCCACATCCCTGCACCGATCTAGACCCATGCTGTTATCCAGACCCTGTTGCGATCCGGCCGTCTGAAATCTAGATGGATGCGATCTTGCCGGAGATGAAGCAAATGGAGAAGATGAGGGGCGTATCACATGGCTATGTGACTGGTGACTCGATGCACCCATGTAACTATTGGTAGGATCATTAGGAGGAAGGGGGTATAGCCCTGTGGCGGAGAATTGTGATAATACTGCTAGACCGGCGAATGGTAGGTAGAATAATGAGTAGATGGATGTGGTGGAATAGATCTATGCCTAGAAGATTGTCGTCGTCCATCAGCAGCAGAGGGATGAAAGTGTGGAGTGGAAGGAAGGGATGGTATAGCACCATCATCATGATCAATAGGCCTTTTATCTTTCCTAGACCTACCTCGACACCAACCAGCCATTTGTATAAATTAAAGAAAATATTAGAATTGAGAATATAAATCTACTAGCTACAATATTGCAGTACTTCAAAATCTTATTAGTTACTGCACCATGAAATTTGGACTTTTACATCAAATGTGTGTTCTACCAAAACCATCTGCTCACCGTTTCCTTGAGCTGAAAAGGGAGATGCGGAAGTAAACTAGGAAAGTAGACTCACATTAGAAAGAAAATAGAAACCAAAGTGTTTGGCCTATTATTAGTAGTAATATAAGTTAAGAGTTCTTGAAAAACTAACAGGCAAGTCGTCTTCATCGACGTATCCTTCCTCGTCTGAAGATTTTTCGTCTTCACTTATATCATTTTCATCTTCACACTCATTTTATATGATTGTTATTTCCTCCATATCAACTTCTTCTAATAGGCGTTGAGGATGCTCCAAGTAAATTTCTAACTGATCATCCACCATTTGGTTAACATTTGAGGTATCGTTTTGGTAAGCAACATCTAGTACATTCTCAACTTCCACCCTGCCAACAGGCTTTGTTTTGATTACAACCAACCAATTAGTCTTATCCATCCGTAATGGATATGGAGCATAGTACACTTGCCTAACTCTTTCTGTAATTATAAAAAGATCATAGCGAACATATTCCCTCTTTTTATTAACCTCAATTATGTTGTACTGCGAGTGTTTATTTGTACCTATTTTTGGTGTTGGGTCAAACCTCTTACATCGGAAAAATATGATCTTCATATTTGGTCAACCTGAATATGACAATTCTAGAATCTCTTTGATCACACCATAATAATCGTTTTCCCAATCCTGGTTGCCTTCACCGCCTTTGACCCACACCCCAGTATTATTGCTATTTTTATACTTAGAGCATTCCTCAGTGTGAAATTTGTAACCATTCCTAAAATACTTAGACATAGTCGTAATCGTAGGTGCAGGTCCCCAAGATATGTCTTGAAAAAATTTATTTATACACACAAGTATTATTAAATTTATATTTTAATTTGTATAAAAGTTTTTTTCTGACCGAATTCGGTCGGAAATATTGAGTTATGATTATTTCGGCTCTTTTCGTGTTGTGTACGGAACAAAAAATTCAAATTTCTAACTGTAATCGGTCGGCAATTTAGAAAAATTTTAATAAATAATTATTTTTTAAGGTGGCAAAACACTTGACTGTTTTCCGATCGAAATCGGTCGGAAACTTGGAAAAGTATTAATAAATAATAAATTTTGTATATTATGACCAGTTTCTGACAGAAATTGGTCGGAAATTTTGAAGAGTTTTAATAAATAATAATTTTTATACATTTAATAATTAGGGGACGAAATATTTGACCAATTTCCGACCGAAATCGGTCGAAAATTTGAAATATTTTTTGTTTGACTAAATATTTGACCAATTTCCGACCAAAATCCGTCGGAAATGTTAGTTTTTGTGATGGCAGGAATTTTATGTTGAATTTTGATACCGATTTTTTTTTTATTTTCGACCGATTTCGATAGGAAATATTTCCGACCAATTTCGGCTGAAAATCTTTGGACGAAAATCACCTGCTAGTAGTGTCAAAATCTTGTACTATTAGCTATTTCTACAAAAAAAACAAAAAAAAATCCTAATTTTATTTTTCGTTCGTGTTGCTTCCTATATGCTTCTTTTGATTTGCCTTTTTCCTTCCTTCAACCACTCATATAAAAGGAAACATTCTTCCTCAGAACAAAATCAACTCCCTTCCCAATTTATCAAATCTTATCCAAACCAACTCAACTAATAAATCAAGATGGAGAACTTTGAAAGTCCACGTACAGCTCGGAAAAGATTGATGAAAGAGCTTATACAAGGCAAAGAATTTGTAGTCCAGCTTCAAACTCTACTACAACAACCTCTTCCTGGAGATCATCAACCAGACTCAGCTCATGACCTTATTCTCAAAATTTGGGCTCTTTTACTGATGCTCTTTCCGAACTCACAGCTTGCAGCAAGTGGAAAAGAACCGGAATGGACGTTGCTACAAGAAAAGGTGATAGTATATAATATAATGAGTTTAACTCTCTACTTAATAATCCTATATACTCCCTCTGCCCCAATTCATATGCTACTTTTCCGGGTACGAGAGTCAATTATTAAATTTTAGCATGAACTCGGATATAGTATCTTCCAATTGTTTGAAATAAAAGTTACATAAATAAAAACTTACAACGTCACAATATTAAAAAAGCATAAGAAAAAATCAGTCAAACACAAATTCCTTTGACTCTTTAAACTTTGTCATATAAGGTAGAGCAAAGGAAATACTCCACTCGTTTTATATTAGACGAGGTACTATTCTTTTTTAATGTACTCTAAAATAAATGATATATTTTTAAATTTAGAAATAATTTAACTTTAATCTATTTAATTTTACTAATTTACTCTTAATGATATATTTTTACAGCCACTCAAATGTCATGACCCTATAAACCTTTTGCCCCTTTAACCTTTTAAGACTACAAATTTTTAAAAGTCTTCTTCTTTTTTTCTTAAACTCCATGCCGAGTCAAAATATCCCATCTCATGTGAAACGGAGGGAGTAATATTTAGTGTAGTATCAGGTTAAATTGACATATACCACCATATAAAAATTTTATAGTTAGTCTAAACTGACTATACGAAAAAAAAGTTTTAATAATTTGCTATGTCCGGTTACAAGGACGTGCTATAATGTAGTGTTAGAACATTTCACACCTAGGATATACATATTTTGAACCTTGATGCATGTAATAATCTCATTCTCAACTAAATATCCAGTGAAGTACTTATTTATTTATGTTCTGAAGTAGCTAGATAATTACAAACTAATTGTAATATCAGATACTACTACGTACTTTTCTATGCTGAATGATGATTGGTTCGCAAATTGAAGAATTAATGTTTTGCCAATGCAGAAAGAACTCAGAGTCGTGGATGATAAGAGAGTCTGGAAAAAAGGACGATGAATATGCGTGGAGGAAATACGGACATAAGGTTATACTTAATTCAAAATATCCAAGGTATACAAACTTTTCTTGTTTCTTGTAGCGTACCTGTGACAGTGTGTCATCTTTTACAGTAAAGTATAGTAGTAATATTTTTCACCGAAAGAAAGAACGCTCTCATGAAGTTAAAAACCTTTTTTATATTGTTTGATAAATCAAATTGAAGAAAGTGAGGATTTTAGTAAAAACTATGATATTTGTGTGCCAATAAAACACTTACATTAAGATTAAAGTAGGTAAAATAAATTCCTACTTCGAACCTAGTAAATTATCTTCATAAACTCAAAATCCTAACTCGAACGGACTCATTTTCCTTGAACTCCTACAACATCTATCTCCCTAGGTGATTATTTCTTTTACAAATGAAGGAATTTTCACCTCCTAGTCTCTGACAAAACTAGATGCTATCAAGCCTAGTTACTATAAGAAAGGGAGAGGGAAGGCAAGAGACCGTTTCGTACAACGTTGGCACCAATATAACCCTCCTTTGATATTCCACCTCACTACAATATCGCTCACTCTTTATTTTCAACGCATTCTTATACCCTGTCTGTGAAACCTTACTCTTTTTCTCTCTTTTTGTTGGTGTTTAAAAAATGAGAGCCGAGGCTCTCATTTTATAGGCAAAACATTGCCAACCGCGTTTGATAATTTTTCTCTACTGCTTGTCAAAGTTGACCAGTGAAAAAGAAAGGTAAGAAAAACATGGGCGGCAGACAGCCATTTCTGACAAAGAAGACAGGGAAGAAAAAATTCTTACTTAATTTAAGGGGGCTGGACCCCATCAATCTCCCCCTCCAGTCCGATTTATCTAGAGGAGGTAGCACTGTCTTCTAGTTTGAATGCCTGACGACAAGTTCTTTGTATAGCTCGAACTTGTTCCTTGGTACCACCTTGGTCAGCATATCTGCGGGATTCTCACTTGTAGAAATCTTCATGACTTTTAGAGATTCATCATCTACTATTTCTCGAATCCAATGATATCTCACGTCAATGTGTTTGTTTCTTGAATGGTACATAGAGCTCTTGCTAAGGTCTACTGCACTTCGACTATTACAATAGACGATATACTCCTTTTTATGCAATCCAAGATCTTGAAGGAACCGTTTGAGCCATACCATCTCTTTGCCAGCTTCTGTAGTGGCAATATATTCTGCTTCAGTTATAGAAAGTACGACACACTTCTGCAACCTCGACTGCCATGATATAGCTCCCCCTAAAATGTAAACAAATATCCAGTAGTGGATTTTCTGTTATCAATGTCACCTGCCATATCAGCACCTATATAGCCCTTCAAGATTGGATCAGATCCTCCAAAGCACAAACAATCTCCCGTGGTGCCTCTCATGTACCTGAGTATCCACTTGACTGCTTCCTAGTGTTCCTTTCCAGGATTTTCAAGAAACTTGCTGACAACACCAACTGCGTGAGCAATATCAGGTCTAGTACATACCATTGCATACATCAAGCTTCTGATTGCTGAAGAATAAGGAACTCTAGCCATGTTCCCTTTCTCCTCCTTTGTTGTAGGACACATCTTTTTGCTCAATTTTAGATGACTAGCAAGAGGTATGCTGACTGGCTTAGCATTCTTCATGTTGAAGTCTAGTACACGTTCAATGTACTTCTCCTGAGATAGCCACAACTTTCTACTTGTTCTCTCTCGAACTATCTTCATCCCTAGAATTTGTTGTGCTGGGCCCAAGTCCTTCATATCTATTGACTTTGACAGATCTCCCTTCAACTTTGCTATCAACCCCTTGTCTTTTTCGACAATTAACATGTCATCCACATACAACAACAATATAATAAAATTATTCTCAGAAAATCTTTGAAGTATACACATGGATCAGAATAGGTCTTTATGTATGTTTGACTTTTCATGAATGAGTCAAACATCAAGTACCACTGCCTTGGTGCCTTCTTTAATCCATAAAAACTCTTATTCAATTTGCACACCATGTGTTTCTTTCCAGCTACTTCAAATCCTTCTGGCTGCTCCATATAAATCTGTTCTTTCAAATTTCTATGAAGAAATGCAGTTTTTACATCCAATTGCTCCACTTCAAGATCTAGGCTAGCTGCTAAGCTCAAATTGTTCGAATAGAAGTCATTTTAACAACAGGTGAGATAATTTTGTCAAAATCAATACCTTTCTTCTGTTCGAAGCCTTTAACCACCAATCGAGCTTTGTATTTGACCAACTTGCCATTTCCATCTTTCTTGAATTTAAAGACCCATTTGCATTTGAGTGGTCTTTTACCCTTTTGAAGTTCAACTAGCTTGTACGTGTCATTTTTTTTAGAGATTTCATCTCTTCTTGCATAGCTTTCATCCACTGGTTCTTTTCTGGATGGGGCAGGACCTCCTTAAGACATTCTGGCTCCCCCTCATCACTGATGAGGACATACTCTGTGGAAGGGTACCTGCATGACTCTACCCTTGGCCTCTCTAATCTCCTCAGAGGTTGAGGTTGTTCTTCTTCCTGAGTGGGGTGCTCCACTTCCTCGAAACTTTCATCAAGTTGCTCCCCTGCACAATAACTTCACTAGGTTGCTCCCCCTGCTCGGAAACCTCGTTGGTTGTACTTTCTGCACTTGTGGGATTGTTAGAAATAAAAGGAATAGTAACAAGGTTAGGAATTATACCATTATTCGCCTTTTCTAGCATATCAGCAGCAGTTCCAACTTCATTTTCTCGGAAGACTACATCTCTGCTTCTGATGGCCTTCTTCTTTACAGGATCCCACAATCTGTACTCGAACTCTTCATCTCCATATCCGATAAATATGTAGGGAACAAATTTATCATCCAGCTTTGTTCTCTGCTCTTTTGGTACATGTACAAAAGCTATACAACCGAACACCTTCAGATGCGAGTAAGACACTTCCTTATTGGTCCTAACTCTCTCTGCAATGTCAAACGCCAATGGAACTGATGGAAACCTATTGATCAGGTAACAGTTTGTTTGAACTGCTTTCCCCAGAATGACTTAGGTAGTTTAGCCATTCTGAGCATGCTTCTCACCTTCTCCACAATAGTGTTGTTCATCCTCTCTGCTACACCATTGTGCTGTGGGGGTTCCAGGAACTGTCTTTACATGTCTGATCCCATGACTTGAACAGTACTCTTCAAATTCCCTTGAAGTGTACTCACCTTCATTGTCACTTCGGAGACGCTTTAGCTTTTGACCTGTCTTATTTTCTACTAGCGCATGAAACTTCTAGAAGACTTGAAACACCTGATCTTTGGTTTTCAAAATATATACTCACAATTTTCATGAAGCATCATCAATAAAAGTAACAAAATATTTGTTATCTCCCATTGATTCAATTTCCATTGGGCCACAAACATCAGAATATACTAAATCAAGTATATTCAATTTTCTTTCTGACGATGTCTGAAATGAGACTCTATGCTGCTTACCAAATAAACAATAGTCACATGGTTTTATTGTTGTACCTTTGGCATATGAAATAAGTGATTTCTTGGCAAGATTCTGCAATCCCTTCTCGCTCATATGACCCATTCTTTTATGCCACAAATCTGCAAAAATCTCATCTTGTGCCGCATTCAGTTCACCTTGGCATATTTCTGCATTTGTCCTGTACAACGTGCCACGAGCAACTCCCTTTGCAATCACCAATGATCCCTTTGTGAGTCTCCACTTTTGATTTGCAAAATAGGTCTTGTATACATCTCGGTCCAAAGCAATCCCCGAGATCATGTTCATCCACAAACCAGGTACATGCCGCACATCTTTTAGAACAAATTTGCATCCGACATTTGTCTTGATACAAAAGTCAGCAATCCCCGCGATCTTTGAGTAACTCGTGTTACCCATTCTCACTATGCCGAAATCACCTACTACATATCTGCAAAAACGATCTCTTACCAGTGTGGCATGGTAAGATGCCGATGTGCCAACCACCCATTCCGACTCTGGACCTGACAGGTGTATGCATTCCTCTTCCTCATTTATAAAGAGGACAACATTGTCATTGTTTTGCACCATGGCAGCTGTGTTGTCGTCAGTCTTCTGGCCACTAGTTTCACCTTTGCCCTTCCTTGGATTTGGGCAATCTCATTTGAAGTGACCTGGTTGATCACAGTTGTAGCAATTTCTGGCTTTTGATTTGCATCGATTCTTTGATTTTCTACGAGCTCCGGATCTACCATATTTGCTCGAACTCCTTTGATAACTCCTGCCTCTACCTTCTGTGATAAGAGTTTGTCCTTGATTTTCAGGCTTCTTTCTCATCTTCTCATTGAGTAAAAGAGCTGATATGACATCTTTCAACTCAATAGTAGTCTTACCGTGCAGGATGGTTGTTGCCAAATTATCATACGAAGATGGAAACGAGTTCAATAGCAAGATGGCTTTATCTTCCTCATCGATTTTCACTCTGAGGTTGGCAAGCTGTGTGATTAGTCCGTTAAACATATTTAAATGTGACAAAAAATACATACCTTCACCCATGTGTAGGGCGTATAACTGCTTCTTCAGGTACAATTTATTTGTCAGCATTTTGGACATGGATAGGCTTTCCAACTTTGTCCAAATTCCACGCCAGTGTCTTCATCAATGATGTTATTTACCACATCATCCGATAAGTGCAACCTGATTGCACTAGTAGCTCTTTCATCCAAGTCAGCCCAATCATCAGGTTTAATGGTATCAGGCTTTTTGGTATCATCATCTAGTACCTTGTGTAATCCTTGTTGGATGAGCAGATCCCTCATCCTTCTTTGCCATGTTGAGAAACCGTTATCTCCGTTGAATTTTTCTACCTCGTACTTTACTCTGGACATTTTTATTTTCACCGAATATAGTATTACCGATAGTGAATAGTATTTCAGTGAACGAGCAGAACCTGTGCTTAGATACCAGTTGTTGGGAATAAACACCCTACAAAAATAATATTCACGATAATAAAAGCGCAATAATAATGTAGCACCGAGATACGGTAATTAACAAGAATAAAAGAGTAACAATGACACCAAGATTTTTACGTGGAAAACCCTTCTGAATAAGGGAAAAAACCACGACCCTGAGAGGAGCAACTGATATCACTATAGTAAGGAATATTACACTTTGTAGGTCCGAGTAAAATACTCCAAAGACCACTACAACACTCAAAATAAATAACCCTCTTTTGATATTCCACCTCACTACAATATTGTTCACTCTCTATTTTCAGCGCAGATTATTCTTTTACCCTGTCTGTGAAACCTTACTCTTCTTCTCTCTTTTTGTTGGTGTTTAAGAAATGAGAGCCGAAGCTCTCATTTTATAGCGTTTGACAATTTTTCTCTACCGCTTGCGAAAGTTGACCAGTGAAAAAGAAAGGTAAGAAAAACATGGGCGGCAGGTAACCATTTTTGACAAAGAAGACAAGGAAGAAAAATTTCTTCCTTAATTTAAAGGGGATGGACCCCATCATCGTTACCCTATGTTCTTTAAGTATTGAGTAAAACTCCATTATTTGTAGTTGTTAGTTGTAATTGTTTTTGATCGGTTAGAAGTTATTTAGTTTAAACAAAACAAAATCAAAATTTTATTACTTTGAAAGATGACTGAGCTCGTTTCTTAAAATTACCAAAAAAATATAGCGAATAGGTTAGTTGTTTGTGGGATTTGATTTTGGACCCTTAAACTGAATTTTATTTCCAGAAATAGCTTATTTCTTTTATTAGGCATAATTGTGTGTGATCAAACTTTGGCACTAGGGAACTAATAATATTATTTAGTATAATAACTTACAGAGAGTGCTAGAAATTGAAGCAGAGTTAATTTTCCTTCTTGCTTTTATTTCTATTTTAGTCTTACGTCCTAAAGCTTGTGTCTCACAAGTATATTCCGAGAAATTCCTCAAGAAATGGTAAAATTTTCGATGCTTAGTGGATCTTGAGAAAGCGTTGGAGGTACTCAACCATGCAAACAAGAAAGATAAGCGACAATTGAATCAACAAAAAAAATTAAAATTGAGATTATTACGGATGATAAAAGGGATATCAACAATAACGGGCACAATGAAACAATCCACTAAATCCTCAAATTTGTAAACAAGTTACGTCACTATCTTGTGCCGAAATCTTCTCATTATGATTGGGGGCAACCCATTGCGGATAATCTGGCAAAAATAATTGTTGTATAGAGGTACAAGCTAAGAGTTTTCATATCACAAATTATAGGCTACATCTTTTGTAAAATAAGAGGCTATTCTCTTGGTTACACAATGAAAACCCAGAATAACATTTGAATGAATTATTTTTCTATTAGTGTCACTTAAGGCAGCCAAATATGACACCTGAGAAAATTAGGATACTCTTATTTCCATTCTTAGTGACTGAGGATGCAAAAACTTAGTTGAATTCACTCCCCACTAATTCCTTCACCACTTGGGACGAATAAGCCAAGCAGTTCTAATTGAACAAGTTTTTTCCTCCAAGCAATAATGCAAAACGGATTGATGAGATCCTAAAATTTAGGCGACAGCTAATAGAGGCCTTACAAGAGACATAAGACAGATTCAAGGGTATTTTTGTGAAGAATCCAAATTATGACATTCTAGATCAGATGTTGGGTCAGAGAATGTAAACATGGTGAATTGGAGGTGTGATGAAGACAGAGAAAGCAAGATAGAGAGAGAAAGAGAGAGAGGGAAAGTCCTTCTCTGATATTTTTTAAAATGAACCGAAAAATGAATGTCCCTAATTCTAGCATAGTCTGACCCTTATATCAAATTTGGGTCAGTGTACAAATCGGGTTGGGCCACTATAACCTGGTATGAAACATGCCCAAAAGAAAATACATACTCTAGCCTCTAGCCCAATGTGTGATATATATGAAATATACAACAATATACAATAAGAATACATTGGATATACAACAATTATGAATGTATGTGTTTGGTCTTGGAAGCTAAGTAATCCTTTAGCTCAACACCCCCGCTCAAGTTGGAGGGGGAAACCACCTTCAACTTGGACAGTAGATAATGATGAGCAGGGCCAGGCAGGGGCTTTGTGAGCACATCAGCCAGCTGATGAGAAGTGGATACATTAGAAAGGGAAATCAAACCATCCGTGAGCTTGGTACGAACAAAATGACAATCGACCTCAATGTGTTTTGTCCGCTCATGAAAAACTGGATTCTTGGCAATGTGGAGAGCTACCTGGTTGTCACAGTAAAGAGATAAAGGGAAAGCAACAGAGACACCAATATCAGACAGTAAACGAGAAATCCAAGATAACTCAGCAACCACCTTACTGAGGGCTCTGTATTCAGCCTCAGCAGAGGACAGAGAAACCACAGGATGTTTTCTGGACTTCCAACTAGCGAGCTGTCACCCAAGAGCACACAAAAGCCAGTGACAGATCTGCGAGTATCAGGGCAAGCAGCCCAGTCACTGTCTGAAAAGGCAGTCACAGTAAAGTCAGGATTGTCAGAATAGAAGAGCCCTAAATCCATAGAACCCTTAAAATACCTAAGAACATAAGATCAGCAAACATGTGAGGGAGTCTGGGAGCCTTCTAAACTGACTCAAATATTGGACAGCAAAGCATATATCAGGTCTGGTATGAGTCAGAAATAGGAGCTTGCCAATCAAGCTCTTGTAATGGTCAGGAGAAGGGAACAAATCACCAGAATCAGCATGCAATTTGGTATTGAGGTCCAAAGGACACACTAAAGGGGAAACAGCCATACAATCAAACTGATGCAGCAAGTTAGAAATAAATTTGTGCTGAATAAGAAGTACACCACCAGCAACAGAAGACACCTCAATACCCAGAAAATAGTGCAAAGACCCAAGGTCTTTGATTCTGAATTGAGCATCTAGGAAGGCCTTGAGGGAAGAAATTTCAGCAACATCATCCCCAGTGATAATAATATCATCTACATACACAGCCAGGACCACAATGCACCTAGATTGACCCTTGACAAATAAAGAATAGTCATTCGTAGAATGAACATATCCTCTGGAGTAGAGGGCCTGAGATAGCTTGGCATACCATTGCCTGGAAGCTTGTCTCAGGCCATAAAGGGACTTCTATAATTTGCACACAAGAGGGGCAAAAGTAGAAGGACCAGAAGGGGAAGAAACACACAAACCTGGAGGAAGCTTCATATAGACCTCCTCATCAAGGTCGCCATGCAAAAAAACATTATTAACATCAAGCTGGAAAAGACCCCAATGTTTCTTAACAGCCACAGCAATCAGGCACTTAAAAGTAGACAGTTTGACCACAGGAGAGAAGGTTTCAGTGAAGTCAATACCTTCAACTTGAGTATTACCCCTAATAACAAGCCTAGCTTTGTATCTTTCAACAGTGTCATCAGCTTTATATTTAATCTTATAGACCCACTTGCATCCTATGGGCTTTTTTCCAGAAGGAAGTGGAACAATGTCCCAAGTATGGTTGGCATCCAAAGACTAAAACTCCTTGCTCATGGCATCCTGCCAAGCTGAGACTGAAGCAGCTTGAGAATAAAAGAGGGGTTCAGACTCCAAAGGAGAGAAGGAGGAGGAGGAACCAGAAAAGGAAGGCAAGTGACAAACATAATCATTGAGACAAGAGGGAGGATTATGTGATCTGCCAGATCTTCTGTGTCCAGTAGGAACAACAGGAGAGGAATGAGTAAAAGTAGGAGGAGAAACAGCAGGAAGAGGAACAGAAGGAGAGGAAATGGAGGAAGGTAGTGAGGAAGAAGTAGGACTGGAAGCAGAAGGGGAAGAAGCATGGAAAGTAGGCAGGACAAAATCAGAATAGGGAAAATCATAGGAAGGAATAGGAGGAGGTGGAAAAACAGAATCAGCATGAAGAACAAAAGAAGCAGATTCAAAAGGAAAACAGGTCTCATGAAAAAAAACATCTTAGGTCATACAGCCTGTAGCCCTTTTTGGCAAAGGGATATCCCAGAAAAACACAAGATAGAGCTCTAGGTTTAAGTTTATCTCTTTGTGGAAGGGGGACAGTGGCATAGGCAAGACGGCCAAAATCCCTTAAATGAGAATAATTAGGGGCTTGTCCATGCAATATTTCATAAGGAGATTTATTGTGAAGAAGTCTGGAGGGAATCCTATTAAGCAAATAGGTGGCAGTCAATAGGCAGTCCCCCCAAAAATGAAGAGGTAATTTGGATTGAAAAAGTAAAGCTCTACAAGCTTCAAGGAGGGTTCTATGCTTTCTTTCTACAATACCATTTTGTTGAGGAGTATGGGGACAGGTAGTTTGATGAATAATGCCTTGTTGATCAAAGAACGAAACCTCAGCAAGACTAGACCCCAATTTCAAAGCATTATCACTTCTGACTATTTGTACAATGGCATTAAATTAGGTTTTGACCATACACAAAAAGGACTTGAGAAGGCTGAAAGCATTACTTTTAGACCCCAGTAAATGTGTCCAGGTTGCTCTAGAGAAATCATCAACTATGGTAAGAAAATATTATAAGGGCCCCAAGTGTCTACATGAATGAGCTGGAAAGGTCTACAGGTACCGATGGAACTGTCAGGAAAAGGGAGTCTAGTTTGCCTAGCCATGGGACAAACAGAACAAGGAAAAGGCTATTTAGAAGCAAAAGGAAAAGATAAAGCAGAAATGTGTTTCATGTGTGCAAAAGGAATGTGAGACGGTCTTAAATGCCAAATGTAGTTCATGTCATTAGCATCAAATTTATTAGGACAAATTAAACTGTTTACATTGGAATGTAAAGCAACAAGATTTAGGTCAGAAGAGCAATCAAGAGTACAAGAATCTTTATTAGAGCATACAGAAGTGGAAGAAGAACAATTAACAGAAGAAGTTGAAGAAGGCACCCAAGCAAATTTGTACAGACCAGCCTCCTCTTTACCAAGATCCAGAGGCATCTTCAGATAAGAGGCCTATAACATGTGAAGGAAACAAGAAGTGGCAGTAAATAGTACAATACAGTGCAACTGTTTCACTAGCTTGTGGATAGAAATTAAATTGTGTTTGAAAGATGGAACAAACATTACATTATGAAGTATAATGGAGGGAGTTAAAGCAAAACAGCCAGTTGAAGTTACTTTTACTTTGTAACCATTAGGAAGAGTGACAAGATAAGGTACAGGCGAAGGTGTGATGTTGAAGAGTAAGTGTTTATTAGATGTCATGTGATCAGAATCTCCAGAATCTATTATCCAGGAGACAGAAGGAATATGAGTAAGTAGACAGAGTTTGGAATTAGAAATAGGACTCTCAATAAGCATAGTACCAGCAAAGTTGGCAGCACACATAGTAGGAGAGGTCTGAGCAGGAGAAGTTTGAGCAGTGGAGTCACCAAAATTGGACTATTGGAGCAGATTCATCAATTGATCATAATGGTGTCTGCTCAATCCAGGAATAACAGAACTATGTCCATCTACATGTTGGACAGGTGAATAACCCTCATTATGATTTCCAGAAGCAGGAGAATTGTGACCATCAAAAGAAGGGAAAGATGTGAAATCAACACCAGTGGTGACATGGGCAGCAGTAGGTCTCTTCCCTTTGTTAAATCTGATGCTTTGAGGAAATCCATGAAGTTTGTAGCACTTATCAATTAAGTGCCCAGACGTCTTGCAATATCTACAGAAGAGGGGTCCTCTGAACTGATCAAAAGCAACTCTCTGGGAATACTGTCTGAGAGGAGGACAATTGAGCAAAGCAGCTTGGTTGAAATAAGGTGTAGTAGGTTTATGTATATTGACACTGAAGGACATAGAGTCAGGATTAAACTGGGAGACAGACTGAACTTGTCTCTGTTTTTCATCAATGAGGAGGATATTGTAGACACTTTCAAGACTAGGAGGATGTTGCATCATTAACAAGTTGCTCCTCACCCCCATATATGTTTCATTAAGACCCATATGGAATTGAAACACCTTATTCTCCTCATCCTCCGTTATAATGCCAGGTTTGGCATCACAGATACATCTCTGTCCATGATTTGGGCACATTGTCCCTAACTCATCCCATAACCCTTTGAGTTTGTTGAAATAGGAGGCTATATCTAGAGATCCTTGAGAAGAATGAGAAAGTTCATGTTTAAGTTCAAAAATTTTGGTCATATTGGCTGTGCCATATCTGGCTTCGAGTTGTGCCCATATACTCTGTGCAGTCCCAGAGTATTGAACACTCTCAGCAATTTGAGGGGACAAAGAAGCAGTCAACCAGGAGATGACCATATTGTTGCATCTGTCCCATAATCTCTGTTCAGCCAGGTTAGTGTTTGGTCTAGGACAAGTTCCATCAACAAAACCAATTTTGTTCTTAGCCGACAAGGCGACTGTCATCTTTCTCTTCCAACCCCCATAGCCACTACCCGAGAAAGGAATAGGAACAAGAGAAACACCGGGAACATCAGAAGATTAAACAAATAGAGGATTTGTAGGGTCAATGGGTGAGGGATTAACAGGGTTCATGTTCGACATCCGAAACAGAATAACAAGGATAAGAAGAGATTGATACAATATCTATGCGATACACAATACAACAAATATTTCAGCAACAGAACACATGCAAACTCTAATCGAGAGTGAGAATAGGGTTACCAGACTTCTATGCAACCAGAGAAGACACGGCCTTCAAAAAAAATTGCAGAGAAACCCTAGCTTCGTTGCAGAGAAACCCTAATTTGGAGAGGAACCGGTGGAATGATGCACAATAGGTGTCAGAAACTCACCCTAACACCTTGCCGGAAGAATCGGCAACAAAACAACTCCGATTTCACCAAGATATCAAAAAAATCCAGAATGTTCACCAACAACTTTGAAAAACAAGATATTACCACCGATAATGCGATGAAATCAAACCAAAGGAACCGGAAAGATAGAGAGTATGTCCGAGAAAAATAACCACGCTCTGATACCATGTAAACATGGTCAATTGGAGGTGTGATGAAGACAGAGAAAGCAAGATAGAGAGAGAAAGAGAGAGAGGAAAAGTCCTTCTCTGATATTTTGTAAAATGAACCGAAAAATGAATGTCCCTAATTCTAGAATAGTCTGACCCTTATATCAAATTTGGGTCAGTGTACAAATCAGGTTGGGCCACTATAACCCGGTATGAAACAGGCCCAAAATAAAATACATACTCTAGCCTCTAGCCCAATGTGTGATATGCATGAAATATACAAAAATATACAATAAGAATACATTGGATATACAACAATTATGAATGTATGTGTTTGGGCTTGGAATCTAAGTAATCCTTTAGCTCAACAGAGAATTAAATGAAGTTAGCTAACAGTTTGAAATAGAATGTGGATGCTTTAGTGAATGGAGTATTCTTGAATAAATAGTTCATTGAATGCAAAATTCTGCTTCGTATGATGAACTAAAATTCAGGGTGGATAACGAGGGACAACACTCACCCCAATTTCCCACTTTGTGGCTCTTGACCAGAATAATTTAATGGCTAAACATATATCGACCTTGATGACTCATATGAGTCTTTTAATAAGAGGATTGATGAATCGGGTAAGAAATAGGTTATTGTACTGAGTTTAATTCATTTTGATAATTAAAAAATAATTCTGAAAAGCCCAAGTCTCTTGAAGTCCGCTGATAAGTAGCTGAAAGTTGTTTCCGTGCAAGAAGAATTGAGTTGGAAAAACCAAATTCTGTTGATAGTCATATTTCTTAAAGATTTTGTTCGTAAGCCATAAGGAAAATAATAGCTAAAGGGATTTCCGATCAACAGAGATTTCAATTATGAAAATACCTGCATTAAAAGGAAAAACGCATAAAGGAGTCTTTCAATGAAACAAAATAGAATTCTTTTTCTGTCCGGTCCAAAATAAGTAATTTTTTAGATGTTTTCACACAGATTAAGTCCTTTTAGCATTAATTAGCAATGTAATTGACCATATTAACCTTTACTATCTCACATAAACACTCCTAACACATATTCCAACGCTATTTACTCCAAGGACAATGTAAGAAAAAAATAATTAATTTATTCTTGAAATCTGGAAAAATCACTTATTTTGGACCACAAGAAAAAGGCCAAAAAATCACTTATTTTGGACCAGAGGGAGTAGTATTTATTTTCCTTAAGATAGTGACATTTTAGGTTTTGAAGCTAAAATTGGAGAAGAATTCGTCCAACCTCTCTCCTATATATGTAACAATCTAACTAGTCGTTTTGAGTTCTAGAACCCTACTCCGTTATGTAATGTTTCACGTAGATCATCATGATATCAGGATGAGTGGTTTGGTTTTCGAGCGGTTCGGGAGTGATTTGGAACATTTAGTTCCTAAGTTGAGGCTTAAGGTAAGAAGAGTTGAACAATATCAACATTATGGATAAAACGACCCAGATTTGGTGTTTTAGTGTTTTAATGTTTTGAAGGTTTTATTAAGTTCTATAATAATTCTAGACTTGTACGTACATTTGGTTCGGGTATCGACTATCTCGAGTTTAGTTCAACACTTCTAGTCGAGAGTTAGAATTTTAAACTGAAGAAAGCTTGAGATTTTTAGATTTGATGTTCAAATCTTGGTATTGATATTAGTTTTAGTATTTTGAGCCTTTAGACATATTTTTATAGAGTATATGGACTTTTTGGGATGTTTAGACAGGGTTCTGAGGCCTCGGGTGAATTTTACGATGGTTTAGGAGCATTTCAAATTGAGTTAGGATTGCTAGTTTCTGATGTAAAGCATTGGATCGCGATCGCATAGAATAAGACTGGACTTAGTAAGTTTATCCTTGGCCATTGTGTGGAGTGGTCTGTGATCATTTAGCTTTGGCGGATGGTGAATCACGATTGTGTGGACTAGTTCATAGTTATCGAAAGCTTCTGGAGGCTAGGGGCTTTGCCATTTGCATGTAGCGTTCGTGATCGGCCTCCTCAACTGTGTATCGATCGAAAGGCAGGGGGCAAAGCCCCCAACCAAGGGAGGCAGAGGGCCGCAATCGCGTAGCTTGGGGAAGCTAGTGCATCACAATTGGGGGGTGGGGTGGGGGAGGGGAGTGTGTGTCTCTATCGCAATTAAGTGATTCAGCCGAGGGGTATTTTAATAACCAGATTTCGGGATTTATCTCATTTTTTCCATTTTCGAGGAGGCAATATCTTAGAAGATTTTCACCCCAAACTTGAGGGTAAGTAATTCTTGGTTTTGATTCCCAATTGAATTCTATATTCCTAAAACATATTATTAAAGACAAAAAATTATGATTTTTATCTACAACTTAAGAGAGTATTTTTTTTGGGGGGGGGGGGGAGGGGGGAGGGGGGGGGGGTAAAAACGGATTTGGACTCAGATTAGGAAATTAATCACATAATTGGACTTGTGAAATTATGGGTCAACGAGATTTGACTTAGACTCGAGTTTTCGCCATATGAGCCAGGATAATTTTTGCATCACATATTTTCTTAATTATCGAAACACATATAACTCAACACAGTCTTCTGGATATATTTTACTATAATGGCTATAGTTGCACTTCCTTTCAAAAGTTGTCTTGGAACATTATGTTAAACAATGAGCAAGTGAAGGAAAAGTTCAAGTTGTAGTTGTAACAGTCCAGCTAGGATCCAACTCATCTTAAATTAATTATAATGTTAGAGGTTTATGTATAGTAGTTACTTAGTTAGTTAGTTACAATTATAAATACACTATTCATGTAGTAGTTAAAGACGTATTTTCATTTCCTTTTCACTCTCAGAAATATAGAGTATTCTCTGTTTTCTCTCAAATTTGATCTTCCTTTTTTTTCATCAACTCTCAAGATGAAAAATCTATTTCCATGGAAGATATTATGGAATCAAAGCATGTGACGATGATTACTAGCACTCAATAACTCAACTTCCTTCATTAGTTTCTATGATTCACTCAATTAAGTGAGTGAATTCTCGTGAGGGAACTCTAATGGAAGTTAGGGCTTGTTTTTTGTTGTTCTCTCATTAACTTAGCTAGAGATGGCTTTAAAGTTGTAATTCATGCATGGCACTATGACATTAAATGCTATTGGAACTTCAAATCAAGTGAATGCTACAAATGGAGGAAGTGTCTTCCCTACAACTGATCACAATCACCTCTTGTATCTACAGCCAACCGACACACCGGGCAGTTCTTTGATATCTCTTCAACTTGTTGGATCTGAAAACTATGCATTGTGGAGTCGTATTATGCGAATTGGCCTGCTACGGAAAAGCAGGCTAGGTTTTTTAGATGGTCGATATCCTAAGTCTTGATTGGCACCTGATCTACACAATCTATGGGAAAAGGTGAATGCTATTGTCCTTTCATGGATTATGAATGATGTTAGACCTTGTTTACTAAGTAGTGTGTGGTACGCATCGAGTGCACAAAAGGTTTGGTAGGATTTGGGAGAGAAGCTTGATAAGGTGAATGGCTCGAGGTGCAGTTTCTTCATAAGTAAATTCACTCAATTAGCCAAGGCACTATGTAGTGGCGGACAATCTCTCCAAACTCAAAGATCTATGGGATGAGTTTGATGCAATGATGTCATGCCCTAGGTGCCCATGTATAGTGTTTATGAGATATTTGGATCATTTTGAATATCAAAGGATCCTTCAATTTTGACTAGATTGAATGAAACATATACTCAAGCAAGAAATCAAATCATGATGATGCATCAAACTCCCACCTTGAACAAGACATATTCCTTGATTATTGATAAGAAGAGTCAAAGGAGCATTGCTAATCTCACTCAGACTGTTCAAACATCTGAGCATTTAGAATGAGCTGCTTTGTATAGTAAAAAGGGAGCAGGCTACACTAGAGGCAATCTCAATTCTGAGAAGAACCAGTTGCAGTGTGAGTATTGCCACTACAAAGGTCACACAAAGGAAAACTGCTTTAAGCTGATTGGTTGTCCACCTATTTTATGTCAAAAGGGATGGGAACCAATTCAGGTAGTTATGCAAACTTTACTTGTAACTTTGATGCTAACTCAACAGTAAGAAACTATGTCAGTGGACCTGCTTGACCACCTCCACTACAACCAAAAAAACTAAGGAAGAAATGCTCCCATATTAGCCGGTACCTCTATGGCACAATCTTCGGCTCCATTCTCTACATAGAAACAATACCAAAACATATCATCTAACTGCTCAGCAACGGATGCAATGAAGGTTTATTTGAGAAATCTGCAACAGTTGCAGATGGTACAATGAAAGCCTTATTCACTTCATGTGTTAATAAAGATGGATAATAGACACAAGAGCAATAAATCATATGGCATCTACTCTAGAAGTGATGAAAACTTTTAAGCAGATACCTATGTTTGAAAGGAGTAAAGTTCATCTACTAATAGGTGATGTAGCTTATGTATCTCATACAGGAAAAGCTTTTGTGCTTGAGGGACATAACATATCTAATGTACTGTATATCCCAAAATTCAAATACAACCTTTTGTTTGTGTTTAAATTAAAAGAGGAGTTGCGGTGGTCAGTCATATTATTTTCTGACTTCGTATCTTCCAGGATCTTTGGAGTGGTCAGGTGAAACCAATTAGTAAGGAGGATCATGGACTATATATGCTGAAGAGGAATTTTGTACTTAGGCAGTGGAACTTGAAGTTGACTAAGGCTTTACTGCATATGGAGTTCAGACAAAGCCACTTTTACTACTCCGTTCATTAAGAGAAAAAGTCATGACATAAAAATCATCATAGTCTATATAGATGATTTGTTGATCACAGGCAACAACCAATGCATGTTGGATCAAACTAGGAGGGACTTGCAGAACAAGTTCAAAGTGAAAGGCCTAGGTGAGCTCAAATTCTTTTTGGAAATCGAGTTTTCTAGGTCTGAGAAGTGCATAATGATGAGTCAAAGAAAATATGCTTTAGAGCTCATTTCTGAATCAGGACTGAGTGGCGCCATACCTACAAGAACTTCACTAGAGTTGAACCAAAAAATTACTTTTGTGGATTATGATACTTGGTTGCAAAGTGACAATGCAGATGCAGATGAAAAGCTGAAGGATCCTAGTATCTATCAAAGGCTGGTGGAAAGACTTCTATACTTCACCATGACAAAACTTGACTGGAAATTTGCAGTCCATGTATTTAGCCAAAATATGCACTGCCCCAAAACATCTCACTTAGATGCTACTCCCAAAGTGGTGAAATATGTCGAAGGCAAAACCTGGTCTAGGACACTTAATGTTTGCAGAGATACAAGCAAGCTAACAGCTTACCGTGACTCAGATTGGGAGGGATGGGGCTATATGGAGACAAGAAGGTCTAATATAGGCTATCTAGTGAAGTTTGGTGGTGCTCTTATCTCGTAGAAATAAAAAAAAGCAGGAAAATATCTTCTGGAGCTCCGCGGAGGCTGAATTTAGAAGCATGGCTTCATGCACTGCAGGGATTACTTTTCTTGTGGGGTTGTTCAAAGAGTTAGGAAATCATGTGGATTAACCTGTTCAGTTGATGTGTAACAGCAAAGCTGCAATACAAATTACAGCAAATCCAATCTTTCATAAAAGAACCAAGTGTATAGACATAGATTGTCACTTTGTAAGAGAGAGGATCTCACATGGTCTGATCAAAACTGAGCATGTATCTATAAAGGAGAAATCGGCAGATTTACTTACAAACTGCTTGAGCAAATTACTACATAATTATCTACTAAGGACACTTGCAGTGAAGAACTTGTTTCACCCATCAACTTGAAGGGGAGCGTTGTACAATGTGCATGTGAAGGCAAAGTTCAAGCTATAGTTGCAACAACCCAACTAGGATCCAACTCATCATAAATTAGTTAAGATATTAGAGGTTTATGTATAGTTGTTAGCTAGTTAGTTACAACTATAAATACACTGTACATATAGTAGTTAAAGACAAATTTTCATTTCCTTTTGACTCTCAAAAATATAGAGCATCTCTGCTTTCTCTCAACTTTAATCTTCCTTTCCTTCGTCGACTCTCAAGCTGCAAACTCCATTTCCATGGAAGTTATCACATTATTTGTCGTGAATGATAAAATCAGCTTTAAATGATGAATTTGTACGGAAAGAAGGAATTGTCCTGTGCTCCTAGTCCGTAATAAAATATTATTGTAATTTTTTGCTCAAAAATTTTTAACTTTCATAATTTTCCTTTCAAAACGAAGCCATGTCCAAATTATTATCAACTTGCACAAACGTTTTCCAATCTCCAACTTCAACTGGAATATCCAAACCCTAATGACAAGTTGTCTTACACAATGGACTGCAGCGCTTTACGCAGAAAGAACCGAAGGCCACTTCTGCACTAATGATCAGTTTGAGAGACAATACAATGCTCCTGTCGTTTTCCTCTCGTCTATTCTCCCTCTTGTATTAACCATTTTTTTAAAATTTCTTTTCGTTTATTGGGCTACATTGACACAACATGATCTTACAGTGGCTTGTCTCAAATCGATAAGAATGGACTTTTAGCGAAGCTCAACCTCATAAGCTAGTTTGTGAGGCGAGGATAGCCCAAGACCATATAAGGAGAACAAGATATCCATAATCCAACGATGTGGGACACAAGTTAATACCCCCGCCATGCCCGGGCCGGCAACTGGAGCATGGACAAAATAAATGGTTGCCCAACATTGCTAACAACAAATTGGGATAGCTTTGGCTTTGATACCATAATAAGAATGGACATTGGGCCTAATTCAACCCAAAAGCTAGCTTGTGAGATGAGGATTGTTCAAGACCATATAAGGAGACTAAGATATCCATTATCCACCAATGTGGGATACGACTCAATACACCCTCATGCCCAAGCCTGCAACTGGAGCGTGGACAATATACATGGGTGCCCAACGTCGATAACAATAAATTGGGATGAACCTGGCTCTGATACCATGATAAAAATGGACCTTGGGCATAACTTAATCCCAAAAACTAACTTGTGAGGTGAGGATTGTCCAAGATCATATAAGGAGATCAAGATACTCATAACCCACCGATGTGCAAACAACTAAACAGGGTACAATTAGTTTCTACTGGGAATGTAATGCTTTAATCAATAAAGTTATCTTAGATGAGAATATCGTTTTTTAATTTGCAAATATATAGACAGTTTAGATGTATGTTGATTGTCCATTAACAACATTTACCTATTTATTTTTCTTCTCTCCCAGAAAATGTTACTTTTTTTGTTTCGATGTATATGACACTTTTTTAATGAGTCACAATGAAAATGATATATAATAATTTAACTTTAAATTATTTATTTTATTAGTAATAAGATAATTTATAGTCACATAAAATTTTATGAATTATTTGGACCACAAACTTTAGTGTTCATTTATTTTTTATACTCTATGCTTAATCAATTGCTCTAACGCGTGAATTGGGACGGAGATAGTATGCGGCATTTTTCTATAAACTTTTTAAAGTGGATTGGAAAGGAACAAAAAGTACCATATACATTCTTGATCTGGTTAGACAAAGAAACATCACATGCTCACAAGTAGGATCACTTTCACGGCAATCGCTTAACCCTACATATATATATATATATAAAACATAAGAACAAGACTCAACGCGTACCTATATTCTGTGAATTTGGTAGTTTTTCAAAATGGCTAGGATTTGGCAACCGAGATACGCGAATGATTACAAAAGACAAACATCAACTTTACCTTTCGATTCGGAAAACTCAACTTTGTTTTTGGTGGCATTTGTAGCTGTAGGCTAGTATTTTAAGAAATGCAAGCTCGTTTATATGTTTTGTCAGAAAATGCACAATATTGTTCCATTGATTTACGAAGCTGACAAAACAAGTTGCCTTATTAATAGGTAAATCAACAACCTAAAATGTCTATACTTTAATTTTGCAAAAATAACAGGGTCTAGCTAGTTTCGGATTGGCCATTTAAAAATAGCCAATATTTATCAAATTAATAAAAAATAATCACTATTTTACTGCAACAAAAATCGATCAAAAAATACACATTATTGTTACACTAATTTACCAAGCTGACGAAACAAGTTCCCTTATTAGTTGGTAAATCAACAACCTAAAACGTCGATACTTTAATTTAGTAAAAATAGCAAGATCTATATAGTTTTTGGACTGGTCATTCAAAAATAGTTAGCATTTATCAAGTTAATAAAAAATAGTCACTATTTTGCTGCAACAAAGACTGGCCCAAGATAATATATAGGAGTTCGGTATACATGTGTATGAACTTCCAGCATGTTATGCTGAACCGGTATACCTTGCTAACTCCAGTATAATATACTAGAGACTGGAGCATCGGTGCTCCAAACTCGTGTATATTATGTTGGACCGATATATTATACTAGAACTCCAATATATTAGACTAGAGTTCCAGTATAATATACTGGAGTATTTTTTCGGATTTTGAATAGTGTTTTAGTTTAGAATTATCTTTACATGAAAAGTGGCTAAATTTCGATTAATTTTGAAATTGTGCTATTTTTGAACGACCACTTGTAAATTTGGCTATTTTTGAATTCCTCCCTTTAATTTAGTGGTGGCAATTTGAGCCCAAACCCATTTAACCCGGCTAGAGATTAATGAGTTGGACTGCAAATATTTTAGCTTATAGGTCAATTTGGGTTGAGCCCAAGTTAACTCACTAGTATTTAAATTTTCATAAAGCATTATCTTTTAGTGGTAATGAGCTATCTATATATACCATTTGCTATATAACGGATTTATAGATACGTTTTATGTTGTTATAAGATGTATTTAAGCTACTGTATTCATGAATACAGTAGCAAAAATAGGCGTGAATCAAGGAAGTCCAGCTAATTAGTTGTTGTATTCGAGTGTATTCGACTGTATTCATAGCGTGAAGCAGGGGATCACAACTGGATAGATTTTTGTATTCGAGTGCATTCGACTATATTCATGGCGTGAAACATGGGATTACAGCTGACAGATTATTGTATTCGATTGTATTCGACTATATTCCCGGCATGAAATAAGGGATTACATTATTTTTTTATCGAAAAGTGAATCAATTAACATAATATACTCCTAACATAACTTATGGGTGTCTAACGGGCCGGTTCATCCCGTTTTTGGACCGGCCCAGATCGGTTAAAACTGGAATTGGCCCGGACCAATGCAAGGGAGCTGGGCTAGGCTGGGCTGGGTTAAAGGGTTAGGGGGATTGGTCCGTTTACTTAAATCCTACCAGTTAACTGAACTGGTCAAACCCGATCAACCAGACTAACTGTAGAATCAATTAATTGGCCCGGCCCGGACCGGTTTAAAGGCTAGATTTCAATTTTTTTATTATTTTTAAAGGTTTTAGAGTCTAAGGCAATGTAAAACCTTTGAATTTACTCTCTTTTCATTAATTTACTTGTTGTTAAACGTAAACCTTTCAATTTATAAGTTAGAATTTTCAAATAAATATAGCACTTGCAATTTATAAGTGTAATTTTTTTTCATCTTCATTGTATCCTTTATATTTTTTTACTTTATATTAATTTAAATTATAATAGTTATACAAAATACAAAAAAATAAAAAAATACTAACCTGGCCCGGCGCGACCCGCTTGTACCCTACCCTTACGGTTTATTTTTTATTCGGATGAACCTGAACCCGTTAAGCCCGGTAAACCGTAACATATAACCGGCCCGGTTCCAAACCCATATGATTCAAAATTTTCCATACCCTGCCCGGCCCGGCCCACCCGTTAGACATCCTTAATATAACTTAATAAACTCAATTAAAACATACAAATTTTGTATTTCCAGTTATAAAAAAGATTCTCAACCGAAAAACACCCTAAAAGCATAGCAATCTTCTGAGAAATTATATAATACATCTGAATACATAAATTATATTAATTAAAAAAATGTGAAAATATATTCATGGAATATAGCGAGATAGTGAATACAATAAAATACATAGAATATAGTGGGATACATTGAAATACAATGAAAAAAGACAATAAATACAATGAAATACATCGAGATACGTTAAAATATATTAGCTGAAAATTTAAGCTGCTTTGCCGGGTAAGGAGGGATCAAGAAATAAAATTTCCCAAAGGGGTTTCTTCGTCATCAAACCCATCTTCGAAATTGTGCGAATAATCTATGGATCATAATAGAACTAAGGAGGAGTGTTGTCTCTTGTACCGGTAGATCTAAAGCTGAAAAAAGTAAAAATTTTATATTGGAGGATGACGGTGGAGGCAGAGAAGAAGGTTGGATGTGAGGAAAGCAACGGGAGAAGCAAAAGGAGTTCTTCAACGTTTTCTTCAGAGATGGAGCTGAATTGGGTATAGAAAAAGGACGACTTTCGTCCATTGGAGTTTGAGATTTGGGAGTAAAAAATGGAGGAGAAATTGAGGAGTTTTACACTATAGAGAAATAGAAAACAATGGATATTCTAATATATGAGAGAGAAAAATAATACATGTGCATTTTATGGCTTAAGAGTAGGAAATGGCCATAAATAGATATTTAGCTATAAAAATAAAAAGGTTGCTATGAAATATAATTTTTTAAAGGGCATTTATTTAAAATACATAAGGTATCAACCTTTGCTATAGGAGGTAAAAATTTCTTTTTATAACCCATTCTGACCCATTAAACAACCCAAGTACAACCCATGAAACTCACCCAAAATAAAGAGATCTCAACCCAACTTATCTAGAAATTTACTTAGTTGTCCTAATTTTATATTTTTTTTTTGTATTTTCAATTTTCTGTTCTTTTGTTTTTCACACCACCCACCCACCCTTCCACTACCCCCTCCTCCAGCAAACCGCCTCAAAAACATTCTACTTTTTTTTTTGTATATTCAAGTTTTGTTTTTTATTTTTCTGCACCACCCACCACCATAACCCCCCTCCTCCACGCAAACCCTCTTAATTTTTTTTTTTACTTTTTTTTTGTTTTTTATACCGCCCTACACCCATCCACCCTCCCTCGGCCGGCCCGCGCAAACCCCTTCAAAAATTTTCTTTTACTTTTTTTGTATACTTTTAATTTTTTGTTTTCTGTTTTTTCTGCACCACCCATCCACTCCAACCCCCTACCCCCACATCTCACCCACAAAATATTTTTCAAGTTACATATTTTAAGGGAAAGACTTTTTTATGCATGATGAACATGTATCTACAATATGGGTCAAGTTGGGGGAGTGGTCGAGTTATGACCCATTGTTTAGCCAATCTTGACCCAACCCATCTTAGCCCCAGTACACTTTGGGCTGGGTTGGGCAATGATCCATTTATTGACCTAACACATATTGCCCTGCCCAAATTAAGCCCAACCTACCCATTTGTCACCCTACTTTAGTTTATGCTCAATTGAATACATAAGCCATGAAACACCAGAGAAAATTACTCCATACGTTTCAATTTATGTTAAACCATTTGACTGGGCATGAAGTTTAAGAAAAAATAAAGTTTTTTAGAATTTGTGGTCCTAAACAAGTCAAAAAGGGGCCCAGAATATTTGTGTGGTTGTATAAACTTCTCATTAAAAGTAGAACTGTAAGTTTAAGATAAATTGTTACCAAATTTAGAAAGAGATCATTCGTTTGAACGGACAAAAAAAATAAGTTCGCATAATTTAAAATAGAGAGAGTATATTTTTTAAGAGAGATTAACTTAGACCACGTATTTATAAACCATATTACTGTGATGACCCGGTAGGTCATTTTGAATACTAGCCTTTATTTCTGTGTTTCGAGAGCTCCCATAGCTTCATTTGATGTTTATCGATTTGCATGTGTACTTTCTGTCATTTTTCGAAAAGCTCTTACATAAAATTTTGATGAAAATGTAATTTTGACTTAAAAAAAGGTTAGAGTTAACCACAATCAATATTTTGGGTACATAACATTGGATTGGTGTTTCAATGATTATGTTATATTCATATTATGTTTTTGGACTTGTACGTATACTTGGTTGGGTTCCAGGGCAACTCGAGCATATTTCAGCTTGTTATGTGAAAAACTATGAAAGTTTTGTTTTCAAGTTGAAATCTTGAGTTTTGTGGATTGATTATTGTTATTTAATGTTATTTTGATGATTTGAGGTAGTACACAAGTTTGTATGATGTCATTTTACTTGTGTGCATATTTGGTTTAGTGTCCGAGGTGCTCGGGTAAGTTTCAGAGGCGTTACAGATTGATTCAAAATAGCTGGTGCATTTCAGTTGCTGGTGTTTAGTTGCGATCTAACATTTGCGAAGTCTGGCTTTCATTAGCGAGCCTCGCTTTTGCGGTCAAGTGATTGCGTTTTCGAGCATGGGCTGGGGCTAGATCTTCACATTTATGAAGAATGAGTCGCTTTTGTGATGTTTAATTTGCTTTCTTTTGTGACTCTGGCACCACACTTGCGATGCAGTGTGGTATTAGGCAGCTTCACAAATGGCTCGCATATGCGAAGGGGGTGTCCTTCGCAAATGTGAAGGTTCTATTGCATTTCTGATGTCTATGCATCTGATTCATTATTCACATTTGCGATCAGTGTCTCACATTTGCAGACATCACATTTGTGAACAGTGTTTGTAAATGCAACGTCTGCAGCTGGGTAAAAGAGGAAAAAATCGGGACTTAGCCTATTTTACACTATTTTTTAAACCTATGCTCTCTAGAGGCAATTTTGAAGTATTTTTTCTTCCCGAATTCAATGGTAAGCATCTTAAACTAGTGTCAATCAAGTTCAATTACTTTTCTTGAGTTGGTAACATCAAATCTAGGGATTTTATGGTAGAAATTAGGAGTTTTGAATAGAATTTAGAGATTTATAAAATTGGTATTTAAACATCAAATTGAGGTCTGATTTTGAATCAAATTCTATAGCCAAGCTCGAGGATTAATGCTTAATCAAGATTTGATCTGAATCTCGAATTTTGACCAAGAGGGCTCGGGGTTGACTTTTTCTATTTAGCTAAAGATTGATCTTTTATTATTCGTGTATAATTTCTAAAGGTTATTTTGAAATGTTTGAGAGACATTTAGCTAGATTCCTTTGGTGTGGATGTTTTTTTAATGGAAAAGCCATGGTTGAGTAATTATTTGTAGGAAATCATTCTATCCGTGATATGTATGCTTTGGTTGTATTAGCATGATTTTCAGGTATATGTTTTGATGAATGACAAACAATGAAGTCAAGTGTCAAACAACGTTATTATATGACAAACAATCAAGATTGAATGCCGAGAAGCATATTGATGAATGGATTGCATGGAAAAGCCAAAGACGAGCTCAAAAGTTCAAGACCGAAGACCCAAGGCATAGGTCGTTAGGTAGAACCAATGTAAGAGCAATTTTTAAGTTATCTCGTCATTTGGCTCAACATAGGTCATCATAAATATGCATAAAATCATTTTATCAAATGATATTTATCATAAACATATTTCAAATACTTCAAACAAAATGATTTTAACGATTTCATTTTAACCAAAATGGTTTTTGAAGTAAGTTTTCAATTGTGGACAGCATAAGAGAATAATCGATTATGGCAAAGTGTATAATCGATTATTCTGGGAAATTCCATTTATTGGAAATTTTCGCAGAGTAAGATAATCGATTATACACTTGGACATAATCGATTATCTTGTATCTGTTGCCTTCCCAACGTTCCGTTTTATGAACGTTGAGAAGATAATCGATTATGCAAAGTGAATAATCGATTACCTTGGCATAAAATCAGCATTATTGATTACCAATTAAGCAACGGACATAAAACCTCTACCACCTATAAATAGAGGTCTTTTGGACTCATTTGACATGAACAATATCTCTCATTATTCTTGAACATATTGATAACATTTTTACATCATATTTAGAGCTTTTGTTGAGCCATTTGAGAGACAATTTTGTGTTGTTCATAGAGCTTATTTTGTATCTCTTTATCTACTCCTCTTAAGAGAGTTCTTGTTGTAAAATAGAAAGGTTCTTGAGAAGACCATATCTTCTCATTGATCGTTGGGTTTGCTAAGTACCTACAATCTTAGTGTGTGAAGTCTTGTGGTGCGGTATCCACGAGCAAGGTGAAGTCTTGAGGTGAGGTATCCTCAAGCAAGTTGAAGCCTTGTAGAGTGTACATCTACGAGCAAGTGTAACGGTTTGTTAGGCACCCGTAAGCTTAACGGAGTTAGTGGAAACTTGAGAGAGTCTCTCGGGGACTGGACTAACCACACGTTGTGGTGAACCAGTATATATTCGGTGTGTCCTTTCCTTACTATTTTAATTACTGCACTTATTTTACTCCTGCAATTTTATTTCCGCAAAGTTTATCAATATTCTCGTGCCGCACTATTCACCCCCCTCTAGTGACGGGCATAAATCCTAACAGTTGGTATCAGAGCCTAACTCTCTGAAAGCCTTAACCGGTTGAGAGAACGATATATATTTTTTTTGTTGAGAATGTTGAACACAGGAATGATGATCGAAGGACACTCCACCAATAGGCCTCCACTATTTGACGGAACAAATTACACATATTGGAAAGAGCGGATGAGAATCTTCATCCAATCAAATAACTTTCGCTTGTGGCAAATCATCAAGAACGGTGAGCCAATGCCGATAAAGAAAGTTGGGGAAACCATGGTTCCAAAGGAGGAAGATGAATATAATGCCGAGGACATCAAGAAGGTTGAAAATAACGCAAAGGCCGTCAATTTGTTATATTGTGCGGTGAATCCGGATGACAATCGGAAGATCTCTTGCTGCACAACCGCCAAGGAGATGTGGGATAAGCTTGAAATCACTTATGAAGGTACGCCTCAAGTCCGAGAATCAAGAGTTGATTTTCTAACACATGAATATGAACTCTTTAGAATGAAGGAGCCGAAAAGCATCGATAATATGTTTGAACGGTTTTCAATGATCATCAACGATCTCCATGCTCTCGGAAAAGTATACTCGAACAAAGATCTAGTTCGAAAAATCCTGCAAAGTCTCACTCCCGAATGGCGTTACAAAGCCAATGCCATCCAAGAGTCGATAGGAATCACGGACGTCACAATTGATGGACTAAGAGGTAACCTCAAAACTTATGAAAGCACAATTCTTAAACCTTCATTTGGAGATGAGAAAAGTCCAGGTATTGCCTTCAAAGCCTCGTCTTCTAAAAGAGAAGAGGTAAGTGATTCGGATAGCGATGATGATAATATTTCCAATGCCTTGATCGAAAAGTTTTATAAGTCTATGAAAAAGGAAATTAAGAAGGAAGAACCAAGTCATTCATGCAATAATTGTGGAAAACTTGGCCACACCAAGTCACAATGTCCAAAACCCAAGGACAAGAAGAAGAAGAAACACCAAAAGCGCGTGACATGGGATTCGGACAGCTCGGGTGATGAAACTGCCGCCCTATGCTTCATGGCCAACGAGGAACAAGAGGTAAGTACTCCTAACTCTTACTCTTATGAAGAATTACAATAAGCTTTTCAAGAATTATATGATGGATTGAAAAAGTCTTCAAAAATCTCCAAAGAGGCCAAGGCTAAAATTAAAGTTTTAGAAGAGAAAAATAATTTTTTGGAAAATGACAATATTGATCTTAGAAATAAAATTAAGGAGATGCATGAAGATTCTTCAATTGATCAAAAATCTAATTGTTCATCTTGTGATTTTTTGAAATTAGAGAACATAGAACTTAGAAACACACTAGAAAAACGAAGTGTAGACAATCCTAAAATAGTTGAAGAAATTAAAAAGGAAAGGCCCAGGAAAAATAAAAGGCGTAAAAAGAATAAGAATCATGTTAGAAATTGCGATGCACAACCTAGAAATAAAACTAGGAATTTTCTAAATGAGTCTAGAATTAATCATTTTAGACCGCATAGAAATGACTCTAGGAATTTCAACGCTTCTAGGAATAACGACTTTAGATCACCTAGAACGTTTTTGGCTCAACCAAGACATATGCACAACCCGAATGTTATATGTCATTATTGCAACCGGGTATGACACATAGCACCTGTATGTTTTGCAAAACATAGGAATTTATCTTTTAGCTATGATTATTATTTGCCTAACCCCCAAGGACCCAAAAGTGGTTGGGTACCTAAAACCTATTTTTAGGTACGTTTGCAGGCGTGCTTGAAGACTACAATATCGTAGTAGATGCACCAAGCACGAAACCTTATTGCATCAAGGGGGAATTTCGGTTAGTTATCATATTTTTGATAAAAACGTAATAGTTGATATGTGTTAACGATTGATATGTCTTTGTTAACAATTGGTATCAATTATTTTTGTTGATTCATGTTTTGATAACCTTTTTTTTTCGAATAACAATTGGTATCAATTATTTTAATGATTGATTCATGTTTTGATGAATATTATTTTCGGTTCGAATAACAGTTCGTATATTCTTGAAAAATAAATGATTCATGTTTTTAATACAACTATTGGTTTGTTAAAAATTAACAGTTGATATGTTTTTAAGTAATATGATTTGCTAAAAATAACCTTTAATATGGTTGTTATGTTTTTACTAACATTTGGTATCATTTTACGTTGGTATGATTTTTTTTTTAAAAAATCGTCATCATGTATATTCCTCAGTGTATTTCCTATCTTATGTTTGACACTAACAGTTGGTATTCCCAAAAGGGGGAAGTGTCAAAAGGGGAAAGTAGCCTGTGTATACTCTCTTTTTGCAAATGCCAAAAGGGGGAAGAAATTAGGCGATATGCATCTAATAAGGGGGAATGTCTCCACCTTCTAGTATGCTTTAATTGAGGGGGAATATTCAATTAAGGGGGAATTGTTTGCATGAATTGTATGTTGAGATATAGCATGAGTTTAGGGGGAATCCGATATGCATATCTCCTATTGTTTGTCATTATCAAAAAAGGGGAAATTGTAGGAAATCATTCTATCCATGATATGTGTGCTTTGGTTGTATTAGCATGATTTCCAGGTATATGTTTTGATGAATGACAAACAATGAAGTCAAGTGTCAAACAACGTTATCATATGACAAACAATCAAGATTAAATGCCGAGAAGCATATTGATGAATGGATTGCATGGAAAAGCCAAAGACGAGCTCAAAAGTTCAAGACCGAAGACCGAAGGCATAGGTCGTTAGGTAGAACCAATGTAAGA
Source organism: Nicotiana benthamiana (assembly GCA_034376525.1). NCBI lineage: Eukaryota > Viridiplantae > Streptophyta > Magnoliopsida > Solanales > Solanaceae > Nicotiana > Nicotiana benthamiana. Next base: position 29,327,444 of record CM067332.1, on the reverse strand, counting down.
GCAACGTTTAAGTTATCTCGTCTTTTGGCTCCACATAGGTCATCATAAATATGCATAAAATCATTTTATCAAATCATATTTATCATAAACATATTTCAAATACTTCAAACAAAATGATTTTAACGTTTTCATTTTAACCAAAATGGTTTTTCAAGTAAGTTTTCAATTCTGGACAGCATAAGAGAATAATCGATTATGGCAAAGTGCATAATCGATTATTCTGGGAAATTCCATTTATTGGAAATTTCCGCAGAGTAAGATAATCGATTATACACTTGGACATAATCGATGAGCTTGTATCCGTTGCCTTCCCAACGTTCCGTTTTATGAACGTTGAGAAGATAATCGATTATGCAAAGTGAATAATCAATTATCTTGGCATAAAATCAGCATTATTGATTGCCAATTAAGCAACGGACATACAACCTCTACCACCTATAAATAGAGGTCTTTTTGACTCATTTGACATGAACAATATCTCTCATTATTCTTGAACATATTGATAACATTTCTACATCATATTTAGAGCTTTTGTTGAGCCATTTGAGAGACAATTTTGTGTTGTTCATAGAGCTTATTTTGTATCTCTTTATCTACTCCTCTTAAGAGAGTTCTTGTTGTAAAAGAGAAAGGTTCTTGAGAAGACCATATCTTCTCATTGATCGTTGGGTTTGCTAAGTACCTACAATCTTAGTGTGTGAAGTCTTGTGGTGCGGTATCCACGAGCAAGGTGAAGTCTTGAGGTGAGGTATCCTCGAGCAAGTTGAAGTCTTGTAGAGTGTACATCTACGAGCAAGTGTAACGGTTTGTTAGGCAACCGTAAGCTTAACGGAGTTAGTGGAAGCGCGAGAGAGTCTCTCGGGGACTGGACTAACCACACGTTGTGGTGAACCAGTAAAAATTCGGTGTGTCCTCTCCTTACTATTTTAATTACTGCACTTATTTTACTCCTGCAATTTTAGTTCCGCAAAGTTTATCAATATTGTCGTGCCGCACTATTCACCCCCCTTCTAGTGACGGGCATAAATCCTAACATTATTTAGGCATGGAAAGATGTAAATATCATGTTTAACTTTGACTAGAGGGAAATATGACTTGTTCGGTCTATTTACTATGTGAATTACATTTGGGGACGGTATATATACGAGGTGACTAGTATATATGTGTTGTCATGGGCAAAAGAATACTATTGGATTATTTAACTTTATTGCATTAGTTATGTCATGTTATGTCTCGCTATTTGCTTTGATTGCTACATGCTATTAACTGTTATTTTGCTTTATTTGTTATCTGTCATTCAATTGTTTCTTGTTCTTGTTACTTATTCATTGATTAATATTTCTTTACCTACTATATGCTTTCACTTGTACTAGTTGGATATTTTCACCGTTTCATGCATTTAATTGAATTTATTACCTTTTCCCTAGTTGTTGCACTTTATTATATTATACCCAATTGTGTGAGTCCTTTAGAAATTCTTGTATTAATGAATTGTTAGGTTTGTGAGTACAGGGTATTGGTTGTTCTCTGTTGTACTAGTAGATCCTTGGTGCTTTGGTAACTTTTTTTGTTGAGATTATGCTATTAGTTGTGTAAAGTTGTTCATGTTAATGAGTTGATAATGGAAATGGATTGCAATCCGCAACAGTGTTTACGGGATCATATTGCAAACCATAATAGATATTGATATGATATTCGGATTGGATTGCGCGCTACAATGGAGTATGATATGTTGTAATAGTTGTAGTTATAATGTTCTATTTCGGTATTGTGTTATGCGTATTCTGAGATAATATTATTCAGGGCCCTCTATTAGTCGACCTTCCAGTCCTCAAGGTTATGCTTGACGCTTACAGAAGGGTTGCTTGTAATCATATTACACTTGTACAGATTTTAGTGTTATGTGTAGTAGAGAGTGCTCAGATTCGACTTTCGCATGAGACTCAAAGTAGAGCTGCATGGCGTTTGCAGTCCTCGTCTACTATGGTTTTACAGTTTATCTAGTTTCAGACAGTTGTACTTTATTTCAGACCATTTTCTTAGTATTATAGTCTTTCATGTAATTGTGACTCTCAATTAGTGGATATGTTTAGATTGCGTTATGATTTTATTTGTCATATGTATTTCAACGTATTTCAGTTTTAAATAATCAGTGTTCTGCTTTTTAAATTGTTAAAAACTGGTTTAGTTAATTAGCTAACGTTGGCTTACCTAGCAAGTGGATGTTAGGCACCATCACGACCCTATGGTTGGGATTTCAGGTCGTGACAAGTTGGCATAAGACCACTAGATTGCATAGGTCTCACAAGTCCTTATCAAGCTTAGTAGAGTCTAGAGGATCGATATAGAGACATTTCTACTCATCTTCTATAGGCTATAGAGCTTTAGAAAATGTCACTTTATTGTGCTGCTTTATTCTATCGTTGAAGTTTGAATCATTATATTCTTGTTCTCTCATAGTTGGTAAGGACAAGAACAATATCCAAAGCTGATCAAGAGCCAAAGCCCTAGGTTGCTACCACCAGCAGGGGTAGAGACCGAGGCTGAGGTAGGGCTAGAGCAGAGGCAGAGCTCAGACTAGAGCCCACACTATAGCACCTATTGCAGATCAGCAAATCGAGAATGAGGAGGAGATCCCTACTGGCCGTTCTAGTTGGACTAGCTCAGCCTAGAGGGGTTCATTGTCATCCCTATACTTTAAGATGCTTTAGTATTCTTGACGGGTCTTTTGGAGAGCGTACCCTAGGCCAGTGTATTTTCTAGCACTTGACATCTCAAGATGGGGAAAAAGCCCAACCTCTCGTAACTCACACTCCACAACAGATGGCTTCCATATATTAGACTTTGGTAGCTCCTATAGTTGGAGCAGGTCAGTCCGTTATTTCTACACCGTCGGGGAGGTTCCCGTTATGTCAACAGAGGGGTTGAAGAGGTTGGATAGGTTCACCAAGCTATTTCCTATCCATTTTGGTGGTACACCTTCTGAGGACCCACGAGATTACTTAGACTGTTGCCATGAGGTATTGCACAACACGGGCATAATGAAGCCCAATAGAGTTAATTTCGTAGTGTTTCAGATGACTGGTGCTGCTAAGAGATGGTGGTAGAAGTATGTTCGAGGTAGACCAGCAAGTTCACCTCCACTCACTTAGAATCAATTTTGATAACTATTTTTGGAGAAGTTTATCCCTTTTACTCAGAGAGAAGATCTTCACAACCTGTTTGAGCATCTTTAGTAGGTTAGTATAACTGTTAACTAGTAAGAGACAAGATTTGTGGATCTATCACATCATGGAGCTATCTTGATCCATATTGAAAGGGATAGGGCTAGGAGATTTATAAATGACCTTACTTATGGTATTAGGTTGTAAATGGACAGAGGTAATGATTGCTAGATGGATTAAGAAGATTCCTTCCCAGGGCAGAGAAGCGGAATATGAGAAGAGGTCTTATCATTCGGTGGTTTTAGCTGTGCCTCATCCGAAGGCAGAGGTTCATTTGGTAGAGGCCATACTATCAGGCATGTTCAGTCAACACTTTAGATGTCTCATTCAGATCAGCTAGTATTCAGTACTCCTTCAGCTCCTATCAGTGGACCACCACAATAGAGTTACTATAGTGATCATCTAGGTCATCAAGGGTCATTTTAGACTAACTAGTTATACCAGCCACGGGGTTACTTTGAGTGAGGCGATGCAAGGCAAATCAGGAGGTATTATCGTAGTTTTACGAGCAGTAGAACACAAAGGAGTACACATTTTATGATTCATGCACTAGTTTTTCCACCGCCGACTCAACCATCTAGAAGCGGGGGTCAGGCACCCCGAGGAGGGGGTCAGGCCGTTAGAGGTAGAGGCCCATCAGTTAGAGGTCGTCCAAGAGGTGGAGTTCAGAGTTATGGGGCTTAGTCTCGTTCTATGCATATAAACTTGAGGCATAGTCATTGGAGGAGGTCATCAGAAGTATTTTTCTTATTTGTCATAGAGATGCATCAGTTCTATTTGATTCAAGTGCCACTTACTCATATGTGTCTCCTAGTTTACTTAATATTTGGACATGTCTCATGATTTTGAGAGCTCTTATTTGTGTGTCTATACCTATTGGGGATTCTATTATGGTAAACCGGGTATATCGTACTTTTCTAGTCACTATCAGGAGCTATACGACTTGGGTACACCATCTATTACTTGATATGATTGATTTTGACGTAGTCTTAGGCATGGATTGGTTGTCACCTTACTATGCCATTTTGGATTGTCACACCAATACTGTGATATTATCCATGTCGGGGTTGCCTCCATTAGTATAGAGAGGAATCTTGTCCATTCAACTAGCAAGGTCATTTCTTATGTAAAGGCTCGACGTGTGGTCGAGAAGGGGTGTCTAGCATACTTAGCCTATTTCTGTGATTCTAGTGTAGAGTTTCCTTCCATGGATTCCATACCAGTTGAGCACGCGTTCGAAGAGGTGTTTCATGTAGATTTGTCGGTGATGCAACCTGACAAAGATATCGACTTCCGCTATGACTTGGTTCTGGGCACTCAACCCATTTCTTGCCCGCCATACTGTATGGCCTCGTTTGACTTAATAGAATTAAAGGAGAAGTCGCAATATTTCCTTGACAAGGGATTCTAACGACGTAGTGTCTCCCTTTTAGGTGCACCGATGTTATTTGTAAAGAAGAAAGAGAGCTCTATGAGGATGAGGGTGGATTATAGGAAGCTACACAAAATTACTATCAAGAAAAAGTATTTGTTGCTGATGATTGATGACTTATTTGATTAGCTTCAGGGTGGAAAGGTGTTTTCCAAGATTGACCTGAGATATGGCAACCATAAGTTGAAGATTAGGGCATCGAACATCCCTAAAACTATTTTTCGGACTCGGTATGGTCACTATGAGTTTTTGGTGATGTCATTTGGCTTTAATTCCCCATTGACCTATATGGATTTGATTAAATTCGATTTTAATCCCTTTCTAGGTTCTTTTGTGATTGTCTTCATTAATGATATTTTGTTTTACTCCCGCAGGTGAGAGGAGCATGAGCAACATCGATAGATTATGCTTTAAACTTTGAGGGATTGTCACTTACATACTAAGTTTTCAAAATGTGAGTTCTAGTTAAGCTATGTTGACTTTTTGGGCCATGTTGTATCTCCTGAGGGCATCAAGGTGGATCCTAAAAAAGCTAAGGCAGTTCAAAACTAGCCTAGACCTACTTCAGCAATAGAGATTCAGAGCTTCTTGGGTTTTGTGGGTTATTATCGGCGGTCTCTGAAGAGGTTTTATGTATATCCGCCTCATTGACACAGTTGACCTAGTAGGGAGTTCTTTTTAGATGCTGACGAGTGTGATATGAGCTTTTAGAAGCTCAAGACTCCATTGACTCTAGCCCCATTGTTGGTGTTGCCAACGGGTTCAAGATCTTACACCGTGCATTGTAATGCATTGTGTATTGGGCTTGGTGCAGCGTTGATGCAAGATGGTAGCCTAATTTCCTATGCATCTCAATAATTGAAGGTTCATGAAAACAATTACCATGTGCATGACTTAGATTGGGTAGCCATTGTTCACACGCTAAATATTTGGAGGCGCAACCTGTTACACCCTATTTTGCACTAGTCAAAATAAGATTTAACTTGTGGTTTCTCTGTTGTTCATGAAAGAGAGTTGCCACCTAATTTTTAAAGGTATACTAGGGTACTTATTTAATTACTGAATATTATATTCTTTATTGGTCTTCTAACAAATGAGATTAACGGTAAATTCTTATTCTTCTAAGAAAAAGGTGTTAGACACCCTTTATAATCTACGTGAGGTAACTCCATAGGACTTAGATTAGATTTAGAATTAATTAATTTGTACTATGCCTTAACTAGTGTTCAAAGAGTACCTTACCATATATATTAGGACATAATTTCTACAAAGGGAGACTTTATGGTTTAAAGAAGATGGATTTATAGAAAAGCCTTTAGAAAATTAATGTTAGTATATATAAGCTAAAAAAAGAACATCGAAAAATGGAAAATTTTGTGTACATGTAAAAATGGAAGCCAAGTTAAAGCACTTTGTTTCCTAAATCATGGAAGTTCATGCCATTCTAACGTGGTAAAAAGTCTTATGACAATAATCCTATGATATATCTTGTTTTCGAAGAAGAACACTATTTCAAAGCCTTTGTTTTAGGGAAACATCACCATAATCTTTTGAAGATAGCTGACTCCTTTTAGAAAGATCAAATTCGCTACAATTCTGAATTCTTTGAAAGAGGAACAACTGTCTTTGTTAAGCCTTTGGGTTCAAGGATCTTTAAGAAAAGAGTTAGTCGAGCATGAAAAAATTAATAACAACTAATGATTAGCGGGTATGAAACTAAGGCTACTTTTTAATCCTAGCTCTTTAGGCTTTCCTAAGTCATTCTCTGAATTAAAAGATAAGGATAAACATTAATCCACTCTGCACTTGTCACATACATAATGAGATATAACGACAAAAAATATCAACGAGCAACAACATAGTGCAACTAAAGAATGACAAAATAAAAAGTAAAGAGATGAAAGGAAAGTAGTGACTTTGGGATGTTTGGGCCTCATAATAAAGGCCCAGCAGTAGCAAATGACGAGCGACGATAGACGCTTGGACCATAGTAGAGCTGGACCCAAATCATTATACATGCCAAAACAAAAAAAGAGAATGTCATTAGGATAACAGTGTTGCATACATGTCCATGTATAAAATTCTCAAACAAATACTAAAGAAATCACTAACAATGTTTATATGCCAAAGGAATCACACTAATCAATGATTACAAAAAAAAGTTACTATGAGTACCTAAATGATAAGGGAATCATGTTAATCTGGAGGTTGTATATAGTGAATGATTCATATTGAATATCTGTCGTTGCCATTAAACACCAAACCTAAACAGAGTAATTAGTGTTGATGAATTAAAGGTTAAGGAGGGAGTTCTACTCAAGGTCGATTGCCTTTGGAATCCCCCAACACTTCAAAGTTCCCATGGGTCTCAAGGTCCGGGATAATGCTGGGAGAGCAGCCCAACCTAGAGTTGTCTGACTACTCCCAAATACCTTTAACCACAAACGACTCAGTCTTCACTATAGGTTTGAATGCCAATGAAGCCTTGTCAATGTAAACCACCCACTTGGACATTTCCTACCACAAGTGCCTACTTTTCTTAGCAGAATAACATAAAAATAGACATATTGAACAGTCCCTATACTTCAGCATTAAATAAATGAGGCACACATATGACACATATGCAACCAGAATACTTATGATGTTATTGCTGAAAATTGGACAAAAGAAATCACACATCTCATAGACAAATAAGGCACATAGTTTTGAATTATAACAGCTTTAGGATACATAACTTTTGTGGTATCCAAGCCTAAAGTTCCTTTGAATATAATAGCTTTAGGATACACATATCATAGACAAATCAGGTACACTAATACTCTATCGAATACCACTCATACCTTTTGCGGTGTCCAAACCCGTCGAACAACTTGTCGAGGCTCACTTATCCGTCCGTGATATTTCTAAGACCGCGACTGTTAGCCAGGCCTAAAACATCCAAGAACCTATAAGTGGGCATAGTAACAGGTAGTATTGGATTCATTCTATTTAATGGCAGCTCCATGAAAGTAGTAACTTTTTCCAATGTTGGTAATAACTCACAGTCGGCAAAATTGAACACCACCTTAGCCGGATCCCAGAACTCTATTAGCAGATGAGTGTGCACCCTTTCGGCTCAAATGTTTAGCAAAGCAGTGAGTGCTACCAAGTGTGTCTGAATCTTATCGCCGTGTTCCTGGCGAATGTTCTTCCACCACTGCTTCAACTTGTGTGGCGCTCCCATCACTACGTTAATATCAGGGATATTTTGGTTGATTTCCATTTTCTGAAGTGGGTAAAGGAAAGATTTTGGTAAGTGTTTTGCTTTGAATATTTAAGTGTCCTGTCAGGTTTGTTTGTCTTTTCATAGAAATCATGTTGATGGAAGCATGACACATTGATATTAGGGTAGCTTTCCTAATTCTGTATTGATGCCAATGACTGATTCAGCTAAGTTTTATGCAGTATGACTTATTTTTGCTATAGTAGAGTGTTTCCTACTGTTGAGTTGAACAGAATTTTTCGAAAAGTTATGTCAGTTGACCTAACAAAGCCATTCTATAAAACTAGTGAGTTTGGAAAGGAAGGTTCAGAGGGTGTAAAATATAACCTCGCATGTCATTTTGTGTGATAATGTACAGCTAATACTCGATAGGAATAAATGTGATGAGAGTGTATATAAAGCAGTAACAAATAAGGGTGTAGCAATAATAAGCATGATTATAAGTATAACCAGCAAATAAAGAAGCTAAGTAGGTATTTAAAAATCTAAATACAGTTAAGCATGTACCAACAAGTCTAAGTGCCACATTGAGTCTAAGTATGCTAAGGCCAGAACCTAAGTGTGATCCCCACTAGAGTCACCATGGTGTTGCACCTATTTTGCACTAGTCAAAACAAGATTCAACTTGTGGTTTCTTTGTTGCTAATGATAGAGTCTCTACCTAATATTTAAATGTATATTAGGGTATCTATTAAATTACTAAAGATAATATTCTTTATTTATCAACTTACCTGTAAGATTATGGGTAAGGGTTATTGTTCTTCTAAGGGGATGGTGTTAGACACCTCTTAAATCTACCTGAGGTAGCTCCATAGGACTTAGACTAGATTTTGAATTAATTTATTTGTACAATGACTTAACTAGTGTTCAAAGAGTAGCTTATCATATATTAGGACATAATTTCTACAAAGTGAGACTATGGTATAAAGAAGATGGATTTAAAGAAAAGCCATTAGAAAATTAATGTTAGTATATATAAGCTAAAAAAATAACTTCGAAAAATGGAAATATTTGTGTACTTATAAAAATTGGAAGCCAAGCTAAAGCACTTTGTGTCCTAAATCATGGAGGTTCATGCCATTCTAACGTGGTAAAAAGTGTTATGCAAGTGATCCTATGATATATCTTGTTTTTGAAGTAGAAAACTATTTGAAAGCCTTTATTTTGGGGTAACAACACCTTAATCTTTCAAAGGTAGCTGATTCCTTTTAAAAAGATCAAATTTGTGATAATTTTGATTTTTTTGAAAGAGGGACAACTGCCTTAATTAATCCTTTTCTTCTAGGATCTTTAAGAAAGGAGTTAGTGGAGCATGACAAAATTAATAACGGCTTACGATTAGCATGGATGAAACTAATTGCTAACTAAGCCTTCTTTCTAATCCTAAGCTCTTTAGATTTGCCAAGTCATTTTATGAATTAAAAGATAAGGATAAACATTCAATCCACTATATACTTGTCACATACATAATTAGATATAAAGACAAAATAATAGCAATCAGCAATGACATAGTTCATCTTAGGAATGACGAAATAATAAGTAAATAGATGAAAGGAAAAGAATGATTCTGGGAGGTTTGATCCTTAGAGGACATGCCCAATAGTAGCAAATAACGAGTGACGGAAGACTCTTGGACCATAGTGGATCTAGAGTTAGGCATGAGTTTTTAAAGAACTAAACATGCCCAAATCATTGTACATGCCAAAACAAAATAAGAGAAATGGTCATTAAGATAACATTGTTGCATATATGTCCATGTATAAAATTCTCAAACAAAGACTAATGAAATCAACGACAATGTTTAAATGACAAGGGAATCATACTAAGCAAGGATTACAAAAAAAAAAGTTGCTATCCGTACCTAAATGATAAGGGAACCATGCTAATGTGGATGTTATGTATAGTGAATAATTCACATTGAATGCCTTTCATTTCCATTAAAAACCAAACCCAAAGAGAGTAATTAGTGTCGATAAATTAAAGAAGGAAAGAGTTTTACTCAAGGTCGATGCACTCTTTGACTCCCCCGACTCTTCAAAGTTTCCAAGGGTCTTAAGGCCTAGGGAAATGCTTGTAGGAGCATCCCAACCTAGAGTTAAACTCTACTCTCAAATACCTTTAATCGCTAACGCCTGACTCTTCCGTGTAGGTTTGAATGTCAATGAGGCCTTCTCAATGCAAACCACCAACTATGACATTTCTTACAGCAGGAGCCTACTTTCCTTAGCGGAATAACATATAAATAGACACATAGAACAACCTGTATACTTCAACATTAAATAAGTGAAGCACACATATGAACACGTTTTGAAAATTAGACCTCTAGGCACATATGACAACAAGAATACGTATGCTGTTATTGCTGAAAATTAGAAAATAGAAATCACACATCTTATTGACAAATAAGGTACATAGTTTGGAATTATAACAACTTTAGGATACATAAACTAATGCCATTACATTGACCACAGATGAGCATACACTTAGGTTACTAAAATTACTTGAATCCCTTGAGATCTTTAATAAAGATTTAGACCATGACACAATCAGGTTATTACATTCAACCAATAATAGTTCCTTTTCACCAGATTCAATCTAGAATAACAAAGGAAAGAAAGACCGAGTATAGGTTTAAAACAGTGTTCGAAATATGGAGTCATGAAGGATAAGTAAAGTCCACACCAAACTGGCACACATAGAAATTTCAATCAATATTATGACTTTAGAAGGCAAGATGAGCCCAAACATTGAATAATCAGGTTCTGTATATCATTAGGGTAGTTAAGGATAGGGAAAACATTATTCTTAACCAAATTAAATCTGCTACACATGCTTGGTTGGATAGCTAAACATGATGGAGTTATATTTAAATGATAGAAATAATCAATATGGCACAGGTATAGTCTGACTCACAGGACATAGGAAGATCATGTCTAATACTACTTATGGAAGTTCTATCCCAGTAGGACTATTTACAAGCTAACAACTAGACATAGATGTTCATAATGAGGATTCAAATGATACGTAAGGGCTAATAAACATTTATTAAGGCATGTTGAACACTCGGGCCTCATAGTCCTTAACCTAGTAAGGTAGGGTTATCCTATGTATTTTATATATACCCTAGCTAAAACCATCTAATAACATCCCAAGCTTAGAATGACAGAACCCTAAAGGACATGGCATGTTAAACATGGAGACTGCAATAACAATTCTAAGTATAGCATGATAGAACTCGGAGAATATGGCATGATGAACTGAAAAGCCTAAGTAGGTTAGCATAACTTAGGAGGGTGATACATGTTAAGCATGATGACCATAGCAGAACCTAAATGTAGAATGCATGGTAACATAAATATGATGAATCATAAGGGATTATAATAGAACATCAAGTAGAATAGAATTCAAGATACAACATGATGGGCATGAAGGTTATAATAGAGCATTAAGTGGAACAACACTCAAAATGCAACCTGATAATTATAAAAATTGCAACAAGACATTAACATAACTCAAATTGTAACATGATGAGCATCAAAGTTGTAACAGGTTATTAACAAGACTCAAAATGCAGCATTGAAGATTATAACATAACATTAGAGGAAGGTTTTAGGTTTTAGGCAAATATGAGAAATCATCAGTTTAAAAAACTTAAACTCATAATCTGTATAATACAGATATTGATGTCATTAAAGCCATACAACTACCTAGTTAACATTAAATAAATGCATCGGCCTATCATATATCATTCACAAGTCATAGCAAAAAATAAAAGCGATTAAAGGCTAAATAAACTTTAAAGACTAAACATTTAACCAAGAGAACAATAACTCGTTCACGATTTTAAATGAAGCAATTAAGGCAGAGGGTGAAGGTATACTGACCTCCTCTTGAGCAACAAAATAAACGAGGGTTCATGTTTGCCATTTAGGAACAAAGCTCAACTTTTTACCAGCAACGGACAAAGAGCCAAAAGAAAAAGAGAAGTAGAGATTGAGTGAATACTCAAAACTTCAAATGAAAAGCTTAAGCAAAAATCTACTATATCTTCAAAATTTCAAAAAAAATTAAGTGTATTAGTTATGAATATTGAAGATATTAGGTGAGAACATTAAAAGCTCCAATTTATAGTGGGCCATTGAGCCATTAGGGTTTCAGCAAATTTAAAATAGTATTGGAGAGTGATGATGAATTGATAATGTGAGCATAATCGAGTAAAGGTTAGAGAGACATACGGGAAAATCATTAATGATTTTACTTGAGAATGGGAAGCTAACCGATGAGGTATGAGAGACGACTAGTTAGAGCCCTTATAACTAAAGGTCATCAAATTTGATCTCTAGGTATCGAATACCAACATTGAATCCAGCTAAAATACTGGACTCGCTTTGATTTGAGATGGACTATTTGTGAATTCTTGTGAATATTATTGGTTAAATTTTCTGATATAATGATGTAAGTAAATGGTAACAAACCAAGTTTGTGCAAATATGTTTATGTGGTAAGAGATGTGTAAAAAATAGTGAAAAAGAAGTCGTAATTGATGTAATTGAAACAAGTGTGGTAATAATATGTGTGGAATTGTCGTGGGAAGTGATCGTTGTGATTTGAATTGTATCCGGGATATAGTACATGATGGAAATAGTATTTATGTTTGTGAAACTCTTTGTGAATTATTATTGTTGTGTGAAATGTGATTGTTCGGTGGGAGCAAGTTGCGCTCTGCAACATGAAGTTATAAGGTGTGGCTTGTGGTGAAAAGGGTGGCCGAGGTAATAAGGGTGGAAAAGTGATCGAAATCACTATTGAAATTAAAATACGTGAAAGTTGTGAAAATCATTAATGTGATGAATAATGTCGAAAGGGGAAATGAGAGATTGTGAAACTTGTTTGGTTTTGGTTTGTTCCTTTCATGTGCATTTGATCTTTCATTCTATTACTGTTTGTTATCTATACACTGATTGATTTTACTTGAGGTAAAGTTTGTTCAAATGTACCAGTACAATTCAAATATACTGACATCCCTTTTGTCGGGGGCGCTACATTCGTATTATAATTGTAGGTGGTTCTATTGCAGGTACTCCAGTCCACCAACCGTAGCACTCTTCCACTTCCCGTCAGCTGAATTGGTGATCCCCTTTCCACTCGGGGCCCTGTGGGACTCATGCCGCTTTTCTTCTCGAGTTTTATTTTGATATTTGTGTAAGGTATAGTTGGAGCCTTGTTACTGGCAAGTATTGTATCACCTTTTTGTATCCGTAGAGGCTCCGTAGATAGGAAATGTGGGTAATGAACTTATGTAAATATATATTTTATATGTTTGGCAGTGTAACTCGTAAAGAACGCAAAGTAAACATGTATGTATGTATATCTCATAAAAGGTGTTTAAGTTATAAATGGCTATTTCACTTGATTTAATGGGCAATGAAAACATAGGGCAACACGTAGGATAGGAAAGACACCCAGCCAGGTCCTCTTGACTGGGGCTACCTGGTCGAGCGCCGGTCATGTCCCTCGATTTGGGGCTTGACAAACTTGGTATCAGAGCCTAATGTTTTAAAAGAGTCCTAGGATGTCTCAGAGTCATGTCTAGTAGAGCCCTTCTTACTGGTGTGTTATCGACCACATTTATAAGTAGGGGACTACATGGACATTTAGGAAATTACCCTTCTCTTTGTTATTCTATATTGTGTAGTGAAGTGAAAAGTGAAAGTATTTATGTCTAACTCATGATCTGTTACAAAATTTCAATAATGGTACCTAAGAAGAGAGCTAGACTCAGCCTTGGGGCCAATGACACCCTAAGTGTTGCTGTGAATCATGTACCTGATGCCGTGGGTGAGAGTGACTCCCCGATATTGAATCTGCATGGCCCATCTATTCCAGATCAAAGTATCCTTGTTCCAGCTGCAGCAGAGGGTGGTACCGTCCCTCCCGCCGATATTCCTAATTCTGATGTGGTTCCAACTTCCGATCCAGGAGTTTTTATGGGGACCTTAGAGGAGCCATCCATGTGTTGACCCAGTTAGTGGCTGCTCAGGCCTATAATTCTCATGATGCCCCTACGTCCTCCAGTGGACAGGGAGATTCTGCCTGCTCCTAAGTCAACCAGTTTCTGCGATTGGCCCCTCCAGAGTACACAAGCATAGACCTAGAGGCCGATCCACAGGAATTCCGTGATGAAATGTATAAGACCCTTCGAGTGATGAAGGCTTCAGAGACAAGGGAGTTGAGTTGGCTTCCTACAGGTTGAAGGGAGCTGCATATTTGTGTTTTGAGATGTGGGAGGATTCTCGTGGGAAGAAAGCCCTCTGGATAAATGGAATGAGTTTGTAGATGCATTTACGGACCACTTCTTGCCTACCGAGACAATGGCAGCCCGTGTCACTATGTTTGAGGTCCTCAAGTAGGGCAGTATGAGGTTTGGGAGTACCACATTGAATTTGTTAGATTGTCCAAGTATGCTCCTCAATTAGTGTCAACCATGGGTGCTCGAGTTCGGAGATTTGTTCAGGGACTTAGACTTTTGGTGGTGAATGAGGCCGCTATAGTAGCCTTTCTTTCAGATATGAATTATGGAAAGATTTTAGGATTCGCTCAGGCAACAGAGGCTAGAAAGTTGAAAATACGGGCAGAAAGGGAAAGTAGAAGCAGGGTAAAATCAGTGGATCACTCAGGAAGACTCGTTTATGGGAGAGGGAAATCAGGGCCATCCCAGTCATATGCACAATCTTCAGCGAGTGCACTATAATCTGTGCATAATTCTTAGCAAGGCAGTCACTTGAGGCCAGGTTCAGACAGTAGTGGACCCCATCAATACGATCGTTCAAGAGGGAAATTATACCAGCATGGTAGGGCTCCGTGCTCCAAGTGTGGGAGATTTCATATAGAGACTTGTTATTTGGATATCCCGGCGTGCTATAGATGCAGGGTGAGAGGTCATATCAAGCGAGACTATCATGTTCCCAGTCAGGGCATGGGTAAGGGATTTGTGATGTCATCTGGTTCTTCAGCCGCCACATCATCTGTGCATCCTCCACCTCCAATAGGGCGTGGTGGAGTTAGGTGTGGGGCTCGTGGTAAAGGTGGACCCAACTAGTTTTATACTTTGAGTGGTCGCCAGAGTGCAGAGGCTTCTCCAGATGTTGTTACAGATATCTTGTCTGTTCAGGCCATTGATTGTTATGCTCTTATTGATCCGAGGTCCTCTTTTTCATACGTCACCCTATTCATTGCTTCAAGTTTTGGGATAGAAACCGAAAATCTTCATGAGCCATTCTCTGTATCGACTCCAGTTGGTTATTCTATTACCGCGCGAGTTTATAGGAGTTGTGTTGTCACGGTATGTGGTCGTGTTACCACGGCCGACCTTATCGAGCTTGGAATGGTGGATTTTGATGCAAATATGGGAATGGACTGGCTTTATTTGTGCTTTGTTAAACTTGATTGCCGAACAAGAGTCATGAGACTCGAGTTCCCTAATGAGCCGGTTATTAAGTTGAAGGGGAATGGTGTGGTGCCAAAGGGTAGGTTTATTTCCTACCTTAAGGCTTCGAAGATGATTAAGAAGGGGTGTCTCTATCATTTGGTCCGGGTGGAAGACACCACTTCAGAAGTGTAAACCCCTGAGTCTGTGCCAGTCGTGAATGAGTTTCTCGAAGTGTTTTCGGATGAGCTTCCATGGATTCTGCCAGATAGGGAGATTGATTTCAGGATTGATATATTACCAGTTACGCAGCCAATATCTGTTCCACCATACGGAATGGCACCAGCAGAGTTAAGGGAGTTAAAGGAGCAGCTGGAAGATTTATTGGAAAAGGGGTTCATACGGTCGAGTGTGTCACCATGGGGTGCTCCAATTCTTTTAGTCAGAAAGAAAGATGGGTCGCTCCGGATGTGTATTGATTATTGGCAACTCAACAAAGTCACCATCAAGAATAAATATCCTTTGCCTCGGATAGATGATTTGTTCGACCAATTGCAAGGTGCAAGGTTCTTCTCCAAAATTGATATACGGTCCATGTATCACCAATTGAAGATCAGAGAACAGGATATTCCTAAGACCGCTTTCGGAACTCGCTATGGTCACTTTTAATTCTTGGTCATGTCTTTTGGGCTAACCAACGCCATGGCAGCTTTCATGGATCTTATGAAGTAGGTCTTCAAACCATTTCTAGACTCCTTTGTGATTGTTTTCATTGATGACATCATTGTTTATTCGCGAAGTCGGGAGGATCATGATGATCACTCCAGGGTAGTTCTGCAGACTGTTCATCAACACCAGTTGTATGCTAAATTTTTGAAACGTAAATTTTGGTTTGAGTCCGCTACCTTTTTGGGTCATGTTGTTTCCAGTGATGGGATTCAAGTGGATCCCCAGAACATTGCGGCATTAAAAGATTGGCCTAGACCTACGACCTCGATGGAGATTTATAGCTTCTTGGGTTTAGCAGGGTATTATTGGAGGTTTGTGGAGGCATTCTTTACCCTCCCCTCCCCACTGACTAACTTCATGCAAAAAGAAGTTAACTTCCAATAGTACGACGCAAGTCGAGGTTGACCTCAGCGGCAATATTGACCTTGCTGGAAGGAACAGAAGGGTTTTTGGTTTGTTGCGATGCCTCTAGGGTCGATTTGGGGCGTGTGTTGATGCAACAAGGGAAGGTTATAGTGTATGCTTCAAGGAAGCTCAAGAATCACAAGAAGAGTCATCCGATACATGATTTGGAGCTTGCAACAATTGTGTTTGCATTGAAAAGATTGCGGCATTATCATTATGGGGTCCATGTGGATATGTTCTTACACCACAAGAGTTCCAATATTTGTTCAAGCACAAGGAGTTGAACTTAAGGCAGAGACGGTTGTTAGAATTGCTCAAGCATTATGATATGAACATTTTTTACCACCCAGGGAAGGCGAATATGGTGTCCGACGCTCTCAATCGGAAGTCCATGGGTAGTTTGGCTCATTTAGGGGCGGATCAGAGGCCCTTGGCTCGGGAGGTATATTAATTGGCCAGTCTGGGGGTTTGTATTTTGACCTCAGACAAGGGGAATGTTACAGTGTATAATGGAGTAGAATCGTCACTTGTAATGAAAGTCAAGGAAAAGCAGTTTATTGATCCGGCATTGGCACAGATAAAGGAGGCAATTTTTGAATAACAAGACTTTGAAATTTTCACTTGGCGGCGATTGTGTATTGCGATGTCAAGGTAGGCTATATTCTCCACATGTGGATAATCATCGGGGGAGGGTAATGGTGGAGGCTCATAACTCCAGGTATTCTGTGCACCCAGGTTCTATGAAAATGTATCATGATCTCAAGGAAATTTATTAGTGGAACGCTATGAAGAGGGGTATGGCAGACTTTGTATCCAAATGTTCGAATTGTCAGCAAGTAAAAACTGAGCATCAGCGGCCCGGCGAGTTAACTCAGTTTATGGAAATACCAATGTGGAAATGGGAGATGATCAACATGGATTTCATGGTAGGGTTACCTCGCACTCGGTGCAAGTTTGACTCGATTTGGATAATAGTGGATCGACTCACCAAATCAGCTCACTTCTTGCTAGTCAAGTCCGTAGATACAGCGCAACAGTACGCCCAGTTGTATATCAAGGAAATAGTAAAGCTTCATGGCACTCCACTTTCTATTATCTCGGATCGAGGGGCCCAATTCACAACTAATTTTTGGAAGAAATTTTAGCAAGGTTCGGGTACTCAGGTGAATCTCATCACGACTTTCCATCTACAGGCTGACGGTCAAGCGGAGCAGACTATTAATTGTTTGAAGATATGTTATGGGCTTGTATCTTGGATTTCAAAGGCAATTGGGATGATCACTTGCCACTTATAGAATTTGCTTTGAATAACGATTTTTATGCTAGTATTCAGATGGCCACATTTGAGGCATTGTACAGATGAAGGTGTAGGTATCTTATTGGGTGGTTTGAAGTGGGTGAAGCAGAATTGATAGGCCCAGATATCGTGCACTGAGCTATGGAAAAAGTTAAAGTCATTCAGGAGAGCTCAGAGTCACTAGAAATCCTATGAGGACGTGGGTCAAAGAGAATTGGGGTTCCAAGTAGATGATTGGGTGTTCTTGAGGGTATCTCCTATGAAGAGACATGCAGTTTGGGAAGAAAGGGAAGCCGAGTCCTAGATATGTTGTGCCATATCGGGTCGCTCAAAGTAGGACATGTTAGTGCACCCCGTATTCCATGTATCTATGTTAAGGAGAGTGGTTGGAGATCCATCCACCATTGTGCCACTTGAGAATATCAAGGTTAAGGAATGGTTATCATATGAAGAAGTTCCGGTTGCTATTCTTGATAGGCAAGCCCGTAAATTGAGAAATAAGGAAATTGCTTCAGTAAAAGTACTATGGTGAAGTCAACGAGGTGAAGAAGCCACGTGGGAAGCAGAAAGTTAGATGAAAGAAAAGTATCACCATTTGTTTGAACAAGTCTAGTAGTAATCGTGTGAACTCCAATCTCTAGGAAAACTGATGCTGTGTTCAAATTGGTGCAAAGGCTCCCCATTTTTCCCTAAATGCTTTACTATTGTATCTCCTCAAATTGTGCAAAAATTGTCTGTGTTGTGATTATTTGAGTCATGTACAAACCCTTTTGGTAAATGAAAGTTTTGTTATTCAGGATATAAGTGAACGATTAATGGTAGTGTAGATTAGTAATGATTAATTAAGAAGCATCTAGTATGTTGAAATTGTTGAATTGTATGGGACTCATTGAAGTGACTAATTAATGTGCAAATTTGAGAAGTGATTAAATATATGCAAGAGTTGAGGTAATGAATTCTATTCCAGTTGTAGGGATAATAGGAAGTGTATATTGGTGCTTGAACTATGTTTCGGGGGCTCTCTGATAAGTAGATAAGTCTAAGTAGAAAGGAAACTCTAGCGAAATTTTCTAAAAATATGGGAGTTAGTGAAAAATTAGGAGTTTGCATATCATGTTTTCAAAACCAACTGATTTCCAAAATCCTCATTTGAGGATGAATGATTTTAAGTGTGGAAGGATGTAAGGCCTGTGAAAACTTGTACTTAAATCCTAGTGGCTCGTGGTGCTAAGTTTTGAATATGTGTTAGGAATGTGTAAAATTGTATTGATCTAGCATTTAAAAATCAAGAATCAAAGTTTTTCAGAGAAGTACTATTATGCGGTTGCAAATCAAGTATGCAGACCGCATTTATGCCGCAAAGTGAGTTAGTGGTTTGGTTAAAATTGAGGTTAAAATGCGGTCCATTATGCGATATCATAACTAATATGCGGACTGCATAGTCATCGCGTAATTTTCTAAGGATTTCGTGAAGGGAAGTTCTGCGGTGCATTATGGGACCACAAAACGTGAATGCGGATCGCATTCCTGCCGCAAACCCAACTAGTTCGGCCAGTTTTTTAGAGCATTTTTTGCGGTCCAATCTACGGAAGGCATTTCCACTCTGCGATTGCAAAGTGCTACTGCAAATCTGACTCGGGCTCTATTTTTTCTAAAGTTTAAACTCGACCCCTTCTTCAATAAAACACCGTAACCTCTCATTTTAGCATATTTTCTTAACAAAATAGAGAGAGGGAAGAGAGAATTCTTGAGAGAGAAAGTTTTACCTTCATTGATTTGATTCTTCAAAGTCACCCGTGCCAAGAAATTTCAAGTAATTGTCTTCATCTCCGTTCATGCAGGTAAAATCCCCAGCCCCTTTTCATTAATTTTCAGATTTAAGCAAAAAGGGGATTCTCATGCATTGGTTCTTGAAAATATAAGTTGAAATACATATAATTGTTCTTTAAAACCCAAAATCTAGTAAAAGGAATTGGGTAAGAGTGAAAATTTTCAAAAGGAGCGACTGATAACCTAAATAAGTTCGGGTAATAATAGTGTACTCCAAATTCTAAGTTGTATGTGTTAACTTGTGAACTAGATTGACGGTACTAGGCTGGTTGGTGAATTGAAAGTAGAAATAAAAAAGAAAAATTCGACTCCAGGTATGTGTGGTTAACTTTAACCTTTGTATGATCACCTTGTTTGGTGTACGAGTGATTGGTATGTGTCACTTATGTGGACTATTTGTGAATTCTTGTGAATAATATGCCTTGAACGTTGTTGGTTAAGTTTACCAATATGATGGTGTAAGTAAATTGCAACAATCAAGTGTGTGTGAATGTGTTTATGTGGTAAGAGCAGTGTAACAAATGGTGGAAAAAAGTCGTAATTGATGTAATTGAAACAACTTTGGTAATATCATGTGTGGCTTGTCGTGGGAAATGATCGATGTGACTTGAATTGTATCCTGGTTGTTGTACATGATGGAAATGGTATTGATATTTATGAACCTCTCTCTGAATTGTTGTTGTTGTTGTTGTTGTTGTTGTGTGAAATGCGATTATCCGATGGGATCGGGTTGCGCACTGCTACGAAGTTATAAGATGTGGGTTGTGGTGGAAAGGGTGGCCGAGGTAATAGGGTGGAAACGTGATCGAAATCACTATTGAAATGAAAATATGTGAAAGTTGTGAAAATCATTAATGTGACGGAATAATGTCGAAAAGGGGAAAATGAGAGATTGTGAAACTTGTTTGGTTTTGGTTTGTTCCTTTCATGTGCATTTGATTGTTGATTCTATTACTATTTGTTATCTATGCATTGATTGATTTTTCTTGGGATAAAGTTTGTTCATACATACCAGTACAATTCAAATGTACTAACATCTTTTTGCTGGGGGTGCTACATTCGTGTTATGATTGTAGGTGGTTATATAGCAGGTACTCTAGTCCACCGACTGTAGCACTCCTCCACTTCCCGTCAGCTGAATTAGTGAGCCCCTTTCCTCTCAGGGCCCTGCGTGGCTCATGTCGCTTTTCTTCCGAAGTCTTATTTTGATATTTCTGTAAGGTATAGCCGGAGCCTTGTTACTGGCAAGTATTGTATCACCTTTTTGTATCCTTAGAGGCTCCGTAGACAGAAAATGTGGGTTATGAACTTATGTAAATATGTATTTTGTATATTGGGCAGTTTAACTTGTAAACTACGCAATGTAACCATGTAAGTTATGTACATCTCGTAAAAGGTGCTTAAGTTATAAATAGCTATTTTACTTGACTTAATGGGTAATGGAATCACGGGATAACGCGTGGGATAGGAAATGCACCCAGGTCCGCTTGACTGGGGCTACCCGGTCGAGCGCCGGTCATATCCCTCGGTTTGGGGCATGACAGTCAAGTTGAGCCCGAGGTTTGTTAGCCTGTTCGAGATCTTGGAGAAAGTTGGGGAGGTTTCTTATAGGCTTGCATTGACTATGAGCCTAGCAGGTGTACATTTGGTATATCACGTCTCCATGCTTCAGAAATATTATAAGGATAGATCACATGTTTTGGGCTTCAGCACTCTGCAACTTGATGGAAACCTAACTAATATAGAAGAGTAGTAACTATTCTGAACTGGCAGGTTCACAAGTTCAGATCTAAGGGTTTTTCTTCTATTAACGTGCAATAGAGAGGTCAAACAATTCAGGAGTCTATGTAGGAGTCCGATTACAATTTCCAGAGTAGATATCCTACCTTTTGCTAGTCCAGGTACTTTTCTCTATTTGTCCAAGGATGAACAATTCTTTTAGAGGGGGGAAATATGATGATCTGATAGGTCATTTTAAGTAGTTGCCATTATTTTTGTGTTCCGGACCTCTCATAGCTTTATTTGATGATTATCAATTTATGTGTATGGTTCTTGTTATTTTCCAAGATGCTATTTCGTAAAAATTTGATAAAAATGAGATTTTGAATTAAAATGAAGCAAGAGGTAACCATGGTATGATTTTTGGATAAACAACCTTTGTTTGGTGTTTTGGCCATATCTGCAGGTTCGTATTAGGTTTCTAGACTTGCATGCATGTTCGGTTGGGGTCCAGGATGAGCCGAGCACATTTCACCATGTTATATGAAAATTTCTGAAAGTTGAGTTTCAAGTTGAAATCTTGAGTTTTAAGGATCGATTCTTGTTATTCAACGTTATTTTGATGATTTGAGGTGGTGAGAAAGTTTGTATGATGTTACTATACTTGTGTGCATATTTAGTTTGGAGCTCGAGGGGCTCGGGTGAGTCTCTGATGATTCAGGATAGCTGGTGCATTTCAGTTGCTGGTGTTTAGTTGCAGATGTCGCATTTGCAAGGTCTGGCACGAATTTGCAAGCCTTGCATTTGGGATCAAGTGATCGCATTTGTGAGCATGGTCTGGGGGCATGATCATGAGTATTTAACATTAGTTCATTCACTATACGGTAATGGTAGGTACAACGGTACCTCTTTTTTTTGTTCAACCAAGATAGACTCGTGCTCGGGTCTAGATTGACCTAAAGTCTTTTTATTAATAGAACAAGATTCAAATAGAATTGAAGTAAAATGAATGTTATAAAAATATAAGAATTTCATGGTAGAAATTATTGGTTTTGGGTAGAATTTAGGAATTTTATAAAATTGGGACTTAGACCTCAAATTAAGGTCACATTTTGAAACAAATCACATAACCGGGATCGAGTTGAATGGGTTATCAGGATTTAGGAAATCTCAGATTTTGTCCAAGTGGGCTCGGAGTAGACTTTTGTTGACATTTTAAGGTTACCTAAGGATTGTACCTTTTTTATTCATGGGTAGTTTGTAAATCTTATTTTGAATTGTTTGAACGATATTTGGCTAGATTCAATTGGTGTGCAGGCTTGTTCTAAAGGAAGAATGATCTAGTATTGATTTGGGTGCAGAAAGAAGTAAGTATCGTGTTTAACCTTGACTTGAGGGAAATATAACTTGTTTGGTCTATTTGCTGTGTGAATTACATATGGGAATGAGTTGTATGCGTAGTGATGAGTGTATATGCATTTTCATGGGCTAAAGCATGCTGGTTGGGTTATTTACCTTTATGCCATTAGTAATTATAGACATGTGATTTTGACTATCCCCTAAAATTTTTTGTATTTTAACATGTAAATATTTAATTTATGCCTAATATCGCTATTTCAATTAATTTTGAATATTTTTACTTTATTTTATTACAAAAAAATGAAAAATTACAAAAAACAGTTTTATTAATGTGTTGTAGTCATTTTTAATCTTGAAAAATACTATAAAATAGTTTTGTTTTAATGGCCAATCTTATTTGAATAGTTATTTTTCATAAATAGGACTAATTAATAAATGAGGTCGTGCTTTAGTCTTGTCCGCGGAGAAAGAATAAAACTTGGGCTCGAGCAACCCACTTTTAGACATAATTTTGGACCTAGCCCATAATTCTCAAGTCCATAATTCCTAGGCTCATATCACTAACATAATCCCTATCCCTATATAATAACACCTAATCCCTAAATAGAGCTACCCAAAAAACCTTAAGAATGAGCTGTTTCTTCTGATTTTGAGAACCAACTTAGACAAAAATGAAAGGATATGAGAGAACACAGACACAAAAATACAGAGGGAATGAATAAATCTGGAAATATAGAAAACAACAGGGGCAAAGAAAACATGAAAATCGGGGTATTGCTTCTATTCAAGCTTCAGCCAAAAACCCTCTTCTCTTCTTTATGAAACTCTAGCTCAAAACCATCAAAAACCTCCATTAATACCTCAAAAATATTACTATATCAGCCCTCAAACCAGCATGTGATATCACTTTTATCCACTTGAACTCCAGCTGAAAATCAGCAGCAACCACAACCCCAAACACACCCGAAAATAACCTCAAAATCCAGCCAAGGAACTATATTAAACCACACGCTAGGACAGCCCCTTTTACACACAAAAAAAAAGCCGCTCCAAGGTCGTTTTGAGGTCGCCGGCGAGGTTTAGTTTAGATGCCCCGTTCAAGGTTTCTTTCGTTTTTGAATTTCGATACTAATCGACGTCAAATTGTTTAGCATAAAGGTCAGTTTATGTTTCTTTTTCTTCACGAATTGTTTTTGTGTTTCTCCTTATAATTTGATTGTCACTGATTTGGTGGTTCATATTTTGTTATTTGGATTTGCGATCTTGTGTTAATGGATATGCAATGTTGAGTTTTGGTAATCAAGTTGCGTAATTAATATTGAATTTTCCTTATTTAATTTATGTAATCAATGTTGAGTTGTTACTAAGTTCATGTAATTAAAGTTGAATAGAAATAGTAGATGATGTTAATCAAGTTTGGTTCCATTAGGTGATTTATTCAATGATGAATGTTATGTTAATAAATTTTTCCTTAATTTAATGCATTTGTTTAGGTTCCTTGCTAGAAGTTTTCTCTTTAAGAATGGTTTTGTAGGCTGGATTTTGAGATAGGGTGAAGTTAGAATTTGGCGTAGGTGAAATTTGTGGGCCATGGGGAGTGACTGAAGAACTGAAAAGTGGTGAACCTTTCACGCATAAAAGTATTGAGTTGAATTGGTTTGGGAAAAATAATAAATTCTATCGAGCCCAATAACACCGTAACCATATATCTTTACCCACAACAACTCCCAATGTTTATGCCTTACAATAATTCCAAATTAAATATAGGAAGAATAATGAATATCGTAGTTTTTTTTTAGGCGCGATTAATAAAATCAACATAGTTACAGGTATAATTTTTGTGATATAGTTATGATACCTAATTCTTAAATTCGGGGGTACATTTATGTGGCCCGGCCAGAACAACTAATGATTTTAAATGAATTAAATATGTTGTGAATTATGGATACGGTTCTCGTGACATGATTCCACAATATGTGTCAAATAAATAAGTGTACGAGAATCGTAACTTGTTCCAGAATAATTCCATAAAATATTTAAAAGGGATTACAAAGCTAAAAATGCACAATATGTTTAAAATATATAGTAAATCAGACAATAGGCCAATTCTAACAGTTTAAACGACTGTGCTAGAACCACGGCCCGGGAATTCCTAACAACTTCTCCCAGATTAATAAAATTTCTTATTTAGAATTTCTGATTTGCAAGCTTTAAAATGAAAGTCAAATTTTCTTGACATGAGAATTTAAAATTAATCGGTAACTTGGGACACCATAAATTATTCCAAGTGGCGACTCTGACTAAATAAATAATTCCATTTTAAATAATATCATTTTAATTGAAAAAACTCCCTTATTGCCCTCGGGTGTGTAAAAAGGAGGTGTGATAGCTCTGGCGACTTCGCTGGGGATCCAAATTTAGAACTTCGGTTCAGGGCTTAAGAATTCGATCTTAGAATAACTTTTATATTTTGGCGTTATTCATTATTTGATTTTTACATGTTGAACCTAATATGCTAATTGCCGTTTTTTATCGTTTTGATATTATTTGAATTGTATGTAAACTGTTATGAAACCTTCTCTTCTCATCTTCGAGGATGTGCACACTGGCATGATTCCTCTTTCTGTTAGTGTTATACCTTAAAATAAGAAGGAGGCTTGGACAAGCTACAAAGCTGGATGACCTTTTGATTTTCGTATGTAGCCCCCCCTCCCCCCGCTCGAATTATCCACTCGGGTACACAAGTCTAGAACAATATATACAGGTTTTAAAATTACAATAACTCAGCCTTCTACCTGATCCCTAATAGGAACGTTTGTTTTCATCATGTGCATTTGACTTTGGGGACTCAACACAAGGGTTGGGTCCGTTTAGGGCAGGTGGACCTTAGAATCAAAGACCATCCTGATGCATATTTTACGTATTACTTGTGTAATTATTTGATTCGATTTGCATGTTGACTGGTTGCTAGAACAGGGAAGGAATTGGAAAGAATAAAATTAAGGTACGAGAGAATTGATTACCCGCCTTTGAAAAAACCTGGTGCCCAAAATATGCCGAAATTCCGCCGGATTTTTTGAAAACAAATGACAAGAAAAAGAATTTGGTTTCAAAAGTTCCATGTCCTTTCTCCATTTTATTAAGTAAAAACCGCCGAACTACGCGAGTCTGAATGTGAGATACGTAGGCAAACCTCATCGGTTCCGGCCCACCATTTTCAAAAAAAATCCAAAAAATATATTTATTTACTTCCTTCTTTAGAAAGACTTTCTTTTAGACCCTAAATTTTTAAAAATACAAAAATAAAAGTTCTTTTAATTTTTCTCTAAATCCAAAAATATTTTCATTCTTCTTTCGAAAATTCAAAAGAAAATTCAAGATTTAAAAATATTTTCTCTTTTTTTAGAAGTATTTCTTTCATAAAATCAAAGATAAAAGTTCAAAATTTCAAAAATATTCTTTCTTCTTTAGAAGTTTTTCTTTCGAAATTCCAATAAAAATAGTAATCAAAAAATTATTGCTTTCTTCTTTATATAAATCTTCTTTCGAAATTTCTTTAAAAAAAAATTCAATATCCAAAAAAAATAGTTTGTTTATTTGCTTTATTCCTGATCTTTCTGAATTACGTAAGATCTGATTCATGTTCCCACATGATACGTAGGCAACCCAGATCATGTTTGATCAACCAAAAAAGTGAAAAATGAAAATAAAATAAAATATTAGTAATAATAATAAGGACTGACTTAGTCCATTCTAACATGTTTCGTTTTGAATTGTGAAGAAAATTGAGGTGGTCGGTTTGTGGTAAGATGGAAATGCAAGATCTAAGGAACAATGATAACTGCTATTGAAGCTGTTACAAGTGCTCAAGAGAATCAGGGGCAGAGACTTCAATAAGAGTTTACTGCGGTTGAGGAAAATAGAATACTGAAACAACAAATGACCAAAATGTGTCTATCATGGGCCAATGGCCAAGGACAACCTTGTCATGAGTCACAATTTACTACCCGGCATGAGCAGTACCACTCTCCTGAGTACCACTCGTACTTGTTTGATCTTTCTGAAAATATTGAGAAGCTTGCCCGAAAGATGACACAAGAAGAAATAACCCAAAGAGTGAAAAGCTTAGAACAACAGTTGAAAAACATGCAAGGGTTGGTTGGCCAGAAGAGCATTTCCATCAAGGATTTATGTATATTCCCCGATGTCCACTTCCCACGTGATTTCAAGACTCTGAACTTTGAAAAGTATGATGGACATGGAGACCTCATAGCCTACCTGAAAAGGTATTGCAATCAACTAAGAAGTGCGTGAGGAAATGAAGAATTAGTGATGGCTTATTTTGGGGAAAGCCTTATGGAAGCAGCTTCCGAATGGTTTATGGATCAAAATACCTCTCACTGGCATGCCTAGGATAACAAGGTTTGTGCATTTCTCATACAGTTCCAATACAACATTGACATTGCCCCATACCGCAGTTCCCTTTCAAACTTGAAGAAGAAACCAAGTGAAAATTTTAGGGAATATGCCATTAAATGGAGAGAGCAAGCATCTAGAGTTAAGCCACCCATGGATGATCACTAGCTAATAACTGTCTTCCTTCAAGCACAAGAGTCATATTACTTTCAAAACATGATGTTCGCAGTTGGCAAATCCTTCTCGGAAGCAATCAAAATGGGAGAAATGGTAGAGAATGGTCTTATGACCGGAAAAATCACTCAGCACTATACAGGTGCATGTCGTCAATGGCCCTCACCAAAGCACATGTAGATATCATTTTTCCTAGACTCACTGCTGGTGTGTCAAACTCCAGACCCTAAGCGCCAATATAAAGCCTATAAGGCCAGATACGACATGCAGCCTAATCCACAATAATAAGCCGATAAGACCTGTTGCGAAGTGCAGCCCGATCCACAATAACACTCGCAATCCGGCTCTCAGGCCCACCTCAGTCATTAATCTCTAAACTCTCAAGGTTTTACAATCTTGTACCACTCAACCCAAATAATAATAACATGTGATATAATAATGAATAACAATGGAGACTAGGATATGACATACAAATGAAGAATCATGACTGAGTACATAATTGCAGATAAAGTAGATAACTCAAAACAACATAATTAATCTCATTAGATCTCAACGGAATAAGCACATACCCTAAACAAAATTTCTAACATGAATCAAAGTCCAATTACTCCAACAAGTAAGGATTTCACAGATAGAACAAGATCTATGACGATCAAAAACCACACATTTAAATTATGCTTGCTAATAAAATATAATATAGTATAATATTGTATACATATGGATTAGATTTAAATAGTATTCTCGTAATTTCTTACTTGATTTCTATGCAAGAGGATCAACAATTAAGATTTATATGATTTCTAAATAAAATAAACTAAGAGTCTAAAGCTATTGATTAATGACCGTCGAAACAAGGAATAAGCAAAGAAAGTTACCAGTGCGAGAAAATAGGATTTTGGTAGGATAGGTGCAAGATAATTGTTTGGGATCTAACCTTAGATTATTCACTTATAGTGTTTAAGTGAATCTCTCGAATTATTACTTCACACGTTCAGTAGAAACTCCTCGCTCTATTAAGTCTCAACCTCACAAAATGGACCAATTTAAGCACTGTGAAGATATGCAAGAATGCATAGCGGGTAGGTCTTTAGGAGAACCTCTCTCAATTATCCTCTTAACTAGGTTTAATCAATGATTCCACTATCCTCTTCTGATTACTAAGA
The DNA here is from genome assembly GCA_034376525.1 of Nicotiana benthamiana. NCBI lineage: Eukaryota > Viridiplantae > Streptophyta > Magnoliopsida > Solanales > Solanaceae > Nicotiana > Nicotiana benthamiana. The sequence goes on along the minus strand of CM067332.1, from coordinate 29,299,008 downwards.
AGAATTAATGAACTCAACCAACATTATAATTCAAAGATACCACAAGTTATGCCTCTCTCGATTACATGAACAAGTGAATATAGATGTAACAATTAAATCATCCAAAAACGCTTCATTATATAAAACTAGAGTTATAATCCATAAATAATCATCAAAACATCAAATCCATCAGTCCTAAAGGGAACTACTCCATAGACATGGAGTACTTTGTCACAAAATAATAAAAGAATAGGAAACCATAATTTCAATCCAAACTCGGGTATTGAGTGAGGAAATAATGATGAGATTCTTGTGCTTGTGTTCTTACAACTCCTACTTAGCCTCCTTAGGTCGAATGTGCATCAACTAACCAAAAAAATAATATTTTTTCATGCATTTATACTAAGTAGGGTCGGGCCCAGATGAAACCTCCCTTTCCTAGCCGAAATAGGAAAACTTACAAACTTATTACTTTTTATGCGTTGCACTATGTTGCGCAAGGTGTGTTGCATTAGTGCAATTTTCTCGGTTGTAAACACGAACTTAGCTTGTGTGACAAAATTTTGTACTAATATTACGCACTATTCCATGCAGAATGCCTAGCATTAGTGTATTTTTCAGTCATGCCCAAAAACTACAAGTCTCTATCCTGCTCAAATTTCTAACACACATTTGCATTGATGCGTCGCATTAGTGCATTTCCTCAAACTGTTGCTTCTACCTTCATTTTTGACGTCCAGAAGTGATCCTCGACTGCCTAATACAACCCCAACTTAATCCCATTAGGATTTTACTCAGACTTCAAAGCTCCAATTATTTAGTTTAACTCGACAACATATATATAACTCGAAATCATTCTTACGAGGCATAAAATACGCAATAAGTAGAAAATACTACCAATTAAAGCTCAACACAAGTAAAGTGTAGTGAATTAGAGTGCAATAAGTGACTAAAACACGAGACTATAGCGTACCATCAAATTGATAATAACACAATACAAAAGAATCAATCAGATCATATTTTCCTCGGTGCACGCCCACACGCACATCACATACCATTTGTGTAATCCCAACACAATACAAATAACACGCTTTCCAGGGATAGATTGCAAGTCCCCGGAAAATTTTGCTAAATAATTTAGGATTTCGTAGTGTCATGCAGGCTTGTTATAATGCATTTATATACTATTAGGATGCTGGACATAAATTAGACTTTGTAAATATGAGTATAAGGCTTATGGTAAGTGATGTGAGGTCCAAAGGAAAGCTCAATCGAGGTATGTATGTCTAACTGTCATCCTTGTGATATCGTCCTATGCTAGTTGTGAAATTGTTGATAGTTGAAATTCATGTGAGAATCATCGTGAAGCTTCTGTTGTATGATTGTGTGGTAACATTTGTTATGAATGTTGTGGAACTCGTAATTGGAACAACGAAAATGGAAATAATGTGGAATAGTGTTAATGGAAACAATGTGGAACAATAGAAGGAAATAATGTGGAACAATGGTAATGGAAACAATGTGGAACAATAGAAATATGAATAATGTGGAACAATGGAAATGGAAATATTGTGGAACAATGTGTGATTAGTTGTGAATAACTTTTGTGATTATCTAAATTGTGTATCAATTTTGATGAACATGAGGAAATGTTGTTGCTAGTTGTGGGATTTCAATAGCCTTGTTGTTGAATTATTTTAACAATGCGCCATGGTTGATTCCTTGTACTTGTTGTTGTGCTGTTCGTTGTTGTGAATTGAAAACTGTCAGGCAGGGTCGGCTTGCACGCCGCAACACGGTGAAATAAGGTATGGGTTGGGGTTATAAGGGTGGCCGAGGTAATAAGGGTGGACGAGGCAATAAGGGTGGAAAATGTGATCCAATATCACCATTAATATGAATATGAATCATGAAATAATAAATGTGGAATTGTGAAAGGAAACAACAGGAGAGTTTGTAACTTGTGGGGCACTGATTGCCCCTTTGTTTGACTACTTGAATCATTTGTTATGGAACGTTTGGTTGTTGCTTCCTGGTTGTACTTGTACTATTTTTGTTCAGTTCTATACTTTTTGATGAAATTTGGCTTGAGTTTACCTGGGAAAGAGTTTGTTCATACATACCAGTACAATTCAAATGTACTGACGTCCCTTTTGCCGGGGGCGCTACATTCGTGATATGATTGTAGGTGGATCCAGAGCAGGCACTCCAGTCCACCGACCGTAGTTCCTCATCACTTTTCGTCAGCTGATTTGGCGAGCCCCTTTCCATTCGGAGCCCTATGTGGCTCACACACTTTTTGTTTCTGATCTTGTTTTGATGTTGTATAAGGTATAGCCGGAGCATTGTTGCCGGCATTTCCATAATATTCTTCAATTTTATTTAGAGGCTCCGGCAGGTTGTGGGTAGTCTCGGGCATGGTAATTTAAAAGATAAATATTGATGTGTGGCAATGTTTTATAAAAATTGGAATACCTTTATTATGATGAATGAAGTTTCTAATGGAAATTGTTATTATTATGTTTATAAAATTTGGTTACTGGAGTCCATATCCTATTAATGGCTATTTCACCTGGTTATTAGGTAATGAGAATGAGGGGTAATACGTGGGTTAGGAAAGACACCCAGGTCCGCTTGACTGGGGATGCCCGGTCGAGTGCCAGTCATGTCCCTCGAATTTGGGGCATGACAAACTTGGTGTAAGAGCCTAAGGTTTTAAAGTGTCCTAGGATGTCTCGGAGCCGTGTCTAGTAGAGTCCTTCTTATCGGTATGTTGTCGACCATATCAATAAGTTGGAGGCTATTTGGACATTTAAGAATTTCATCCTTCTTTGATAATCCAGATCGTTCAATATACCTCGAGATAGGGAGTTGATTCCTCTCTAAGTCTTATTCTCATGATTGGTAATTTTAATACCATAATCTGCGAATTTTAAGCTTGTAAGGAGGGATTGAGCCCACCATTGAGTTCAAGTGGATTACTTATGGACTTGTTAGAGGAATATGTTGAGCCGTGGAGGGATTGGTAGAACTTGTTGTTAAGAGGAGTACCCTTGTTCCTACTAATGTCACTGCACCACCAGATCATGTAGTATATTATCTGTCTGTACGGTTAAAATCCCGTCTTTTAGGAATTGAGCTTCCATGGGCCCGCGTAAATTTTGTAGGTTCAAAATATAATTTATGCAGTACTCGCTGTGTTATGTTAAGCGAATTATTGTTGTAAAAATATATGTTGGAGGTACTTCTTCACGTGTTTAGTATATTATTCTTGGTAAATGAGGATATGTAAAGAATGTGAACTATGTGCTAAATGCCTAGACTTCAAGTCAAGTTTAAATTGACATTTTGATGCCAAATTTTGTGAGAAAACTTGTTATGGTTGATTCTTCCAAATTGTTCTTATGTTTACCAAATGTATTTGATTGATTGTGCCTAGTTGTTGGTAATGTACAAAGATATTTGGAAGTGAAGTAAGTGACAGTGTAAATGTGGCAAGGCTGAATGTTGGATTCTTGTTGGGATTGATACTTTACATGATGGTGTTGTGACCCTATAATTGTAAAAGATGCATTCCAATATGACCGATGTTCTATAGTTGATGACTAAAATGGGTGCAAGGAATACGAATCATGTATTGAAATGTGAAGGCCTTAAACTAAAATTTGAGCAGCATATATTACATAAAACTGTGTGAAATCCTCTCTGTATAAAAATGTTGAAATAAGTCAAATGATTTTGAGAAATAGAGTATGGACAATGTGTCGAGAACTCGAAATGAAATTGTATCTGGTGATACTTGTGACATGAGGGAATATGAAACATATTATGATGTTGGTGTTAAATATGCGGAAATGATGTAAAATGCGGGAAAGAAGAGGCTGTATTACGAAATGTGGCCTAGTGCTTGTGATAATTGTGGCCCCAAGAGCCGATGGACTAATATACATAAAAATGGCATGATTCTTTTACTTGATAATGTGTTGATCATGTAAAGTGTTTGATTCGTACTTGTGATTTCCTTATTATTGTATGAAGCGCATATGTGTATAATTAATATGTGAACAGGGCTATGAAATGCAGCCTAGAGGTATGGAAATTATGTGAAAACTGTGTGATCCATTCTATTTGGTAATGTGGTGATTGTTTAAACTTATTGCTAGACCCTTATAACTTCCTTGTCCTTGAATAGATTTTTTCTTTAAAAAAATCTAAATTACAAAACATTTCATGCACCATCATATAGTTTGTACATGTGGTGTCGAGTTCCATGCAAAGTATTCAAGATTTGTGATCCTTCTCGAGTCACTCTTTTACTCAGTTGTGTATATGGCTTATATGGCTTAAACAGCCAATCCACTCTCTTGCAAGTAACATCATGAAAACCTTCTTACCATCAAGTAACATGAGAGCATGTGTCAACACATATCCTACAAGTACCTATAAATTGAAATAGTCACTGTGTGCATAAAGTGTTTCTGAAAATTGAGATCCTCACATCCCATTATAGGATGATCTTGTGTCGCCATAATTTTATTGTCCACTTGAGATATCTCGTAGTAATTAGCTCACTTGGTTTCTAGTATTATAGTTTCCCGTGATGTGGAATTGTATTGCAGTTTGGAAGTTAGTATAGCATAAGCATTCCCAACTAATAACGAATGATTATTCTCTCTTTATGTCTCCACAATGTGTTACTTGTATTCCTTATTTAGTGAATTCTTTGTGCTAGTACCCAATACTTGTACGATAACCATGAGAGAACATGCCCCTCTATGTGTCACTATGATACCTCCTTTTTCTTTCTTCAAGTCAAAACCTATGGAGATCCCATCATGAGCATCTGCAAACCTTCAGTGGTTATTGTGCATTGTCTCATTGAGTTTGGTTTTCTTTACACCCCAACTTCTGAAATCCTTGACTATGTCATTGTAATGTGTAGGGAGTAATACTACCCTTGGCATCTCACATTTTTAGATGTATAGGAGTATTGTATTCCTTATCTCCGGAGCATCGTGTTAACTATTAGAACCATCTAACCAATTCATGATTTTGTCCCAATATAAAAAATTTTCTAGCTATGGAGTTTCACTCGTGAAAGGTTGAGATTGGATGACTTCGGATTTTTGCACATATCATGAACATGTTGATTTGAATGAAAAATGGTCGTATTTTTTAGTTCCCTCATATATGATCAATTACCAAGAAGTGCTAAGTTTTCTAATATATGGCAATCTCATAAGCGTTCAATTCTTTTCATCCTTATAGGATTGTGGCATAGATTCTATGTGTCAAGTAATGTTAAGAGTGTAATTCAAATTCATGTATTTTGAAACCCATATTACATTCAAGGTGTCAGAGTATTCGTATTCTGGATAGACGGATTTTCCCTATACTCTAGAAAATGAGTAGTTCATATACTTGAGTATTCCTTCTTAATGACTCTTATTTCCCATATACTACTTACTCTTATGCCTCATTTGTGTAATAATTAAGGTAATCACAATGGTAAACCATGTCAATATTGTTAGTAGTAACATCTTGTGTCTGTTAGTATATGACCTCGTAAAGTACTCTACTCAGCGCATTAATGGATTCCTGAATAACTCCAGTTTGGTCTTGAACTCTGTTGTTTCTTATTGTATTAGATCCATTGGGTATGGTAACTTCAGAAAAGTCAAAGATAAAGCTTCTTATTGTGATTATATATACATATATATTGGATAGGTAATTTTATGGTCCGTTTACGATATCAAATCTTAGAGTAACTATTAAAGGTCATCAAGGTTTTGTGTGAGTGTCCCCCTGAAAAATGTTATGTGAGTTGATAATAAAGGTAACATGACTGTATTACACATTAGGTTGCAATAGGAGTATGATATCCCCGTAACTGTTTCTCATGTACTTCGTGTTTCAATATGTTATGTCTAAGAAGGTAATGAATTGGTTTGAACGAACTATATGATCTTGGTAATATCTTATATGATGCATTACTAGAAAGAATCATGATGACTTGACTTCATATGGACTGTTGATTGAAATAAAATTATATTCTTGTTGATGAACACCTTTGTGATTACACTAATGGCTGGTAAGGACTATTATGAACACATAATTGTTTGTTTACTATGAAATGACATTCTTGATGGTATGATGCTATGTGAGGGAATTTTGGGTTGATGTTGTTACCATGAATTGCAATATCCGCTGAAATGTAAATTATACAGTGGAAGTTATTAAAAGGTAAAGTCAATGGATAGTTATCTCATGCAAGATGTTTATTTGTCATCCTTGTTATGTATGTATAAGAGTTGATTTTATTTTTGAGAAGGTTTCATGACAATGCTTGTAAGTCGATAATGTCATATGGAAAGCTTGATATGCCGTGGAAGGAAAATATTTTTACTTGATTGAATACTAGTCAGTTTTGACTTGGAATGTACCATATAGGTGTTTTGATATTAAACTGTGCAATTCATGTTCTGGTATCCTTATGATAATGTAGTGCTTGTAATATTAGGATTAGGATTGTGGATATACACATTGTGGTGCTAGGTATAGTTTTGGATGTGTTGTTGAGACGAATTTAGTGATTCTCTGGCAGGTTGATAGGCCTAGTTACAAAGAAGACTTTGCCGAAATTTCTTAAAAATTTGGGAGTTGGACAAAAATTTAGGGAATTGACGTATGTTAGAAAAGAGATGTGTGATGTTAAAGTGTTTGGTGAAGTCTCTACTCCTCATTCGAGGATGAATGATCCTGGGAGGGGGGGGGGGGAATGTATGGCCCCGAAAAATTTCGCTAAGTAATTTAGGATTTCGTAGTGTCATGCAGGCTTGTTATAATGCTTTTATATACTATTAACATGGTGGACATAAATTAGACTTTTTAAATATGAGTATAAGTCTTATGGTAAGTGATGTGAGGTCCAAAGGAAAGCTCAATCGAGGTATGTATGGCTAACTGTGATCCTTGTGAAATCAGCCTATGCTAGTTGTGAAATTGTTGATAGTTGATATTCATGTGAGAATCATCGTGAAGCTTCTGTGTTGTATGATTGTATGGTAACATTTTGTTATGAATGTTGTGGAACTCGTAATTGGAACAACAGAAATGGAAATAATGAGGAATAGTGGTAATGGAAACAATGTGGAACAATGGAAATGGAAATAATCTGGAACAATGGTAATGGAAACAATGTGGAACAATAGAAATATGAATAATGTGGAACAATGGAAATGGTAATATTGTGGAACAATGTGTTTGACTAGTTGTGAATAACTGTTGTGATGATCGAAATTGTGTATCAATTTTGATGAACTTGAGGAAATGTTGTTGCTAGTTGTGGGATTTCAATACCCTTGTTGTGGAATTAGTTTAACAATGTGCCATGGTTGATTCCTTGTACTTGTTGTTTTGCCGTTTGTTGTTGTGAATTGAAAACTGTCAGGCGGGGTCAGGTTGCGTGCCGCAACACGGTGAAATAAGGTGTGGGTTGGGTGATTAGGGTGGCGGAGGTAATAAAGGTAGACGAGGCAATAAGGGTGGAAAAGGTAATCCAATATCACTATTGATATGAATATGAATCATAAAATGATAAATGTGGAATTGTGAAAGGAGACAGCAAGAGACTTTGTAGCCTGTGGGGAACTGATTGCCCCTTTGTTTGACTACTTAAATCCTTTTCAAAAATCGCCCCTAGCCAAGCTCTACAATTTTTTTTAAAAATGGAAAAATGACAAACCCTTCGGCTTTTATGTTCTGTCAAGCAAAACCACACACGCAGTCGGATTCCTCGCTTCTTCAATCAAAGTTGTGCTTCCGTGCTTCCCGTATAAATTTCAGCCACACTGTGTCTGCGGTCCAAATCCACACCTGAGGGACCATACCTACGGATCTTTTCTAGTTTTTTGACTTATCCTCTATTGCTCCAAATTCGCTTTTGTAACCAGTTGCCCGCACCTACGAGCTTGAAGGTACGAAATATTCCTCGAACGTGTGCAACTTCTAGCTCCAACCCAGAACTACTTCTGCAACTTGGCTACTTCTGCGATCTTGCACCTGATCGAAAACTACAGAGGTGTGATCACACCAAAACTTTAAGCAACAACCCTTAAGTCCAATACTCACTCTGATTTAAATATGAATCAACCCCAAGGCCTCCAGGATCCATCCAAACATACGGACACATCCAAAAACATGATGCAAACTTAGTTAAAGCCTCAAATTACATAAAACAACACAAAATCATGAATCGTACCCTAATTCAAGCCTAACGAAACTAATAAATTTCCATCTTCTAAACCAATGTTGAAACACATGAAACCAACTCCGGTTGACCTCAAATTTTACACACAAGTCATAAATGATACAACAGACCTATTTCAACTCTCAAAACAGAAATCCAAGCCCGGTATCAAAAAAGTCAACTCTCGATCAAACCTCTCAACCTTCCAACCTTTAACTTTCTAACATATGCCAATTAAAGCCAAAATGACCTACGAACCTCCAAATTCATATTTGTACATGCTCCTAAGTCCAAGATCACCGTAGGTGGCTATCATAACATCAAAACTCCATCCTAGAGTCTTTTACATAAAAGTCAAACTCTAGTCAACTCTTTCAACTTAAGCTTCCAATCTTGGGACTAAGTGTGCCAATTCACTCTGATACCTCCCTGCCACCAAACCCACCACCCTGGCAAGTCACATACTCCAAATAAGCGTCGAGAAAATGATAAATGGGGGAACGAGGCTAAAATACATAAAATGACCAGCATGGTTGTTACATTTTCCCCCTCTTAAACAAACGTTCGACCTCGAATGACTCTAGCATCATATCTGGAGGCTTAAATAGGTGGGGATATCTTCTTTGCATCTCCCCCTTGGTCTCCCAAGTAGCTTCCTCGATTGGCTGACCTCTCTTCTGACACTGAAGCTATATTCTTTTATCTCAACTTTCGAAATGCTAATCCAAACTAGCCATCATCTCCACATCATAAGTCAAATTACCATCTAATTGAGTCGTGCTAAAGTCTAAAACATGAGACAAGTCGCCATAATACTTCCGGAGCATAGAAACATGGAACACTGAGTGAACACCCGATAGACTAGGTGGCTACGCAAGCTTGTAGGCACCCTTCCAATCCTCTCAAGCACCTCTAAAAGGCCAATATAAAGAGAGCTCAACTTTCTCTTCATCCCAAACCTTAGCACACCCTTCATGGGTGAAGCTCTAAGAAAACCCTTCCCACCCACCATATATGCAACATTATGAACCTTCTGATCAACGTAACTCTTCTATCCGAGCTACATTATATGAAGCTGATCCTAAATCAACTTGACTTTCTCTAAGTCATCTCGAACTACATCAATATCAAACAACCTAAACTCCCCCTACTCAAACCAACCCACTAGAGATTGACACCTCCACCCATATTAGGCCTCAAAAGGAGCCATTTGATTACTCGATTGGTAGCTGTTGTTGAAGGCAAACTCTGCAAGCTGTAGAAATAGATGCCAAGAACCCTTAAAATCCATAAAACAGGCGTGTTGCATATCTTCCACGACCTGAATGGTGCCCTTGGATTGTCAGCCTGTCTGGGGTGAAATGATGTACTCAACTCAACCCGTGGTCCTAACTCTCTCTCTCTCTGCAATGCTCTCCAAAATTGTGATATGAATTGTGTGTCCTGATTAGAAATAAAAGGCACCAACACACCATAAAGATGAACAATCTCGCCGATCACCCAAACTGCATCAAATTTCTTCAAAGTCTGTGGGAGCCCAATGAAAAAGACTATGGTAGCACGCTACAGTTTTTTCTTTGGATTATCCGGTCTCTGAACCAAACCGCCAGCCTCTGATGCTCGTACTTCACCTTCTGACAATTTAAGCATCGAGCCACATACTCCATTATATCTTTCTTTATTCTCCTCCACAAATAGTGCTGTCTCAAGTCTTGATACATCTTTTCAGAACCCAAATTAATGGAATACTATGAACTGTAGGCCTTTAAAGAATGAAGTCATGAAACGCATCCATGTTGGGCACACAAATCCGACCTTGCATCCGCAACAACCCGTCATCTCCAATAGAAAATTCCTTGGCATCATTGTGTTGCACCGTATCCATGAGGACAAGTAAAAGGGTCTCTTCAAATTGACACTCTCTAATACATTCATACAAAAAGGGTTGAGAGACTAGAACCCTACTAGGCTCCAAAATATCTAACTTCATGAACTAACTCGCCAAGGACTGAGCATCTGATGCTAGTGGTCTCTCACCAACTGAAATATATGCAAGGCTACCCATACTTACTGCCTTTCTACTCAAGGCATCGACCATCATATTGGCCTTCCCTTGATGATACTAAATTGTGATATTATAGTATTTTAACAGCCCTAACCACCTTCTTTGCCTCAAATTCTGTTTAAGCATGTGATGTAGACTCTAATGATCTGTAAATAACTCACAAGACACTCTATGGAGATAATGCCTCCAAATGTTAAATGTGTGGACAATGGATAATGACTCTACATCATGAATGGGGTAGCTATTCTCTTAGGGCATCAACTGGTGTAAAGCATAGGAAATCATCCTATCCTCATGCATCAAGAAACACGCAATACCAATCAAAGAACCATCAAAATAAATTGTATAGGAACCCGATGTCGATGGTAGACCTTGAATTGGAGTTGTGATCAAGATAATATTGAGCTTTTAAAAGCTCTCTTTGCACTCATCAAACCACTTGAATGGGGTGCCATTGTAGATTAATATAGTCAAAAGTGTAGTAATGGATGATTAAACCTCCATAAAGCAGCGATAATATACGGCCAAACAAAGGGAACTCCAGATCTTAGTAGTGGAAGACGGTCTAGGCCAACTCTGAACTACCTCAATTTTCTTCGGATCCACCTTGATCCCCTCAGTGGATACCACATACCCCAAGAATTCCACATAATCAAGACAAAATTCACACTTGGAAAATTTATCATACAACTTCTTCTCTCTCCAACATCCTTAATCAATGCACAGCTGCATAGTACCGTCCTTATTCTTCATATGAAAATTCGATGCATCCCATATACTAGGCCCAATGAACTCTTTATCAAGTAGATCATGATGTTGTTCTTTCAATTCTTTCAACTCTTCTAGTGCCAGACGATTCAAAGGAATAGAGATAAGCTGAGTGCCCGAAACCAAGTCAATACCAAAATCAATGTCCTTATTGGGTGCCATGACCGACAGGTTTGCACGAAACACATCCAAAAAGTCTCACACTATCAGGATGAAATAAATAGTAGGAGTATCAGCACCAACATTGATCCTTCAAGTATGAAATCACTCTACTAGGACTTAATCCAGGTAATCTCTCCACTCAAACCTAGGCAATTCTGGCATCACCAAAGAGTCTTAGCGTGACAATCCAGAATAGTGTGACATGGTGACAGTGACGATTCAATGGGGTCATCACTCATTTATTTTCTGTTTTGTACTTCCAAGGCCATAAAACCTCCTCCCTAGTTGCCTTGATATGCGTGCACAATCCAAATGCTATACAAAAATGGAAAACTTAAATATGAATTATGTGTGAAAAATGCTAAATATTGACACTAAATTGAATAAATTTGACTTCGATCAATGTTTTTGATAAACGGACTCGGACCCATGATTCGATGGCCCCGGAGGGTTCGTGGGAAAATATGGGACTTGAGCGTAGGCCTGGAATCGAATTCCGAGGTCCCAAGTCCGAGAAATAAATTTTTATATGAAATTATTTTCTGAAAATAATTAAGGAAAATGGAAACGAAATTTGATTAGAAGAATAGGGTATCGGGCATGTATTTTGTTTCTAGTGCCTAGTACAAGTATTATACATGATTGAAGCACTTTCTGTAAAGTTTGATTGAGAACAGACGTCGTTTGACGTGTTTTAGACCCGAAATGGCAATTTTATGTCTTATCAAAAAATTGAGAAGGAATCATGAGCTTTGAGACTTGATTCAATATATACGATATTATTTGGTGAATTAATCGCACAGATGAATCCATATGATGTTTTTGAGGTTGTGGGCATATTTCGTTTTTAGCCCCAAGGGCTCGGGTGAGTTTCGAGTAGGTTCCGAGAGATCTCAGACTTAAACACCAGGTATTGGAGGTCAGGAAAAGTGTAGGCTCCAATGTGGCTGTGGTTGCCTTATCGCGGTCCGTGGAGTGCGCTGCGCGACCGCGGTCGCCTTGGCACGAGATGCGGTGTGCGCTGCACGGCCGCGGTTGCATTTGCGAGGTCCGCGCAGAAAGCTTCAGAGAGCTAGGAGTCTTCAGATCCACCAGCGCGGCCCAGTCCTTGTTGCACGGTCCGTGCCGGGCACGTCAGAGAGTATAAATATACAGGATTTTCAGTTATTTTTATCTTTCTAAAAACCCAAAACATAAGAGGCGATTTTCTAAGCAATTCTTCTTCTTCAAAATAATTGGTAAGTGATTTCTAACTCATTTTTTCACTCCTTAACACCTTTAACATAATTTCAACGTCAAATCGAAGATTTTAATGGAAACATTTTGGTATATTGGGTAGGACCTAGGGTTTTGCTAAAATTGGGGGTTGGACCTTAATTCGAGGTCCGATTTCAAAACTAATCACATAATTGGATTCGTGGGAAAATGGGTAACCGGATTTTAGTTCAAAATTTAGGTTTTGACCACGTTGGCCTCAAGGGTGTTTTGGTCATTTTATCTAGATTTACATCTTAGCTTTGAATTAAATAGTGGAATCAGTTGTTTGAGGTTTTATTTACGAGATGTAATTGAAATGAACAGATTTGGGCCATTTTCAATCAGATACTCATGGCAAATGTGTGGTTTTAAGATTAATTGGAGCCGGTTTGAGGTAAGTGGCTTGTCTAACCTTGTGTGGGGGACCTTTCCCTTAGAATATGATGTTTGGTAATTGAAGGCCTCATACGTGGGGTGATGAGTGTGTACTTGAGCAAAATGTTGGAAAATCCGTTTTTACTTGAAGTATTTAAATTGATTTTTCTTGCTTACTTATTCATTTTAAATTTTAAGTTTATTCTATGCTAGTTTAGAGAAGCATGTTCATTTGACTTGCTTGTCTAATTGTTTAAACTGTCTTATTTGTACTCCGCATAGTATTTTGGCTAGTATTTCTATTTCTTGTCCTGAGTTAGTATCTTTCCTAATATTTAGGTTGCTACTGTGTGTTTTTATATTGGGACAACGGTTGGCCTCAAGAGCGGCCGCGGTCCCCGGTGTGTTCTGTGCAGCCGCAGTCTCATTAGGGCAGTCCGCGTAGCAAACTTCAAAGAGCCAGCATTCTTTAGTTCCACTAGCGCGGCCGCGGTCCTTTTTGCGTGGTCTACGCTGGGTGCGTTACAGACTATAAATACACAGGATTTTCAGTTATTTCTCACTTTTGAAAAACCCAAAACAAAAGAGGCGATTTTCTAAGAAATTCTTCTTCTTCTGAACGATTGGTATGTAATTTTTAACTCGTTTTCTTCTCTCTTTAACACCTTTTCACATAATTTCAATGTCAAATCGAAGATTCTAATGGGAAAATTTGGGTATATTGTGTAGGATGTAGGCTTTTACTAAAATTGGGGATTGGACCTCAATTCGAGGTCCGATTTCAAAACTAATTACATAATTGGATTCCTGGGGAAATAGGTAACCGGATTTTTGTTAGAAATTCGGGTTTTGACCACGTCGGCCCAAGGGGTGTCTTGGTCATTTTATCTATAGTTACGTCTTAGCTTTAAATTAAATAGTAAAATACGTTGTTTGAGGTATTATTTATGAGATGTAATTGAAATGAATAGACTTGGGCCATTTGGAGTCGGATACTCATGTCAAAAGTGTGGTTTCATGTTGAATTGGAGCTGGTTCTAGGTAAGTGGCTTGTCTAACCTTGTGTAGAGGACATTCCTCTTAGGATATGATGTTTGGTAATTGAATGCCACGTACGTGGGATGACGAGCACGTACTTGAGCAAAATGTTGGAAAATCCATTTTTACTTGAAGTATTTAAAGTGAGTTTTCTTGCTTACCTGTTCATTTTAAATTGTAAATTTATTATGCTAGTTTAGAGAAGCATGTTCATTTGACTAGCTTAGAGAAGCATGTTCATTTGACTAGCTTGCCTAAGTGTTTAAACTGTCTTTTTTTGTACTCCGCGTAGTATGTTGGCTAGTATTTCTATTTCTTGTCCTGAGTTTGTATATTTCCTTATATTTAGGTTGCTACTGGGTGTTTTTAAATTGGGACAATGGGTTGGGCTCCTTGGAGATCCCCTTACACTTGATATGTTATGGAGTGAGGGTGCAGGATACCAAGAGATCTATTGCACATGAAATTGTAAGATTTGAGGATACCAAGAGATCCTCGGAATACCAAGAGATCCCTGGCACTTGAAATTATAATAATTGAGGATATCAAGAGATCCTCTGAATACCAAGAGATCCCCGGTTATGGTTCCTGTTGTGAGTAGTATTTACTAGTATTGTCCTCTTTCTCTGCTTTCTATTACGGTTTCCTTACTTATCTTGTTTAGATTCTCATTGTACACTTTATCTATATTGTTATTTCCTCATCTTATTATTTAGTATGTTGCATCTCAGTAGGGCGCGGACCGTTCCTCGTTGCTACCCAACCGAGGTTAGGCTTGGCACTTACTGAGTACCGCTATGGTGTACTCATGCCTCTTCTGTGCATGTTTTTTATGTGCAGATCTAGGTACTTCAAATCAGGTGCATTATCCTTGAGGCTAGGAGAGCTACAGAGACTTTGAGGTACTTCTGCAGCGTCCGCAGACCGAAGAGTTCCCTTCCTTATTCGATCTATTATGTTTAGATTCTATCAAACTTTGATGTAGTCATTCTAGAGATTAGAGCATTTACAGTATTTCTTTTAGCCTGTGTTTCCCGTGAGTTTTTGGTTTTTGGGATTGAGTTGTAGACTTCCGCATTTATTTTTGAGTTGTATATGCCAAGTGGCACTCATGTACCGTTTTCTTCTAATTCTGGTTAATTTAATTAAATATTTTGCCAGTTATATTAATTTTAGCGTTGTTAGGCTTACCTAGTTATAGGAACTAGGTGCCATCACGATATGTTTATGGTGGGTGAACCGGGGTCGTGATATTGACAACCAATCCATGCCTAAAATCACGTCAAAATAAACCATACTAAACAATAAAAGATCAACTCTTATCTGGAGTAAAATCCTTAGATGTTGCTCATGATCCTCCTGTTTGCATAAGTACACCAGTATATCATCAATGAATACTATGACAAATTAATCATTATATGGCTAGAATACACTATGCATCAGATGCATAAATGATGTTGGGGAATTTGTCAGCCCAAAAGTGTCACGTACCGATCCTGGGGGAAGACCGGCACCCAGTGCCTCACCTATCCGTGCGTACCACTTGCCACTAAGAGACTTTGAACATGTCATACTTTGGTCATGAGTCACATTACAAGATAATATGTGATCTAAAATATAAAAACGAATAAAGACTAATGCTGATATAAGGCTAGAACAGCAGGGCAGTCATAATTAATACAATTGACAAGCCAACAAAATATACGTATAGGGCCTACAAGCCCAACATACTACACTAACTGATAGGATATGTCTACAAGCCTCTAATGATTGAAATATTGTGATCGGAATAGGGCCCCGACCTACCCATAACCTATATATATATTCACAAAACCTCTAGACCCGGTAACTCCGAAGGTTGAGGAGCTTACTGATAAACCTGAACTCGGGCAACACCTGCTGAGGGGTCTACCCGTCTATCTGTCTGAACTTGCACACATTAAATGCAACACCCTCAGAAAGGGACGTCAGTACGAAATAATGTACAGAGTATATAAGCAAGTATATAGAAAGCTGAATTAAACTGGTAATCTGAACATATACTTATAACTTACCATCTAATTAGTGGTTTCCCAATAGGGACCTGCCTATCGATTATAGCTTGATGATAATAAAAATACTGTAATACTGTATATATAGATTTGCTGGTCTCACGACTGAGAAAATAAAAGAATTCAATTAAATATGAAGTCCCGATAAGGAGAATAAATCGTGCGTTTGTCTTTATCTTCTGTATAGATTGCGTTAGGACTTTGAAACAAGAATTCCCTTAATTATAGTGCTTGGGAGGATTCTATCTTAACTAGGAAATAATATCTTGAATATTTTACTATGTCATTAAAATAGCTATGATTATAATAGCATATGTATATATATTTGTAGTATACAACTATTTTAAGCATTTAATAAATTAATTTTAGCTTTTCGTAGACACTGCTCGGTGTGCTCATTAAGTTCTATGAACTTGCTTGTTTGAATCTAAATTTTTCAGACGAGACCACATGTTGGGTTTAATACCAAATTTAAATTCGGAATATAAATTTATCTGTACGTTATCAAATACCTTTAGTTATTGGGTTATGCCAAAAAAAAGTAAAGGTTTAGCCTTAACAAACCTGTAATAAGAAAAATTCATATGATGTTCTCGAAAAAAATTGCATCATAATCATTTAGAATCACAAAATTTTACATTGCTATAATTCTAAAAAAATTTGTTGGACTGTTTAAGATTTACGTTGCTACGGGCCTTAACCACGCTACATAATGTGTACAAATTGTTGATGGAATTGTTGATCTTGTAGGAAGTTTTAAGTGTTCTGATTGTAAGGATTTAGTTAAAGATCTCTTTAAGAAATCTCTTTTTGAGCCAATACCTGTAGTCTTTTTGCCTCGGAAAATGTTAGTATGAGGTGTATTTTAATTAGCACCTTAAATTGCCACCTACCCAACAAGACTAGTGAGTTATTTTTGTCATGGACGACACTATTTTCGCCCCAAAACAAGTTCAAAACAGCTTCAAAATGCTTCCGGAACAGTCCGGAATACCCCGGAAGGTCCTGGAAAACTCTAGAAGACTTTAGAAAATCTAGAACACTCTAGAAGACTCTAGAAGACTCTAGAAAAATCTAGAAGACTCTAGAAGACTCTAGAAGACTCTAGAACACTCTAGAACACTCTAGAAGACTCTAGAAGACTCTAGAATTGTGCAGATTGTTGAAGACAAGCCTAGAATCATGTGGAGGCTTCTAGAGGGCAGCAACCTTGTGTAAATATCTTAGATATTCATTTAGGAAGATTCTAGATACTTAGAAAAAGTCTAGACATTTAAGTAGCCAACTATAAATAGGCACCTAAGGCATTCATTTGGAATCAAGCAAGAAAGCAAGCAATCAAGCAAAGTTGTAAAGCATCCAAAGCATTGTAAAGCTCTCAAGTTCTCTTAATAAAAGAGTTCTTTCTTCCAACTACTAGTTTCCTTCGCCAAGTTTCTACAAGCTTAGTCTTTCTTAAGTTCTACTAAGCATCCGGGTAGGCTGACTAGCTAACTTTGGCATTGAAAGTTCGCTAGGCCGGACAGATCGTTGTGTTTGAGTTACGGTCTCGTTACAATTGGTATCAGAGCGTCAGGTTCGTTGGAACATCCAAGGGAGTATGGAAGGCGGCAGTGAAATCACCCAAACCGAAAGGGACAAATCTAAGGGCCAAAGGTCTCGCTCCAGGGACGCCATGCGGGAGTTGGAGACAAGGCTGGCCAAAGTGGAGTTGGCCATTGCCGATGGGCAGGACAAGTTCATGGAGGTCGACCAAAGGTTCGAGGGGGTCGAACAAAGGGTCGAGGAGGGCCTAGACGGATTGCGGGAGGAGATGCAGTCCGCCGTGAATCAAGTCCTGGCACAATGTCTTCAGGCGGTAGAGGAAAAACACCAGGCCGAGATTTCGCTCATGAGGGAAGAGTTAGGGAGGCTTTCACATGAGCTGGAGAACACCAAGGAGGAGCTCAGCTTGTGCAAAAGGGCTCTTGCACAAGGCACTGCCACAACGTCCGAGGTAAGGACTACCCCTTCCACTAGAGATGTTCCCCGACCCAAATACTTCAAAGGGTCTAGAAGCGCGAGGGAACTAGACAACTTTGTTTGGAGCATGGAGCAATACTTTAGGGCTCTCGACATGCAAGACGAGGCTCTAAAGGTAAACATGGGTAGTCTTTTCCTCGAGGACACCGCAATGGTTTGGTGGAGGAGAAGACAAAGCGACATAGAGAAAGGCACCTGCTCTATCGACACTTGGGCAGATTTTAAGGCAGAACTCAAGAAGCAATTCTACCCAAGCAACGTCGAGGAGGAAGCTCGTGGCAAGCTAAGACGTTTGCAGCACAAAGGAACCATCCGGGAGTACGTCAAAGAGTTCACAGAGGTACTTCTCGAAATCCCTGACTACCCTGATAAAGAAGCTTTCTTTACCTTCATGGACGGGTTACAGCAGTGGGCAAGGCTTGAAATCCAACGCCGTGGTGCCCAACACTTGACCACTGCCATATCCATTGCCGAGTCCCTTATTGAGTTTAGGAAAGTGGAAAAACCTAAACCCAAGGACAAGGGCGGCAAGGGAAAGAGTGGGGGAGACCCGCCTAAGGGCAAGGAGGCGTCAGAAAGGGCCAAGGGACGTAGAGATTTCACTCCTAAACCTATCCGATGTTTCTTTTGTGATGGACCGCACTATGCAAGGGAGTGCCCCAAAAAGAGTAAGCTTTTTGCTTTAATCGAGGATCGCGAACAGGAGGAAGCAAAGATTGGGGCCATGCGGCTTCTAAGCTCAATTCAGGCAAAAGTTGAGGTGCCCAAGAATGAGAAAAAAGGGAGGTTGTTTGCCGAGGCCAAGATTGGGGAGCATACCGTGAAGGCATTAGTTGACACGGGAGCCGACAGCAACTTCCTCACTTTCCAGCAGGCTAAGAAGATGGGCATCCGGTACGAGACAAGCCGAGGTTGGCTCAAGGGCGTTAATGCTGCACCAACAGAAACATTTGGAGTTGCCCGCAATGTGCCGGTTCACTTAGGCAATTGGCACGGCCACATAAACTTCTCGATCGCGACCATGGACGATTATCCACTCGTCTTGGGTATTGAGTTCATGGACAGGGTCAAGGCCGTCCCAATTCCCTTTGCGAACTCCTTATGCATCTTGGAGGAGGGCAACACCCATCTAGTTCCACTAGAGCGGGAAACCCGACTCCAAGGAAGACAAATTTCAGCCATGCAACTCTCAAAGGGCATCAAGAAGGAAGAGCCAACCTACCTTGTTGCCTTAAAGGAAGAAGCTGTCATTCCTACAACCGAGTCCATGCCACCCAAGGTCCAGCACGTTTTGGAGGAGTTCCAAGACGTCATGCCACCAGAGCTACCAAAGAGGTTACCACCTAAAAGGGAGGTGGATCATAAGATAGAGCTGGAACCAGGTGCCACCCCGCCAGCTGCCGTGCCTTATAGGATGGCGCCTCCGGAGCTTGAGGAATTACGGAGGCAACTGAAGGAGTTGATGGACATGGGCTATATTCGTCCATCAAAAGCACCTTATGGAGCGCCGGTATTGTTCCAGAAGAAGCACGACGGGTCACTTCGACTTTGCATTGACTACCGGGCGCTTAACAAGATCACGGTCAAGAATAAGTACCCGATACCACTCATTGCCGACTTGTTCGATCAGCTTGGGCAAGCTCTTTGGTTCACCAAGCTGGATTTGCGATCGGGGTACTACCAGGTCCGCATTGCGGAGGGAGACGAGCCTAAGACAGCATGCGTCACAAGGTACGGCTCATATGAATTCCTTGTGATGCCTTTCGGACTCACCAATGCGCCTGCAACGTTTTGCACCCTCATGAACCGAGTCCTACAACCTTTCTTAGACAAGTTCGTCGTGGTGTACTTGGACGACATTGTCATCTATAGCAACACACTGGAGGATCATGTAAATCATCTAAGACAAGTCTTCAAAGTACTCTGCACGAACGAGCTTTATGTCAAGAAGGAGAAATGCGCATTTGCTCGACGAGAAGTCTCCTTCTTAGGACACATTGTTGGTGAGGGAAAGCTACGGATGGATGAGTCCAAGATTCGGGCTATACAGGATTGGGAGCCGCCGAAGAAAGTTCCAGAACTTCGGTCTTTCCTTGGTTTGGCCAACTACTATCGGAAGTTCATCAAAGGCTACTCTTCCATCGCCGCGCCACTCACAGATCTACTGAAGAAAAACCGGACCTGGGAGTGGACTGATAAGGCCCAACAAGCATTTGAGGAGTTAAAGGCCGCCGTGATCAAGGAGCCGGTATTGGTTTTGCCCGACCATACCAAGTCTTTCGAGGTGCAGACGGACGCCTCTGACTTTGCCCTGGGAGGCGTCCTAATGCAAGAAGGGCACCCTGTGGCTTACGAAAGTCGTAAGCTGAATGATGCAGAGAAACGCTACACAGTCCAAGAGAAAGAGATGACTGCTGTAGTGCATTGTTTACGGACGTGGAGACATTATCTCCTGGGCAGCAAGTTCATCGTGAGGACGGATAATGTTGCCACAAGTTACTTCCTTAAGCAGAAGAAGCTTACCCCAAAACAAATTCGGTGGCAAGCTTTCTTAGCGGAGTTTGATTTTGTGATGGAGTACAAGCCGGGCAAGGGTAATGTCGTGGCCGATGCACTAAGTAGAAAGGCCGAACTTGCCTCCATCACAAGCCCAAATTTCCCTATAGTTGATTGCATCAAGGAGGGGCTGGAGCATGACCCACAAGCCAAAAATTTGTTGGGATTGGCACGTCAAGGGAAGACACGCCAGTTTTGGCTAGAGGACGGGCTGCTCCTCACCAAGGGAAATAGGGTTTATGTGCCAAAATGGGGAGGCTTAAGGAAGGAGATCATCCGGGAAAGTCATGACTCCAGATGGGCAGGCCATCCTGGAGTCCAAAGGACGATGGCGCTGATTGAACGAGCATACTTTTGGCCCCACATACGGGACGGCGTGGAGCTATACGTAAAAACTTGTCTTGTGTGCCAGCAAGACAATGTTGAACAACGCTCACCCGCGGGTCTTTTGGAGCCTTTGCCTATTGCGGAGAGGCCATGGGAAAGCATTTCCATGGACTTCATCACATCTTTACCCAAGTCCGAAGGCTGCAGCAACATAATGGTTGTAGTGGACCGCTTCAGCAAATATGGCGTATTCATTCCCGGTCCAACAAAGCTTACTGCCGAGGACGCTGCTCGATTATTTTTCAAGTATGTGGTGAAGTATTGGGGCATTCCAAAGACCATTATCAGCGACCGGGACCCCCGCTTCACGGGAAGGTTCTGGATGGAGCTCTTTAAAATAATGGGGTCCGAGCTCAACTTCTCTACAGCCTTTCACCCTCAAACTGATGGGCAAACGGAACGGGTGAATGCTTTGCTGGAGCTATATCTTCGCCACTTTGTCAGCGCCAACCAGAAAGATTGGGCCAAGTTATTGGACATTGCCCAATTTTCTTATAATCTGCAGAAGAGCGAGTCAACAGGGGCAAGTCCATTCGAGTTAGCAACGGGACAACAACCGATGATGCCACAAACTTTGGCCATTGGTTACAAAGGGCCCAATCCGTCAGCATACAAGTTTGCCAAAGGCTGGCACGAAAAGGCAGACTTAGCAAAAGCCTACTTAGCAAAGGCGACACAGAAAATGAAGAAATGGGCAGATTCTAAGAGGCGTCACTTGGAGTTTGAGGAAGGAGACTTGGTCATGGTAAAACTCCTTCCTCACCAGCGTCGAAGATCCGGCCAGGTGCATAAAGGGCTAGTAAGGCGCTACGAGGGACCGTTTCCAGTAGAGAAACGCATTGGCAAACTAGCCTATCGCTTGACTCTTCCATCACATTTAGAAATGCATCCGGTCTTCCATGTGAGTCTTTTGAAACCATATCATCAAGACAAGGAAGATCTAAGCCGAGGAGAGTCTAAACGAGCACCAACAGCCATCACAACGGTGCCAGAGAAAGAAGCAGAAGAGATCCTTGCGCACCGTATCATTCCAAGACGGGGGACTCACCCAAGCTACATTGAATACTTTGTCAAGTGGAAAGGGTCTCCTGACAGCGAGGCGAGCTGGGAGCATGAGCTAACTTTGTGGAATCTCCAAGACCTCATCCAGGCTTACAAGGAGCACGCGCCGAGGTCGTCGCGAGATTGAGCGGGGGAGAATGTCATGGACGACACTATTTTCGCCCCAAAACAAGTTCAAAACAGCTCCAAAATGCTTCCGGAACAGTCCGGAATACCCCGGAAGGTCCTGGAAAACTCTAGAAGACTTTAGAAAACTCTAGAACACTCTAGAAGACTCTAGAAGACTCTAGAAAAATCTAGAAGACTCTAGAAGACTCTAGAACACTCTAGAACACTCTAGAAGACTCTAGAAGACTCTAGAATTGTGCAGATTGTTGAAGACAAGCCTAGAATCATGTGGAGGCTTCTAGAGGGCAGCAACCTTGTGTAAATATCTTAGATATTCATTTAGGAAGATTCTAGATACTTAGGAAAAGTCTAGACATTTAAGTAGCCAACTATAAATAGGCACCTAAGGCATTCATTTGGAATCAAGCAAGAAAGCAAGCAATCAAGCAAAGTTGTAAAGCATCCAAAGCATTGTAAAGCTCTCAAGTTCTCTTAATAAAAGAGTTCTTTCTTCCAACTACTAGTTTCCTTCGCCAAGTTTCTACAAGCTTAGTCTTTCTTAAGTTCTACTAAGCATCCGGGTAGGCTGACTAGCTAACTTTGGCATTGAAAGTTCGCTAGGCCGGACAGATCGTTGTGTTTGAGTTACGGTCTCGTCACATTTTGGTTGGGTGGTGGCATGTTGCCGCAAAGGGTAGTGGAGGGGTTTTTCTAATCTTATCCTACAATTAATAATTAATTAGGTATTATTCCGCTACTCAATAATTACCCAATTACAAATATAATTAACAACTATTTCTATTTACTTAAAATATTATTCATTTTTAATACATCTTATACATCTTATTATTGTAATCATATGATATCTTATATGATACTGGTCCATAAATATACGATATTATAGCTTGGACTGTATGTTATCCCAAATTGCCAAACATCGATGAAACTCATTTTCTTTCATTTGCTTACCTTCTCTCCTTCGTAAATTTTACTCATCACGTATTTGAAATAGCATAATAATTATAACCCCAAAATAACTCTATTCCAGAACATATGTCGATTAACTTACGGCGAAACAATAACTTACGAAAACGTGAGACGTAACATCCTTTCCCCCTCAGAAACATTTGTCCTCGAATGCTTACTCTTAAATATTTGGGGAAATTTTCCAGAGTTGTGCTGAGGTATCCTACCTCAATCCATATCTTTAGTTTGAAATAGGTTGGGGTATTTAGACTTTATTTCTTCCTCCGCTTCCTATGCCATCTCCTCCACATTTTTAATCCTCCATAAAACCTTTACGGAGACTATTTCCTTATTTCGTAGCTTGCGGATTTGTCGGTCGAGGATAGAAAGCAGGATTTCTTTGTATCCGTGGGCACCACTCGGGTAGGATCACCAATGCACATATGTAGCATTGATACGTGAAAAACCGGATGGACATACTCCAATTCTGAGGGTAATTCTAACTCATAAGCTACTTGGCCCACCCTCCGAATGATCCTATACGGCCCAGTATACCATGGGGTAAGTTTGCCTTTCTTGCTAAACCTCATCACACCTTCCATAGGTGACACCATTAAGACTATCCAGTCATCAACCCCAAACTCTAAATCTCATTGCCGCATGTAAGAATATGACTTCTGACGACTCTGAGTTATCAACACTCACTCCCGGATAAGCTTTAGTTTTTCTATGGCATGCTAAACCAGGCCCGACCCATGTAACCCATATCCTCCAACATCAAACCACCATATAGGAGATCTGCACTAACCCGATACAAAGCCTCGTACGGGGCCATCTGTATACTAGAGTGGTAATTGTTGTTATGTGCAAACACGATAAGAGGTATATGTTCATCCCAACATCTTTTAAAATCCATCACACATGCTCGTAACTGTAACGATCCAAACCGACGCGACGGGTACCCGATACATTACTCAACTGAATACCTACATAATATATCTTTTCATGTCATACTATCATAGATAATTAATTTGGAAGGCAGCAGCGAGATAAGTAGAATACAACATGTGATATCAACTTATACACAAGACATGTGGGTCTATAAGACCAAAATAACCACTAGTACATTAAACATAGACTAACAAGGCTATACTTTCTTTTACATACACAACATCTGTCTACAAGCCTCTAATAATACAGAATTTTCATAAAGGTCGGGATAGAGTATCGCCATACCAAATAACATATATCTATATCATGCTAAGCAAACAAATAACTCTGAAGCGTATAGAGCGCACCATCTTCTCTGAACTGATAGCCTATATGGAGGGCTCTTTACCTATCTATTGGGACATGTGGGCATGAAACACAGTGTCTCCAAGAAAAAGGGATGTTAGTACGAATAATGTACTGAGTTTGTAAGGAACATAAATAAGTACATAAAAGACATGAAAGAAATATAGAGTACATGACTCAACCTATAAGCCTGGATAACTCAGTAAATCATAAATTACTTATAATGTCATGCATATGCATGTGAACGTCATTTAGTGAATAAGTACATGTGTTCATAACATCATCAAGCCTCTGAAGACATTCTATCAAATCATCTTGGTCATTGTGGGAAAAATTATCAACGTATGCCAGCTGATCGGTTGGTGGTGTGTATAAGACGCTATATCCTTTTCTATATCCCATATACATGCATATAATGTCATCTGGTAATGGGTCAATGTGCATCTATAGATGCATGAAATGCATATGAAATACGTAAATGAAATCTCTAGGTATGTCATAAGACCATTATGCCACCAATTAACATCATAAAATAAACTTTACCAACTTTCATATTTTTGAGACACATGAACAAATGATAGAATAATATGACACATGGGAAAATAAGAATATATATATATCTCTAGCATTTCTACGAATAAAGTAATTTATGGAGGTGGTGCATTTGCTTGTTTCGCTTGAATCATAAAGATCATGCCAAAAGAAAGAAGGATTAGCCTTAACATATTTGAGTTGATTCTCTTGACAATCCCTCTAACATATGTCAATTGCGACAATACGGAACAAGTTGTATGAAAAGTTTGAAGCAACAGCGTTGTTAAGCAAAGATAATGTTGGCTGAAACTTTTGCTTAAAAAATTGGCTGTAACGTTTTGCATTAGGAAGTCTTGGTTGAAGATCTTTCTTAAGATATGGAAAATAATATTACTATGTAAAGAATTGGATGAAAATACTTTAGCAAAAATGTCACTTTGCTTGAATCCTTTCTTACGAGATAGCAAATTTTATCCTTATTTTTTGGTAGGCCCCCACATAACTAAGGAGTAAGCCACACAATAATCTTAAGTGTGACACCTCTCAATCCCAATTCAAGAATCATTAATTTGTATATAAAGGGCTACCATCGTTTGGAGATGTAACATTTTTCCAAATATTTGGATTAATTATACACTAATCACTTAAATAACTTGTTAATATCCCACTAACTAATAATTAACTAATTATTCATATAATTAAGGACTATTTAAAATTACATAAAATACTATCCACTTTTAAAAAACCTTATACATCTTACTATCATGGCCATGTGGTACCTTGTACTGAACTAGTGCATAAATACCGGGTATCATAGCTTGGGCCGTATTATATTCCAAAATGTCAAACTTGGACGTAAATTTATTTTCTTTTGCTTACTTCCCCTCTCACTTCACGAATTTACTCATCACTTGTTTGAAATAGCATAATCTTTATAATATCCAAATAATCTTTTCCTTGAACTGATGTCAATTACCTTACGGCAAATTCAACATAAAATACTATATGGTGCAATATTATCGTAATTTAATATCGTGAAGCATAACATCATCGTAATGTAGTACTGCAAGGCATTACATCATCGTAATGTAGTACTGCAGTGTGTAACCTCATCATAACATAATTATGAGAGACGTAATATCAACGTAATATTACGGGGGTATAACATAATTTTCCCCTTTGGAACATTTGTCCTCGAATGTTGACTGATGCTCTTATCGTTTTCATAACTTATAGATTTTTCCAATACCTTAATACTCTGCCATTTAGGCAGTTGTTTTGTGATTAAATCTAAAGCCATGGCATTACCCCCTTTAGGCCTCTTTCCCACGCCATGACTTGTGATCGAATTCTTTCCAATTTCGTAATTGTAGCTATCTTCTATCATGCAACCTCTATGATACTGACCTTGTAAGTGTGCCTATACAAATCTTTTCTCCTTTTTCTTCTAGCTTTTAACCAATCTCCAGGCCTTAATTTGCAAACATATAAAAAGCTTTATAAAATGTCCCACTGGCATCTGTAGGTATACTGAAGTTGTTCGGTCAGTACTTTGTCGAACTTATGAATATCATTATACCTTATTTCATTGATTTTATTATCAATTCATATGACTTTACTGCATTAAGGTAGGTCATACTATACATTAACTCTTACTTAGATTTTTTCGTTTCTGAGATCTTCTATCGTTATTTAGGTCTGCTATCGAGTGATAAAATAGTGAGTACAAATGATAGAACGTAAATAGCCCCATGGGCAAAAACAAGTACCATAAATCGCCCCTCGGGCATTTATCATTACTAAGGTCTGCTATCGTTACTGAGGTCTACTATCGAGTGATAAAAAAATGAGTACAAATGATAGAACGTAAACAACCCCACGGGCAAAAACAAGTACTATATACCGCCCCTCGGGCATAATACCAATAGAACCAGCTCCTTGAGCTACCTCATAAGCACTCGTAATCAGCCCCTCAGGCATAACATGAATCAAAAACCACCCCTCAAGCAAAACATGGATCAAGAAGTCAACCTCGTGGTATAAATCAATCACGCCCTCGGCCTTACAATATCATGAATCAGTAACAACCTACTGCGACGCGCAACCCGATCCCATAATATACTTTCAACATAGTCCTTTGGCCTCACTCAGTCAGAAATCTCTCAAGCCCCTCGGGCAACACTAAAACATGATGCTCAGCCCAAAATATCATTTAAAATATCAAAATAGAGTAAATACGGCTGAGTTATGAGTAAAGTGGAATACAACATGACTGAGTATATGTATCAAGTCAAAATAGTGAGGAATAATAATAAAAATCCCCAAAGGGTTGGCACGAGGCTCAAATATGGCATTCAGCCCAAAATATACTAATAATTTTCCAAAACACAATGATATCAAACAGTTTTCAACAAAATACGTGACTTAGCAGTCGTATGGGATGGACCAAGTCGTAATCCTCGATGGTGCATGACCCCACACTCGTCATCTAGCGTGTACGTCACCTCAAACTAGCCAAACGATGTGAAATCTAGTGTTTCATACCCTCAAGATAGCATTTACAATCATTACTTACCTCAATCTGGTCCAAACTCTAGCCCGTGATGCCCTTGCCTCTCAAATCAGCCTCCAAATGCTCCAAATCTAACAAAAATAGATTCATGCCATTAATAAGCACTAAAGGAACAAAGCCTAATAATCAAATTACATCAAAATCGGCCAAGCTCGACCCCTGGGTCCATGACTCAAAATCCGATAAAAATTACATCACTAGAATCGTTATCCTCCCACGAGTCTATGCACACCAAGAACATCAAAATCGGACCTCAAATGGCCCTTCAAATCCCCAGTGAAAACTCTCCATTACCAAGCCCTAATTCTCCAATTTTAACCCTTAATTTCCATTAATTTCAAGCCTAATCAATAAAATAATGCCATAGAATCGAGTATTAGATTCAAAAATCTTACTTCCAAGCGTTATCCCTTGAATCCCTCCTCAAATATTCTCAAATAGTTCTCATCTAAAAAATGGTGGAACAAGGCTAAAAATTGCGAGGGAAAGCTTATATAGTTTCTGTCTAGGTGTTCCTGCACCTGCGGACTAATCACCGCACTTGCAGTTTTCACTTAAGGGCAAATTCTGCATCTGCATTGGAACCTCACACCCGTGTCCCTTCATGTGTGCTAGAAGCTTCGCACCTACAATCTAGCTCCTAATGAACAAAACCTCTCATGCGACCTCCTCCATGCATCTACAACACCGCATCTGTGGTCCCCAATCCGCATGTGCTGTTATGATAGGAATAGTAGCTAAAGCTGCTCAACTTCAATTTCCAAACTCCCAGCCAACCTTTCGAATCCATCCCAAGGCCTCCAGGACCTCCCCCAAAAATATGAACAAGTTATATACTACTATTTAAACTTGTACCAATCCTCAGAACACTCAAAACAACGCCGAAACACCAAATCACCCTCGTATTCAAGCCTAAGGATTTCAAAACTTTCGAATTCCGCAATCGAACAAAATGACTATCAAACTTCATCCGAATGACCTGAAATTTTTGAACACAAGTCCCAAATGATGCAACAGACCTACTCCAATTTTTATAATTCCATTCCGACCCCAATATCAAAATTTCCACTGCCAACCGAAAAATGCCAAAATTCTAAGTTCACCAATTCAAGCCTAAATCTACCACGGACGTCTAAATCACATTTGAGATGCATTCCAAAGTCCAAAATCACCTAACAAAGCTAACCAAATCATAAAAATCCAAATCGAAGATCGATAATAAAAAGTCAAATCTTTCAAATTTTAAGCTTCATGCTGAGAATCTTTTTTCCATATCTATTTCGTTTAACCTGAAAACCAAAACCGATGATTTATATAAGTCATAATATATCATACAGGGCTAGCCATACCTGAGAACTAGGAAGCAACGTACAAATGCTCAAAATGATCCATCGAGTCGTTACACTTTATTTCCTAGGGTGTAACTATATTTCCAAAATGATCCAGAATTAAACCAAAAAAATATGGTTAGACTGATCCACCTAGGGTGATACTATATTTCCATAACCGTATTTCATAGCATCCCAATGTGATTTCCCTTACTTGGGTAATTTAATCCCTTATAATTCATACAATCCCCTTTTTAAATCATTACTCAGTCAAAGGCATAAACATCACCCTTTATCTTTCATAATTACACCCTCATTCTACTACTAGGGCAGTATTCCATCTCTTCTAAATGATATTAGTCTTAGACTCCTTTGATTTTATTCAAGCTATACTGAGTTTTGTATAACTTAAAGAACTGATCAGCTCTCTTGTTTTCATGGGCTTAATAACGAGGACTTATCCATTCTCATCTGCTTCTCACTTGCCTTTCCTTGTCCTTACTCATGTCTTCCTAAAACCTTGTTTTCTAACCATACTTTAGCTTGTGACCTGCACATATCTATTTATACTACTCGCAACCTTCCTTTAACTTGATTGCACAATAGATTTTCTTATGTTATTTTGGAAGGTCATGCACGATATTATATCATCTCTAACTCTTCTTTACTTTATTAATTAGACCTCTCAGTACCTAGAAACGATGGGCTAGAAGATATGCCACTTACAATAACGCCATCATTCTGGATACTGAACCCCTGCGCTTCTAGCCTTCTATCCAAAATTTTGACTACTCACAACCTTCTGCACTTGAGTATCTCGAACATTGTTTATATTAACCTTACTTACATTAAAATATCACTTTATATTCTTCTCATTCAAATTCTGAACTTCTATATTATTTTTAATTCACGATGCCTACATTCGGAAAGATGATCATTAAGAGATATAGCTGTGGGCGTGTTGAATTAGAGGAACTTGATTGTGCATCTTACTTGTGATGAGTCAGATGGAGGTCTTCATGTGTGTACTAAAAGTTGCACGGTTCTTGATAAAGATCTTTAAGGAAAGAATACTTATCCACTCTCACGTTAAAAAGGAATAACGGAATTGTTATTTAGAAACACATTGCAGCAAGTTAAAGAAGCAATGTGAAGAAAGGTACAAGGTACCCAATTAATAAATATTATCATTATTTACCATTCAGGAAAGGAGATAGAAGCATTTTGAATTACCTTCAAAGTAATAGATGTACATACAATCCACCACACCTATCTCAGTCATGCTCCATGGGAGCTAACAGATATGGTTTAAGAGAAGGACATGATAGTAGGATTTGGCTGGGGTTAGAGTAACCCAAAATAATGAATGGATGGTTTGTTAGTTGACATTTTCGAAGGATATTACAAAGGTGATAATAGATCTCCTTGTGAGACACCTAGGCGGTGCCCATATTACAATTAGATGAGAATATTAGCGTGATAAAAAATTTCTGAAGATAGACACTGAAAGCCTGGAAGGGATAAATATTACCTTAGTATGACTCTCGTCCCTAGTAGAGCGAGGGGGTTGAGCAACCTGAAGAGCCGACGAATGAAGCAAGGAAAGCTAAAAGCGAAAAAATATCTTGTTGAATGTTTTAGAATAAAGTCATAGACAGAAATGTTATAAGTAAATAATAAGAGAGCTAATGAAGCATTAAGAGTAAGATGTGATACATGGATGACACTGATAGGTCTAAAAGATGATAGTATTACAGAGTCTATAGTCAAATGAAGAAAGAAATGAGGGGAGATGGGCCTTAAGACAACAGAAGAAAATAGGCCATACAGTCACGTTATTATTTCGAGAAATAAGTTCGTGACTCTAAAGTGATTAACAGAAGGGAAAGTTAGACTATAGAGTAATTGAAAACAATGTGGACCGGTGAACAAGATAATCTAAACATGAATTAGGAACTGAGTGATTTGATAATAGTCAACATCATGTGCAATTCATATTGCGTCCCAACAGAAATAGAATGGACAACAAAAATGGTGCATTATCTGGGTGTCTCACATGGAGATCTATTAGCATATTTGCGTCCTTTGGAAATCTTAACTAACGCAAACAATCCATTCACCATTTTGGGTTACTCTATTCCTAGCCATATCCTGCTATGGTGTCCTTCTCTTATACTACTTATGCTAACTACCAAAGGATATAAATGAAATTGGTTTGGCCATAAAGTCATATCCTCAGACTCCAACGAAACTACCGGAAGGAAAAGTTAAACCCTAGAATAATAAAAATTAGTATGGGCTAATGAACAAGATAAACTAAACATGAATTAGGGAGTAAGTGATTTGATCATGGTCAACATCATGAGAATTTCATACTGCATTCCGGTAATAATAGAATGGACAATAGAAGAATACTCATAAGAAATTGATAGAATGGTCATTCATGAAGACGCTTCCCTAAAGTAAACAATGTGAGGAAAGTTAAGCTTAAGGGACTATGTGTGCTAGTTACAATAAGTGCAACCCTCAGAGTAAAGAATTTTTTTTACCCTTGGTACAGAAGAATTACCGCAAGGCGAGTACGGATCATCGATAATGTGACAACACGCCAATAATGAAGAGGTAAAACATCTATAGGTAGATCATCATAGCGCTAAATATTAGTACCTCCCTAGAAGTGGGAATATGGAGTGATGTGGCATTAAGTCAAGACTAAGTGGATCTAATAATTATGGAATGGTAAAGGAAGAATGCGACAAAATTAAAAAGGGATGATATTGCACTTTTTAGAAGACTACAAATATGGTACAATACCAGAGCATTATGCAAACACGAAGTCAAATAGAGGAAGTGAGAGTTCCCGCCCGGGATGTTATTGATAAATAATGAGCCAGTGCGAAAAGTAAGTTAAGACAAAGAAAATAACCTCAAGAAAGATAATGCAGAATACTGATATGAGAATGTGCCAATGAGTAATTAGTATCTGACTCAAGAAGAGCCTAGTTATGGCTAGACAAAAGGATGCAGACAAATCAATAGATCATGCAAGATAAACATAGTAAACCCAATATAGTGAATTCACCCTCGTAGTTATGACATCGTAATACTTGATAAATATTCATATATAAGTTGGGTAGTTGAAGGTACCAGGTGCCTGTCGCGGCCTATTGATTTGGGTCGTGATATACATATATCCTCAAGCGTCTGAATTGTGTGCTCGCCTTTTCCATTAATTTGTAGATGAACGATTGTATTGAGATTCACCTAACTACCTAGTCCTCCCTGAAATGACCTCCAAAAATATGTTGTAAATTGGGCCCCACAATCAGATATAATAGAAACTGGTATCTATGTCGCACTATCTCCTTAATATATACTTTTTCATAATCAGGTAAGAAATGAACTTATTTTGTGAGTTTATCGACTTTTACCCATATGGAATCAACTTACAATGAGAACGAGGTAAACCCTTGATAAAGTCCATATTTATTGCCTCCCATTTCCATGTCGGGATCTCTATAGTCTACATTAGCCCTCCTGGCTTTCGAGGCTATATCTTCACCTACTGCCAACTAGGTCATTGAGCGACATTTTCATCAATGTTCTTTTTCATATCGTTCCACCAATATACATCCTTAATGTCATGATACATCTTTGTCAATGCAGGGTGAATGGAGTACCACGAATAATGTGCCTCTGATATAATCTTGCATCGTAGCCCTGCTATATCCGGAACACACAAACGACCCATGTATCTGAGAACCCCGTCTCCCTTGAGTTCTAACAATGTCTTCTTCTGCTGCGAAACTCTCCCTCTCAACTCGACAAACTCTGGATCCTCGTACTATCATAGGTCCGCTTGTGGTAGTGGACCTACGATATCCTTCCCCCATTTCATAAAAAGGTCATGTTGTAACGACCGGATGTAGCAACTCCACAGGTCTATGCATGTTATTATCGTACCTTTGGCACTTATCACATTTAGCCACGAAGTTTTCCGCTTCTTCTTCCATTTTGGGCCAATAATAGCCTACTCTAATCATGGTCCTTACCAGTGATCTTCCTCCCACGTGATTTCCACAACACCCCTCGTGTATTTCTCTCATCACATATTCCGTTTGAAAAGGTCTGAGGCATCTTGATAAGGTACCACTGAACATTTTTGGATAAAGATTGCCTTGCTTTAAACAGTACCAAGCAGCCTTTTTACAAAGCGTGTGAGCCTTTTTCTTGTCTTTAAGTATATGCATGTTCTTACCGTACCTTTGGCACTTATCACATTTAGCAACGAAGTTTTCCGCTTCTTCTTCGATTTTGGTCCAATAATAGCCTGCTCTAATCATGGTTCTTACTAGTGATCTTACTTCTGCCTGATTTCCACAATGACCCACGTGTATTTATCTCATCACGTATTCCGTTTGAGAAGGTCCGAAGCATCTTGCTAAGTGACCACCGAACATTTTTTTATAAAGATTGCCTTGCTTTAAAAAGTACCGAGTAGCCTTTTTACGAAGCGCATGCGCTTTTCTCTTGTCTTTTGGGACGGTTCCATACTGCAAAAAAGTGATACTCTTGTTCCTCTAATGCCAGGTCAAGTTATTGAAATTTACCTCATTTTTGTCAGAGTACTGAATGAAACAAATGAAATACAGAAGCATTTTCATTATTCATCATGTCTGCCGCAGACGCAAGATTAGCTAAGGCGTCTGTCTCGATATTTTCCTCTCTTGGTATGTGCACGACTTTCCAAGTCTGGAATTGTCTAAGCAGATCATGTGTCTTCTCTAAGTATTGCTGCATTTGTGCTTCTCTAGCTGTATAAGTCCCTAGCATTTGATTAACCACTAGCTATAAATTATTTTTATTACAATCTGATCAATGCAAGTTCATGTCTCGGTTCGAAACCTGCAATCAATTCTTTATGCCCTGCCTCATTGTTAGTTATAGGATGAAATTTTATGGTTTGTCAAATGATTTCACCCGTAAGAGGTACCAAAACAATTCCTAAACCTTCCCCCTTCACATTAGATAAGCCATCAGTAAATATGGTCCAAATTCCCGGATTAGACTCATTTAGCACTTTTAGTTCCTTTTTAGCTTCTAATTGTATGCCATGGCTAAAATAAGCAAAAATATCTGCTAACACCTAAGATTCTATGCGGTTCTAAGTTGATATGTGATGTCGTATTCACTCAATTCTATAGCCCACTTTGCTAACCTACCTGATAATTCATGTTTGTATATTATATTGCGCAATGGATAAGCAGTTACTACGAAAATAGGGTGACATAAAAAATAAGTCCTTAGTTTTCTAGATGCCATGATTAGTGCGAGTGCAAGCTTTTCAAATTGAGGATACCGTATCTCCGTATCTAATAAGGCGCTTGTTGACACTCTTAATACTATCCAAATTGGTCTTGCTTTATAAGAGTTGAAAAGAATTTAACACATTTTTCTGATGACCTGAAAATAAATCTCCCCAAGGTTGTAATTCTTCCTGTTAGTCTCTGCACTGCTTTTTTATTTGTAGATATGTCAGGAATTTCTTCAATGGCTTTAATCTACGCTGGATTTACTTCAATGCCATGGTTAGAAATAAGAAAACCCAAAAACTTACCTGATGAAACGCGAATGCACATTTTTCGGGATTTAGCTTCATACTGAATTTTTGTAAGATCTAAATTATATCAAACAAGTGTGATACATGATCTCCTATTAGTTGAGATTTGATAAGCATATCATCTATGTAGACTTCCATAGTTTTTCCTAAATGTTCTTGGAACATTTTGGTCACTAATCTTTGAAACATGGCACCAGTGTTTTTGAGACCAAAGGGCATTACTTTATAACAGTAAGTCCCCCTATCTGTTATAAATGAAGTTTTTTCTTCATCTAGGGGATCCATTTTGATCTAATTGTGCCCTGAATATGCATCTAAAAGCTTAACAATTCATGTCCTGCAGTTGTATCAATCAATTGATCTATATATTGTAATAAAAGAATCCTTAGGACAAGCGTTGTTAAGGTCGGTGTAATCTACACAAACTCGCTATTTTCCATTCTTTTTTGGTACTATTATAGTATTGGCTAACCAATTAGGATACTTCACCTCACGGATAGAAATTTTAATAGTTTTTGAACCTCATTTTGAATGACCTGATTTTTAAAAGTCCCATACTTGCTCTTCTTTTTTTTGACAGTTGGATACTACGGATCTTCATTTAACTTGTGAGTCATTACTTCCGAGAATATTCCAGTCATATCAGAATAGGACCAGGAAAAACAATACACGTTAGTATTTAAAATTTAATCAACTTACCTTTCATGTCGTGGCTTAGGTTGGCCCCAATATAGAATTTCCTTTCAGGCCATTGTGCAAATAACTCTACATCCTCCAATTATTCAATTATTGTTTTGATATTTTCATTTTCTTTTGGCTCTTGAATGGAATTAGGCCTTGAGTCCATATCTGTTCGCCCTTGTTTAGTTGAGGCTTGTGTCGTGGTATCCTCAACTGGATTCTGTAACTGCTACTTTTCTTCATTTTTCATACTTGAATCTGCTACAGAATTGATGCTCCTGGAAGTCTGTTCATCCCTACGGTTTTGACGCATTCACCATGGTTATGGGAATTTAATAACTTGATGCAAGGTAGATGGAACAATATCCATCTCGTGGATCCACAGTCTCCCGAGAATCATATTGTAAGCCATTTCCATCTCTAGCACCTGATACTTCGTATCTTTGACCACCCCTTCTGCAAATGTTGTAAGTGTTACCTCCCCTTTTATCAAAATTCTTGAATTGTCAAAGCCATACAATGTGCCTTAGGTACTAGCTTATCTTGCGCTTGCATCTTGCTTAGTACTCTTAGCAATATAATGTTCACAAAACTACCCGGATCAATCAAAACTCATTTCACATTAGTATCATGTACAAGTAGAGAGATTAACTGTGCATCGTTTTGTGGAGTTAACACACCGACCGTATTTGCATTATCAAATGTAATACATTCTTCTTCCAAAACGTGTCGGTCCCACTTCCCGTGGGTAATTTTAACTCTAGAAACTTTATTGGTTGTCGTATATGTTACACCATTGATTTTCTTTTCCCCCGCCTATAACATTAATGGTCTTTTTCGGAGAAGGAGGTTTAGGGGATCTTGCATGTTCGTCATGTATGCTTTCTTACCTTTTTTACTAAATTATTCAGTAAGATACCCTTGCATCAATAGATGGTCGACTTCTCCTTGTAACAATCTGCATTTTGCTGTTTTATGACCATGATCGTTATGAAATTCGCACCAGTGGTCAGGATTACGTCTATTTGGATTTGATCTCATTTCTTTTGGCCAACGCACCTTATCACCCATGCTTCCTAATATGGCTACTAACTCTAAAGTTCTAACATTAAAATTGTAACCACCAAATCTTGCCTTCAAGTTTCTATCATCATCTCACGTCTCTCACGTGTCTCGATCGTTTCCTAACCTCGATGATGAACCCAACTCTCTATTCCTCGATCTGTGATCATACCTTGAATTGTCCTGCTTTAATCATGATTCTTTTCCCACTGGGCCCATAATTGATTTGTATCTATCTTTACTGGACCTTTTTTCGGTTTCTTCATGTTTCGAACTTACCTTTTCCTCTTTTTGGAATCGTGAGATAGTATCTTCTTATATCCTTAGATTCGTGTTGTATATACGTAAACATCATTCCAAGTTGTTTCTAGAAATTCACGCAGACTTTTCTTAAGTCGTCTCATAGCTTTTGAGCTTTTCTCATTCAAATTACTGGCAAAAGCTATAGCTGCCAGTTATCTGGTACACATGGTAATGTCATTCTTTCATGTTGGAATCTATCTACGAACTCTCTAAGCAACTCTAAATATCCTTGCTTGATTTTGAATATATCTTTCATTCTTTTTTCGACTTTTTGAGCTCCCTAATGTTCTTTGATAAATGAATTTGCAAGCTCAACAAAAGAGTTTATAGAATTTTCAAGCAAAAGAGAATACCATGTCAACGCTCCTTTGGCGAGTGTTTCACCAAATTTCTCAATAAATACTGATTCAATTTCTTGTGTGGTTAAATCATTTCCTTTCACACCAGTTGTCAATGCTGTTTCATGGATCAGTTGTGCCATCATACTTTGGAATATCAAGCACCTTAAACTTCTTCGAAATTGGCACCGGAGCAGCATTAGGCTTCCACGATTGTTGAGAGTATTTATTCATGTCTATTCCTTTGATTACAGGTGGTACTACAGGTATTTGCTGTACGCGATCGCTTTATTCCTTAAGCTGCTTCTGCAGGGTTAGAACTAAATTTTGTAAATCAGAATTAACTATGTTACCTGGTTCGCCATTATGAGACTCACTCGTAGTTCCTCCAGTGCCTGAATGAACGAGCCCAGAAATGGGTTTTTCAAAGTATTCTGATTCGGAGTTGGCGTTGGTGGTGCAACTGACAACTGGCTTGTTAAAGCACGGAGAGCATTACTGACTCATTAAGCAATTAGATTTTTCAAGGCATCATCAAGTGCTTGTTCATTCGCAACTCGAGCATTTTGATTGGCCTCGACTCCATTTTGATTTACAACCCCATTATTTGTCTCAGAAGCATCTAGAGTTCCTTCTCGTGACTGACGTTATGAATCACATGGTGAAAGGGGTTGGGTCACTCGTATTATTTTCCTATTGCTGAAGATCTTGTTGATTGTTGTTGTTGATATTTGACATAGTAAGTTTTTATAAGAGAACTAACTTATGAAAGCAAAACAATTATTAGATTCCGAGTAATGTAACCAACTTATTTAACCAAAAATTGGGACTTCGGTCAAAGCTTATTTTAAAAGAACTGGGGTTACTGATAATCAAACAGAAATAAGAATAATTGAGAAATAATAACTGAATGAAAATTAAATCAATGTATTCCAATAGTATTTTATGTCCTTACAAATGATCAGTCTTTCCTTTTTATAGCTATTTCTAGGTGAAACGTTGTATTTCTGTCATGATAACACCATTATAGACAATTAATAGCATATGCTATGTTATAATTGGTAATCATTGTAACTCAATACTGATTCTCTAACATTTTTTGTAATTAATGCCTATTAATTAGTGATAATACGAATATGTACCCTCTTTTGCTATCTGGTTCATTCTCTTATCTTGACTTTCGAACATAAAGAGGACCGAGCATCGAGTCTCTTGAATCTCTGCCCGTGTCTGCTGTAACTCGTGCCTCTTTAACTATTTTTTTCCGATTGTCCTTTTTTAACTAGTCTACGTGTCGTGACATATCATTTTTCAATAAATTATATATACTCAATTTTTCCCCATACAACTAGCCCCGCAGAGGCATTTTTGTCCAGACTTTTTAGCCTAGTATAAATAGATTCTTTCCCATTTTTAGGTCATCAGTTAGATTTTACAGCTGAGTTGCACTCGTGAATAGATTTTCTTACCATTTGGAGTAATTTTACAATAGTTTTACAATTTAATCTTCAAGTTTTAATTAGCAATTTAATTTTATGGGTTTATCTTAATCTATTTCTTTGCTTTCATCTATAATTATGAGTATCTAGACCCATCCGCTAGTGTTGTGGCTCAAAACTAATGTGGATATTTGATGGGTCCTGTGTTTTGATGCTTGATTGTCTATGGATGTTTGATATTTGGGCTAATTTAGGGTTTTAATGTGGAATTTTTGGTTGCAAACACTAGTTTATGCCTAGGAGACTTTGGCTCTTCTTGAGAAAGAGAGCCTAGGTCTATGAAATTAGTCCAACAAGAAATTCGGGCGTATTCAAGAGATTGATAGCCTCAATTAAAGTCTTAAACCTAGAGATCGTAATCCCCAAATCAAACCTTGTTTGCTTGCACAAATTTGCATACATAATTGGTCTTTAGAAAGTCAATTCGGGCAAAATCACTCAAGCTACCGAGACATATAGAGTGAGTAGAATCATGCAATGGTTATATCATACTCTCCAAATGTGACAATATAGCTTTAGACTCAGGAATCTGTCAATTGACCACCTAGGCGAAAGTCACTACCTTAGTGCATTGTTATCTATTATAACAATAGATTAACTGTAGCTTTATTTAGTCTAATTTGGCATTGTAGTATTATAAATTTAGAAATTAATTCAAATCAATAATGTTTTGAAGTGCAATTAGGAGCAAATATGCACCCATCAGTTAGATAGACACTCAACTCCAATTTCTAGCTCCTTGTGGAAATCAATCCCAACCTTAATCGAGTAA
Organism: Nicotiana benthamiana; assembly: GCA_034376525.1. Lineage (NCBI taxonomy): Eukaryota > Viridiplantae > Streptophyta > Magnoliopsida > Solanales > Solanaceae > Nicotiana > Nicotiana benthamiana. Next base: position 29,259,959 of record CM067332.1, on the reverse strand, counting down.
AAGTGCTTCGACCTCTCTCGCTACTCAATAGTAGTGCAGGGTTAGACTCAATCAATGTTATCATGATATATGCATCATTTATAGAAATAAATGTCGACATGCTAATCGTTAATGTGTAAGTAGTCAAATCCGAATGGGGCAAGGGTCTAACTCTGTTTATTTTTTGTAGAAAATAAGGCACGAAATCCCCAGGTTCGGCACGGTCCGGAGCATACCACCGTTATTGCTGGATTGATGGGAGAACCTTTCGCCAAGAAACATGAATCACGTGAAAAGGCTTCTTGGAAACATACTCTCTTTATTGGACATCCAGCCAAACAACATGCTGATCGAGGCTGCTACTATGTTCTGGGACAAAGAAAGAGTTGTATTCTATTTTGGAAATATATAAATGAATCCTATTTTGGAGGAAATAGGAGGATTCGTTGGATTACCATGGGATAGTCCCAATTTACTAGTACCAGAAAATTGTACGACCAGGGGATTTTTGAAGATGATGGGTCTGAGAAAGAATGATGACTTGGAGTGCTTTTAAGAAGTCCTACTTACCCTTCAACTTCCTCTATAAATGATATGGACACAAAAAATCTTATCGTCTCTTTCATGATGAATTATCCATCAGCTCCCTGGGTTGGCCTCATCATAGGATTTTGTATTCATCATCTGCTTTCTAGGTATGATAGTGTTACCAAGCCAAGGGGACAGAATACACCAGGTTGGTCATGGTAATAATATTTAATGGAGGGAAGTGAGGGAAAAATCTACACTATTGTTCCAATTATTGTAGCGGAAATATACTGAGCTCTGGATCGTTCTAAGAAAGGATTCAAACATTTTAAGGGTTGTAACTCACAGTTGCAGATTTGGTTGTTAGAGCATATTCAAAGAGGCCAATATCGCTAAGAGTTTCCACGGAGACCATGGAATGATCACATAGATTTCCACCATCCGAAAAGAATGACTTTTATCTCAGACGGGTTTGACACAGCCAGAGAATGCTATAGAATGGGCACAGTTTTTTCAGCAGTTTGACCGAGGACAAGGTTCATTGGATGTTCGAGTGGTTCCATACTAGCGAATTCATCATCAGATCCAGGGATGTTCCACATTTGGTGTTGATTGGGTTAAGAGGGATACATCCCTGTGTTTCTATCAGGGTCATGTGACAAGTTGGTAGAAAACAAGTCATACCACATGTCTCCAAAATGAGTTATTACAAAGCAATTTTTTAGGATGATGCCATTCAATACAAATGTGAGGCCCAGCACATGTGGCATTTGAAGATTATCATGGAAAAGGATACCATCGAGCCAGATCTATATCACGCAGGTCTTATGTACTTCTAACCATCATGGTTAGAAGATAGCATAGCAGGAATAGTCGAGCCAGAGGTTGGTCAAGGAAATAGGGTCATAGATGAGGTTGTTGAATCACATGTGAAGAATGAGAGGCTACGCAAAAGAGTACTTGAGTCTGAAGCCAGGCATTTGGAATAAGACAAGTTAGACGTGGAGTCAATTAACGAGTTGAGGTAAATGACTATAAGGTTGATAGAAAGGGTGGAATATTTCGAGCAGAGTCTAATGGAACTGGAGAGGAAGATGAGTAAAATGGTCATAGACTGTCAGAATGCAGAGGGAAACAAAGGAGGACACTTAGCAAGGGCGTACCTGCTACTGGGCATGCACGACCTGGGGAATCGAATTGACAGAGCCAAGAGGGTCAAATGTGGGAGAGGTCCCTCTGGGACCAAGTAAAGTAGGTTTATCTATTTTGAGTCATTTTGGAATTGGAATGTAATAAGGCAGATGTCATTAGTAACTCATTTATTTATTGTCGTTTTTAGATTCGTCTTGTTTATTATATTAATGAAATGAATCATTTATCAGCATTAAATATCTCCAAATCTACTTGTCGCTAGGCTTACCTCGGGGATAACGAGGTTTCCCAAATAAGGACGCAAATTTACATTTCTGCAATACGTGTTTAAATACTCCAAATACTTTTCAAAATCCTTATTTACTTGTTTAATTTTTTGCATTTTTCATTATTTTTATTATTCCTATCCACTAAGGTTGGTTGCACATACTGCCTCGTCAGCATATCATACCAAATCTAGAGGCACTACACCTCATCCTCCTCCAAGTAATCAAAAGGCAAGGGAAAAGCTAAGATGGATGATATGAGTGGTATTCATAAAGAAAATGATGTGCACGTAGAAAATGTTGAAACTTCATATGGTCGGAGTACTCCGGCCCAAAATGATTCGGTCCTACAATTAGAACAAAAAATACTGGAATTGCAAGGGGAACTTGAGCAGATCCGCAACTTGGAAAACCTTTCCCTCACCCTAAACGTCCTAGATCATAACCAGTAAAATGCTCAAAATCTAGTACCTCCTCAAAATACTCCAAACCTATGTCCGCAAAATCCTCCTGTACCCCATTAATATGCAACACCTCCCCAAAATCCTAATCCACCACTAGTACCGACTCATCCGCAGCACAAACACCTCCAAACCCAATACCCAAAAACCGCTTACCATACTCCTTAGGATAACCCACAACCTATCCCTGATCTACAAAATTTAACTAATGATCACCACTACACTCCAACCCCCAGCAACAACCAAAATAATCCCAATACGTGAAAACCCTACCCCATTAAGCCAATCTCATACACTATATAATCTGCCAGAAAGGACCTTCTCATTAAGAATATGGCGGAGGAGCTCAAGAAGCACCTAAGTCGCATCTATGGTGTTGAAAGAGACAAAGGAATTGAGGATATGAATTATGAGGATCTACGCATTCAGCCAGACGTAGAGCTGTCAGAGGGTTACAAAACTTCTTAAGTTCAATATATTTGACGGAAGGGGCGATCCAAAGGTACATTTGAGGATATACTGTGATAAACGCATGGGAGTTGGAAAACTTGAAAGAATTCGCATAAAACTACATATGAGGAGTCTCACTGGAGAGGCCTTATCGTGGTATATAAGTCAAAATCCAAGAAGTGGGTTCATTGGGTTAGCATGGAATCAAACTTCATGGACCAATTTATGTTTAGTACATAGAATGCACCGGATGTCTTCTACATACAGAACCTCAAGAAGAAACCAACGGAAACTTTCGGCGAGTACTCTACTCGATGGAGGTCAGAAGATGCAAAGGTCAGGCTAGCAGTAGAGGAAGAGCATATGAAAAAATTCTTCATCGGGGCCCAGGATACACAATACTATGAAAGGTTAATGGTAATCAGAAATCACAAATTCTCTGACATCATCAAACTCGGGGAAAGGATTGAGGAGGGGATCAAGAGTGAGATGATAACCAATTTTAAGGCATTGCAGGCTAAGAACAAAGCAGTATAGTCTGGGGCTATATAAAAGAAGAAAGAAGTAGGGGCAGTAATGGTAGCCCAAGGTCCAAAATCTCTACTCACATACCAAATACCTCCTCCCACATACCAACCTTCACCTCCCAGATATCCTCAATCCGCTACCACTTACCACACCTACAACACCCAGCCAACCTATTACCATTCACCTCCAACCAGTCAAAACTATCAAAAACCCATACACAATTTCAATCGTAGGCCACCTAGACAATAAACACCTATTGGTGAGCTCATCAACTAGCTATATGAAAGGTTGAGGGTTTTCGGATATGTCACCCATATTCCCGCTGTCGCCATGGAAAACTACTCCTAATGGGTCAACTTAAACAAAATATGCGCGTACCATTCCAGCATGAAGGTGCATACTATTGATGAATGTCGCACTCTGAAAGAATAGATTCAAAACTTGATTGAAACCAAAGACATACAAGCAAAGGAAGCCGCACCAAATGTCCGCAACAATCCCCTCCCAAATCATAGGGGTGAAGGAGTAAATGTGATAGAAACTGATGAAGAATGGGCTGCTGAAGGGTCATTGGGCTTATTTGGGAAGGTGACAACCCTAAACCTGCAGTCTCACTCACTCCTATTATGGTACATATACAGCTACCGGTCAAAGTTAATGTAGTCGCATCAGCTTAGTTTGAAATGGAAGTGACAGCACCTGCGACTATAACTTCTCCATTTGAGGTAGAAGTAACCACACCCTTCACTGTGACGGTAGCATCCACACCACCATTCGATTCTAATGCCATACCTTGGGATTATATTGCCGAAGCTAGGAGAAAAGAAGAAGTAAAATTGGAAGAGTCTGGTGCTACACACGGGATGACCAAAACTAGAAGGATCTATACACCAAAAATTTGGGAGGAACAAGAAAGGAAGCTGGTGCCAAACAACCTATCATTGAAACTGGACCAAATTATCTATGGAGGAAAGTACAGGCAAGAGAATACTCTGTCATTGATAATCTGAATAGGACTCCTACTCAGATATCCATCCTGTTGTTGCTACAAAATTCCGAGGCACATAGGAATGCTCTGATGAAGGTGTTGGATGAATTGTACGTGCACAACAAAATCACCAGTGGAGAGATTGCCAACATTGAGTAAATAGTGAAAAGCCACAAGATCACCTTTCACGAAGATGACTACCACTTGAAGGACTAAGTTACAAAAGGGCACTGCACATCATAGTATAGTTTGAGGACAAATTTATCGCTAGAGTGCTAATGGATGGGGGTTCAAGCCTCAACATTTGTCCAATGACTATTCTGAAAAGGTTGGATAAAGATTTCCATGATACGAGCAGGGAGTATGAATGTGCTTGATAGGTCTCAAAGAGCCATAATTGGGGAAATTAACCTTTGTTTGTAGATGGGCCCGATTTGGTATAATGTTGAGTTTCACCTAATGGACATATCTGCTGCGTAAAATCTTTTACTAAGACAACCTTGGATACATGCCACTATAGTTGTGGCTTCTATGCTGCACCAGGTCATGAAGTTCAAATGGAGTTATCAGGAGGTAATCATTCACGAAGATAGAAGTAATCCCATTTACACCAGTCAAACTGTCCCGGTTGTTGAGAATAGAAGAAAGTTGGGTGGAGAAACTTATCACTACATCGAGCGTATCAATGCAATTGAGAAGGATAAATGATGGAGCAGAAAAATAGAAAGCATACTGACATGGTAAGGTTATGAACCCGGTAAAGGGCTTAGAAAGAAGCTCCAGGGCATTACCAAACAATTACAGTTTAAATGTCATGCTAAAAATTTTTGTCTTGAATATTCGTATACACGGCAGTTATATGATGATTGACTGCCCCCATGGTGTGGTCTATATTACCCTCTTGAGCAGCCAGTGTCATATCTGAGTCAAACCTTTCATCAGGCCGATATAATATGGGGATCTGAAGAAGAAGAAGATTTGGCTGGGCTAAGGAACATGTTTCTAGATAACGAAGATACGGATTGCAATGTGATAGTTGAAGAGGAGGAGAAAGAAGGCCTTACCATTAAGACGGTCGAGAGGGGAGCATTTCTCAGCAACTGGACCGACACACCATCGAGGTCTAGACAAGTCCACGGGTAGCATAGATACTAATGTCATTTGAAAAACAAATATTTTAAGTATTTAGTTTAAAAACATCTTCTTTTTAGTATTTTGTTTTGGAAAACTTTGTATTGAAGTCATTCAGGCGATATTTTGTTAAACATTTCAACATTTATCAAATAATTTGATGTTTTATTATCATTATCTTTCATATCTTTCTTCTACAGTATTACTATTTCTTACCTTGATGAACAAGCGACTGTGACATGTAATGAAACATTGCAACATAAGGATAGTGATTCGGAAGAATAAGATGAGATACCGGAGGAAGTTATCAGAAAAGTTGAGGATTTTGAGAACAAACCTAAGTCCAACCTGGACGAAATCGAGGCAATCAATTTGGGAGATTCTGAAACTATAAAAGAAACTTGCATAAGTATCCACCTATCACCATTAGGGAAGAAAGAATACACCCGGTTCCTGAAAGAATATGAAGATAATTTTGCATGGTCATATGATGACATGACCTCCTGAACATATCCATAGTGGCTCATAAGCTACCTACCAATTCAATGTGTTTGCCAGTGCAGCAAAAACTCAAAAAGTTTGAACCAGACATGAGCATAGGCAAAAATCAAGGAGGAAGTAACTAAGTAGATCAATTCCAAGTTCCTCATGATAGTTAAGTACCCAACGTAGTTATCCAACATCATACTGATTCCGAGAAAGATGGGAAATTCGGGGTCTGTGTCGACTATAGGGATTTAAACTAAAGCAAGTCCCAAGGATGATTTCCCACTGCCAAATATACATATTCTGATCAATAATTGCACCAAGCATGAACTCCAATTTTTTGTAGATTGCTTTGCAGGCTATCATCATATTTGGATGGATGAAGAAGACGTAGAGAACACAGCTTTTAATACACAATGGGGGTGTACTACTATGAAATGATGTTGTTCGGTCTAAAGAATGTTGGGGCCACCTATATAAGGGCCATGACGACCATCTTCTAGTATATGATGCATAAGGAAATAGACGTATATGTTGACGAGGTCATCATCATATCCAAGAGAGCCACAGATCACATAGCATACTTGAGGAAGTTCTTTGACAGGCTACGGAAGTACTATTTAAAACTCAACCCCTCAAAAAGTGGACTCGTGGTTCTTGCCAGATAATTGTTAGGATTAAACGCCAGCCACTGAGGATTGAGTTGGATCCGTCAAAATTTAAAGTTATCCAAGAGTTACCACCACCGAAGAACAAAAATGACGTGATGAGTTTCCTGGGACGCCTCAATTACATTAGTCGCTTCATAACACAGTCCACAGTAATATGTGAATGAATTTTCAAAATGTTGAAGAATGATGCTGAAGCCAGTTGGACCGAAGATTGTCAGAAGGCTTTTGATAAAATCAAGGAATACATGTCCACGCCACCAATCCTAGTCCCATCGGAACCTGGGAGACCTTTGCAACTCTATTTATCCGTACTATATGGGGCTTTTGGCCATGTTTTGGAATAACATAATGAGACATGAAGAAAGGAGCAAGCCATATATTACTTGAGTAAGAAGTTCACACCTTATAAAGAACGGTACTCTCTACTAGAACGCACTTGTTGTGCTTTGACATGGACGGATTAGAAATTGAGGCATTACTTCTATGCCTATACCACATACCTCATATCAAGGATGGATTCTCTGAAGTACATCTTTCAGAAGCATATGCCTGCCCATAAGTTGGTCAAGTGGCAAATAATGCTGAGTGAGTCTGATATCATCTATGTAACTCAGAAAGAAGTCAAAGGATAAGTGTTGGTAGACCACCTTGCTAAAAATCCTGTAGGTGGAGAATACGAATCACTATAAATTTATTTTCCTGATGAAGAAGTGTCATTCATAGAAAAGGACATTGTTGAAGCCTACGGTGGTTGGAGAATGTTTTCTGATGGAGTTGCAAACTTCAAAGGAGTGGGTATTGGAGAGTTTTTGGTGTCAGAGAAAGGTCAACATTACTCGGTATCCGCAAAGCTTAGGTTTCTATGTGCCAACAATATGGCAATATATGAGACTTGTAACGTGGGACTCAATTTGGCCATGGACATGACTGTACAAAAATTGCTGGTAATTGGCGATTCGAGTCTTCTGATACATCAAGTTCAAGGAGAATAGGCTATGAAAAACACTAAGATACTACCTTACATATACCATGTATAAGAACTGATAAAGAGGTTCACAAAAATATATTCAAACATGTTTTGAGAATCCAGAATGAGTTCGCAAACGCACTGGCTACTCTGTCTTCCATGATACAACATCCGAACAAGAATTTCATCTATCCCATCCCAGTTAGGATCCATAGTCAGGCAGCTTATTATGCTCATGTTGAAGAAGAAACGGACAGAAATCCATGGTTCCACGATATCAAGATATATTTAGCATAAGGAGACCCTAGAGCAGGCGAACCATACTCAAAAACGCACACTATATAGGTTGTCTAATCATTTCTTCCCAAACAAAGGAATTTTGTTTAGGAGAGCACCTGATCTAGCACTATTAAGGTGTGTTGGCGCTAAAGAAGCTTCCAAATTGCTCGAGGAAATACATTCCAGGACTTGCAGTCCACATATGAACGATTTTGTTCTAGCCAACAAGATACTCAGAGCTAGATATTTTTGGATGACTATGAAAACAGATTGCATCTGGTTTGTCCATAAATGCCACCAATGCTAGATACATGCAGATATGATATGAGTGCCACCGAATGAACTCAATATAACAAGTGCACCTTGGCCTTTTGCTTCTTGGGGAATGGATGTCATTGGTCCAATCGAACCCACTGCTTCAAACAAGCACAGGTTCATTTTAGTGTACATTGATTACTTCACAAAATGGGTAGAAGCTGCATGTTACAAAGTTGTAACCAAGAAAGTTATCATAGATTTTGTTAGGGATCGTATTGTTTGTCGATACGGGGTTAACGATTCTATCATCACTGATAATGTTGCCCAACTCAACAGTGATCTGATGAACGCCATGTGTGAAACTTTCAAAATCAAGCACAAAAACTCCACAGCATACAGGCCTCAAATGAACGGAGTCGTGTAAGCTGCCAACAATAACATCAAGAAGATACTAACAAAAATGGCAGAGAATCACAAGAAATAACACGAGAAGTTACTATTCACCTTAAAGGGATACCGTATAACAGTCCGCAGATCAACTGGGGAAACTCCCTATTTACTGGTTTATGGTAACAAAGATTTCATCCCCGCCGAGGTAGAATTCCTTCTTTAAGGATCATACAAGAAGCCGAACTCGGTGATGCAGAATGGATAAGGAGCCGTTATGAGCAATTAGAACTCATAGATGGAAAAAGGATGACTTAAGTGTATCATGGTCAGATTTATCATAAAGAATGTCCATAGCTTTCAACAAAAGGGCCAAACCAAGACAATTCACATCGGGACAGTTGGTGCTAAAGTGAATCTTCATGCATCAAGATGAAGCCAAAGGAAAATTTTCACCTAATTGGCAAAAGCCCTACATGGTTCATCGATTACTAACAGGAAGAGAACTCATACTTGCAAAACTGGACGGAGAAATTTTGCCAAAACTTATCAATTTAGGCTCGGTCAAGAGCTATTATGTTTAGATTGTTTACATTTCTTCATATGATGTACTGAACCATGATTAAACTAATATCCCTTTAAGAGAGGATACATCGACAGCCCTGTAGGTCTGATCACATCTTAATAAAATAATTATTTTGCTAGAACTAGAAATTGGGGCAGAAATTTTAGGAGGACCCTCAAAATTCCAGAGCAAGACTAGCCGACGACATCATATGTAGGACAGTCAGAAAATTGGTTATGTAACTGGGAAGAATTTTGATTAAGATTCTCAAAATCCCGAAGTAGGTCCAACAAACTTGGTTACATGAAGAACGGCCGAAGGATCACTTACTAAGCCGGGCTCAAAGGATCACTTACCCTCAAAATTCTAACGCAAATCCGATGCAGTGTCTCTAAAGTTTTGCATTCATTAGTTCATCTAATTTACTTGATTTTATATACAACTATGTTTTCTAAATAATTCTATTTCATCAAATAAGTGCATATCTTTCGAGAACTTTATTTCAATGGCAGCTAGGTGTTACCCAGTGTAACTGAAACAGGATCTCCAGAGCAAAGCAAAGTAAAACAAGAAGACAAAGGCATGAACCAACTTCCCCCGCAAAACTCATATTTTCTCTTTGGGGTACAGGAACAAGGAATAACAACAAGTACGTGCACCCCAAAATCATTATCTTCGTAACAACCGGACTGCCAAGCGCAAATATATCTCCAGCTAAGAAATATTTTGCTCCTAATTGCTATTTGTCCATTGCATGAGACTAAGCTTTGTCTCAATTCTTGCATGAGGCTAAGCCATTCTTCCTTAATTACATAAGGCTAAGCATTGCCTTCTCTTGGCACAAGACTAAGCATTATCTCCTATTCTTGGATGGTGCTAAGCCCTGCCTCCCTATTTGCATAAGGATAATAGTTACATAAGGCTGAGCATTGCCTTCTCTTTGCATGAGACTAATCTTTGTCTCACTTATCGCATGAGGCTAAGCCTTGCCTACCCAATTGCATAAGGCTAAGCTCTGCCTTCTCATTGCATGAGACTAAGCATTGTCTCCTCTATTTGTATGAGGCTAAGCCTAGCGTCCCTATTTGCATAACGCTAAGCGTTTCGTTCCTTTTGCCAGAGACTAAGCTATGTCTTAGTTCTTGCATGAGGCTGAGCCATGCCTCCCTAATTGCATAAGCACTATCTTCTTGTTGCATGAGAAAAGCATTGTCTCCTCTATTTGCACGAGGCTAAGCCATTCCTCCTCTTTTCATAAGACTAAGTTCTGTCTCTATTATTGCATGAGTCTAAGCTCTGCCTCCATAATTGCATAAGGCTAAGGTCTTCTTTCCCATTGCATGAGACTAAGCATTGTCTCCCTATTTGCATAAGGCTAGGCATTGCCTTCTCTATGCATGAGACTAAGCTCTGTCTCTATTCTTGCATGAGACTGAGCCATGTCTCAAATCTTGCATATGGCTAAGCGTTTCCTTCCATTGCATGAGACTAAGCCCTATCTCCCCTTTCTCACATGAGGCTAAGCCCTGCCTCCCTATTTGCATAAGGCTAAGCATTGCCTTCTCTTTGCATGAGACTAAGTCCTGTCAAATCTTGGATAGACCTAAGCACTGCCTCCCTATTTGCATAAGGCTAAGCTATGCTTTTCCTCGCATGAGACTAAGCACTTCCCCCTTTCTCACATGAGGCTAAGAATTACCTCCCCATCTTCATAAGGCTAAGCTCTGCCTTTACTTGTTTGATGATTGAACGTTACCTTATTTAAAACCTAGCACTATTTTACCTTTTTTGGGGCTAAGCTCTTATGACGATCCAAAGGGAAATCACTCGTTTCTTTACTCATTTCGTGCCTCCAAGGCCTTGAAAAACCTCATTGAGGGTCGCCTTGATTTACATGCGCAGTCCGGGCGCGTAACCGGAAAGCTTAGATATGGATTCTATGAGAAAAATGCTAAGTTTTGATATTAAATTGAATAATTTTGACTTCAGTCAATATTTTGGGTAAACGGATCCGAACCCATAATTTGATGGTCCCATAGGGTCCGTAGGAAAATATGGGACTTGAGCGTATGCTTGGAATCGGATTTCGAGGTCCCCAAGTCCGAGAAATGCATTTTTATGTGAAATTATTTTTCGAAATAATTAAAGAAAATGGAAATGAAATCTGATTAGAAGAATGGGGTATCAGGCCCGTATTTTGGTTCCGGTACTCGGTACAAGTCTTATATATGATTGGAGCACTTTCTGTAAAGTTTGGTTGAAAACGGGCGTCGTTTGACGTGTTTCAGACTAGAAATGGGAATTTTATGTCATATGAAAATTTTTGAAGAAATCATGAGCTTTGAGGCTCGATCCGATGAATAGTAGAATTAGTTGCTTGGGATGTTATTTACGATATGTAATTAAAATGAAAAGATTTTTGGCCCTTTGAAGTCGGATACTCGTGGAAAAAGAGCGATTTCAAGTTGATTTTGGAGTTGATTGAGGTAAGTGGCTTGTCTAACCTTGTGTGTGGGACCTTACCCACAGGATATGTTGGTAATTGGGTGCCTTGTACGCGAGGTGGAGAGAGCGTACTTGAGCTAATCGTTGAAAATTTGATTTTTACTTAAGATGTCGAGACTGAGTTTTATTTCGTACTTGCTTTATCATTCTTGCAATTACAACCTGTGTTAGATTAGAAAGACATGTTTAATTGATTTAACTTACATATTTGCTTAATTTGCCTTATCTGCACTGCATCAGACATGTTAGGATAGAACTATCCGTTGCTTGTGTTGTCGTACTTCATTTACGAATATTTCTCTGGTTGTGGCTGCATATTTACTTTGGGACTACAGGTTTGATTCCCGGGAGATCCCCCCACATATTTACTTTGGGACTACAGGTTTGATTCCGAGGAGATCGCCCTGCATATTTACTTTAGGACTATGGGTTTGATTCTCGGGAGATCCCCCTGCATATTTACTTTAGGACTACGGGTTTGATTCCCAGGAGATCCCCCCGCATATTTACTTTGGGACTACGAGTTTGATTCCCGGGAGATTCCCCTGCATATTTACTTTGGGATTATGGGCTTGATTCTGGGAGATCCCCCCGCACATTTACTTTGGACTACGGGTTTGATTCCCGGGTGATCCCCCTACATATATTCTTTGGGACTAAGGGTTTGATTCCCAGGAGATCTCCCTGCATATTTACTTTAGTACTACGGGTTTGATTCCTGGGAGACCCCCTTGCATATATACTTTGGGACTGCGGGTTTGATTCTGGGGAGATCCCCTTGCACATTTACTTTGGGACTATGGGTTTGATTCCTAGGAGATCCCCCCGCACATATACTTTAGGACTACGGGTTTGATTCCCGGGATATCCCCCTGCATATTTACTTTGGGACTACGGGTTAGATTCCTGGGATATCCCCCTGCTCATTTATATTATGGACTACAGGACGATATCCTTGAAGATCCTCGTTATTGATATTAATATGGAAATGGACTATAGGGGGAGATCCTCGTTATTGGTATTGATATGGAAAGGGACTACAGAACGGTATCCTGGGAGATCCTCGTTATTTGCATTGATATGGAAATGGACGACAGGACGATATTCTGGGAGATCCTCGTTATTGGTATTGATATGGAAAGGGACTACAGGACGGATCCTAGTAGATCCTCGTTATTGGTATTGATTTATAAATGGACTATAGGACGGTATCCTGGTAGATCCTCGTTATTGGTGATTATATAGGAATGGAATACAGAACGGTATCCTGGGAGATCCTCGTTATTAGTATTATACGGAAATGGACTACCGGATGGTATCCTAGGAGATCCTAGTAAATTAGTACTGATATTGAGTTGTTTAACTCTGGGCTGTTTTATCCTCATTGTGTTGATTGTTGTTTGTATAGTCTGATTTACTCCACAGTTCTATTCCATTATGTCTTCTTATTGTATATTATTGTCATCATTCTTATTATATTGTTTAATCTCAGTAGGGCCCTAACTAGAGGACTGTATCCTGGGAGATCCTCTTATTGGTATTGATATGGAAATGGACTACAGGACGGTATCCTGGGAGATCCTCTTAATTGGTATTGGTATAGGAATGGGCTATAGGACGGTACCCTGGGAGATCCTCGTTATTGGTATTGACACGAAAATGGACTACAGGACGATATCGTGGGAGATCCTAGTAAATTGGTACTGATATGTAGCTATTATACTCTAGGTTGTTTTATCCTCGATGTGTTGATTATTGTTTGTATAGTCTGACTTAGTCCATAGTTGTATTCCATTATGTCTTCTTACTGTATATAGTTGTCATCATTCTTATTATATTATTTAATCTTATTAGGGCCTGACCTTCCTTGTCACTACTCGATTGAGGTTAGGTTTGGCACTTACAAAGTACCATTGTGGTTTACTCATGCCTCTTCTACGCATGTGTATTTTCATGTGCAGATCCAAGTACATCCTCTTAGGCACACTACCATCGAGGCGGAGAGATCTAGCACACACTTGAGGTATATCTGCAGTGTCCGCAGAACAAAGAGTTTCCTTCCTTATTCTATCTGTAGTGTATAGACTCTATCATACTTTTAATGTATACATTCTGGAGATTAGAGCATTTACAGTATTTTCCTCAGCCTGTGCTTCCCATGAGTTTTCCAGGTTTTGGGGATGAGTTGTAGACTTCTACATTTATTTTTGGGTTGTATATGCCAAGTGGCACATATATACCGCTTTTCTTCTTGTTATTTAGCTTGAATTAATTAAATGATTCCTCCAGCTATACTAGTTTTTGTATTGTTAGGCTTACCTAGTGGTAGGAATTAGGTACCATCACGACATGTTCATGGAGGGTGAACTCGGATTGTGACAAGTTCGTATCAGAACCCTAGGTTCATAGGACTCACGGAACACAGGCCGGTTTATTAGAGTCTCGCTGATCGGTATGAGGACGTCTATACTTCTCTATGAAAGGCTATGTAACCGTTTAGGAAAAATCTTCACTTCATTAATTTCCTTGTCGTGCGATATTTTAGATGTCAAATCTAAACTTTTGTCTTCTATTCTCTCACAGATGGTGAGGACATGCACTACTCGCGATGATCAGGCACCCGCACCCCCTACCGCAGCCATCCGAGGCCGGGGTTGAGGTCAAGGACGCGCATGTGGTGCAGCCAAGGCATCTGCACGAGCTACCGCCGAGGCACCACCAGCAGATCCAGCCGGAGCCCAGGCACTTGGGACGCCTACTACTGCCACCACTACGCCAGCCCTTCAGGAAACATTAGCTCAGTTCATATCCATGTACACCACCTTGGCTCAGGTAGGGTTGCTTCCCCTTGTTGCACCCACATCACAGGCTAGGGGAGGAGCACAGACTCCTGCCGTTTGCCTTCCTGAGCAACGAGTGCAGGTTGAGCAGGTCCCAGGGATCATTCCCATTCTGCCTACAGTGCCAGTTCAGCCCGTGGATGGGGGTAGCTGCTTCTGAGGATGAGCAGCAGAGGTTGAGAGGTTCAAGAAGTCTGACCCTCCGATTTTTAGTGGATTAGCGACATATGATGCCTTGGGATTTCTAGAGGAGTTCCACCGTATTCTTGGCACTATGGGCATAGTAGAGTCTAGTGGGGTTTCTTTTACTGTCTTCCAGCTTCGGGTAGCTGCCTATGATTGGTGGCGTACTTATGAGATAGACATTCCAGTCGAGGCAGCTTCACTGACGTGGACCCAATTCTCGGATATGCTTATGAGAGAGTTTGTTCCCCCGAGTCTCGAGGACGCATGGCATGCAGAGTTTGAGAATTTGTGCCAGGGTGCTATGATCGTTTTGGAATATGCTATCTGTTATACCATATTGGCCAGGCATGCACCGGCATTGGTTGCTACGGTCCGCGAGATAGTTCGTTAGTTCATTGAGGGTATTATCCCACCTGTCTGATGTACCATGGATCGAGAGTTGGAGATGGAAATTCCTTATCAGCAGGTGGTGAGCATTGCTAGGAGGATCGAGAGTATGCACGCTAGGGGGCAAGAGGAGAGAGAGGCCAAGAGGTCTCGAGAGTCGGGCTACTATTTTGGTGCTCGTACCCCAGCATTAGGTCGACATGGTAGGGCTTTTGTGGGTCGCCCCGTTCATTTAGCACTTCCAGTAGCCGGCAATGCTCCAGCTCTGCCTACAATCCAGGAGCCTTACTATGCACCTCCAGTTTCTAGCGCGCTTCCGGCGCGGGCTACTTCAAGAGGTCAGTCCAGCAGAGCTGGCCCTAGTCAGTCATAGCCACTGTTCCCTCCCAGAGCTTGTTTCAAGTGTGGTGATACACACCATATGATTAGGGACTGCCCCAGACTGGGTAGGGGTGCATCTTCATAGACCTTTCAGCCACTGCGTGCCCCGTAGAGTTCTCAGGCTATGGTTACAGCCCCAGTTGCCGCCCCACCCGCTCAGCCAGCTAGAGGTGGAGGCCGAGGAGGTAGAGGTTGCCCTCAAGGGGGAGGCCACGCTAGATATTATGCCCTTCCTGCTCGTGCTGAGGCTATTGTCTCTGATTCTGCTATTACAGGTATTATACGGGTTTGTCACAGAGGGGCATCGGTTCTATTCGATCCTGGCTCTACTTATTCTTATGTGTCTTCTTACTTTGCTCCGCATTTGGGTGTGCCTCGGGATTCTTTGAGTGCCCCCATCTATGTTTCTACTCCTATAGGAGATTCTCTTGTTGTGGATCGCATCTAACAGTCATGTTTAGTTACTATTCGTGGTTTTGAGACCGGAGCGAATTTGTTGTCACTCGACGTGGTTGATTTTGATATTTTCTTGGGCATGGACTGATTGTCACCCCATTATGCTATTCTTGATTGTCACGCCAAGACCATGATGCTGGCTATGCCAAGTATTCCGCGTATTAATTGGAGTAGCACTTTAGATCACACTCCTAGTAGAGTTATCTCTTTCCTTAAAGCTAAGCGTAGGGTTGAGAAGGGGTGTGCAGTGTGATTAGACTATGTGAGAGATGTCAGTGTGGATACCCCTTCAGTCAACTCAGTTCCAGTAGTACAGGATTATCTCAATGTGTTTCCAGCCGATCTTTCGGGCATGCTACCCGATAGAGACATTGATTTTGGCATTGATTTGTTGTCGGGCATTCAGCCCATTTCCGTTCCTCCGTATCGTATGGCTCCGCCTAAGTTGAAGGAATTGAAGGATCGGTTATAGGAATTTCTTGATATGGGTTTTATTCGACCCATTGTTTCACTGTGGGGTGCTCCTATTCTGTTTGTGAAGAAGAAAGATGGTTATATGCGTATGTGCATTGATTATCGCCAGTTGAACAAGGTTATAGTGAAGAACCGTTATCCTTTGCATCGTATTGATGATCTGTTTGACCAGCATCAGGGCGCACAGGTGTTTTCTAAGATTGACTTGTGCTCAGGGTACCATCAGTTAAAGATTCGAGAGCCAGATATCCCCAAGGCTGCCTTCAAGACTCGGTATGGCCATTATAAGTTCCTTGTTATGTCTTTTGGGTTAACTAATGCTCCAGCATCTTTTATGCATTTGATGCAAAGTGTATTCAGGTCGTATCTCGACTCATTCATTATTGTTTTTATTGATGATATTCTGGTGTATTCCCGGAGTCGGGAAGATCATGAGCAGCACCTGAGGACCGTGCTTTAGGTCCTGAAAGAGAAGCAGTTATATGCGAAGTTCTCCAAATGTGAGTTTTAGGTGGATTCGGTTGCATTCTTATGCCATGTGGTTTCGAGTGAGGGCATTCGGGTAGATCCGAGAAAGATAGAGGTCGTGCAGAGTTTTCCCAGGCCGTCCTCAGCCACAGAGATTCGCAATTTCCTTGGCTTGGCGGGTTAATACCTCCATTTTGTGGAGGGGTTTTCATCGGTTGCAGCCCCTATGACAAGGTTGACCAAGAAGGGTGCTCCATTTCAGTAGACAGAGGAGTGCGAGGCGAGCTTTCAGAAGCTCAAGATAGATTTGACTACAGCCCCCATTTTGATATTGCCTACTGGTTCGGGGTCTTATACTATATACTGTGATTCCTTAAGAGTTGGTCTTGGAGCTGTGTTGATGCAGGGTGATCAGGTGATTGCCTACGCATCCAGACAGTTGAAGATACATGAGAAGAACAACCCTATCCACGACCTTAAGTTAGCTGCTATTGTTCATGCCTTCAAGATCTGGCGTCATTACTTGTACGATGTGCCTTATGAGATTTATACTAATCATAGGAGTTTGCAGCATTTTTTCAACAGAAGGATCTAAATTTGCGCCAAATGAGGTGGTTAGAGTTGCTGAAAGATTATGATATCACTATTCTGTATCACCCGGGCAAGGCCAATGTGGTAGCGGATGCCTTGAGTTGCCGGGCTGAGAGTTTGGAGAGCTTGGCATATTTACCAGCTTTAGAGAGGCCTATGGCGATGGATGTTCAGGCCTTAGCCAGTCAGTTTGTGATATTGGATCTCTCGGAGCCCAGTCGGATTATGGCTTGTGTGGTTTCCCGGTCTTCCTTATTTGATCATATTAGGGAGCGCCAGTATGATGACCCTTATTTGTTTACCCTTAATGAAAGGGTTCAGCGTGGCGATGCTAGAGACGCGACCATTGGAGATGAGGGGGTATTAAGGATGTAGGGTCATTTTTGTGAGCCCGATATTGATGGGCTACGGGAGTTGATTCTAGTGGAGGCCCATGGTTCGCGGTATTCCATCCATCCCGGTACCGCGAAGATATATCAGGACTTGAGGCAGCACTATTGGTGGAGGCGGATGAAGAAGGATATAGTTGGATATGTAGCTAGAGGCCTCAACTGTCAGCAGGTGAAGTATGAGCACCAGAGACCAGGTAGGTTGCTTCAACAGATAGAGATTCTGGAGTGGAAGTGGGAGCGCGTCACCATGGATTTTGTATCGGGACTCCAACATACCTTGAACAAGTTCGACGCCATTTGGGTCATTGTGGATTGGCTGACCAAGTCCGCTCATTTTATGCCTGTGTGTACCAATTATTCATTGGAGCGGTTGGTGGAGATTAATATCCGGGAGATCGTACGTCGTCATGGCATTCTAGTTTATATTATTTCATACAAAGGTACTTAGTTCACATCGCGGTTCTGGAAGGCCCTGCAGTAGGAGTTGGGTACTCGGGTAGATTTGAGTACATCATTTAACCCCCAGATGGACGGACAGTCCCAGCGCACTATCCAGATCCTTGAAGACATGCGTCGTGCATGTGTGATTGATTTTAAAGGGTCTTGGGATCAGTTCTTGCCATTAGCAGAGTTTTCCTACAACAGTGGCTACCAGTTGAGCATCCAGACGGCTCCTAATGAGGCTTTATATGGTAGACGGTGTCGATCATCGGTTGGAGGGTTTGAGTTAGGGGAGGCTCAGTTGCTAGGTACAGATTTGGTGCGGGAGGCCTTGGACGAGGTCAATATCATTCAGGACAGGCTTCGTTCAGCTCACTCTAGGTAGAAGAGTTTTGTAGATCGCAAGGGGCTGAGATGCAGCATTTATGGTTGGGGAGCGGGTGTTGCTCCGAGTATCACCGATGAAGGGCGTAATGAGATTTGGGAAAAGGAAAAGCTTAGCCCTAGGTACATTGGTCTAATTGAGATTCTTGATAGAGTGGGAGAGGTGGCTTACAGATTCGCATTACTGCCAAGCTTATCAGTCGTGCATCAAGTTTTCCATGTATCCATGCTCCGAAGGTATCACGGCGATCCAGTCCACGTGTTAGATTATAGCACTGTCCAGTTGGATAAGGACTTGTCCTATGAGGAGGAGTCCGTAGCCATTCTAGACTGGCAGCTTCGCCAGTTGTGGTCCAAAAGATTTCCTTTGGTTTGTGTCCAATGGAGGGGTCAACCTCCTGAGTCATCGACCTGGGAGTCTGAGTTTGATACACGGAGTCGTTATCCTCATATATTTCCCGACTCAGGTACTCCTTTTCTTATGTCCGTTTGAGGACGAATGGTAGTTTTAGAGGTGAGGTGGAGAATGTGACAACCTAAAGGGTCCTCACTTATTTCTTTACTCATTTCGTGTCTCCGAGGCCTTGAAAACCTCATTGAGGGTCGCCTCGATCTGCGTACGCAGTCTGGATGTGTAACCGAAAAGCTTAGATATGGATTCTTTGAGAAAAATGCTAATTTTTTATATTAAATTGAATAATTTTGACTTCGTCAACATTTAAGGTAAACGGACCCAGACCCGTGATTTGACAGTCCTGGAGGGTCCGTAGGAAAATATGGGACTTGAGCGTATACCAGGAATCGGATTCTGAGGTCCCCAAGTCCGACAAATGAATTTTTATGTGAAATTATTTCTGGAAATAATTAAAGAAAATGGAAACAAAATATGATTAGAAGACTGGGGTATTGCGCCCGTATTTTGATTCCAGTTCCCGGTACAAGTCATATACATGATTGGAGCACTTTCGATAAATTTTGGTTAAAAACGGACATCATTTAACTTCTTTTGGACCCGAAATGGGAATTTTATATCCTATGAAAAATTTGGAAAAAATCATGAGTTTTGAGGCTCGATCCGATGTATATGACATTATTTAGGCGATTTGATCGCACTGACAAGTCCGTATGATGTTTTAGAAGTGGTGTGTATGCTTTGTTTGGAGCCCCGAGGGCTCGAGTGAGTTTCAAGTAGGTTCCAAGAGGTCTTAGACTTAAACACTAGATATTGCAGGTCAGGTGCAAGCTGCAGGTTCCACCGTGGCCGCGGTTGTGATCGCACGGTCCGCAGCGTGAACCACGCGGCCACGGTCATCCTCGCGCGGTCCGCGCTTCCAACTTCAGAGAACCCGTAGCCTCCAGTTCCTCTAGCGCGTCCGCGGCCACTATTCCACGATCTGCGCTGCCACCTTTAGAGGACGTGCAACTTTCAGCTCCACCAGCGCGACTGCAGCCACCTTAGCACGGTCCATGGTGTGAACCGCGTGGCCGCGGTCATCCTCGCGCGGTCTACGCTAGAGGTTCAGAGAGTATATATACACGGGATTTTTCAGTTATTTCTAACTTTTCAAAAACCCAACAACCTAAGAAGCGATTTCCAAAGCAATTCTTCTTCTTCAAAACGATTAGTAAGTGGTTTCTAACTCATTTTCTTCACTCCTTAACACCTTTTAACATAATTTCAACATCAAACTGAAGTTTGAAATGGGTAAATTCGGGTATATTGGGTAGGACGTGGGGTTTTGCTAAAATTGGGGGTTGGACCTCAATTCAAGGTCCGATTTCAAAACTAATCACATAATTGGATTTGTGGGGGAATGGGTAACTAGATTTTAGTTCGAACCTCGGGTTTTGACAACGTTGGTCTGAGGTACGTTTTGGTCATTTTATCTAAATTTTTATCTTAGCTTTAAAATAAATAGTAGAATTAGTCGCTTGAGATGTTATTTACGATATATAATTGAAATGAATAGATTTTGGGCCATTTGAAGTCGGATACTCGTGGAAAAAGAGTGATTTCAAGTTGATTTTGGAGCCGATTGAGGTAAGTGGCTTGTCTAACCTTGTGTGGGAGACCTTCCTCTTAGGATATGTTGTTTGGTAATTTAGTGCCTTGTACGCGAGGTGGCAAGCTCGTACTTGAGCTAATCGTTGATAATTCGATTTTCACTTAAGACGTCGAGACTGAGTTTTCTTTCGTACTTACTTTATCTTGCTTGCAATTGCAGCCTGTGTTAGATTAAAAAGACATGTTTAGTTGATTTAACTTTCCTATTTGCTTAGCTTGCCTTATGTGCACTGCGTGAGACATGTTAGGCTAGAATTATCTATTGCTTGTGTTGTTGTACTTCATTTATGAATATTTCAATGGTTATGGCTGCATGTTTACTTTGGGACTATGGGTTTGATTCCTGGGAGATCCTCCCTCCCCCCCCCCCCCCCCGCACATTTACTTTGGGACTACGGGTTTGATTCCCAGGAGATCCCCCTGCATATTTACTTTGGGACTACGGGTTTGATTCCCAAGAGATCCCCCTGCATATTTACTTTGGGATTACGGGTTTTATTCCCAGGAGATCTCCCTGCATATTTACTTTGGGACTACGGGTTATATTCCCAGGAAATCCCCCTGCAAATTTATATTATGGACTACAAGACGGTATCCGGGGAGATCCTCGTTATTGGTATAGATATGGAAATGGATTACAGGATGGTATCCTGGGAGATCCTCATTATTGGTATTGATATGGAAAGGGACTACAGGACGGTATCCTGGGAGATCCTCGTTATTGGTATTGATATGGAAATGGACTACAGGACAGTATCCCGGGAGATACTCGTTATTGGTATTGATATGGAAAGGGACTACACGACGGTATCCCGGGAGATCCTCGTCGATGGTATTGGTATTGGAATGGACTACATGACGGTATCCTCGTTATTGGTATTGACACGGAAATGGACTACAGGACGGTATCCTGGGAGATCCTAGTACATTGGTACTGATATTAAGTTGTTTTACTCTGGGTTGTTTTATCCTCGGTGTGTTGATTGTTTTTTGTATAGTCTAACTTACTCCACATTTGCATTCCATTTTGTTTTCTTACTGTATACAGTTGTCATCATTCTTATTATATTGTTTAATCTCAGTAGTGAACTCGGGTCGTGACAACTCTGTCCCGATCATATACAAGACTAAGCTCTGTCTTGTTTTGCTCATATTATCCATCATGTCCCTATCTAAATGTGTCATAGTCCAAAGGCATCATCCTCATAGCCTGAAGACACCATATCATGGCATGAGGATCTCTCAATATTGCATATAATTATTCAAAGTCATCATAGTTTGTAGGCACCATTCTCATGGACCGAGAACATCATTTCGTAGCCTGTGAATCTCCTATCTCGTGATTCATGGCCCGGGACGTCATAGTTTAAGAAAATCGTCACCACTATCAAACAACAACTTTCATGGTCCAAAGGAAATTTCTCGCAATCATCCATATATATTTGCATTGTGTTTTAAGTTTTGCATGTGATTCAAAAGTGAACAATTCTTTAAACAAGATCAACCTTCGCTCTGGTTTCCACTCATACCATTCACACCTTGCCAATATTTCAAAACCGAATCTTGTCAATAACTCGCCTTTACCCTATGACCGTTCAGATATTTGCCCTGTGATACATCTGTTACGCTTCAGATTCACATTCATAACTCCGCATAAATCCACTCGATACTATCCTTCCCTAGAGAACCATTTTCGTAACACACGACTATTCTTATTTCATCTGTTTCATTCACCATTTGGTCCACAACTACACATGACCTAATTCCTGTAAAAACGGGGATATGTAGGCAGCTCAATGACCAAGGTGTGGCCTATATTTTTCAAAACACCCCATTAAGTCAAAATCGGTCATCATTTCTTTACCCGATAACTCTTTTATCCTTCCCGAAAAAAGAGGGGCAGCTGTTGATAACCTAATTTTCCTCATATATCTCAAATACACGTATATATACCTTCAAAATAGTACGTGAGTATCATCAAGTATTTTTTCATATTTTTTAAATGTTGTTCACTCAATTTATTCCTGCATTTTTATATAAACAATTATTAATTGCATCACAAATAATTTATAATAATTTATTATTGAATTTTTTTTATTTTACACCCATATTAAGCTCTAAATATTTTTATATATAATTATATTTCGCACCCTTAGGCAAGAATTGCATATTTTTTGCAAAAACAGCTCTTATATAGACATAATTACATTTTTTACATAGAAAATGACTTTTTATATTCTTATAATATTAAGTAATTATTTCAAATCAGTTTCATGAAAACGTGATTCTTTTTACATTTATTAATCACTTTTATAAATTATTTATTTATTAAATATTGGCTATTTAAAAACTAGCCCTAATTTACTCCTATTTTCAGGCCTACACTACCCAATACACAAGCCCAACACCTTTACACCAGCCCAATAGTGCATGAGCACAAATAAAACAACCTCTTACTAAAACCCGGTCGACGACCATTTTTATACGACCCGCCCCGTTTACTTTTAATCCCAACTGTTGATCTCTCAAGATCAACGACTCCTATTCACCCCACTTCTTTAAGTCTAACGAAACCCCTAACCCTAATCACTTTACACCCACTCGCGTCCCAAAACTCTCTCGTCTCTCACCTCTCAAAACCCTAGCGTTGTCACTCAAATCTCTCCAATTCCAACCCCAAAAATGGAATCAATTTATGATTCACTTACCATATTAGTCCCACATCCCTACTAGCTACCCATTTTTGGTATTATATAATGGGTTGCCTAGAATGGCAAGCAAATCTAGCAAAAATCGAACCAAAGCTGGTTCTAATATTTAACATGTTGTTTATTTTGTATGTGTTCATCACTTTTGAAAGTACGAATCTTTTTGTATCTCTCACTAATTCGACTAAACCCTAAGATTAGGGTTTCATATCTTCTTTACTTTGAGCCAAATCTAGTTTGACTTTATGTTTCTTCTAAATAACCTCCTGCCTATGTTCATTCTATTAAAATATATATGATTCTTTGCCTTTATTTTTTATCGACTTTGTGGTTTACCTATAATGGGGGTTTCAGATCTTTGAATGAACCAAATTTGGTTCGATTCTGGTTTACTTTTTGAATAATCTTCTATCTAAATTCATTGTATGCATCATGTGATTTATTGCACTTTTTGCCGATTTTGTGAAGGTTTACCTTAAACTAGGGTTCAAAACTTTGATAATCTTTTCTTTCTCTTATAGGACTAATATTTTCCTTGTTTCTGTTCAATCTACCATGTTTCCTCTATTCTGTTACCTTATTTTGCCTTGGACCTGGTTGTTGATTGATTCTATATGATATTTTCCTTATTCTAAGTGTTACTCGCCTAATTAGACGCCATTATTCTTTGATAATTTACTGAACTCCTTATTATTTATCCTAAAACTAAACTTCAATTGGTTTTGTGATTAACTCCTTCCTTACTATGTTTGATTTATTTCCGCCTAATTGAATACTATCTAAACCCTTCTCCCTTTCCCCTTTAGACAGACTTAAACTCTATAGACTCTCACTAAAATTAAAAGTTTCTGGTTCTATTCTGTCTCTGTTCTCTCGCTTACTACTAGTCTTGGCCGGCTGAAAGCCAAGGCCAAACATTCTGGATACTCAACTTCATGGTATTATTCTGGTTTTGCTCACTTAATTGGTGAGTGACTATCCTTTTTCTTACTAGTTTCTATGTGTTCCTGATCTATGTTTATAATCCAGCATGTCTAAAATCCCTCTGTAAGTATGATTCTGCATGTCTACATGCTTTTCTTTTAATCCTATGGTTAACATTGTTACTTGGTTATATGGGTCCTCTTAAAAACTAGCTTACTGTTTAACTTGTCCATGCACACTGTTTGCTAATCATGCACTTGTTCTAAACTTTGTATTTTTAGGGTACTATCAATATGTAATTAGTTAAGTTATCCTAACTTTATCGATTAGTTACCTAATTCATGTGCCCTGTTAAATTTTTTCCTAATATGTTTGGTATCCCTTTGAATCCATGTGATAACCTGACTATTTTGCCCAATTGCTTCTGTGATTAAACAAGTTTGTCCTAAATGATAGCATTGAACACCTAGCTTAACTAGACTGTTAATCAGACTTCAGCTCATTTGAATTGTGTGTTTGAGTATGAACCTTGCTTGTTTTCTGGGTGCAATTCTGTTTACAAGTTCCATGTATTAAACTTTGTTCTCTTCTAAAATCGGAACTATTTAAATTTGTATCTCTTTATATGTTGTTGCTCTTTTAAAAAACTTCCACTCTTAGTCCCTTAGGTTGTTTCCTCAACCACCTAATGCGAGCCATGCCCAGGTCCACGTAAGACTCCTATGAACTCTGACATACTGGGAACTGGTTCCTAATCTCTTTTAAAACACTTGTGAGTGTATGGTTCTAGTGTAAGCATTGCCCTTGTCCCTGAGGCCCTTGGGAACTTTGACACATTGGAACCTTGTTCTACATGTGTTATGGGTGTGACATCCGTATTTGGCTATGTTGTACCTATGAAATGAGCCTTGAAGTTGATTGGTTTGAAGGCCTAGTTCCTAGGTTTATTTGGTCCTAATGAAGGCAAGATATAGTATATCTTATCATTATTATGTAATTCATTTGCTATACTTGTCTATAATAAACAGATTCTAGGGTATCTAGTAAAATCGGGGGGGGGGGGGGGGGGATTTATTATTACATTTTATTAAACAGGGTAGAAATTTTTCCTATGTGGATTCATCTATGTTATTAATTTTGCTCATTTGTCAAAATTGTTAAGTTCTGCAATGTGTTTAGAAACCCTGCCTATAGTACATTCATTATAATGTCAATTTTGCTTAAACTTGTATGAGTTTTATATGGTGTGAACGCTAGAAATCCTACCTATAGGTCACAACATTATGTGTTAGCAATCATGCCTGTAGGACCCTAATGTTTGATTCAATTGTCTACTGGTAATGTGTACAATTTTTGCCCTTATGCTGCTTGATAGAGATCATGCCTATAGAATTTAAATCAATTTAGTAATATATATATATATATATATATATATATATATATATATATATATATATATATATATATATATATATATATATATATATATATATATATTACTAAATTGATTTAAATTCAATAGGATTTAAATTGATTTAAATTCTCATGCCTTTAGGATTTAATTAGTTTCAAATCTAGAGATCATGCCTATATGATTTAAGTCGGGGCAGTAATTAGAAAGCATGTCAATAGGATTAAAGGTAAATACAAGGCTATGAAACATGTCTATGAAGATGAAATTAGTGTGCATCTAAAAATTATGCCTATAGGGTTAAAACTAGTTCTACATTAGACATCACGCCTATAGGATTCTACTAATTGATTCTGAATACAATCGCCATAGTCAATCACTTAGGCGATACGCCTATAGGACTTAATAACAATTCTGGATCTATAAATGTGATTCATTACCGCTTGAAGTGCCTAGATGATGTTCATTCAATTCAGTAGGAAAATAGTAGGTCTCAACACTCGCCCTAATGAAAATGTTTCTGTACATCTGTCTTCTCGTATAGATATCCTGCCTATAGGATTTTAAGATCGATAAAGATTGTCAATTAATTACGTGCATTTGCTGTTTATGTGCAGAGATTAACATAACCCCATATTTGCTTTGTATTTGAAATTCCTAACATGTTTTGTTTGTCGCCTAGTCTTTCACATTTTGAGCAGCCTAGGCTTAGTCTATAGCTATCCCAAATAGAGGTCGTAATATCTTCAAGGCCATAGGTAAGGGATGGGTAGTGCACGCATAGGAATCGAACTAGAATCAATTAGAGTGCTTTAGTAACAACTTAAAGATAGTAATAGGGTAGCAGGAGACGATTGTGGGATGGGTAATGCACACATAGGAATCGAACTAGAATCAATTAGAGTGCTTTAGTAACAACTTAAAGATAGTAATCGGGTAGCAGGAGACGATTGTCTGTTCTCGTTGAATAATATGAGTAACACCCCGACTCGAGGGAGTTACGAAGTATTATTTATGTTGCACGGCGTGAAACTTTAGGCTAAAAAATTTAGGACCCCCGTCCCTATTAAATTCCTCTCGCTTCTTTATTAGACTAATTCATAAGTTCAGTTCGCTCATGACCCACCATTGTGGACCTCAAGGGGTGCTTAACACCTTCCCCTCAAGGTAATTTCGAACCCTTACCCGATCTTTGGTGACGTAAATTGGTATAACATGAGTTATTTGCTCTGGGTTACCTAACGCACCTTAATCTGTTAGGTGGTGACTCTAATCAATTCCTTTTTCCCTACTCTCTCAAAGGAATCATCAAATGTTGAAACCCGATTTCGTGAAAAAAAAAGAAGCGCGATAATGACCTTTGCCAACTTTTATTTCACAACTCTCTTTACTTCAAAATATAACACATGACTATTACAAGACTAAAAACACTCATAACATAACTCCTTGTCATGTTGAGCACTATAGTCTTATCATAAAAGTATGTTTTATAACATTTCCAATTTGTCAAGTTTCTATGAAATGTATTTTTTTCAGTTCGTTTAGCTTGTAAACCTTCCAACCCTCTTGGTACGTGTTATTCATGATGTTAAATATATGTAACCTCCAATATAACATGATGAACTTACTTTTTGTATTTGATCTTATTTCTGAGCTTATATCGATTGACATACGACGTACTCTTACGTACAAAAGCACGGGGTGTAACATCGTTCCTTCGCATATCGACCTCCAGATGATCTGAATCTAGTTAAAGTAATAAAATACCATCAATAAAAGTCATAAGAAGTAATTCTAAAAGATAAAGCCTAAGATCTTTAACTCAAATTAAAAAGTCAACCCCGAGCCCGCGCCTCGGAACAATAAGGCCCCGTAAAATTTCACCTAAAACTCGGGATTTGGTGGTGCCGGGATAGGATTATGTGTTTAAATAGTAGAGATTCTTCACGACGAGCTTTCGAGCCACGTACAGACTTTTTAGGCTGAGAAGTGTATTGGTGAGCTGAAGAAAATCACTGGAAGTTCAAGACTTTCTACGGTCAATTCTACGATCGTAGAACTGATATGCGGAGCGCAGATCCGCCGCAGAGTGAAGCAGATATTTGGGATAATTTTTGGACTAATTATGCGGTCCATTATTGCGATCGCGCAATCATTCTATGGACCACGTACCACATCACAAATCCCTACATAGAAATTCCTAGAGGGTGGTTTTCCGGCGCATTATACGACCATAGAATGAAGCAAAATAATATCACCCCTGATATGTGACTATAGATTTGTGTCGGGGCCCTTAATTTCTAATTTTAAGCTCGGTCCTATTTTTTTCAAACATATGACTTAATCCATTTTTGAGCTTATTGCTGGTACTTTTAGAGTGAGAAAAAGGTTCTTCAAGTAGGGGAGTAACCTTCAACCTATCGTCGTACAATTCTTTTTCAATCCTTGAAGATTATCAAGTAAAGCTCACTAATTCTTCATCCTAAAGATAGGAATCTATACCCTTGCCGTTAATTTCAAAAGTCAACTAGAAATGGGTAATTAGCAAGATGGTCCATGGGTATAAGGGTTGTTTATTTTGCATGCATGTGTAATAAAAGAATGTAGGAAGATTATGAGCTAAAAATGGTAAAACCTGGGTTGTGGGATGATGGAATCTTACGCAAAAGGGTCTTAAAACATAATGCACACCTAGTATTTGATAATGTGCTCAAATGAGCTAGAATCATGATCATCTTTCTAATTTTTGGTTCAACCTGTTGTATTCCTAAAATAGATTGAATTGCTAAGAGTTCTAGAATATCGTAGGATTAAGGAAGCTCTATCGAGGTATGTATGGCTAAAAAGCCTCTTGTTAGAATTGAACCCCTTGGCGTTCATAAAATCAGTGTAAGTCCCAGATTGGCCGTTATAGAAATTGTTGTTCCGAATGTGCTTGTGTTGAAAAACATATGTGCAGTATGTGTTCCCGTACTTTTATCATGTTATCTTATCATCTAGGGATATGTTAAAGATATGGAATATGTGCTGCAAATGCCTAGATTTCAAGTCAAATTCGAATAAAGATTATTATGCCATGTGCAAATGGAGTGCACCAACATCTTCGGCTGAGCTGATAGCCTACTTAGAGGACTCTCAACCTATTTATCGGACCTACGAGCATGAAATGCAGCATTCTCGGCAAAAAGGATGTTAGTACAAATGGTATACCGAGTATGTAAGGAATGAAATCCATAAACAATAGACATAAGAGAAACATGGAGAAAAAGACTCAAAATTTATATGTGAATAGCTCTGTGAATCATTTAATATTATAATGTCATGCATATGCGTATAAATGTCATATCATGCATGGGTATGTGTGTCCATAACATCATCAAGCCTCTGAAGGCATCCCATCATATCATATATACCAGTTGATCATGTGGTGGTGCATATATAACACTGTAACCTTTTCCCATCCCATATACACACACACACAGAGACTATATATATATATATATATATATATATATATATATATATATATATATATATATATATATATATATATATATATTATAATGCTATCTGGTTGTAGGCCAATATAAATGAATACAATGCATGAGAAGTACGTCAATAAAATCTTTCGAATGGTCATAAAAATATCATGAAAGAAACTTTATCAACTTACGTATTTTCTGATCCGTGAACAGATGATAGAATAATATGATACATGGAGAATCAAGAACATAAGCATCTCTAGTGGTTCTATGAATAGAGTCATTGATGGAAATTGTGTATTTTTAGTTTCGTTTGTATCGCATAGATTATGCCAAAAGAAAGAAGGGATAGACTTAACATTCATGAGCCGATTCTCTTGACAATCCCTCTAATACATGTCAATAGCAACAAATCACATAACGGTGGATTGAAGTAGGAAAAATCCATATGATATTCGTAATATCATAGCACGTTATTTCTTACCGACTAATATCTACTCCATTGAAAGATATCACTTGCAATGATGAAATACCATTAAACTTGTTAATCACCCAACATTGTTAGTCTATAAGCTAAAGTGGAAAGTATGCCATAACTCAATTTATATTCTCCAAGTTATATTATCAATAAAGAGACCAAGCAAAGGTAATTATCCAAGGATTCTATACGTGTAAACAAGGCATCTTATGCCTTATCACTCATCATGTATATTGGTGCCACTTTGGCTTAGCTTGATGCCAAGTGGCATCCCCAAAATAGATCATTATCCACTTAATTATAATTATTCCAATAATTAATTAATTATCCACATAATTAATAATTATCTCAAATTACTTAAAATATTATTAATTTTTAAAGCACTTTATATATTTTACTATCATGGTCATGTGGTACCTTGTATATGACTAGTCTATAAATACGGGGTATTATAGTTTGGACTGTATTTTATCTCAAAATTTCAAACTTTGACAAATTTCATGTTCTTTGATTTGCTTATCCGATCACCTTGACGAATTTACTTATAACTTGTTCGAAATAGCATAATGCTTATAATCTCAAAATAATCTCATTCCCAATTTATGTCGATTAACTTACGACGAAACTTTAACATACGGGACGTGAAATCTCATTTTCGAGCTTTCATCAATTTACTTATGGTGTATTTTTACGTATGAAAACATGGGGTGTAATATCATTTCCCCCTTTGGAACATTCATCCTCAAACATTGGCTGATGCAGTTATCATTTTCATGACCTATGGCTCTTGTGAATAAATACTCTCATTTCCATCTAAGTAATTATTCTTTGAATAAATCTAAAGTCTAGGGTATTCTCGAATGTAGTTCTATTTCTCACACCACGACCTATGGTCGTAATTCTTCCAATCCCATAACTCTTACTACCTTATGTCATGCAACTTGCACAACTTTTCCTTTGTAAGTGCGCCTATGCGACTCTTCTCCCCTTTTTTCCTCCAACTTTTTGCCCATCTCTAGGCCTCACTTTGTAAATATATACAAAGCTTGACAAGATGTCTCTCTAGTCATCTATAGGTATACTGAAGTTTTTCGCTCGGTACTTTGTTGAACTCATGAATATTGCTATATCTTATTTCATAGACCCGGTTATCCATCCGCATGATTTTACTGCATCTAGGTAGGTCATATTGTACCATAACTCTTACTTCGATTTAATGTTACTAAAGTCTACTACCAAACTCCAGGTTACTTTTGTTGCTTATCCCATATGTATAAACCTAAATCCCTTAATGCTTTCTCATTATTGTTCATTTTAAGAATGACGGCCTAATCTCATTTCATACTTTGTAACTTTTATCCATCCATTGTTAATTTACCTCAATGTCCATTAAACATGGATATCTTGAAACTTATTACTTAGTGCATTGCCACTAGGTCTTACGTCTCATCGGGGAATATCTGAAGTGACTTGATTAATCCACCTAAGGGCGATACTATTCTTTAATAACTGTATTTCATAACACCCCAATGTGGTTCAGCTTATGGGTGGGGATATTCTAATCCCTGTCATCCATGAAAGCCTATTTTTATTTTTTTTTTCTAATTATTACTTAATCGAATGCCCAAACGTCATTCCATCTCTTCTAAATGCTACTATTCTTAGACTTATTTGAGTTCATGCAGGCCATACTAAGCTTTCTAAAACTTAGAGAAACCATCAGCTCTCTTGTTTTCATGGGTTTAATCCTGAGAACTAATCCATTCTCATCACCTTCTCACTCGCCCTTTCTTATCTGTACTCATGTCTTCCTAAAACCTGGTCGCTTTATCATACTTTAGCTTGCGACCTGCACATATATATTTATACTACTCAAAACTTTTCTTCAACTTTCTTGCACCATAGATTTCCTTATTTATTCTAGATCATCAAGCGAGACATCACCTCATCTCAAACTCTTCTTTTACTCTCTTAACTAGACCTCTTGATATCTAGAAACTATAGGCTAGAACATATTCCAGTGATGATGCCGCTATCATTCCTGGATACTGAATCCCTAAGTTTCTATCCTTATATCCAAAGTATGGACTATTCACAACCTTCTGCATTTGAGTATGTCATACGTTGTGCACCTTTACCTTACTTATCTTAAAATATCACCTCACATCTTCTATCTCTTTCATAACCTCCCTTCCACATAGGTATAATTTACATCCACAACTTGAAGCTCTATTATAATACTTGCACCTCTGGTGCATTGACAATCTGGTAAGAGCTTTATACCGACTTCGTATGAGGTTGGTACTTTCCTAACTAGTTTTACGGTAAAGCTATTATAGAATATGGCAACATTATTATCTCTTTTGTATCTCTGATATCTAAGAGTAATCTTGCAACATTCTCAATCATGAGGTCTATAATTTTCTGGGTCCAATAATCAGATTCCTGATTTACTTTGTTAATGTAACTCGTTAGTTTCCTCCTCCTTTTGATCAGTCTTTATGTAGGCTTAAGATATCTTCCGATCTAAGTCTCATGGTATTAGTTATTACTTTTAGCCTTTTATGGGCGCTATGGAATATTCATGATACAATCTTTTAACAATTCAGTCCTTTATCTATAACCTGGGCTCAATTCTTTCTTTTAACTTATATCTGAATCTTCTACAGTTGTATGACTATCAACATATATGATTTATGGATAATACTCCAAACTCTTACATGTGTTCATAATGTAACTAACTCTGGATCATTGATTGAATAATTCCTTTCGTTCCTTCTCAGCTTTCCTTAAACGTAGGCTATTACTTTTCCTGGTCTTTCTGTCCCATGTTTCGTGCATACTTAGCTTATCTTAGTTCCCATGCGTGCCGGAGTTTTCGTGTAACTCATATAATCTCGAATATTACGCTTGATTTTACTTCCAGTTCATTAGCCACGCTAGGTGCCACTTTCTTTTGGAGTGCATATAATGTTGTTGTGAGATTATTGTTACACGACCATTTCCACTTTAGGTCAATGTGCTTAGGTTGAATACTTCTTCCTTATTTCCTCAGCTAGTCTTTCGTTGTAGTACTTAGGGAGACCTTGTGGCTCTTGTAAAGATACGAGCTTATTACATCATATTCCCGATAGATTTTTTTTTATGTCCTTCCTCGCTTATAATTATTTATAGTTAATTACCTCAATGCCCTTGTGCTTGTAGGGTTGCTTATGAACTAATATTTTGGTAGTCTTCCCAATTTAACCCTCGTTTATTCCCGTAATACTCATATGGTACCTTTAAGTATCCTAAATCCTATCTGAATATTTCTCAAGGGTCCCGATGTCATATCTACGAGACTGAATTCTCCATATTGGAGTTCACTATGTTTATCTTGCATGGTCTGCTGATTTGTTTGTAACCTCTTGTCTAGCCATGACTAGGCTCTTCCTGAGTCAACTACTAATTACTCGTTGGCCCATTCTCATACCAATATTTCGCATAATCTTTCTTGGGTTATTTCCTTTGTCTTAATTTACGTCTCGCACTGGATCCTTATCTATAAATAACATCTCAGGCATGAACCTTTACTTCCTTTCATTGACTTCGTGTTTGCATAATGTTATGGAATCGTGCATGTTTGTAGAATCTAAATAAGTGCAATCTTATGAGGTAACAAGAATAAAACATGAGAGAACACTCATCATAAAACAGCCCAACCTTATATACAGATTTATACATATGGTGTACGGGCCTATAAGGCCAAAATAATCACTCGTACACTAAGCATAGGCTAACAATACCATGCAATAATTCATATACATGATATATGTCTACAAAGCCTCTAAGAGCACATAAATGTCATAAGGCCGAGACAGGGCCCCGACATACCAATCAATACATATCTAAATCATACTAACCAAAAAAGCAACTCCGGAGCAAATGGATCGCACCAACATCTTTCGCTGAGCTGATAGCCTACTTAGAGAACTCTCAACCTGTCTATCGAACCTATGGGCATGAAATGTAGTGTCCCCAGGAAACAGTGACGTCAGTACGAATAATGTATCGAGTATGTGAGGAAAGAAACTCCGTAAATAATAGACATGAGAGAAACATGGAGTAAAAGACCCAACATGTATATTTGAATAGCTCTGTGATCATTTAATATTATAATGTCATGCATCTGCATATAAATTCATACCATGTGTAGGTATATGCGTTCATAACATCATCAAGCCTCTGAGAGCATCCCATCATATCATCTAAGGCCGTTGTGGGCAAATCATAAACATATACCAGCTGATCAAGTGGTGGTATGTATATAACG
The DNA here is from genome assembly GCA_034376525.1 of Nicotiana benthamiana. NCBI lineage: Eukaryota > Viridiplantae > Streptophyta > Magnoliopsida > Solanales > Solanaceae > Nicotiana > Nicotiana benthamiana. The sequence goes on along the minus strand of CM067332.1, from coordinate 29,225,978 downwards.
TCGTAACCTTTTCCCATACATACATACATACATACATACATACATACATACATACATACATACATACATACATACATACATACATACATACATACATACATGCATACATACATACATACATACATACGTACGTACGTACATACATATATACATGCATACATACATACATCAAACTTTGACAAATTCATTTTCTTTGGTTTGCTTACCCTCTCACCTTCACGAATTTACTTATCACCTGTTTGAAATAGCCTAATGCTTATAATCTCATTCCCGAACTTATGACGAAACATTAACATACAAAAATGCGAGATATAACATCTCATTTTCAAGCTTTCATCAATTTAATTAGGGCATAATTTTACGTACGAAAACATGGGGTGTAACATCGTAAATGCGAAGTCTTCCCTCCTCGCAATTGCGACCTACCCAACTTAAGCCTAGACTTCAGAAATGCGAACCTATTGTGATACCTGAGTCCCCTTTATCATGTTCACAGTTGCGATGTTGGTGCTTACAATTGTGATAACTGCAGTGCCAACACACCAACAACCTGTATTTGAGTCAACCTCTCAGAAACTCCCCCGAGCCTTTGGGGCTCCAAACCAAATATTCCACAAGTCTAAAAATATCATACGAAGTATCTCGTGCAATAGAAACATCTAGAACTGCGAAACGGACATCAAAATGCATGAATTTCAAAGAAACATTCAAGAATATCTAGAATTGCAACCAAGCATATGAATCATGTCAAATCAATTTCAAATGACACAAAATTTCGCATCCAAGTTTCAAATATCAAAACGAACCTATTCCAAGTTCCGAACCCAAATTCCGAACCCATAGAAAAAAGTCAAACTTGGAAAAACTTCTAAATCGCAAATTGCCAACTTTAAATAAAATAAGCCAAATCAAACTAAGCACCTCTAAATTCGATTCAGGGCATACGCTCAAGTCGAAAATCATAATACCAACCTATCGGAGCCATCAAAACAATATTTCGGGGTCACTTTCACAAAAGTTAAAAGTTTGGTCAACATAATCAACTTAGGCTTCTAAACCAAAAACCAAAGGATCCAAATCAACCAAAAACGTTTTTGGAATGAAATTAAACAATCCCAAAAGTTGTTGATACCCAATTTTTTCTATTTATTTTTATATGCAAAATACTTCCAAAATAGTATATATATATATATATATATATATATATATATATATATATATAAGCATGTCCAAGTATTTTATTTTTTTTTCAATTTTTGAAAAGATTCTTAAACCGGTTTATTGCCACATTTTAGCAATACAAAAGCCAATAAGTGTTTTTCAAATTATCATTTTGGTGATTAATCTATTTTTATTCTTTTATTTATGCCAATATATAGCTAAGATAATTTTTGCATATTTTTATAAATTGATTTGGTATTTTAAAGCTAAAACTGCACTAAATTGTAATTCTAACCTATTTTAAGATTTAAATAGCATATATAACTATAAAATATATTTAAGTATTTTTAATTTAATGTTTATATACTACTAACTAATTTAGTGCCTTCAATTTATTTCAAAAATCATTTTTACTATTTTGTATAAATTAAAAAAGGAAAAAATGGCTATTTAAATGATAGCCTTATTATATTTCAATTAAAGTCAAAATCAACCACCCCAATAACCCAATCTCATTCTCGAATCGGAACAGCCAAAATCCTAATATAATCGAACCCCTAACCTATTAATAAAACCCACTCGGTTTTTTTAATCCAGGCTTTCCCTTACAATTTTTAGTTCACTTAAACCCCAACCCTAATTCATTTCCCTCTAGCCGCCTTGAAACCCATTCATCTCTCAAACTCTCTTGAACCTTCCTCAACCTAATCATCTCATATCGTCTTCAACCTCAAAACCCATCGGAAACCATGGTTTCTCCAGCCACGGTAACCTTATACTCACCCCTCTGTTACTCATGTATGCTCGATGCTTGAAGAATTGTGGCCAGACCTTGAAGGTCTTCATCCATACCTATGCTGACTCGATGTTTCACGGCCATCGCCAGCCTTGCTCCAGCATATCTTGGTCTTATGAGCCTATCTCTGACCTTTCCGATCAAGATCGGACCTTTTCAAAGCCTTTCCATTCTAGGGTTCTTCTGAAACCCTAACTATTCGAGGATTTCTCAGATTTTTCATAAATTTGTTGTTTATCTGTGCTCTACTTGAGTTTTGAATGATTTCTTCAACTTTTCTTTCAAAAATTACTTCTTTCTGATTTAGGGTTTCCTCACAATGTTCAAATGTTTCTCTGAATTTTCTTTGTGTGTATCTGTCTCCGCTATGTTCTTATGTTTTCTTTTCTACTACGCATGTCCTTCTATTGTGTTCTTGTGTTGTTCCTTTTATCACGCGTGTCCTTCTACTGTGTTTTCTATTCTATGTTTTCACATGCTTTCTCACTATGTTCTACTATTTTCCTTCCACTATGATCCGATATTTTTCGCCTAATGTATCCTTCTACCATGTTCGTAAGTGTTTACTGTTTCACTTCTACTTTACATTATTTTAAGAGACCTATTTAAGCATGTTTTCCTCTACTGTTTCTTTTACTCTCATTGTGCTTCGAATTAGTTTCTTCACTTTGTTAGCTTTGAACTTTCAATTGTATTTGCTCGTTTTCTCATGAGTTTCTGAAAGACATTTCTGAGCCTGTTTTAACTACTTACTTTCTCATCTCTATACCTGACTCGAGGTGGAAACCCTAGAATTTGGGAGGTTCTGCCGAGGTTTGATCATGTGATTGAACTAGGGTTCTATCTGAGAACCCTTGACTCTTTCAGACTAATCTCTGAGTCTATGAACTAAGTTTGAACTTCTTTGTTTGCATACAATTCTGAACTTTTTAAATTCTTCTATGCTAGACTCTTCTACTTATTGGCATGCTAGTCCTTCGTGTGCAATCGTGTATATAGGCTTTTATACGTGTGATGAATCTTTCTCCAAAAAGGTTTTCCAACTTATGATTGATTCAAAATCCTTTTTAGATCTGATTGATTGATACTCATTTTCCTTAAGTAAAACCTTTCTTCACCTTTTCTGACTGGATTCATTCATACCAAATTCAGACCTTATGATTTACTAGCAATTAATTGATTTTCTTTCCTTATTGCACAAACCGTGTATTGTCTAGACCTTGTCCTTAAATAAACCTTTATGTATTTACCCCTATTATACTACCTTACATAATATGTTTGAGTAATTTAGTTCTTTAATTAGTTTTACCGTTTGAAATCTGAATCCCTCTATTAAAGGGAAAACTTGTGTAATTGATTAACAATTGATTCTCAAACTATTCTCTTACCTTATTTTTGCTTGCCGTCTACACTATAAAAGGCACGACCTCTTTTTCACAAAGACACGGTCAATTCAACAATTTTATACTTCAGAATTCACAATTAACATCTCACAATTCTCTTCTAAACTCATAGTATTCTGACTGCTTGTTTGCACTGTGGTTTTACAAGACTACTGCTTTCTTTTTACTTTTCTATGTTCTAGTTTTAGTTTCAGCATCATCTCAATGTGTTTTCTTACAGCCTTTACATCCATGTCTACTTTACTGTCTATATGGAGTTAAATGTTTAACAAGCATGTTAATTTCTTCTACCTCTTTCTGGTGTGAATCCATGTACCCCTGTTTCCCTCTATGTGCTTTGAGTTGTAGCTCAGGACATGGCAATATGCAAGTTATTGTTCATGTTTGGACTTGGTCCCTTAGGGGATCCCGACTCCCAAAACAATGTGTTTCAATAAGCTTGTAGGGTGTGCCTGCATTTCTCATTGCTAGGTATGCCCACTAGCCTGTCCTTGCTTCTTCACTAATTCCCCTTTACCCTTTTCAAAACTCTGAACTTACACTCTCTCCTAGTTTCTAAGTTATGTCCCCCTCTTGTGAGCCTTGCCTTGGGAACTTGAGTTCTCTCTAAACTTGGATACTTGAGAGCTGGCCCTTCCACACTGCACTATGTCTTGACCCTATAATGCATTTGGGTGTGAGCGCTGCCGGGAGTCCATGTGAGGCTCTTAGGGAACTCTGACACATCCAACTGAGAGAAAGGCTTTGGAACATTGATTTTTGGAGTTGGTTTACTTCATAAATAGGACATGAAGTTTGAATCAGGCTTTCCTTGGTTGTAACTTTTAGCTTCTTATTGTATTTTTATACTTTAATTTCTTTCTATGTTGTAATAACTATGTAATAAAAACTCTCGGGGATGGCTAGTGAAAAGGGAATTGAGTAGTTGTATGCAAAAAAGGGTGGATAATTTGCCTATAGGTTTTTAATTTCTGCATTCACATAGATAACTTGCCTATAGGTTTATTAATTTATGCATCCACGTAGATATCCTGCTTATTGGTTTACTTACAGAATTCTGCACTTGCATATAGACACTACAACTATAAGAACTCATGCATTCATATAGATACCATGTCTATAAGAAAGTTCTATATCCCATAGAGATACCATGCTCATAGTTAATTAGAAATTCAAATCCTGCATACGCATCCGTCACTAGGAAAACCTATTTATAGGATTTAAATAACTAACAGCATTTAGATACCATGCCCATAGGATTTCTGATTTCTGTACTCTCATATAGATACCATGTTATAGGATGCACATGCAAGTAGAAAATATGTCTATATGTCCTTTTTGATCCTTGCATATCCATTTCTCACTAGGCAAACGCGATTATAGGTCTTAATAACCAAAATGCAATCAAATGCCATGTTCATATAAAACACAGCATGTAGATGTCATGCCTATTGGATTTTCTGTATTTTACTATGTTTATGAATGTGTTCTGAAGTTAACAAACATCTAGAAAAGCTTGCTCATAGGGATCATAATTCAAATCTGAATAGCCTCGCTCGTTTGTAAGTTAAAATTAGCAATAATAATGCATTGTCAATTGTAGAAATTGTACTCTTTCTATTAAAATTGGCAACCTTTTCTTTAATTAACATGCAACCAGTCCATGCTCTCATTCTTGAAATATGTAGATATCATGCCTATTGGTTTCGTCCATAATTTAGGCAAGCCTTAGGGTAACTTATAACCTGAATCAGTTCCTTTTTTAATTAAAAAAAATACTACAACCAGCAGGCAGGCCTGACTCAAGCTTCCTATCTGAATTATGTAGCATATCAGTCTGCCTCAAATCCTTAAGTTTAATTAGACCTTAAAGAGCACGTGTAACACATGCTAAACTATGTGATTTCTTTGGTTTTAAAGGAGGTTTATCTAAGCTCTCCATTTAAAGGAGGTTTATCGAAACTACGTCTATATGCTCTCCATCTAAATTTGCTATATGTTTTGTTTGTCACCTTAGTATTTTAACCTTTTGAAACCACGAATAAGCCCATGTTTCCTCCATTTTGGATTAGTAATCCCAAATACCTCCTGGATTGATAGGATGGGGACGGGCAATAGCATGCAATAGGTAAACGGGACCATTCTGCGCTTTAATACCTTAACGGGGTGGGAAAGGGTAGATATGGATATGATGACCGGTGTGCTAATACCACGTGCAGCCCCTCTCTGAGGAGTGATTACTGGAAATTACATTGACGTGATCCGTATTATTATTAAACTTAGGACCCCTTCCTTTGTTCTGTGTTTCTTTAAATCTTTTAAAATGTTTCTTTTTAAATCAACTCTTTCCTATGCTTTCCAACTTCATTTATTTCTCACCTTTTATGTGAAAATCCCCTCTTATATGATACTCTAATTTGCTTACATATTATTTGTATTTAAGTCACAACAATAGCTTGGCCGGGAACCATACTAGTGGATCTTGAGGGGTGTCTAACACCTTCCCATCGGGATAATTTCAAACACTTACCCAATCTCTTGCATCCTAATTGAACCATTCTTAGTATCCTAATGCACTATAATCATTAGGTGGTGACTTTTCAATTCTCTCAGACCTAATTCCCAAAAGGAAACGAGTTGTCTCCCCAAATATCAAGAACCCGATTTCGCGAGAAAAAGGGGGTGTGACACAAGTCATAAAATGGAAAATACGCATGTGTGAAACATTGAAAGGGGAAACAAGGTGCAAATACACAAAATAGTCCGTCAGGTCGTTACACTAGTAAAAGGTCCGAGCAATCGACTTAGAATGCCATTGGGACCAACACTGTAAACTTCTGTTCGCAATTACAATGTCCGCAAATGCGAACAGCTAGTCGCAATTTCAAACTAGCCATGATCTTCCAATTTTGCAAATGTGATTCATTGATTCAAATATGAACCTAAGTGTCCAAAAATGCGAAATTTGTGAAGCTATCCCTTACTCCCACCGGGTCACAATTGTGACTAGGCATATACGAAATAAAGAAGAGCTAACATTCCACTTCCCTACGTTGCAAATGCTAGCAAGCTCTAGCAAATGTGAGGTTCACATTTGCGAAAAAAACCTCACAAGTGAGAGATCGGCAGCCCAGTAACACCGAAAATTCTTCAACTATCCTAGAACACTCTGCAATCTATCTAAAACTCGCCCAAGCCCCTAGGGCTCCAGTATAACGTTTACACAAGTATATTAATATCATACAAACTTGCTTGTAAGCTCAAATCATCAAAATAACATCTTAATTCAAGAATCATACACCAAAATTCAAGAAAATCTCAAAGTTCAAAATCAAATTTCCAATTTTTTACATGAAACGCTGAAACAGTCTTGGGTCACCCTAGATCCCAACTAAATATGCATACAAGTCAAAAATCATCATATGAACCCATCATAAACATCAAAATATTGATCTGAGGTCGTTTACCAAAAATATTGACCGTGACCAATTCTAGTCAATTTCAAAGTCAAAAATTATATTTTCTTTAAAAACTCACATTTAAACCTTCCGAAAATTGACACAGGCGCTGCATGTAACTCAAAAATCATCAAATAGAGCTATGAAAGATCTAAAAACATAAAAAAAGAGCTAGTACTCAAAATGACCTATCAGGTCGTTACAAAAAGTAACTATGGAACCAAAAATTAAGCTAAAACAATTTAAGGGAATTTTGTTTTTTGAAGGTGGTGGAGATGGTGGTGGAGTAAGTGGAGATGGGGTGATGAAAAAATAGAGGTTAAAAAAAGACAAAAATATAGAACTATATAATAATAAAAAAAGGTTAGGGCTTTTCACTTTCTGAAAGAAGAGTGTATTACACATGTTGTGTGATGTTAGCAATAAATGTTCAATTTATAGGTGTCTAAGGGGCCGGGTCAATTAGTCCTTTTACGGATTGGTCCTTACCGATTAAAATCGGAACCAACTCAGACCGGTATAAAGGGGTCGGATAGGGCTGGGTTAAAGGGGTAGGGGTTGGTCTGTCTACTTTATTCCTACTGGTTAACCGGATAAATCAAACCCGCTCAACGCAAATTACTGTTCAACTGGTTAACCGGCCCAGACCAGAATAACAGTAACTAATTTTTATTTTACTAGTGGTCCTAACATGTGACCGTTGGCAACGGTCCTTTTCCCATTATGGTCGTCTCCCAATGGCAGAATTTCACAAATAGCCCATTTTTGGGGTTTTCTAAAAGAAAATAATACCCCTTTGAAAAACTATAAATAAATCCCCCCCTCACCCTTCTTTATTTCTTCACTCTTCTCTCATTTCTCAATCTCAATTTTCATATTCTCTCATTCTTCAGTCTTCACCTAAAGTGCAGTCAACTATTTCGCTCTTCTTTTTTCTAGAATTTAATTTATCGTAGTATTTATTATTTGAAGTTTGAACAATTAAACTTTAAAATTTGGAACACTTGACATTTCTTCGTGGTAACATTGGAATTGCGAAGTCATCAAGTGCTTAATTTATTGCTGAATTCGGTACACTTTCTCCAACTCTTTCTCTTATTTACTATTTTATTTGCATATTTAATTGTTGATAGTAGTTAAATTTTTACAATATGTTTAATGCTGCAAAAAGAGTTTGTAATAAGGTGACTAATTGGAAAAATAAAAAAATGTAGTAATTTAAATGACTCTACAAATATTCCTAAAACATTACCTGCTAATAATATAGATTATGAACAAATCTAGCAAGATTTCGGTATGGAAGATAATGAATTAGAAATGAAAGATGAGATACCACTTATAACTAGTGGTGTTGGAGCTAGTAGCATGGGTGGTGGTCGTGGTGCTAGTAGTCACATGTGGCCCCGACTAGTAATCGGAGAAAAATAAGTAAAGTTTGAAAATTTTTTGATGAAATAAAAGGTATTGATAGAGTTAAATGAAAGCAAAAGTATTGTGTATGTCTTTTGATAATGCTTCTAACAATATTTCCCAATTTCAAATATTAAAATTGCATTTGCAACCACCACTTGATGAAAATTTTCATGTTAGGTGTGCATGTCATGTTTATAATCTAATTGTTAAAAGTGACCTTGATTTATTTTCAACTTAGATTACTCATGTTAGAAAAGCAGTTGGTGTTATTCAAGGAAATAATGGACAATTTAGAATAAAGAAAGTTAAGAATAAGTGTATCCAGCATAACCTTAAACCATATTGTCACCCATTAATGAATGCTTTATATACTTATATGGAGATTGGACCAACTGAAACCCCAGATTTATATGCTTGTATGAATAAGATAAATGGTTTTATACAATAATTATATAACTATTATATAAATGTAATTGATGATGATGCTCTTAATGAAGGCAATGTTAATCCCACTATGCACGTACCACTTCTACTACTGTATATAATGAAGAAGGCCTTGATAGTTTTAATATTTTTTCTAAATTTTCTAACACTCAAGCCAGTAGCAGAAACATTGATGAATTTCAATTCTACTTGCATAAGCAAAAATAGCCTCGCACAAAGGAATTTTCACTGTTAGGACTGTGCATGAGAATGAAAAGCAATTTCATGTTCTTTCCGCTATGGCTCGAGACGTGATGAATGTGCCAATTTCAACTGTTGCATCAGATAGTGCATTTAGCCAAGCAAGACAACAACTTGGAGAGACACGTCACTCATTGGAAAGTAATGCTTTGGAGGTTTTAGTATGTTTGAGAGATTCGATTAGATCGGAACGAAGAAATCAAGGACGTGAAGATGTTGATAGCCTAGAAGACGAGGAACTTGGAGATATATTAACGCATGGTAACCCATCCGAATTTAACACCCAGAAGGAAGCCACTCAGTTCATATTGATTATGACACACTTACTAAGGCAATGCAAAACCTTTGAGTTTACTCTTTTTTGGTTAATTTACTTGTTGTTAAATGTAAACCTTTCAATTTGTAAGTTTGAATTTCGAAATAAATGTAGCACTTGCAATTTATAAGTGTAATTTTTTTATCATCTTCATTGTATTCTTTATATTTTTACTTTATATAATATAACTTACAATAGTTGTACAAAATACAAAAATAATTAAAAATTACAGTAACCCGACCTGACCCCTTGTACCTGTAATCCTTACGATTTATTTTTTACCCTGATGAACCCGAACCCGTTAAATTTGGTAAGCCCCAACCCGTAACCGGCCCAGACCACAACCCATACGATTACTAATGTTTCCTACCCAGGCCGACCGACCCACCCATTAGACACACATTGTTCAATTGCATAATATTATTTGAGTTAAGTGTTCAATAGGTACACCATTTAGTTTAAAAGTGTCTAATGGAAAAACTCCTTAAATTTAAGGGGCTACATATATATATATATATATATATATATATATATATATATATATATATATATATATATATATATATATATATATATATATATATATATATATATATATATTTGGCCTAAATGCCTTGTCAAATACTAGAATATAAATAAAATCTCACTTTATATCCATTAATCTTAAATTATTTATCCTTTAATGTCCAAGCCCAAATTGTTTACTATTTCTATCCATGGGGCCCAAACTATTTACCCGGTTTTTTCCTTTTCTCATTTTCTTCTTCTTCTTCTTGACAGAAGCATCTAAAAGTACAGTGAAAAAAATCAAGAAATAGCAAAGAAAGGTAGCCATGGATGCGAAGAAGGAACACAACAACTCCAGCTAGTTCTTGTGTACAAACTCTTCGTTTTGACACACCCAAATGTTAATGACTTGGATAAAGTTCGCCTTAATGAAGAAGACTTGGACAAACTCTTCCATATCTCTTATATCCTTCTTCAAAAAAAAATTATATCTAATTATCTAAGAAGTTGACCTCTGGCTAGTTTCAATTCTGCTCCACTTTTTCTTGATTGTTCTTTCCCTAGCTCTTGCTCTTGCATTGGCCCTCGAATTTAAAATTTTATTTTGAAGATTTCTTGTTTGATTCAAAGTGGGTGTTGTTAAATATTTCTTATAGTACCTTTTGGAAGTTCATACTAAAATTTGATAGCATTTGGAGCTGATTTGAGGTGATTGAGATCGAAATTTTCAGTTGAAAATCAAAGAAGAACACAACTATAGTACACCGTTGCGGTATACAATATGTTGTAGGAGTATATAGCTATACTGCAACAGTATACTATTATAGTTTACAACATAATGCAATGGTATATTGTAATAATCGAAGAAAACACAGTTACCTAACAATAAATCGCTACATTATACAATAGTTATACTGCAACAGTATACTATTATAGTAAACAATATATTATTATGTATACTATGATAATATGCAGTATGATGTAACAGTATGATGTAATAGTATGTAATATACTATAATAGTATAATTATTATTTGTAAATCACTTGCCTTTTTTTCTTTTAATTTGCTTTAAGCTTTTACCCAGTTTGAGATAAATAAAAAATGTAAAAGAAAAAATATTATAGTATGATATATAATATAACAGTATACTCTTACAATTAGATCCTTTTACAATTTTTTGAAATTTTTATTGACAATTGATATTATTTCAGTTTACTAATTGAACTTATTTTTTTTAACTCTTTGTGTACAATTATATACCCTGGTATAGCTATATATACTACACTGGTATCATATGTTAGTTAATATTTTTTTTCGTCGTATTAGCTACATTTAATTAGTGCACAATTTGATTTTTTTAGTAATAATATAAAAAAGAATAATGAAAATAATAATAAAATTAGATTATGAAGAGAAACAGTATATTAAAAAAGAAGTTAAATGAAATTATAAAAGGAAAAAAGAAAAAAATAAGAAGAGAGTGAGAAAAAAGAAAAGGAGAAGAAAAAAAAGAAAAGAAGCATAGAAATAAAAAAACATTGGAGAACAAAGAAAAAATTCTCACAAGACCTATTATACTTAAGTTCAACAATTACAAAAAAAACTTCAACACACTTGCTACTTCAGACCTGTCTACTAGAATGTCGAATGTTTTTTGCGTGATTGCCTTTGCTACTTCAACCCCGTATACTGAAGTTATGCGTAAAAGCGGGTACGCTTGCAATTCTATTTGCAAAGCGGCCACAAGTTAAAACGTGACACAAAAATGGGCATAGACACAAGTTCCCCTATGAAATGTACTTAGTTTATGGGTAGAAAACAAATGGGTAGACAAGAGTAAGTAGTTTTATTTTTGTAAGTAACTATGTCAAAGCCCCTAGAATATACATGGGCCCTGAATAAATTTATCCCCGATTTAGCGTAAAAATAGCACGGTATAACTAATTTGCGGACAGGTCATTCAAATATTGCCAATATTTACCAAGTCAATGAAAAATAACCACTATTTTGCTGCAATAGAGACCTGTCCAGCATAATATACTGGAGTTCGGTGCACCTATGTATGAACTCCAACATATTACGCTGGACCGGTATACTTTGCTGACTCCAGTAAAATATCCTGGAGACTGGAGCTAGGGGTGGGCATATATCGGGTAAAACCGATAACCTGAACCGTTAATTACTTATTGGGTTGTCGGTATTAGATTATTAGGTTATCGGTTCGGGCTCGGTTTAGAAATTTTGTTATTGGGTAAACCGATAACCCAATAAGGATTTACTAGTTTACCCTTAAGTATATGCATATTAGGGTTCCATATACATGGTTCAGTTTCTCTATCTCAATTTTTTCTCCGCCTCACTCCCTATCACCCTCAGTCCTCAGTCCTTACTCCTCACCAGTTCTCCTCTAGTTCGCCACTTGCCACATGGCTCAAGCCTTCACAAATTCTCCGCCTCATGGCTCACGCCCCCCACGGCTGAGCCCGTTAAGACTCAGTTTTCTATTATATTTTTCCGGCAGAGCATTGTACTAAGGTCAGTGTTTCATATCTCATTTCTGAATTCGTTTTTGTTTGTTATCTTAGAAACACCAATTTAGGCTTCTCTTAGAAATCAGATTTTGCATATTTACTTGGATGATTTTCTAAATCCGTAGTTATATGGGTATCCAATTTCTCTTTTTCGTCTATCAAATATGAGTAGCAAGAACTAAAGCTTCTCTTTTTTGTACCTTTTCTGGTATTGCTCTTGACTGCCTTTTTAGGACTACTGTCTAGTGCAATACCTAAAGAGAATAGGAATCGATACATGGATTTTTTAAGCCCATTTTAGTTTTTAATAAACTGAATGTATAAGGAACAAACACATAAATAAAGTTAGTAGTATTTATATCTGATTTGAATATGTTATTGTCACAACTTTGCTTTTCTGTTTAGTGTTTATAGTGTTTGTATCTGATTTCTCTTGGGTGAAGGATATACAGTGTATATTATACACATAGTACGTACCCACTGCCATCTTTATCAAAATGTTGAAATGCAGTAAATAGTATTAGGAAATATTGTAAATATCTTTTGTGTATCTTTTTATTATTGGTAGAATATTCTCTCATTAATTGTACAATCCTATAGTTGGTAGGTTTTGATTTTCCTTCATTATTGTAATCCTATAGTTGGTAGGTTTTGATTTCCCTGTACTCTACATATACTTTGGTGAGCAATACAAGAAACTTACTTCTCCCAAAACTCTCTACATGGTATCATACGCCAGTGGCTTATCGCCAAACAAACCCTAAATACATACTACCCGCCGCCGCTGTAGCTCCTCTCATCGGAGCCCGTCGCCGCCGCCGCTGCACTAATCGGCAGCCCTCTTTTTCTCGACGTCGTTCAGCGCCTCCTCTCCTTGCCTCACGCTCATGGCCGCCACGACGTCAACCGCGCCTCTCCAGCCGATTGCCATCAATGCATCGGCTCAAATCCCACTCAAATTGGACTCCACTAATTACCTGGCGTGGAAATTTCAGTTTCGAACCCTCCTTACGGGTTACGATCTCCTCGGATTCTTGGACGGATCGAAGCCATGCCCACCGGCCACTATCGTCGACAACGACGTGACTTCCCCCAATCCAGCATATCCTTACTGGATTCGCCAGGACAACCTTATTCTCAGTGCCATCATCTCGTCGATCACACCGACGATCATCTCCTTCATTGCCGTTGCGAAAACCTCTATAGAGGCCTGGGACATCCTCATGCGCACATACGGCACCGATTCTCGTGGTTGTATCATGGCTCTCAAACATCAGCTCCATAATCCGGTAAAAAGTTCTAAATCTATTACTGACTTTATGCATGGTATTCGCGTGATTGTGGATGAATAATCTCTCCTGGGTGTTACCGTTGATTCTGATGATCTTGTCATAAAGGTTCTAAATGGTCTTGATGACCCGTATATGGAACTCTCTCATGCCATCCAAGCCCGTGAGTCTCCCATCTCTTTTGCTGAATTACATGACAAGCTGTTAAGCATGGAGGCTCAGATTACTGCTCGTGTGCCGGCCACCTCCGTCACATCCGACTCGGCTCCGGCGGCCTTCATCGCCGGATAGCAGCCAGTCTGTCACCGATTCGGTCGCCGCGGGCGCGGGCGCGGCCGCATCAGCCGCGGGTCAGTCTCCGGTCGCGGTGGTTACTCGAGCAATGGCCAATCTCGCGGGTACAATGGGAAGTGCCAATTCTGCAGTGAATTTGGCCACTCCGCGCGCCGCTACCCATCCTATCCCGTCTCCGGCGCCAACCAGCCCCCTTACGGTGGACCATTGTCGCGGCCAGCTTATGCTTCGCTGCCCTATCCAGCTGCTCACACAGCCCATCACTCTCCGACGATTCCTTCTGCATCCAATTGGATCCTGGACTCTGGTGCCTCTCATCACATAACCTCTGACCTTGCCAACATGTCTCTTCACAGTCCTTACACTCGCTTCGACAATGTGGTTATTGGTAACGGTGAAGGTTTGACAATTACTCATACTGGACAACTTAACAGTCATTCCTCTCTTTTATTACCTGGGCTCTCTGTGTTCTACATATGCGTAAAAATTTGATCTCTTTTTCCCAATTATGTCGTCACAATAATGTTAATGTTGTTCTTTCTGATACTGATTTTCAGGTGAAGGATCGTCGCATGTGGGCAACGCTCGTTCGCGGCCCACTTAGGGGAAACACCTACTACTGGCCGGCGGCTTCCACTCTCCCATCTGCCCTCACGGCACAAAAGCTCTCTGCGTCATTGTGGCATTCTCGGTTTGGTCACCCATCAGCTAAAACCCTGCGTCATTTAGTGTCGTCTAGCAGTATAGAGTCCAGTAATGTGTCTGATCTTACCTGTGTATCTTGCAAGCTTCATAAGTGTCATAAGTTACCTTTTTCTGAGTCAAGTCTATCTTCTACTGCTCCCCTGGAGCTTATTTTCTCCGATGTATGGACCTCTCCGATTATTTCTAATGAAGGGTCTAAATATTATGTCATCTTTGTTGATCATTTCTCTAAGTATGTTTGGTTTTTTCCTTTACGCCGTAAATCTGATGTCTCACAAACCTTCCCCATTTTTAAATCCATTGTAGAGAAATATTTCTCTGCTAAAATCATTACTCTGTATAATAACAATGGGGGTGAATTTCTCGCTTTACGCTCTTTTCTTGCCTCTCATGGCATCTCCCATCTTACGTCACCTCCTCATACTCCTCAGCACAATGGCTATGCTGAACGTCGTCACCCTCATATTGTCGATACTGGTGTCACTCTCCTTCATCATGCCTCTATACCTCTCATTTATGTTAGAATATACGCTTAACGCTAGAGGGGGGGGGGGGTGAATAGCGATATGATAAAAAACAATGTAAACTTGCGGAATTAAAAATTGCAGGATTGAAATAAGTGCGGAAAAAAAATAACAAGGAAAGAACGCACCGAATTTATCCTGGTTTACCATAACTTGTGGCTAGTCCAGTCCCCGAGAGACTCTCTCGAGATTCCACTAACTCCGTTAAGCTTACGGGTGCTTAACAAACCGTTACAAACTGAGAACTTGAGTCACACAAGCCTCAACAACCTTTGCTCGAAGATACAACACTTCAAGACTTCAACAGAAGAAATGAAAACGTTCCTTCTTACAAACACAAGGGATTAACACTTCCCTTCAAGTGTATACAAACACTTAGCACTCAAGAAAAAACTCTCTTTAAGAGTAAATATGAGTAAAATAAATACGCTCAAGAACACAACAACTTTCGTCAAGAGTTTGGCTCTCAAAAACTTATGAAATGAATAGAAAATGATTGATATGAGAGTATGTAAGCCTTAGCAAGAATGTGATCAGTTGTTGTACTTAGAAGACTGATTTTGAGTTGTATTTATAGTGTACAAAACATCCAAAACCGTTGCTTAATTGCCAATCATGAATTGCTGATTTTGTGCTGAGATAATCGATTATCTGATTTGCATAATCGATTATCTTCCAATCGTTCAAAAATCATTCCCAGATTTTAAGCAGAATAATCGATTATCCAAATCGTATAATCGATTACCTGACAACGTTCAAAAATCATATTCAGATTTTTACTTAGCATAATCGATTATCAGATTGTGTATAATCGATTATCTTTCAGAGTTTAAAAATACTTTGGCAACGGTCATTTACATAATCGATTATGCTATAAGGATAATCGGTTATCTTTGATGTTTTGAAAACTTCGGACTACACTGTCTTAACATAATCGATTATCATAATGTACATAATCGATTATTTTACAGTCTTGAAAAATCTGATAGACACTGCCTCAACATAATCGATTATCATAAGGTGCATAATCGATTATCTTACAGCTTTGAAAAATCTGATGGACACTGCCTCAACATAATCGATTATCATAAGGTACATAATCGATTATCTTGCAGCTTTGAAAAATCTAATGTACACTGCCTTAACATAATCGATTATCATAAGGTACATAATCGATTATTGTTCAGCTTTGTAAATCTGGTGTACATTGTCTTAACATAATCGATTATCATAAAGTACATAATCGATTATCTTTTTCCAGATTTGAGAGGCATGTTTAAAAATCATTTTGGCAAAAATAAAATGTTTGAAAATCATTTTGCTTTAAGTTAAATATGCATGATTTTACGAGAGAAGCCAAGTCTTGAGTCAATTGTCGGATCAAGATCACAATTAAAGAACGACTCATGTATAACTTTGTTTCTTTGCTTAAACTTGATCTTTGTTCGTCTTGTGCTTGAACCTCGTTATGTGTCAATTGCGCGCTTGTGCTTGGACCTCGTCATATGTCAATTGCGCGTCGCTTGTCATTTATCAAAATCTACAAATATGAACACACGTTTAGTTTAGTGCCTTGAGAACGTGTTTCAACAATTTCCCCCTTTTTGATAATGGCAAACCAATATCGGGATATGCATATTAGATAATTCATAATGACGATCCAAGACAAGTATATAGATATGCAATTAGTTCCCCCTCAATATATGAATTCCCCCTCAATTTATGCCAATAAATATTAAGTGCATAGCCCCTTATTCCTCCCCCTTTTGACATTATCAAAAAATAAGTAAATAACTAGTTTAATGATTAACCAATATTGCAATTACATAAATGGGACAATAAAACAAATAATGCCAACATAATCGATTAGTGATACTTGATAATCGATTATGTACTTAAGAGAAATCGATTATTCTTAAGAGAAATCGATTATTCTGCACCAGTGCTTTATAATTCCCCCTGCCTTTAGGGCGATACCTGCAAAAGAGAATTAGGCGCCTCCGACGCTCAAGTTAGTAATTATGTGAAAGGAAAAATGCAATGCATGACTTAGATCAACGTGGAGTCAAGAATCCCGAGTTCACTACGAATTCGGAAAAAGGACTCTTTCTCTAATGGCTTAGTGAAGATGTCGGCCAATTGATATTCGGTTTCAACAAACTCAATTTCGACATCACCTTTGAGAAAGTGATCTCTTATGAAGTGGTGCCTAATTTTAATGTTTTTTGTTCTTGAATGAAGAACGTGGTTCTTCGTCAAGCTTATGGCGCTAGTATTATCACATCTAAGAGGGATATGATCGATACTAAGTCCATAATCCGAGAGTTGTTGTTTCATCCAAAGGATTTGAGCACAACAACTCCCCGCGGCTACATAGTCAGCCTCGGTTGTGGATAACGCAACACTTACCTGTTTCTCACTAAACCAAGAGACGAGAGAGCTACCGAGCAAATGGCAAGTGCCACTAGTGCTCTTGCGGTCCAATTTGCAACCCGCAAAATCGGAGTCGGAATAGCCAACAAGTTGGCATGAAGAACCTTTGGGATACCATAGTCCCACATTTGTAGTACCAACAAGATTCTTCATTATCCGCTTTACCACAGTTAGGTGCAACTCCTTCGGACATGATTGATATCGAGCGCATAAACATACGCTAAACATGATGTCCGGTCTACTAGCAGTAAGATAAAGAAGGGATCCGATCATACCTCGATACTTCTTTGTGTTGACTTCCTTACCTTTCTCATCTTTGTCAAGATGGTTGGATGTGCTCATTGGAGTGGCTATTGCTTTGGCGTTGCTCATTTCAAATCGTTTTAGCAACTCTTTGCAATATTTAGATTGACAAATGAAAGTTCCTTCTTTCATTTGTTTCACTTGCAACCCCAAGAAGAAGGTTAGCTCACCCATCATTGACATCTCAAATTCGCTTGTCATTAAATCAGAAAATTCCTTGCACAAAGCATTGTTAGTAGCACCAAAAGTAATATCATCCATATAGATTTGAACTAATAAAATATTATTGTTTTTATGCTTAATAAATAGTGTGGTGTCAACTTTCCCCCTAATGAACTCATTGTCCAAAAGAAATTTGCTCAATCGTTCATACCAAGCTCGGGGAGCTTGTTTAAGACCATAAAGGGCTTTCTTAAGTTTAAAAACATGATCGGGAGATTTAAAATCTTCAAAGCCCGGGGGTTGTTCAACATAAACTTCTTCTTGAATAAAACCATTTAGAAAAGCACTCTTTACATCCATTTGATATAAATTGAAATTCATAGAAGAGGCAAAAGCAAGTAATAAACGAATAGCTTCTAACCTTGCTACGGGTGCATACGTTTCTTCATAGTCAATTCCTTCTTCTTGATTGTAACCTTTTGCTACAAGCCTAGCTTTGTTTCTAGTGATTACACCATTTTCATCTAATTTATTTCGAAAAACCCATTTCGTACCAATTATGGTATGATTGTCGGGTCTTGGCACCAATTCCCAAACGTCATTTCGTTTGAATTGGTTAAGCTCCTCTTGCATTGCCAAGGTCCAATGCTCATCCCCAATTGCTTCGGAAATGGTTGAGGGTTCAATTTGAGAAACGAAAGCAGTATGTCCTAAGGTGTTCTTAAGATTGTTTCGAGTACTTACCTTTTGTTCAATGTCGCCAATTACCTTGTCGAGAGGATGGTCTTTGATTGTCCTCCACGCGTTGGGCAGTTTCGTTTCTTTCTCCAGTGGTGGCGCTTCCTCCGATGATTGTTCCAAGATTTCATCTTGAATTTCCTTTGGATTTTCCTCTTGTACATTGTCTTGAGGACTTATTTTGTTTAAAATACCTGCAAGATCAAAACCAGAATCCTTTCTCGCCAAGTGAGCATTATTTTCGGAAAACACAATATGAGTAGATTCCTTAACAGTTTCGGTTCTATTATTGAATACTCGGTATGCTTTGCTACGTGATGAATAACCAAGAAAAATTCCTTCATCCGATTTGGCATCAAATTTTCCCAAGTTATGTTTTCCGTTGTTATGAATAAAGCATTTACAACCGAAGACTCTAAGATGTGATAGGTTAGGTTTCCTTCCCTTGTAGAGTTCATAAGGAGTTTTCATGAGTATTGGTCAAATGACTACTCTGTTCAAAACATAGCATGCGGTACTCACGGCATCCGCCCAAAATTGTTTGGGAATATTAGCCTCATCGAGCATGGTTCTAGCCATCTCTTCGAGACACCTATTTTTCCGTTCCACCACTCCATTTTGTTGTGGTGTACGTGGAGCAGAGAAGGTGTGCTCAATACCGAGTTCGTCACAAAAGTCCGCGAAGAGATTGTGATCGAACTCTCCCCCATGATCACTTCTTATGGAAGTGACGGTTGTGTTCTTTTCATTTTGAACACGTTTAAGAAAACTTTTAAAATTATGAAAGGCCTCACTTTTGTGAGAAAGAAATAGTGTCCATGTGAATCTAGATTAATCATCAACAATAACAAAAGCATAGCGATTTCTACCAAGACTTTCAATGCGAGATGGTCCAAAAAGATCCATGTGAAGAAGTTGCAAAGGTCTAGTAGTTGAAACAATATTTTTCGATTTGAAAGATGCTTTTGATTGTTTCCCTTTTTGACAAGAATCACAAATAGTGTCATTTTCAAATTTCAAATTTGGAAGACCAATAACTAAATTTTGTGAAACCAATTTGTTTAAAAGATGCATGTTGATATGAGCTACTCTACGATGCCATAACCACATATCATCTTCTTTACTCATAAGACAATTCACATACTTTGATAAAGAATTTTCGAGATCGACAATATAGATGTTATCAATTCTAATACCACGAAGAATAATTTTAAAATCACTCCGACGAAAAACTAAACATTCTTCCGAATCAACCAAAACAAGATTTCCCTTGTCACATAATTGACTTATGCTCAAGAGATTATGTTTTAGACCTTTAACTAGCAATATATGCTTAATGGAAGAAGATTCATCCTTACCGACCGATCCAATGCCGATAATTTTTCCTTTGTTATTATCTCCAAAAATAACGTTTCCTCCTTCCTTGTGTTTTAGTTGAAGGAATTTTGATGCGTCTCCGGTCATATGTTTGGAGCATCCACTATCAAGGTACCAAAGTACACTTGATCCCTTCAAATACACCTACAAGACAAATTAATGAGTTTTTGGTACCCAAGCTGTTTTGGATCCTTGTGAGTTAGGTGTAACGTGGTGGTGTGGTTGACATGCGGTGAAGTGTCTGTGTCTAGTAAAACAAACAGGAGCAATATGTCCTATTCGACTATAATAATGACAAATGACATTAGGATTATGCATTCTTCTAGGTTGGTAGTAGTTGGAGGTACGAAAATCGTTTGCTCTATTTTTGACAATATGGCTATTGCGCAATTCGTGAAAATCATTTCTCCTACTGTTTGTTCTAGGATATGCAGCGTTTCTAGAATAATTATTTCTTGGTCGAGTGTGTCTAGGTTGCGATTGTTGAAAGCCATTTCTAGGTGTTCTAAATTGTTCAACGTTTCTTCTAGTGTTTGGTCTAGCATGCATGTTGATTCTAGGAGTGTTATATCTAGGTTGAACGTTTATTTTATTTATCCTAGGTTGAGCCTTAGGTTGTTGGGGGATGGCTTCAACTTTTTCTTTAGGCTCGTTTTTGAAACCTATGCCATGTTTGGTCGATTTCAAATTGACAAGAACATCATTCAAATTTTTATGAGAAGAATTGAACTTATCTAGGGTGCCCTTAAGTCTTTCTACTTCATCTTTTAGATGCATGCAAGAAATACAATTTTTACTAGAACTCTCGGGTTTGTCGGCGCTTCTCTTGCCGAAAAATTTGTTTTCTTCTTTCAACTTCTCATTTTCCAAAATCAATTTTTCCAAATCCTTTTCTTTCAAAGAGAGTTGTTTTTCAAAATCATTTTCTTTCAAAGAAGAATTTTTCTTTACGTCTCTAACAGTTTCGGAAGCTCTAATGAATTCACTATACAATTCATCAAAAGCATTTTGCATTTCCTCAAGAGAAAAGAAATTTTTAGAAGAAATTTGACATACCTCTTCTTGATTGTCTTCGTGTGCCATGAGACATAGATTTGCGGTTTCGTCTTCTTCATCGTCGCTTGATTTGTCTCCGGAGTCGCCTCCCCAAGATATGTATGCTCGTTGTTTCTTGAAGGGTTTCTTCTCCTTTTTGACATTTGGGCAATTTGATTTAATGTGCCCGATTTCTCCGCATCCATAGCACTTTACTTGATCTCCTTGTTGTTTGCCTTTTCGTTCATACTCTTTTCGCATGAACTTTTGAAACCTCTTAATAACGAGTCCGAACTCGTTATCTCCGTTGTTTGAGTCCTCATCATTTTGAGGTTGAGCCGTGCTCGCCTTGAGGGCGATTCTTTGTTTCTTTTGATCATTAAAAGGAGGGTTAAGTATAGTAGATTCATAGGTTTTAAGATTACCTCTTAGTCCGTCGATGGTGACATTTGAAATGCCGATAGACTCTTGAATCGCGTCGGCCTTGGAGCGCCATTCCAGAGTGAGACTTCGGAGAATTTTTCGGACAAGTTCCTTATCCGTGAAGGTCTTCTTAAGAGCATGTAGGTCATTGATGATTTTTGAAAATCGTTCGAACATGTCATCGATCCTCTCGCTTTCCTTCATGTGAAACAGTTCATATGCATGGGTTAGAAAATCAATTTTAGCTTCTCTTACCTGGTCCGTACCTTCGTACGTGATTTCCAGCTTATACCACATTTGCTTAGCCGTTGTGCAACATGATATTTTTCTGTAATCATCAGCATTTACAGCACAATACAATAAGTTGATGGCTCAAACGTTGTTCTGCACTTTTCGGATATCATCCGCATCGTATTCATCTTCGGATTTTGGAACCCATTCATTTTCAACCTTTTTGGTTGGAATTTGTTCTCCCTTCGTTATAACCTTCCATAGATGAAAATTATTCGATTGGATGAATATTCTCATCCTCTCCTTCCAGTACGTATAGTTTGTGCCATCGAATAGTGGTGGTCTAGTGGAGCATTGTCCTTCACCTATTCCTGCATTAAAGTCACGAGTAGAAGACATGGATTGTTTCTCTCAAACGGTTAAGTCTTTCAGAGAGTTGGGCTCTGATACCAATTGTTAGAATATACGCTTAACGCTAGAGGGGGGGTGAATAGCGTTATGATAAAAAACAATGTAAACTTGCGGAATTAAAAATTGCAGGATTGAAATAAGTGCGGAAAATAAATAACAAGGAAAGAACGCACCGAATTTATCCTGGTTCACCACAACTTGTGGCTAGTCCAGTCCCCGAGAGACTCTCTCGAGATTCCACTAACTCCGTTAAGCTTACGGGTTCTTAACAAACCGTTACAAACTGAGAACTTGAGTCACACAAGCCTCAACAACCTTTGCTCGAAGATACCACACTTCAAGACTTCAACAGAAGGAATGAAAACGTTCCTTCTTACAAAAACAAGGGATTAACATTTCCCTTCAAGTGTATACAAACACTTAGCACTCAAGACAAGACTCTCTTTAAGAGTAGATATGAGTAAAATAAATACGCTCAAGAACACAACAACTTTCGTCAAGAGTTTGGCTCTCAAAAACTTATGAAATGAACAGAAAATGATTGATATGAGAGTATGTAAGCCTTAGCAAGAATGTGATTAGTTGTTGTACTTAGAAGACTGATTTTGAGTTGTATTTATAGTGTACAAAACATCCAAAACCGTTGCTTAATTTCCAATCATGAATTGCTGATTTTGTGCTGAGATAATCGATTATCAGATTTGCATAATCGATTATCTTCCAATCGTTCAAAAATCATTCCCAGATTTTAAGCAGAATAATCGATTATCCAAATCGTATAATCGATTACCTGACAACGTTCAAAAAATCATATTCAGATTTTTACTTAGCATAATCGATTATCAGATTGTGTATAATCGATTATCTTTCAGAGTTTAAAAATACTTTGGCAACGGTCATTTACATAATCGATTATGCTATAAGGATAATCGGTTATCTTTGATGTTTTGAAAACTTCGGACTATGCTGTCTTAACATAATCGATTATCATAATGTACATAATCGATTATTTTACAGTCTTGAAAAATCTGATAGACATTGCCTCAACATAATCGATTATCATAAGGTGCATAATCGATTATCTTACAGCTTTGAAAAATCTGATGGACACTGCCTCAACATAATCGATTATCATAAGGTACATAATCGATTATCTTGTAGCTTTGAAAAATCTAATGTACACTGCCTTAACATAATCGATTATCATAAGGTACATAATCGATTATTGTTCAGCTTTGTAAATCTGGTGTACATTGTCTTAACATAATCGATTATCATAAAGTACATAATCGATTATCTTTGTCCAGATTTGAGAGGCATGTTTAAAAATCATTTTGGCTAAAATAAAATATTTGAAAATCATTTTGCTTTAAGTTAAATATGCATGATTTGATAAAAATAATTTTACGAGAGAAGCCAAGTCTTGAGTCAATTGTCGGATCAAGATCACAATTAAAGAACGACTCATGTATAACTTTGTTTCATTGCTTAAACTTGATCTTTGTTCGTCTTGTGCTTGAACCTCGTTTTGTGTCAATTGCGCGCTTGTGCATGGACCTCGTCATATGTCAATTGCGCGTCGTTTGTCATTTATCAAAACCTACAAATATGAACACACGTTTAGTTTAGTGCCTTGAGAACGTGTTTCAACAATTTACTGGCCTTATGCCTTTGCTACAGCAGTCTACCTCATTAATCGTCTTCCCAAGACAAACCTCTCGATGCGCTCCTCCTTTGAATCTCTCTTCCAGAAACACCCCAACCTTGCCAAATTACGTGTCTTCGACTGTCAATGCTTCCCTTGGCTTCTGCCCTACACCTCACACAAAATGGAACCCAGATCTCGTGCCTGTGTCCTCTTCGGCTACTCTACTACTCAAAGCACCTATCTCTGCTTTGATCCCTCAACGTCTAAAATCTTCGTCTCGCGTCATGTCACCTTCCATGAAGATGTCTTCCCGCTCTCCAAAATGTCTAACCCCGAGTCTCCCCTTGTACCCATTCCGGTCTCCCTAGGAGTCCTTCCGCTGCCGCCACCAGTACCTACCGTTGCTCCCACTAGCGATCCTTCACCAGACGCACTTCCGGCGCCAC
Source organism: Nicotiana benthamiana (assembly GCA_034376525.1). Lineage (NCBI taxonomy): Eukaryota > Viridiplantae > Streptophyta > Magnoliopsida > Solanales > Solanaceae > Nicotiana > Nicotiana benthamiana. Next base: position 29,201,689 of record CM067332.1, on the reverse strand, counting down.
CGCCCGCGCCACCAGCGGCCCCTGCCGCCGCTACACCCATTATGCCGCCTCCTGCATCCTCTCAGGGTGGTCATCATATGCAGACTCGCAGCAAAAATAACATCTATATGCCTAATAGGAAGTTTGGTATGTCTGCTGTCACCTCTCCTGCTGTTACTAAACCTCAGACCCTGTCCAGTGCTATGGCTGATGAGCGCTGCCGCTCTGCTATGTCATCAGAGTTTGATGCTCTGCTACGGAATGACACTTGGGATCTTTTCCAGCCTGATTCTTCGCAGAATGTTGTGGGTTGCAAGTGAGTTTATCGCATCAAACGCAAGCCTGACGGTACCGTGGATAAGTTCAAAGCCCGGCTTGTTGCAAAGGGCTTTCATCAGCGTCCAGGTGTGGATTTCCAGGAGACTTTCAGTCCGGTTGTTAAGCCGGCAACTGTGTGTTTGGTTGTCAGTATAGCTGTATCCAAGGGCTGGCCTCTTCGTCAAATGGATGTGAACAATGCCTTTCTTCACGTGAGGCTTACAGAGGATGTTTATATGGCACAACCACCGGGCTTTATTGACAAAGCATATCCATCCTATGTCTTTAAGTTACAGAAAGCTATTTATGGTCTCAAATAGGCACCCCGGGCATGGTACAGTGCGCTCCGCCAAAGCCTTCTGACCATGGGTTTCGTCAACACTACCTCTGACACTTCGCTCTTCGTCTTTCATCACTCTGGTATTACGGCCTATTTTTTGGTGTATGTTGATGATCTCATATTGACTAGTAATGATTCTGCTTTCTTGAACCGTGTGATTGACTCTCTTGGGTCTCAGTTTTCTCTTAAAGACATGGGTGATCTAAGCTACTTTCTTGGTGTTGAAGTTCTGCGCAGCTCCAAGGGGTGTTTTCTTTCTCAGCGGAAATATGTTGTTGATCTTTTGACTCATCATAATATGCTGGAGTCAAATCCTGTTCAGACGCCAACAGCGACGTCAACTCGCCTTCATCTGGCCGACGGCTCGGCCCCTGCCAACGCATCCGCCTATCGCCAGGCCCTTGGGGGCCTCCAGTATCTCTCCTTCACTCGTCCTGATATCTCCTTTGCTGTGAATAAACTCTCACAGTTCATGCATGCTCCTACTGTCACTCATTGGGTGCAGTTAAACGCATATTCCGGTATCTGAATGGGACGCGTGACTTTGGCGTCTGGCTCCGTCCTTCATCTGCTGTACCTCTGCATTGTTTCTCTGATGCTGATTGGGGTGGAAACTGTGATGACCGCTCCTCAACTGGTGCCTATGTTGTTTTTCTAGGGCCAAATTCTATTTCCTGGAGCTCCAAAAAGCAGCGTTCCGTTGCACGATCATCTACTGAGGCTGAGTATCGTGCCATTGCTTCTGCTGCCGCTGAAGTACGTTGGCTTCATTCCCTGCTGTGTGAGCTTCATGTCCCTCTTCCAGCTGCTCCTGTCATTTACAGTGACAACATTGGCACCACTTATCTCTGTGCCAACCCTGTGTTTCATTCTCGCATGAAACACATCTCCATTGATTATCACTTTGTTCGTCAATTGGTCCAGAATGGGTCCCTTCGTGTTGCTCACGTATCCTCTGCTGATCAGCTTGCTGATGCTCTCACCAAGCACTTATCTCGTCCTCGGCTTCTTCTGCTGATGTCCAAGATTGGCATGTCCTCCGGCCCTCCATCTTGAGGGGGCGTATTAGGAAATATTGTAAATATCTTTTGTGTATTTTTTTATTATTCATAGAATATTCTCTCATTAATTGTACAATCCTATAGTTGGTAGGTTTTGATTTTCCTTCATTATTGTACAATCCTATAGTTGGTAGGTTTTGATTTCCCTGTACTCTATATATACTTTGGTGAGCAATACAAGAAACTTACTTCTCCCAAAACTCTCTACAAATAGTTTCGTCTCTTTCTATCCTGTGCTTATGCATGGCGGCGATGATGAATTGATTCAATGTAGTCAATTGAGCCATTTCATCTCTTTGGCAAAGGCCATGATAATATATATCAATATTCTTAATTTTAGTTTTACCTTATCGGGTAAACCAATAACCAAACCGATAATGATCAATAATCGATTAACTGATAACCGGACCAATATCTTATCGGTTTGCTTATCGCTTTATCATATTTATAAACCGATAACCGATAGGCAAAACCGATAATATTCATAACTGACTGATGCCTACCCCTAACTGGAGCACTAGTGCTCCAAACTCTAGTATATTATACTGGTCCGGTATACTTGCTAGAACTCCAGTATATTATGCTGAAGTTCTAGTGTATTTTTGTTGGAACTCCATCATACATACTTATCTTGGAACTCCAATATAATATGCTAGAGTTTAAGTATACTTATGTTGGAACTCCAGCGTAATATAATGGAGTATTTTTTGGGTTTTGAATAGTATTTTCACTCATATTTATCTTTACATGAAAAGTAACTAAATTTCGATTACTTTTGAAATTGATTATTTTGAACGACCAATTGTAAATCTAGCTATTTTTGAATTTTTGTAAAGCTTTAATACGTAATTAGTACCATACTTTAATCCGAAAAGGGTCAGAACTATCCCTAACGTATTGACGCCAATTTAAAAATACCATCCGTTAACCTATTTTGAAAAACATGCCCCTACCGTTAAAATTCTGGTATATTTATGCCCCTAAATCTATCAAGTTAGTTAAAAATGACCCTACCGTTAACCTATTTTGAAAGAAATGTCCCTACTGTTTTAAATATAAGTACAGTCAGTTGTTAGACTTAGGGGTATAAATATGTCAAATTTTTAATAGTAAGGATATTTTTTTGAAAATAAGTTAACGTAGGGCATTTTTGAAGTGGAGTCATGTTAGAGGCACTTATGACTCTCTCTATCAAGCGATTAATCTGTCATTTCTTTAGCTGACAAACAAATACCCTTAACCGGTGTTAACTCGCACTTTCTTCTTCATTCATCCTCCTTTTTCACGCTAACTCTCAAAGAACCCTCCTTCTTCTTTTTTGTACATTCAAGGTACGACGATTACACGTCTCCTGAACCAGAAGAAGATGAGATATAGAAAGGATAAATGCGATCTGATAATTGGAGGACTAGTGTTAATTGTTAGCAGTTGGGTAATGGGAGTAAAAGGGTCGATCCATGAGTACAAGAATGAAGCTTTTATTCCTCGTTTTAATTCATTCTTCTTCCATGGTGGTAGTGAAGGTCTTTATGCTTCTAAGGTGCAAGATTCTTCACTTCCCCTTTCTAATGACACCAATAATAAACCCCTTAATGGCAAGTCTTTCATCAGGTACCCAATTTTTGTGTTTTTCCAGTTTATGCATTTGGCTATTTTTGTCAATTTTGAGAATTTATTTTTGTGTTGCAAGTTGTAGATGTAGGTGTGATCCTGAATCAAAGCTGGCTAGAAAAATTACAAGGAAGAAAATTGAGATTCTAGTAGATTTGAAATGAGGATTGCAAAAGTTATTAAAAATATGGAGATGTTTTGTGAATCCAATTTTACAAATTGAATGAGTTAGGTAGATAAATTTATGTCCAACCAGACTTTTTAGTGTGCCAGCCAAAGTTATTGAAAATATGGGTGATATGTACTTATTGTTTGCATAGCGAATTTGACACTCAAATAGATTAAGAATGCAAAGTGTGGAACGTGAAAGTTATGTTAGTTAAGCAATTGGTAAGGATAAATGTTCTTCATGGAAATTATTTTCTTAAAAATATATTTGACGTGGAAATCAATTTATGGATCATTTTTCAGATGAAGTAACTACACATTGCAGCAGGTTTTCTCAACAATTTATGTTAGATTACATTAAAGTGGGAGATTTTCCATACAGGACAATAGTGTTTTATTCAGCAATTGAGGAAGCTGCGATGGGTCTTTGCAAACTTCAGTCTATATCTATTTATGTGCTATGTTTTAAAAAAAAAAAGAACTCACTTATTAACTTCTATTAATTACACGGTTACCCCCCCCCCCCCCCTTCTTCTTCATCATTGCCACTTCCCCTATAATTGGAACTTCATTACGTAAGGTGATTAGGCATGACGTGGCACATCTTCAACTTACCGAGGACATGACTCTAGATAAGAGGGTATGGAGATCAAGGATTTGGGTAGAAGGTTAGTAGGTAGTCGAGGAGTGATGTCTCACGTTCTTGAGAGTGAGAGTGACAGTTTGGAGCACGTTATCTACTCCTCCTCCTACATAGCAGTAGTGTTATTATTATTCTCGTATTATCTTATTCTGCATTTCTTTATATTACGTGTTGTTTCCTTTGCGTCGGTATCTTACTGTTTTGTTGTCATTATTGTTTCTTTTCTCTAGTATTTTCAACATGGCTTCTTTGCTAAGGTTTTTTTTCAACCTTACTTTGGTTTTTCTTTGAGCCGAGGGACTATCAAAAACAACCTCTCTATCTTACACAAGGTGAGGGTAAGGTCTGCATACACACTACCCTCCCCAGACCTCACTTGTGGGATTACACTATGTATATCATTGTTGTTGGTTGCATATAAAAGTTGATGGCACAAAATAATTCTAGTGATTGTAGGGTCGGCATTAGGATAGTGTTTTGATGAGACTTTTTATGGTTAGAGATTGACAACAACTCTGAGGTGAAATAAGTCATATGGAGTAGAAGTTTGGATATTTTTTATTAGCCGAAAGTTTCAAGATGTTTTCCATAAATAAAATGTTTTGATATTTGTCCTCGCATGACCACGTTCTTTCTCTATCTTTAATAGACTGAACTCAACTCGCTATTGTCTTTATGATGGCTGTTGTGTTTTAGAAATAGAATGTCCAAAATATGTGATGAATAATTTTAGTGACTCGTTGCTTTCTTGCATAATGATTTCAGGTTTGAGACAATCACCTTTAGAAGAACGAAGGAGGCTGCAAATAAGCAAAATGAGATGCAGCAGAGTACTGGAATTGTTGAAGCCATAATAGTCGAGGTCAAAGACAGGAATATGATTGGAGGATCCTATCTTAATTCTGAGGCAATTTGTTGCACCCCTGCTCTTGCCAAGGATGGATCCTGCAAGGTAGGAGAGGTTATAATCCATCAAGATTCTGAGAACCCTGGGTGGCCAAAGCGGATTCAGACGTCCTTTGAAGGAACGAATGAAGAGGCTAATATGGTACTCCAGACTGTCGAGATCAACAAGACTGGAATGTATTATCTCTATTTTATGTTCTGCAATCCAGAACTCCAAGGGACATTAATTAGTGGTAGAAGTGTTTGGAGAAACCCAGAAGGCTATCTACCTGGGAAGATGGCACCACTAATGACATTTTATGGTTTGATGTCTCTAGCGTACCTAATTCTTGGTCTCTTGTGGTTTTTACGTTTCGTACAACACTGGAAGGATATAATACAGTTGCACTATCACATTACTGCCGTGATAGGCCTTGGAATGTGTGAAATGGCTCTTTGGTATTTTGAATATGCAAATTTTAATGCCACAGGTAGCAGGCCAATGGGAATTACCATGTGGGCTGTTACCTTCAGTGCTATAAAGAAGACCGTCTCACGTTTACTTCTTCTAGTGGTTTCAATGGGTTATGGTGTTGTACGGCCCACACTGGGCGGTATAACCTCAAAGGTACTTCTTCTGGGTTTGGTATACTTTCTAGCTTCTGAAGCTTTGGAGCTGGTTGAACATTTGGGAAATATCAATGACTTCTCCGGAAAAGCGAGAATCTTTTTGGTGTTACCCGTTGCTTTATTAGATTCCTGCTTCATTGTATGGATATTTTCCTCATTATCCAAAACTTTAGAGAAGCTTCAGGTGACAAAAACTTTCTTTCTCTGTATTCTGTTCGTTAGAGATTGGTTAAAAATACTAATAAGAAATACAAGATGGTTGATCAGTTGCATACTGCCGTATTCTCTGCTTTCTGAATCTCTTTTTTGCTCAAACTAAAAGATAATCACATTTTCATCATAAACATACTACTTTTCTCTTTTGAAATTTTTTGGTGGATACCTGATGCCTTTAAACTCTGGTTGATGTATAGTTGATTACAAATGCACTGTTGGAGATATAGAGAATCTCAACAATTGAACTGATCTTTGACTCCATCATAGTTCATCACTCTCTTTAAGTCAAGGAGAAGTTTTATAAAATTTCAACAGTTTACGCTTTGTTTTTCTCTTTTTTTGATTGGAGAGTGTTGGTTTTAGTCAATGTGGGAGGAAAACACAAACATCCTTGTATTGAATCTGAAGGCTTCCTTCTTTGCCCATATGTACCTCAGATTCGTAGAAGCTTGACCAAGCTTGAACTGTACCGAAAGTTTACCAATTCTCTAGCAGTTTCAGTTCTGCTCTCTGTTGCTTGGATTGGCTATGAGGTATTCTTTATGGTTCTATTCCCTTTCTCTTTCCTCAATATTATAAGTCTCTTTTCTTGATTACTCTCTGAAATTAATATATTTGTTTATGCAGCTGTACTTTAATGCAAGCGATCCATTGAGTGAATTGTGGCGAAGAGCCTGGATTATCCCTGCTTTCTGGACCATACTGGCATACTTGCTTTTAACGGTGATATGCATTCTCTGGGCTCCTTCGAATAACCCAACCAGGTGAATAATCCCTGTCCCCTTCCTTTTCTTGTCATTGCAATTAGTATAGCTTGCTTCTTTTGTTACTGGCTGGAGATTACTGCAAACGGAGGATTAAGACATACTTCTAAATGTGCTGCATCTTAGTGATGGCTATTGAATTCATTTATAAATGGAAAGCATGCTACATATGCATGACTAGCTGTGAGTATGTGATTGTTGTTGTAAATTGAGTCTTTGGCTTACAGAAGAAAATGATACTGTACTGTCCATTATCAGTGAATATAAGAGATCTATATTGAGTATGAGAAGACAAAGTGCCCAGAGTAACAAATATTTGTTGCCTTCAATATGTGGAGTTGGATGGAAAATAAGACTTGTTTGGAATCATTTTTAGCTGTTAATATTTATCTGCATAAATGGTTTTTGTTGAATTGGTTTTGTTTTTGTTTTGCACGAGTATAACAGTGTGAGTTTAAAGATGTTAGTGGTTCTTTTGATACTTCTCTCCTACTTTTAAAAGTTATATTAAAATGAATGGCCATTACTCGTTTCCTATTAGTTTGAACATGCTAGCGAAAGTAAAATGCTGTCCTTTAGGGGGCAAAACTTATATCTTAATTAATTGAAACAGAAAACAGTATCATATAATTGAAAATGATGCACGAATAGGTGGTCGTTGGAACTAATTGGAATAAAAATCCTTCCTAGAAGTTTTGCCTGCAATATTTGCATGAGTAGAGCTCCTGAATCTCCTCCTTTCCGACAGTTGAATAAGTATGGTGAAGTGAGGAAAACCAATCTGCTTATCTTGTACAAGTTCTAATGAGATGAAACCTCTATATCTCTGCCCTAAACAGGGAACGAAGATAATCCAATTTTTTTCGTTGGCTCTCTTTTTGTATGGTTATGGAAACAGGATGTTCTGTGGCACTTTCTTTGTAGTGGAGTGTCGTTAAATCAACACATGTAATGATGAATTTCATGTGCCAGTAATTATATCTGAACCTCTAGGGATGGCAATTAGGGCAGGGGCGGGCAAGATCTAAATGGAGCAGGGCAGGGCAAATTCCAAGTTAATAACTGAGTCAGGTTATTTTTGTTCTTTTTCCCCAATTCCTACTTCGCACATACACATTATAATGCGTTTCATGTATAAAGTTCACCTGTTGTAGAGTTCACCTTTCCAATTGTTTTCTACTAATTATTAAAAAAATATTTCCTTTCTAATTATCTCCCGAATGAAGTTTAATGACTGATGTTTATAATTAAAATTTGTGCTAGATAAAATGAACAGGATGAACTCTTGAAATGCCAAAATCATTGATGTCCTCAGTTTAGCATCTCCAAATTGAAAGGAAATTTGTCATTATTTGATTGTCTTCTAATAAAAATTATTTCATTAATTTGATTTGTAATTTCCAATAAAGATTTCATAAAAATGTGCATCGCTTTACTTACAAATGTTTTAGTTTTTCCACTCTCACCTTGTTTCAAATATATCATAACAAAGATATGAGAAATTTTTTTTTTTATTTCCTTTTGCTCTAATAATCCCACATTTTCTGGAAAATCATATGTTTAGATCTACAGAGCAAAACTAAGAGTCTGCTGGGTAAATATCAAAGAAAATAATCTACTATAGATTACACTCTTACACCCCCATAATAAGGCGATTGGAATTGTTTAATAGCCAATAAAATATAATATTTTGTCTCCATCTTACAGTGTAGTGAGTCGTTCAATTAAACAAATAAATTTGACCACATTACTTATGCCTGATTTTCCTTGCAATATTTTTTTACTCTACGTGGCTTCCATTTATTCTAGCATCATTCACGAATAATTAATATCACTAATACCATTTATATAAGACATTTTGCCGAACAATATACATAAACAACTCTTATTCACATGTTAATTTTAAATATGTCATTGAAAAGGTAAAAAAAAGAAGTCATAAAAATTGAATAGAATATTACAAAATAAAAAAATGAAGGAGTCTAAACGGGGCGGGGTCACATGTTAATTTTAAATATGTCATTGAAAAGGTAAAAAAAAGAAGTCATAAAAATTGAATAGAATATTACAAAATAAAAAAATGAAGGAGTCTAAACGGGGCGGGGTAGGGCAGGGCAGGGCTTGATAGGGCGAGGCGGGGTAAATTCTGGAAATATGCTAAATAGGCCCTGCCGTACCCCGATTGCCATCCCTTCAGAACCTTCGACATCTTTCATATACCTTCCCAACTCTTCTAAGAAAAGGCAAATCTAATCTTCCTTGTTTCTCTTACTTATTTAAGGTTTAGTTTCGATGAGTTTTGAGGGATCTTGTTTTTCTCTCGCTCATGCAAAGTTTTGTTCGTCTACAAATTCCTTGGTCTGCTGGGGTTAGTCTATTTGTTTGGTTTTTCTGAAAATAGTCTCTAATTTGGTGCCTCTTCACAATTTTACAGATACGCATATTCAGGGGAGACTCTTGATGATGATGAGGAGGGTCTGGCCCTTACAGGCAGTGGAGTAATAGTGGGAGGAGATCTTGTGTCTAAACTGGAAAGGAAGGAGAGGAAGACATCTATTGCAGCAGATCATGTGTTTGGGCTAGGAGAAGTTGTTGAGGAGGATAAAAGAGAATGATGCCATTCATTTCGGGTTGTTCTTTCACTCGTTCATTCATGGACACAGAAGTTTACCCAGATAATATTTATACCTCCTTTTCATTTCCTGTTTTTCGTAAATGACCAGACTGAAATACACGGCAGTTGGAAATTAGCAAGTCGGATCGGAGATCCAAACAACATTGCAGGGAAGATTGGCATCTCTCTGAAGAATAGCCGGAGAAGGCCAGCAGGTGAGCTTGGCATTGAAGTCCAGTTCTCAGAGGCAATCACAATTTTAGGCTTAGTAATTGAAACTATGTACGTGTTGTGAAGTCGATTAGGCTCCATGCTAATTTAGAGTATGCAGAAGACCCTTTTGGTCAGTCATATGTGATAACTAAAACTTCAAATTCAATTATCAATGCTTACTTATTTTGTGCTATAATACTTTTGTATTGTCACTTTCCGTTTTAGGCTTGAGGTACTCGTTGCTGCAGCTCTTGGTATACCAATCTGATACCAATCTGATATGCATGACCAACAAGGGAAAAAGGAAGCAAAAAGAGCCTGCAAGAAACAAGAATAAAGAAAAAGAAATGGTAAACTTAATTTAAGCTAAAACATCATATCATCAATCTGCCTCATGTTTGGTTTGATGATGATATAATAACCAAGCTGAACTTATAAGAGTAGTAAGACTGATATTGTGAAAAGTACCTAAGAATAGGAAGATCAAATAAACTCTAGTGTGCAACAGAGTTTCCAAATATGTATGGAGGAGAGAATGAAACCTGGAAGTCTGATCATCTAAAATGCCTACATGAAAATATGCTAAGATGAATCATGAATGCATGAAAAAGTCTCACTTGGTCATCATCATTTGTATTTTGATCCCATTAATTCTTTTTAGCTTTTCGTTTTATTTTCTTCTTCTCCTCCTCTTTCTTCTTTCCTCTTTCCTTTTTCTTCTGTGTCTTCTTCTCCTACTTCATCATTCTGCATTTTTTTTCTTCTTTCACCTTTTCCTTCTTTTTCTTCCAATAAATTATGACACAACTAAAATTAAAAAATAATGAAATATGATATAGAAAATTGAAGATTCATTACTTATTTGTTATTAAAATTAAGTAGGTAATATCTCATTGAACTTATTGTAGACAATAAATTTTGCGTTGAGAAAATAAAATCAAGACAGAAAAATATAGCAACAATCGTATTATTTTTATTTCGAATATTTGAGTGTTACAATCTCTATGAATCCTTTGGCTCTACTTTCTAGTATAAATTCAAGGTTTTGAGCTTGATCTTGAATTTGAATTCGATTTATCCGTCGCGAACACTTTGATCGTTGTCACGAATTATATCACGAACAAGTAGTCTTAATCTTGAGCGCCTTGTATTTGATTTGACTTCGTTCTTGATCTTGAATATTTGAATCGTTCTTTGTTCTTTAGCTTGAACTTGATTTCTTGAACTTGAAACTTGAAACATGTAGAGGAATCTGCAGTGTTTGATCCACGAGCTCTTTCTTGCTTCTTGTTATCACTTCTGGTCACACTTTTCTGGGTTATGAAACCCCTATTTATCGTTGTGGAAGGGAAGAGTTGTGATAAGAACAAACTCTTTCGACCAATCAAATTAAAGTATGACATGGCAGCATTTGTTTGGCCAGAACATGTCACTAGCATACATGGCATGATTTCATTGGCCTTTTAGTGTGATTTGGCATGTCTTTTCATTTCGACACGTGGCATGATACTATTGGCTCTTGCGTTTGGCTTGGCCCGCTACATCATTTGACACGTGGCACCAGACTGGGCCTCTAGAAAGATGACATCTTGGGCTTAATGAAGTGGGCTTATCATTTTAGCCCAATTAAATGGCTAGCCCAATGGATTAAGACTTATTTATTTAATCCATATATATTGGACTTATACAATTAATTCAATTATATTAGCCCATAATATTTATTTGGACCAATATATCTCGAATTTAAAATATAGTCTAAATTATTTCATGAATTTAATTTATATAAAATTTATAAGCCTACAAATGCCCCTACTTCAATATTTGTCAAGATATTAACTTTTGTAATTTCAAAGGCTAGAATTGAAGTATCCATAACTTAATACACTCCTAAAGTTGAGAGCATATGCTAACTGGTTCTAAGCTTCAATTACTGAAAGCTTGCACTAGTCCTATATGTTGGATAAAGGAAGCCACATAAACTGAATTGAATTTGCATTTGGATTGTCAAACGGAAATTGAAATTGGATTAAATTTGGATTGGCTTACACGTTGACAACGAATTGGTGAGGACTCCAATTGACATCTTATTGTCTTACAAGGATTCCATTCCATACCAACTCTAATTAGAGTAATTGTCGCCGACTCAACAGTCCATGTCCTTCTCAAAGACCAATTGTCGCGACGTCCCACATCGAGAAATCACTATTTGACAACCAACTTTTGTTATCTATATAAACCCCTACATCGTATTTGTTTAGCATTAGTTCGTAGTATTTGCAAGTCATATTGAGTCAAGTTTTGCGAATTCGGAAGCATTGACGCGAAGGTAATTTTCTTTTCTTGTGCTTCTCTTCTCTTGTTATTTTTCTGGTAGGTCAAACAAGAAGGATTTGTTCTTGTTTAACAAGATAATCCACGCATGAAGAAGACAATTTTGGGGTGTGAGGGGATGGGTAGTCATCCCTTCTCAATTACCGGAGAGATTACTCTCAGAATGGCCCGATTCTTGGAGAAATTTCTCTCAGTGTGGCCCAATTCTTGGAGAGATTACTCTCAAAATGGCTCGATTCTTAGAGAGATTACTCTCAATGTGGCCCAATTCTTGGAGAGATTACTCTCAAAATGGCCCGATTCTTGGAGAGATTACTCTCAATGTGACCCAATTCTTGGAGAGATTACTCTCAAAATGGCCTAATTCTTGGAGAGATTACTCTCAATGTGGCCCAATTCTTGGAGAGATTACTCTCAAAATGGCCTGACTACTGGACAATTCTTGGAGAGATTACTCTCGAAATAGCCCGACTACTGGAGAGATTACTCTCAATGTGGCCCAATTCTTGGAGAGATTACTCTCAAAATGGCCCGACTACCGGAGAACATTTCATCCATTTAGACCTTTGTACTCATTCTAATATTCTTGATTTGGACTTTGATGACCCCTATTTTCTTTCTCTTTTTTTTAGCACGAAAAGATGGAACATTCCAGGGACTATATCTCACCTCAAAACTTAGATATCGCATCATCGAGACTGAAGATGGCATAGAACAAACCAAGCTTTTGGTTCACACCTCACAAGTCGGCCGATATGCAACCTCATGGCCTCCTCTAAAGAACTCCCTTTAGGTAGAGAACTGGACCTTGGAAACAAATCAATTTCTAATCCATTATCCAAGATGTGGTCTCTCGAAGCGCAAATCCATTGCCATGTAAATGTTGCTAGTACCCTTCCAAACTTAGGAAGTCGCATAATTCATGGCAAAGTACATTGGGGAAACACCACAACAATCGAGGGCGAGTATCGTCATATTCCAGGATATTGGGAATGGGCTGAAGACGTACTTGGTGGAAGCCAACAAACTCTGAGTACAACAAAGATATACGATGTTGTCTATGCCTCATTTTTCACTTATGATAGAAACTCGAACATTTTGCAAGCATTTTGTGAGGCTTGGTGCCCCAAGACGAACACACTTCTTACATCCGCTGGGGAGCTATCTATATCTCTTTGGAACTTACATATCCTTGGGGGTTTTCCCATTGGGGGTTCTCCGTATGAAGAAGTGGTACTTGAGACAAGAGAACTCATCGGTTTGAATGAAAAACAAGTCAAATTTATTCCTCGATCTTGCGAGTATTTATTTGTTGTATTTCATCATCTTAAGGAAGGTACGGGTGCTACCCAAAAGGTCTCCTTTAGCAAGTGGGCAAGTTTTTAGTATAAAAAAGCTTTAATATATAGACCTGCCTGCTGCAAAAGGAAAAAAAATCTGCACGCCTAAAGTCAACATATATTTCTAATGGAGTTATTCCCGTGACGACGAGGTGGTCGAGTGATCAAGAAACTATATTCTCTAAGCTTAGGGTGAGGTCTGACAAGAAAGATTAAACATATGTAGCAGCATTCTTATAAATTTGGCTATGTGCCTTTATGTTCCCCAAGGTAGAAAACTCCATTCGTCCTGAGACTTTTAAGATGGGAAGCATGATGGTAGGCAAGCGAAAGATTAGCCTTGCAGTCCCAGTTTTGGCGAGTATTTATCATGGTTTGAATAAGATTTTGCGTTCTTCCCAACTCGATCAGGTCAACGTTTCTTTTCCCATTCATTATGTTTACGGCTGGCTTGCACATTACTTCAAAGCCCACTATCCACTTGCTAAGGGTCCTTTCGTCCCTTTGATGGTGGCATACTCAGGAGAGGGGGCTGCAAGGTACTTTGACGAGAAGGATGGAAGAAAACGCATCCACAATGGGGAGGATATAGTTTAGGCACCAATAATGTTAACCAATTCCCCTCCTTATTATTACACGGATAACGATGCCCCTCAAGAGTTGGAATCAAATTACTTTATGAGCTTACGTTTTAATTACCACCCTTTGAGGTATGGTAACTCATTCATCATCGAGCCATATAGCCCGCATCGGTTTGGTCGTCTATTTGGTTTTTACCAGAACGTCCTCTGCTTTTTGGAGAACGATATATGTAACACATCTTTAGATGAAGGAATCAGATTTTGGAGGATTTTCACACTCTGTCAATCTATGTCATGTGTGGTTTTTCCCCCAGCGGGAGATCCTATGGAGAAGCCTTTCTCCACTAATCATATGTCTTGGTGGGAGAAAGTGCGTGTGAAGTTTCTCGAGAATAACTTGCAAGCTTTGGTAGATAATGGTTGGCTAAAGTCTACAACTCCTTTAGGAGGTGAAGATCAAGGTGTTGGAAAGTCGTTCTCAAAAGTTAAAAAATATCAACTCCAATCCCAAAAGTAGTTACGCAACCTAAAAAACGGAAGCTTAAATCCTCAAAGGCATATTTGAAAGAAGTGGTGTGCACTTCAACAGCTATAGAGAAACACCCTCTAGTTCTTCCACTCAACACGCGTGTTCCTCAAGACACAAGCCAGAGTACCAATGAAGATCAAAATTGAAAAAGGAAACGGCCTAACCCAATAGAGATCGTAGAGGTTCAAAGTGTTGATAGTCCCTCAAGAATACATACAGCTTGTAATAAAAATGTAAATTACAATCACCTCGCTTATTCCCTTTCTTTTTTTAGGAGTAGCTTCACTTATAAATTACTTACTTTCTTTGCCTTTTCTTTATGCAGTTAAACACCATTGGGCATCCGATTGTATCCCCATGCGACAAGCCGCAAGTGAGTGATGAATCTGTTGGAGGGCCTACATGTAAAGTGAAGTCATCGTCAAAGGCGTAATCTCTTTCTCATGATGAATACCTAAAAAGACAAACTCCAAATGAGATAACTCGCATTTCACCAATGACAAATACGGCGGTATCTATATTTGAAGGAAAAAACATTGTTTTCAATCGCAAGAAGGAATTCATTTTGGGACTTTGGGAGGATATTTGCAATAGGCTCTCCAAAACGCGTCCGGAATTGATCTCATCTTATAGGGAGCAAATCATTGAGATTTTTGAGGATATGAAGAAGATGAATATTCTGGATTTTTCTCCATTATAAGATTTACTGAATTCTCCTTTTGAACTTGCCGCATCATATGACCAAGAGCGATCCAATATGGTTGATAAGACGAGTGAAGATGAGAAGCTAGAGCTTATTTCCAAAGCTAAAGAGCGTCTCGAATTGGTCAAACTTGAAGCAAGTGAGAAAGTCAAGAAAGTTTCCTCTAATGAAAAGAAATTGAAGAGAGTCGTGAAGAAGTTGCAGACATTACAACAAGAGAGGGAGAACCTCGAAGGTATTATAGAAGCGACTCAAAAGGAGGTTGAAGAGATTTATGAAAAACTTTCAACTACTGAGACTGAGGTCTCTTCATACGACAACATAAATTTGTAGACTATTGATTATTCGGCCAATTTGGAGGAGGAGAAGAAGAACCTGGAGACTAGGTGTCAAGAATTGATCAACTACAAATTTTGTTTAGATTACGCTGTTAGCATTATCTCCCATTTTATCTTTATATTAGGTTGACCTAGTGAATATTTATTTCATCTTAGATAGGATTGCTTCTCGTTTGCTTTACATTACCCGATATTTATCTTAGTTGCATAATTTTCTACTTTACACACTTGTAACGAAAGATTCATATCTTGTCGTTGGAGAGTCCAAATCATGAACCATTTGATTTTTCGAAAACTAGACTTCAATATCTAAAATATATCCAAAATTCAGAATCAAATACCTTCAGAATCGCCCCAGATAATATTTTGGAACCAACTTTAGATTCCACCACGTTGAAAATTTCACATTTGCGTAGTCTCACCAAAAAAATCATGTCTCTGTGTTAAAAATATCGAAATTTCAAACCGTTTGATTTCAAGAAAACTAGACTTCAAGATCTAGAGCATATCCAAAATTCTAAATCAACTACTTCAGAATCTTCCCAAATAATATTTTGAAACCAACTTTATATTGCACCTTGCTATAAATTCCATATTTGTGCAGTCTCACTAAAAAACATATCTTGGTGTAGGAACGGTGAAATTACAAACCGTTTGATTTCATGAAAACTAGACTTCAATATCTAGAACATATCCAAAATTATCAATCAAATAACTTCTTAATCATCTCAAATAATATTTTGAAATCAACTTTAGGTTCCACCACGTTGAAAATTTCAGATTTGCGCGACTTCGTCAAAAGTTTTGTATCTTGAAGTAGGAACTAGGGGTGGGCATATATCGGGTAAAACCAATAATCCGAACCGTTAATTCTTTATTGGGTTATCGGTATTGGGTTATTGGGTTAGCGGTTCGGTAACGGGGTAAAAAAAATTTTTTATTGGGTTATCGGTTCGGTTTCGGTTTGCATTTTTATTATTGGGTAAAAATCGATAACCCAATAAGAATGAAGTAATTTACTAATCTACCCTTAAATATATACTAGGGTTTTTATTTTACTAATTCCCTTCCCTTATTCATTTGTGTCTCTCGACTCTCATTCTATTTCGCCGCAATTCGCAACCCCTCAAGGCTCAAGCTCACCAGTCACCACCAGTTGAAGGAAACTCTCAAGGCTTTGGAATATCTCCATCGACATGGGCACGTCCATCGAGATGTTAAGGTTTGTTAAAACTGATGTTGCCTTGTCGTTGATCCTCAAATTTGCAATATTTGTGGTTTCTTTACAATCTTGTGGTGATGTATGGAAATGAAAAATAGTTTTTACTTGTCGTATCAGTCATTCAAGGAAATGGTTGCAATGTGTTTGGTGAAAGATCAAAATAAAAGGCCAACTGCTGAGAAGTTGTTGAAGTATTCTTTTTTCAGAAATGCCAAGCCTCCAGAGCTTTCTGTAAAAGAAACTTTTTGCTGACTTGCCACCACTTTGGCATCGAGATAAAGCCCTCCAGGTATTTCATAAGTGGATTGTTCTAAGGGTTCATCATTTTTCTTACTTAGCATTGTTTAATGTTGCTTGATGAAATCTCCGTAGATATTACACACCGGAAAAACAAATAAGCAAACAGAAACTTTAGCATTGTTTATCTTATCGGGTAAATCGATAACCGAACCGATAATGATCAATGACCGATAAGCCGATAACCGATAACTAATATCTTATCGGTTTGGTTATCGGGTTATGATATTTGTAAATCGATAATCGATAGGCAAAACCGATAATTTCCAAAACCGAACCGAACCGACCGATGCCCACCCCTAGTAGGAACGTTGAAATCATGAACCATTTGACCTAATGGAAACTTAACTTCCAAGTATATAACATGTCCAAAATTCAAGATTTAATGCCTTACAGATACATTCAGATAATATTTTGAAGTCAATACTAAATTCTGATACACCGACAGTTTCAAATTTGCGCGACTTCACCAAATATTTTGTATCTTGATATGGAAGACTCGAGGTCGGAATACGTCTTAATTGCCATAAATCGAAATTTGAGAGCCATATTATCACATATATCTTGAGGTTCAAATCTCACTGAATTTCAAACGTTGCGCCAAGCAATCATTTCCTTGTACTTGTTTTTCCTTTTGACGCCTCACTTCCCTTCCCCCCCCCCCCCCCTTTTAGGAAAAGGGCAGACTTGGAGACCAACAAACTTGAAGGTTTGGCGAACCTGAAGACATAGAGAATCCCTGGAATTCAATGCAAATACTTGACATCCCTCTAAAATCGACCCATTGAAGATATCAATTTACTAAGGAGGATTGCCCCCTTTAAATCAAATGAGATCAAAGTTCCACAAGAGGATGGCGTTTCAGCTTGATTTTGCATTCCTCCATACTTCACTCGGACAAAAATTGGGGCAATGTGTATCTTTTGAACTTATGCGACTGACTTAGAATGAAACTTCAAGCTGCCTAAGTACCTCGGTGAAGAGGATCAAGTCATACCGTAGTTCAGACTGGGTAGATTTTTATTTTTTTATTTCTTTTTTTACGTCCTAACTTTTTCCTAGGCCGCCTCTTTCAAGATTTTCAACCTAGAGGACTTTGTTTTTTGTTCGTAAACAATTTATACTCTTGCGGGCCAGAAGTGTAGCAACATGCAGTTTAGGCTCGTGCGTCAAGGAGCGTCATGACTTGCAGTTTAGGCTCTTATGTCGAGGATCAACATGACTTGAAGTTTAGGCTCCTACATCGAGGAGCATTACAAATTGCAATTTCATGGATAATACTTCTTCAAAAACTTGCCATTGATAGGGCCGATTCTCATACCATCTGCATCAACCAGCTTGTAGGACCCACTTGAATAATCTTCTTGTACGACATATGGCCCATCCCATTTTGAAGTGAACTTCCCTACAGGTTTATGAGAAGTAATTATGGGTCTTCGTACGGTAAGGACTTGATCTCCTACTTGAAAGGATCTCGGACGAACTCTTTTATTGAAGGCGCGAGACAATTGAGCTTGATAACATTTAAGACTCTGTTGAGCTTCCGATCTCTTTTCATAAAGAGCTTCCAACTCTATTAATCGAAGTCGAGCATTTTCTTCATCAGTGATCCCTTCTTGAACATCCAGTCGTAACGAAGGTATTTGACGCTCAAGTGGCAAGACAGCTTCGACTCCGTAAATGAGTGAATAAGGTGTCGCCTGTGTTGGCATGTGGTGAGTCATCCTATATGCCCATAGAGCTTCTTCCATACGGTCATTCCAATCTCGTTTGGATTTGGAGACGACTTTCTTTAACAAGTTTCATAGAGTCTTGATGAATGCCTCAGCTAGACCATTGGCAGCAGCATAGTACATCGAAGAGTTACGTTACTTGAAGCCAAAGAGATCACAAATCTTGTTCAATAACCTATTATCGGATGTCTTTCCATTATCCATTATTATGTAACGAGGAATGCCAAAGAGATAAATAATGTTTACTCGGATGAAACTTGCAACATCTACTTTCTTTACTTCCTTAAGAGCAACAACTTCAGCACATTTTGAGAAGTAGTCAGTTGCAACCAATATGTGCAGGTGCCACCAGAGGACTTTGGTAGTGTTCCAACAACATCCAATCCCCAAGCGTCAAATGGCCAGGATGCAACAGTCGGGTGCAACACTTCAGGAGGTTGATGAATAAAATTCGCTTGGAATTGACAAGCCTTGCATCTTCGGGCATAGTCCAAGCAACCTTTTACCATCATTGGCCAATAATATCCCATTCATTTTATATAGAAGTGGAGCTTTGGTCCAGACTGGTGTGACCCACATACCCCAAAATGTGCCTCTTGCAAAGCTTGGAGAGATTGTTCTTCTCCTAGGCATCGCAAGAATACTTCCTCGAACGACCTTATGTATAGAGTATCCTTGTAGTAAGGAAGCGAGGTGCACGATGACGGATTTCAGTCCTTCTCCTCAAATTTTCTGGAAGTATCCCATAGCATTAGTAGTCAATAATGGGTTGCTGCCATTCTTCTTTCTCAACTTCAGAAATAGCAACAAGATGCTTGAGTTCGTTTTCTTCACCTTTAGCCTCATTTGGCGGCGGTACTACCCATTTTTGGCAGAAGGTAACTTGCGCTAGGTCAGGCAGGGCTAATGATGAAGCTAGAGTAGCTAAAGCATCAACCTTCCTATTTTCTTTCCTTGGCACATGCTGAATAGTCACATCACCGAGCCACCCCATCAACTTTTTAGCATAATCATGATATGGGCGTAGTTCAGGCTTTTTGACCTCGTAACTACCCAAAAGCTGATTGACCACTAACTGGGAGTCACCAAGGACTTGTAATTGCAATTGCTTCATATTAACTGCCATTTGAGCCCAAGTATTAATGCTTGATACTCAACAACATTGTTGGAACAGAGTTGTGTCAAGATGAAGGAGTAGGGCAAGACTTCACCTTGGGGAGTGACAAATACTACGCCAGCTCCATCTCCCCCATAATGCGCAACACCATCAAAGTACATCTTCCATGAAGGTTGAACTTCAACGACCATTGTGTCCTCATAAGGTAGTTCATCAGTTAGCTCCCAGTCATCAAGTATCGTATGATCTGCCAAGAAGTATGCCAATACTTGTCCTTTTACAGTCTTTTAAGGGATATACAAAATCTCGAATTGTTGAAATTGGAGGTACCATCTCGCTAGTCGATCACTAAAAACAGGTTTTGACATCACGAACTTGATTGGATTTGCTTTAGAAACAAGATGGACAACATGAGCTTGAAAGAAGTGCTTCAACTTTTGAATTGAAAAGACTAGAACTAAACACAACTGCTCAATTGGCGAATAATTCAACTTGTTTGGTGTTATCATCCTGCTCAAGTAGTAAAGAGAGTTTTCTTTCCCCTTACTATTTTCTTGGTCCAACAGTGCTCCAACAGACCTTTCTCGTGCCGCAATGTATAGTATTAATGGCTTTCCAAGCATAAGGGATGCTAAGACTGGAGGCTTCATCAAGTAGGATTTAATGTTCTCAAAGGCATTACTGCATACTTGGTCCCATTAGAAAGGGACACCTTTCTTCATAAGGCGACTAAATGGTTGACACCTCCCAAATAGGTTCGAGATGAATCTCCTAAGGTACGCTAACTTTCCTTGCAGACTTTTCAATTCATGAATATTCTGAGGCTCAGGCATTTTCAAAATGGCATCCACTTTGGCTTGATCAATTTCGATCCCTCGATGTCAGAAATGAAACCAAGGAACTTCCAAAAGTAACTCCAAAGGCACATTTCAATGGATTCATGCTAAGTTGGTACCTTCACAGCAATTCAATACCATCCTCAAGTCCTCCAAGTGGTCGCCCTTCTCTCTTTATTTCACCACCAAGTCGCCAGCATAGCATTCGACATTCTTGTGGAGAAGATCGTCGAAAATATTCTGCATAGCCCTTTAGTAAGTAGCACCAGCATTTTTCAAGCCAAAAGGCATTACTTGTAGCAATAAATATCCTTTGGGGTACGAAATGCAGTAAGCTCTTCATCTTTTGGTGCCATGCATATTTGGTTATATCCCGATGAGCCTTCCATGAAAGACATTGCCTCGTATCTAGTAGTAGCATCGATCATCAGCTCTGGAATAGGAAGTGGAAATTCATCTTTTGGGCATGCATTTTTGAGATCTCTAAAGTCAACGCCAACTCGAATTTGGCCATTCTTCTTCCTTACAGGGACAATACTTGAAACCCATGTTGGGTATTTAACTTTGCGAATAAATCCAGCTTCGATAAGTTTGTTAACTTCCATTTCAATCAAGGGAACCAAGTCCGGCCTAAAACACCTTTGAGCTTGTTTGACAAGCCGAGCACCATTTTTGACTGCAAGGTGATGGACTGCTGCTTTCGGGTCCAAGCCAGACATCTCTTTGTAACTCTAAGCAAAGAAATCCTTGAACTCTTTGAGTAACTCAATATAAGTGCTCTCTTCATCAGCTTCAAGTAAAGCAGTTAGGTAGGTGGGTCTTGTTTCTTCATCGGTGCCAAGGTTAACTTCTATTAAGGCATCAACTGTCGTATTCACTCCTTCTTCAAGTTCAAGTGGAGCATCTTTCGCATCTTCATCTTCTTGAGGGTCACCATCATTGAAGGACATGTGATAACACGGCGAAACATCCTCCAATTCCACCTTATCTTCCATCGAAGACGAAATGCCATTCTCGAATTGTACAGTAACATGATATGAAGAACCCACACTTTCTTCGTCTTCACCACGTTCCTTAGTATACACTACAGTAAATGGCTTTACCTTCAGTACTTCTTTATAGGAAACCAAAAGTTTTGTTTGTCGCCTCATTCTAGAAGGAACCAAACGTTGGAAATCCTTAGAGATCTGATGGACTTTGGGTGAAGCAGGTGTTCTTACGCTTTGAAAATTTCTCTGAAACTTATTCCCTTCTTTATTTTACCCAATCTTCAAACACGGAGGTCCTCACGGGTGATTTTCCAAGTCGATCAAAGACAGAAGGCTTGTTAGAAGCGGCTGATTCATTTTCTATAGTGATAAAATTGTTGCTCATCCTTCTTACTGAGATGCACATTGATGACAGTTGTTTGTATCCCAAACCTTCACGTGGTTGCCTCGTTGCAGCTTCTTATGGGAGCTTCCCTAACTTTTGCGTCCCATTGAGATTGTATCCAGCTTTTGCAAATAGCTTGTAAGCATTAGGATCAAAACTTCATTTGTTCGCTTTGTATGGAGTGCCACATTCTCCAAACGATTTTGGGCTACAAACCCTGCAAGCGACATTGAGGATGACTTTATTGCCTCAATTCGTTTGACCAGAAGAGTTGACTCCTTTAGCATGTTAGCTTGGTGATTAAATGATTCACCTTCATCTTTCTTCCTTTTAAAGACATATTGGTGCGGCGGACTTACTTTCTTGCCATAAGACGTAATATTCCCTCTATAAGACGAATTCTTTCTTTTCATTCCATCATCTTCTTTCAGCTCCTTCACAATACGGTTATTCAAGTAGAACTTTGCATCGGTGAAGTGTGACTCAGCCTCGGTGAATGGCTCATCATCAGCAACTACCGTTTTGTTGACTCCACCCTCGTAGTATTTTAAACATTGATGGTAGGTAGATGGAACTACTTTATTCTCATGTATCCAAGGCCTCCCAAGCAAAATATTATATGAAGTCTTCGCGTTGATCACATGCAGCTATGCACTTGATTGCATATCTTCAATATGATTCCCAGCCTGATTGTGCCTATAGATCTTTGCTCCCCTTGGTTGAATCCTTGGATCATCACACAAATTTTTGAGCGTTTGTTCATGGGAATACCAAGTTCTTTCACAGTGTGGATTGGAAAAATGTTCACTTAGGATCCTCCACCAACCAAAATTCGATTTACCCTTTCATCGCGCATATAGCCAACCAGGTACAATGGCGGTTATGAGGAGTGTCACCTAGCAAAAGATCAACATTTGTGAATGTGACCTTTTCCTCACAAGCATTAACTACTTGAAGAGTAAACTCGATGGGCTTTTCCAAAGATGGTGCCAATGGTAGGTCATCACTCTTGTCTTCCCCTTTGTCAGCATAGCAACAAGAGGCATCAATGCCCTCATGGGAATCTTCATGTGGAACCAGCTTGGTAAAAACTCCTCCAAGGTCATTGGATTTCATGGATTTTAAGGGTGGTGCATCTCCACTTTTGCTTTCTTCAAATGCCTAACTTAATTATTTTTTATTGGTTTTTTTACCATCATCTTCCTTGTTGGTTGTTCCACTGATTCTTTTCGTGGGCTCCTTTTGTGGCACCTATGACGAGTCACCAACGTCCAACCTTTATCATTATCAGGTTGGTTGACTTCAGCTTTGTCGCTCTCCAGTAATTCTTCATTTTTACTTTCTTTAAAACCACATAATTCATCCAGACTAAATGAGCCAAAGGTAATAGAGACCTGGTTTGCGCTTGCTTTCTCATCTTCAAGCACGATCTTCTTTTCGCGAGCCAAGTCCATGACTTTATCTTTGAAGACAAAGCACTTCTCTTGAGGGTGGTTTACAAGTCGGTGATATTTGCAGTAGTTTAGGTCATTTGTTTTCCCATATTTATTTGGTCACTTCATCTCCGGAAGCTCGATGAGATTTAACTCGAGGAGTTCTTTGAAAATAGCTGGCACATCAGAATCCAGGAATGGGTACTCTTTCTCCTGCATCTCTTTTAGAGTCAAATTTCCACTTAGCTTGTCTTGAAAAGAAGTGGATTTCATACTCTGCTTCTTGCTCACCTTCGTCGTGAACCTCATAGGTGATGTATGTCATAGCTTTTTTTCTTTCAGACTTGGGTACGAACTTTCCCTACTTCCTGACTTCTTGCTTGTCATTTGCTTTGCGAGGTTCATAGATGGGCAGCCTTTCATTTCCAGTGGAGGCCATGCTCAGTTCTATGTCATGGGCACGAGTTGCAAGTTCTTCAAATGTGCTATGCTTGATACTTTGCAAGATGTAGCGCCATACACAATGCATGCCTTGGATGCATATCTCTATGCCTGAAGCTTCACTAAGCATGTTTTTGTAGTTGAGGCTTGCATTCCTCAAATGATTGATAAAGTCGATAACTGGTTCCCCCTTTCGTTGACGAGTATTTGTAAGATCTGTCATACTCATCGTGCGTCTAATGATGTAAAAGCGATTGAGGAGTTCTTTCTCTAGTTGTTCCCATTTGTCGATAGATCCAGCCTCGAGGTCCGTGTACAAGTCAAAAGAATTTCCTTTTAGCGAGCGGACAAACTGCTTGATGAGGTAAGCTCCATAAGTCCCAACATTTTTGCATGTCTCCACGAAGTGCGCAATATGTTGCTTCGGGTTACCTTTACCATCAACCTGTTGAAACTGTGGAGGTTGATAGCCAGCAAGCATCTTCAACATATCGACCCTTGCAGTGTACGACTTTGCATATGTAAGGGAAGATTTGGTAGCAACTTCATATTTGTTCTTAATGGTTCCTTCAATGAACTCCTTCAGTTGATCGATTGTAATCATTCCTTCAGATGAGACAGGGATAGCCTTAGTGGATGCTACTTTTCTTGGGGGAGAGTCACTCTCTAGAACTTCTGGGAGCTTAGCGGGTACATGGATGGATTCTTCTTACATCAAGATTCCTACCTGGTATGTTAGCTTGTCAATTCTAGCCTCTTGATTTTGCATGCATTTGGTCAAGACAACGATTTCTTCCGTCAAGTTTGCCAACTTCTCCTTCATAGATGAAGTGTTTGTCACGATGGCTTGCACGATTGTCGTGGATGACGGAGAGTAGCATGGATTTTTGCACAGATTGATCCTTGATTGGCTCACGCAATGTGGTGTAAGTGGGGAGGATCCATCACTTGAAACATCATCATCTTCCTTCACAGTAGAGTGCTTGGATCTGGAGAGGTCAAGCAGAGCAAGAGTTTTCTTGATCTTTTCAGCAACATCGCTTCCTCCTTCAGATGCGTTTGTTGAAGATCTAGCTTATTTTGAGGATTAAGATCCCAGAATAGGGGTTGATACGGATGACACTTGGGGTCCTTGTTGTCCTAATGAACTTTCTTTGCTCCTCGTGACTTGTCCGAAGCTTCCAAAGATAACATCGAGGATGCTTTCCACATCAGTGTAGAACCTGGAGTTAGCAGCCTTGGTGAAAGTTAAACCGGAGTTGATTTTCTTTGAAGCCATTTCAATGTTCTTGGACTTTGGTGATTGAAAAATTAATATGGGAGGTAAAGATTGTCCCACTCAGTGTGCCAGAATTTGTAGACAATAAATTTACGTCGAGAAAATAAAATCAAGACCTAAAAATATGGCAACAATCGTAGTATTTTTATTTCGAATATTTGAGTGTTACAATCTCTATGAGTCCTCTGATTTTACTTTTTTAGTATAAATTCAAGGGCATTTGAGCTTGATCTTGAGTTTGAATTCGACTTATCCGTCGCGAAAACTTTGATCGTTGTTGCGAATTTTATCACGAACAAGTAGCCTTGATCTTGAACGCTTTTTGTTTGATTTGACCTCGTTCTTGATCTTGAATATTTGAATTGTACTTCGTTCTTGAACTTTGAACTTGAAGCTTGAACCTTGTGGAGGAATTTGCAGTGTTTGATCTATGAGCTCTTTCTTGCTTATTGTTATCACTTTTGATCTCTTTTCTGGGTTATGAATACCCCTATTTATAGTTGTGGAAGGGAAGAGTTGTGATAAGAACAAACTCTTTCCAATCAATCAAATTGAAGTGTGACATGGCCGCATTTGATTGGCCAGAACATATCACTAGCAAAAGTGGGGCGATTTCATTGACCTTTTAGTGCGACTTGGCATTCCTTGTCCTTTCGACACGTGGCATGATACTATTGGCTCTTGTGTTTGACTTGGCGCGCTGCATCATTTGACACGTGGCACCAAACTGGGCCTCTAGGAAAATGACATCTTGGGCTTAATGAAGTGGGCTTATCACTTTAGCCCAATTAAATGGGCTAGCCCAATAGATTAAGATTTATTTATTTAATCCATATATATTGGACTTATACAATTAATTCAATTATATTAGCCCATAATATTTATTTGGACCAATATATCTCGAATTTAAAATATAGTCCAAATTATTTCATGAATTTAATTTATATAAAATTTATATGCCTACACTTATATATTGTTTATCTTTGATGAGTTGAATTAGTTTGGTTGAGAAAATAAAGAAATACCATTGTTGGTTTTTCTCGAGCTTGAAAAAAAACCTTTTTGAAGAAGAAATAGTGAATTTATTGATTTTTGAAGGTTTATGTTTAAACTAACCATTGGAGTTGAAATTGATACTGGAATGTTATATATCAAAATTGAAGTCATTTGGAGTTGATTTGGGTCATTCTTGAGGCTAAACATATTGGTGTATTTTTCGCATGGCAACTATTCCATGATCAGAATTTATGGCCAATTATGACGATTTACCAAAATATTTTGCAAATCAATTATGATGGTGGTGTGAACTTTTGGCCAATATAATATTGATAAAGGGCGACTCGATACTATTGGAACCTAAAGCCAAACTTTTGTAAGAGGGCATTAACCTTTTTCCTAAAAAAATTCATATATGTTATTTATTTGAAATTTACGTTTCTAGCTTTTTGAAATGCAAATTATGAATAATTATTTAATAATTAATTTCTTCTAATAATTCTTTTTTAATTAATAATATGGCTAATTTATTCAATCTTTCTTGCGTCATGGTTGGTCTTAAGTAAGATTTATCAATTTTAATTTTAAAAAACTTATTTTAAAACTCTACTTTGTGATCGAAGAAGGCCAGAGGCAACTATTACAAGAACTTTTATTACTCCCTCTATTTTAATTTAGATGACATGCTTTGGTCCGTTCTAAAAAGAATGATACATTTCTATATTTGAAAATAATATAACTTTAACTTTTTATTTTACTCATTTTATCATTAATGGGAAGCTTTTATAGCCACAAAAATGTCATGGCCCCACAAAATATTTGCCCCTTAAGTTTTTAGGACCACATGTTTCAAAAGTTATTTTTTTCTTAAACTTTGTGTCAAGTCAAACTACATCATCTAAGTTGAAATGGATCGAGTATTATTCTATAAGCACTATACGTAATTAAAAGAGAATCAATTTATTTTGTATGTTTGAGTATATTGATAAGAGTACTATCATCTCTTCTTTTTTGGGATTGTATCAACAATTCAACTTTTTTTTGCTTCTTAAGTTTTGAATTTCGGATTCATACTTTCCAATTGAGATATTTAAATTTTAATAAATATTAAACAGATAATATATGCGAACGTATTGAAAATATCAAGAAAACAAATGCTAGATGAAAATTAATACTGAAAAAATTGGAATAAAATCCATTGATTCATTAACTTAATGTAAATATAAATATTTATTGATTTTAATATACTTCTTGTAGGATTTAGCTTGATAGACGAAGAATACAGGATAATAGTGTAACAATTCGACCGATTGTTTTGAGATTGCTAGCGCTAATCCCCTATTTACGGATTTCCATGTATCATTTTATGCTTATGTGACTTGCCAGGAGGATTTGTTTGTATTTTTTGAGTGAAATAGAACACTTAATCCCTAAAATAGAAGCTTAAGTTCTAGTAATTTGAACATAGTTAAAACTGTGTGAAAACAACTCTGGAATGGAGCTTCGTCTATTATGTTAGCTCTGTTAGGTGATTTTGAAATTAGGAGCATGTCTGGATTGTTAATTAGAGGTCCGCAACTTAATTAGGCTTGAAATGGTGAAAGTTGAATTTTTGAAAAATTTGATCGGGAGTAGACTTTTTGATATCGCATTCCGATTCCGAAAGTTCAAGTAGGTCGGTAATGTAAAATATGAATGGTGTGCAATATTTGACGTTAATCTGACTTGATTTGATAAGTTTCGACATCGGTTGTAGAAGTTTGAAGTTTCAACATCATTAAGCTTGAATTGGAGTGTGATTCGTGTTTGTAGCGATGTTTGATGTGATTTGAAGGCTCGACTAAGTTCGTATTATATTTAGGACTTGGTGGTATATTTGATTGAGGTCACAGGGGCCTCGGGTAGATTTCGGGTGGTTAACGGGCTAGAGTTGGACTTGTTGGAATTATAGAAAATCTTGTGCTTCAATTGCTGGTTTTCCATCATCGCGTTCGCGAGAGAGGTCTCGCGTTCACGAAAGGGTATATGGGAGGCCAACTAAGTTTTGTTCTTTACGTTTGCGATGTAGTTCTCGCATTTGCAAAGCTAAGGAGCATTGAGTCTATGTGTTCGTGATAGATGTTACACATTTGCGTAGAGGGACGGTTAGATGGGGGCTCCGCGCATTTAGTATACGCGTTCGCAAAAGATTTGGCAAGTAAAGCTCCACATTATGAGTGGTCTCTTGCATTCACATTAGAGAATTTTTGGTCAGTAGTTTTTTGTGCTTCACAAACGCAAGGCAATTTCCGACTTCGCGGAGAAGGATTCACCTGGGCAGATATGAGCATTTCAAAATCATGGGTTTGTCATTTTCTTCAAACTTGTGATAGAGAACTCGGATTGAGGCGATATTTTGAAGGATTTTCCGAGGAAACAATTGGGTAATGATTCTTCACTTGATTTAGGTTAACCCACTAATCGATTGTTAATTTCATAATTTAATTAAGGTTTTTGGTTGAGAAATTGGGAAAAATGTGGGAAAGCTCTTAAATCAAATTTTTCGATTTTGATTAAGATTTTGGTATCGGATTTGAGTAATTTGGATACGAACTCGTGGTTGAATGGGTGTTTGTATTTTGTAACTTTTATTCGATTTCGAGATGTGGATTCGAGTTGACGTTTTGGGGAGAATTGCTAATTTCTTGTTAAAGTCTTGATTTCATTAATTAGATTAGTTTCATATAGTTATATTTATGGTATGTAACTGTTTTTGGCTAGATTTGGGCCATTCAGTATCGAAAAGTCGAGGAAAAGACATTCGTACTTATGATTGAGTTTGGTTCGAGGTAAGTGGCTTGCCTAACCCTGTGTGAGAAAAATTCCCTTAGGATTTGGTACTTTTGTGATACTTCTGTGATATGTCATTGTCATGTACGCAAGGTGACAAGTGCATACAAGGGCTAATTATTGTAACATATGATTTTTACGGAGCAGTAACATGTTACATCTTAATTGAGTTATGCCAGCATGTATAATTATCCTGTTTAGCATAATATCGTATGTCTATGTGTCTTAATAGCTTATTTGAAATATGTACAACATGCGTAGTTGTTTTTCTGCTTTTCCTTGACTTGTAAACCATAGGATTTCTTGCTGTAATTATTGTTTTCATCGATTTTCGAGCTGTGTGTTTACTTTTGGGATTACAAGGTGGTATCTCGGGAGATCCCATGTCGCATATTTACTTTTGGGACTACGAGATGATGCATCGGGAGATCCCCATTGCATATTTACTCTTGGGAATATGATGCAATACATCGATAGATCCTCTATTGAGCATTTACTTTTGAGACTACGAGGCGGTACCTCGGGAGATCTCGTTGCATATTTACTTTTGGGACTACGAAGCGGTTCCTCGGGAGATACCCTGTTGAGAATTTACTTTTTGG
This sequence comes from Nicotiana benthamiana, assembly GCA_034376525.1. Lineage (NCBI taxonomy): Eukaryota > Viridiplantae > Streptophyta > Magnoliopsida > Solanales > Solanaceae > Nicotiana > Nicotiana benthamiana. The sequence goes on along the minus strand of CM067332.1, from coordinate 29,172,266 downwards.
AATATGAGGCGGTACCTCGGGGGATCCACATTGCATATTTACTTTTGGGACTGTGAGGCGGTACCTCGAGAGATACCATGTTGAGCATTTACTTTTGGGACTACGAGACGGAATCTCAAGAGCGCCCCTATTGTTTATCCCTATGTGCTGTGATCTTATCTTTTCTGAAATTTCTCCCTGTAAATTTCCAGTCTCTTATTACCTTGCTATTTTTTTTGCCTTAAATTATTATATTTCAGTAATGTCCTGATCTGACCTCGTCACTACTCTACCGAGGTTAGGCTTGACACTTACTGGGTACTATTGTGGTGTACCATACTACTCATTTGCACATGTTTTGTGTGCAGACCCAGGTACCTGCTACCAGTCCTGCTCTTAGTCGAGAGTATTTGGTGTGGCTTTTCGGAGATATCAAGGTACATCTGTGAGTGTCCGCAGACCTTGGACTCCCCTTCTATCCTCTATGTTGTTTCTTCTTATTGTTCATTAGCACTGATGTAAAGAGACAGTTTGAGTTTTTTCCTAGAGCTTGCGACTTGTGACTAGCGGTTCTTTGGGAATTGTTTACACACGAGTGTTGGTTTACTTGTACTTACCGAGCGGTATTTTTCAGTTATATAGTTATCTGTTGGAGTTTAGTTGTTAATTTTATTTTTATTTTAATTATTTTGCAATTGTTAGGCTTACCTAATCTTAGAGACTAGGTGCCATCATGATATCTTACGGTGGGAGATTTGGGTCATGACAGATAGGATCTCTTGGAGGTACAAAGAAAAAATATAATAGTAGTAACGTTTGGTGAGATCTGAGAAATATTTAAAAAGGAAATTAAATATTGTGGAAACCAAGAATAAAAGTGGAAAGGTTTACATAATATTTTATGAGAAAATAAATTTTTAAAAAAAGAATAATCACTTGATTCCTTCCATAAATTTTGCATTTACACGTTACACGTCGTCTTTAAAGAACAAAGAAATCTTTCCTTTTCAGTTTTTACAAAGATACTATGTTTACAAGAGATTTGTACATAGTTGTACTTATTTTAAAACTTATATAAGAATAAGCATTAAATTAGTATCCTTAATTGTAGCTTTTTAATTGTGACGACCCGATAGTCGTTTTGAGTAGTAGCCTTTATTTCCGTGTTTAGAGACCTCCATTAGCCCTATTTGACATTTCTTAATTTGATGTGCAGCTCGGCTATTTTGCTCGGGAGGTTTTTATGTAAAAATTTGAAAAAAAAATATAATTTTTAGTTTTAAAAATAACTTGAGTTGACTACGGTCAATATGTTTTTGTGTAAATGACCACGGATTGATATTTCAACGATATCGGTGGGTCTGTATCGTTATTTTGGACTTGGACGTATGCCCGAAAATTGGATTTGGGGGTCCTTAGGTTGATTTGACTTATGTTACCGAATGCTAGTAATTTGAAGGTTTGGAATTCCCTATGTTTGACCGTAGGTTAACTTTGTGATTATCGGGTTCAGATTTTAGTTCCAAAATTTGGTATAGGTCTTATGCTATTTGAAACTTGTATGCAAAACTTGGTGCAAATCAGAGTTGGTTTGATAGGATTCGGACGCTTGGTTGTGATTATATAGGTTCTTGAGTTTTCTTTGAAATTTCATATATTTTGATATTTGATTCTTAGTTAAAGATATTATTTTGGTATTTTGATTGCACGAGCAAGTTCATATGATGCTATTACACTTCTATGCATGTTTTGTTTTGAGGACGAGAGACTTTGATGAGTTTAGAATAGGTTACGAACCATTTCAATCTTAGGAGATTGCTGTTTTCATCTGTTTCTAGTGTCTGTAATGATCTATTTCGTGATTGCAAAGCTACACTCGCGATCACGAAGGGGAAACTTGGGATTGGGCGGAATTATTCTTTGCAAATGCGAGGACACGGCCACAAACGTGAAGCAGTGTGGGGCTTACCCTTTGCGAAAGCGACCATCCTCTTTGGTACGCGTAGAGTTATGGGGTTCTGGGACGAAGTCTATTCATTCAATCTCTTAATTTTTATTCAATTATTGTGTATCATTTTAATGCTAAATTTTTGTGTTTACTTTATGTGTTTTATTTTTATATTTAATTTTTGTGCTAACTTTTCGTATTTAAATTATAGCTCCTAAAAAATATTTGGCATAACCAACCCATTTAAAAAAAGTAGTAAATGTGATAGTTGTAGTAACCATAATCCTCCTTCTAGAGTTAGAAAACATATAGATAAAATGACTCATGTTGATGAAACTTCCTTTATCCAATCTCCTGTATTTTATAATATTAATCCGGGAGAACAACTCGATCATGAAACTTTACAAAGACAATTTTGGCAATGAAGAAGAAAGCGAGGAAGAAGAATTAGATGAGACACCCACTAGTCTAGCAACACACGCTCCAACTCAGATTCAATCTCGGTCTAGAGCTTTACCCTATGTACCTCCTATAAGGGGTAAGGCTAAGGTTGAACATACAAAAACATCACTTGTATGAAATTTTAAAACTATATTTTTCCTATTCCCCAAGTTTATTTAATTTCTACCATGCTTACCCATCTTTTAAATTAAGAGGTACAAAGGGACTTGTTCGTAAAGTTTATGAGAATTTGAAAATTAAAAAAAATAAAAGACAACTCTCAAAGACTGCCAAGCTATTATTTATTTATTTATGCTAGAGTAATATTTGATAGTTATAAAACTATGGCGACTTCAGATGGTGCAAATTCTCCTAAAATTCTAAAACTAGAGTAGAAGATGTGTGGGAATGTATGGAGGATTTATCAGGTATTGATTCCACTATTGATGATGAACTTGATTTTTATCTTAATTAGGGAGTTGATCTATTAAAGATGAAGAAGGCAACGAACAACTTTTAGCAGGGTAGAGGGGGCACGACAAGGCATTTCCAACACTTTCAATAATGACCCGAGATATATTGGTTATTCAAGCATCATCAATATCATCGGAAAGCATTATTACAGCAGCAAGATTTTCAATCGGAGATCATTAACATTCATTAGCGGATGAAACCCTAGAAATTGTCGTCTTATGCAGAGATTAGATTACTTCAAAAAGACTTGATTGTGAAAAATTTCTTCTTTCTAATATATTTTGCAAGGGAGAGGGGGGGAGGGGAAGGAGGATGACGGCATAGAACTCGTGGAACATCAAGCGATGTTGCCAATTCCACAAGAATGTGCAACAAATATTATAGATAAGTTAAACAAAGTTACATAGGATCTTACAAATATTAGTATGGTAGTTTGTAATTAGATACTAAGAGGCCTAGTTCAAACAGATCCCTTCCAAGAAGGTGATTGTGTAGACGAGGAGCTTTTCAAAAGACTTGTATTTGTGTGTGAAATTTTAAAAACTTATTAATAAAATAAAAGGCTTTAGCCTTGAATTTTGTTAAGAAATATCTTACTTAGTTACTTTATAGCTTGAGATCAAATTAAATAAATTAAGTCTATTATAATTACAAAAATATTTCACTACAAGTCTCTTGTTTAAATATTTTATAATTCTTTATTTAATTTTTTAATAATTTATTAAATTTTAAGTTCATTAAAAAAAGTTTAGAACTAGCCGTTTTAAACTTTAAAAAATTCATTGTCAACTTTAAAAAAATAATTGTTGCTATCTATAAAGATATAGCCGTTGTCAACTTTAATGTTTAAATACTTAAATTTAGAAAAAAATGCCCACTTAGGGCCCATGACCTGCGCTGCTTGTTAGCGGGCAGGACGAGCCTATCGGGTCATCTCGTTTATTCTGTCCCGAATAAGGCTCGATCCTTTTCCGTACCGGTAAAATTCCATCATGTCCCTTTCCGTCCCGTCTCGTTCTACAGCGATACTTATAAGTTGTTTGGTGCTAGGTGGATAAAAAGGAAAAATTGCAAAAACTCGTCTTGAATGATTGAAGCAAACGCCAATTCTTTAAGTTGGAAGTTGTGTACTTTTCTACGAAGCTCCCTCTGAAGTTATTCACATGAGAAACGACTCATTGCGTTTGCCCCGCGATGATGAGAAGAGTGCAGAGAGTTTTGGGAGAAGTTAATTTCTCGTATTGCTCACAAAAGTATATATAGAGTACAGAGGTATCAAATCCTACCAACTATAGGACTGTACAATAATGAAGGAAATCAAATCCTACCAACTATAGGACTGTACAATAGTGAGAGAATATTCTGCCAATAATAAAAAGATACACACAATTATATTCTAATACGCCCCCTCAAGATGGAGGGCCGGAGGACACGCCAATATTGGACATCAGCAGAAGAAGTCGAGGACGATACTCAGCCTCAGTAGAAGATCGTGCAACGGAACGCTGGTTTTTGGAGCTCCAGGAAATAGGATTAGGCCCTAGAAAGACAACATAGGCACCAGTTGAGGAGCGGTCATCACAGTTTCCACCCCATTCAGCATCAGAGAAACAATGCAAAGGTATAGCAGATGAAGGACGCAGCCAGACTCCAAAGTCACGCGTCCCATTCAGATACCGGAAGAGGCGCTTAGCTGCACCCCAATGTGTGACAGTAGGAGCATGCATGAACTGTGAGAGTTATTCACATCAAAGGATATATCAGGACGGGTGAAGGAGAGATACTGGAGGCCCCCTAGGGCCTGTCGATATGCGGATGCGTCGGCAGGAGCCGAGCCGTTGGCCAGATGAAGGCGGGTTGACGTCGCTGTTGGCGTCTGAACAGGGTTGGATTCCAGCATATTATGACGACTCAAAAGATCAACAACATATTTACGCTGAGAAATAAAACACCCCTTGGAGCTGCGCAGAACTTCAACACCAAGAAAGTAGCTTAGATCACCCATATCTTTAAGAGAAAAATGAGTCCCAAGAGAGTCAATCACACGGTTCAAGAAAGCAGAATCATTACCAGTCAATATGAGATCATCAACATATACAAAAAAAATAGGCCGTAATACCAGAGTGCGGAAAGACGAAGAGCAAAGTGTCAGAGGTAGTGTTGACGAAACCCATGGTCAGAAGGCATTGGCGGAGCGCACTGTACCATGCCCGGGGTGCCTGTTTGAGACCATAAATAGCTTTCTGTAACATACAGTCATAAAATAGATAGGCTTTGTCAACAAAACCCGGTGGTTGTGCCATATAAACATCCTCTGTAAGCCTCCTGTGGAGAAAGGCATTGTTCACATCCATTTGACGAAGAGGCCAGCCCTTGGATACAGCTAGACTGAGAACCAAACGCACAGTTGCCGGCTTAATAACCGGACTGAAAGTCTCCTGGAAGTCTACACCTGGACGCTGATGAAAGCCCTTCGTAACAAGCCGGGCTTTGAACTTATCCACAGTACCGTTAGGCTTTCGTTTGATACGATAAATCCACTTGCAACCCACAACATTCTGTGAAGAATCAGGCGGAACAAGATCCCAGGTGCCATTCCGTAGCAGAGCATCAAACTCTAATGACATAGCAGCGCGCCAGCACTCATCAAACATGGCACTAGACAAAGTCTGAGGTTCAGTAACAGCAGGAGAGGTGACAGCAGACATACCAAACTTCTTGTTGGGCGTAAAGATGTTATTTTTGCTGTGAGTTTGCATATGATGACCACCCTGAGAGGATGTAGGTGGCGGCATAATGGATGTAGCGGCGGCAGGGGCCGCTGGCGGTGTCGGAAAGGGCACTGGTGGCGCGGGCGTTGGCGCCGGCTGTGCGGTCGGTGAAGGATAGCTAGTGGGAGCGGCGGCAGGTACTGGTGGCGGCATCGGAAGGATTTCTAGGGAGACCGAAATGGGTACAGGGGAAGACTTGGGGTTAGACAATTTGGAGAACGGGAAGGCATCTTCATGGAAGGTGACATGACGTGAGACGAAGATTTTAGACGTTGAGGGATCAAAGCATAGATAGGCGCTTTGAGTAGTAGAGTAGCCGAAGAGGACACAGGCACGAGATCTGGGTTCCATTTTGTGTGAGGTGTAGGGCCGAAGCTAAGGGAAGCATTGACAGCCGAAGACACGTAGTTTGGCTAGGTTGGGGCGCTTATGGAAGAGAGACTCAAAGGAGGAGAGCATCGAGATATTTGTCTTGGGAAGACGATTAATGAGATAGACTGCTGTAGCAAAGGCATAACGCCAGTAAATGAGAGGTACAGAGGCATGATGGAGGAGAGTGAGACTAGTATCGACAATATGACGTTGTCGGTGTTCAGCATAGCCATTGTGCTGAGGTGTATGAGGAGGTGAAGTGAGATGTGAGAGGCCATTGGAGGCAAGAAAAGAGTGTAAAGCGAGGAATTCACCCCCATTGTCAGTATACAGAGTAATGATTTTAGCAGAGAAATATTTTTCTACAATGGATTTAAAAATGGGGAAGGTTTATAAGACTTCAGACTTACGGCGTAAAGGAAAAAACCAAACATACTTGGAAAAATGATCAACAAAGATGACATAATATTTAAATCCTTCATTAGAAATAATTGGAGAGGTCCATACATTGGAGAAAATTAGCTCCAGCGGAGCAGTAGAAGATAAACTTGACTCATAAAAAGGTAACTTATGACACTTATGAAGCTTGCAAGAGACACAAGCAAGATCAGACACATTACTGGACGTTATACTGCTAGAAGACACTAAATGACGCAGGATTTTAGCGGACAGGTGACCAAACCGAGAATGCAACAATGACGCAAAGAGCTTTTGTGTCGTGAGGGCGGACGGGAGACTGGGAGCCGCCGGCCAATAGTAGGTGTTACCCCTAAGTGGGCCGCGAACGAGCGTTGCCCACGTGCGACGATCCTTCACCTGAATATCAGTATCAGAAAGAATAACATTAACATTATTATGACGACATAATTGGGCAACAGAGATCAAATTTTTACGCATATGTGGAACACAGATAGCCCTAGGTAATAAAAGAGAGGAATAACTGTTAAGTTGTCCAGTATGTGTAATTGTCAAACCTTCACCGTTACCGATAACCACATTGTCAAAACCAGTGTAAGGACTGTGAAGAGACATGTTGGCAAGATCAGAGGTGATGTGATGGGAGGCACCAGAGTCCAGGATCCAATCGGATGCATAGGGAATCGTCGAAGAGTGATGGGCTGTGTGAGCAGCCGGATAAGGCGGCGAAGCATAAGCTAGCTGCGGCAGTGGCCCACCGTAAGGGGGCTGATTGGGCCGGAGATGGGATAGGACGGACAGCGGCGCGCGGGATAGCCAAATTCACTGCAGAGCTGGCACTTCCCATTGTACCCGCGAGATTGGCCATTGCTGGAGTAACCATCGCGACCGGAGGCTGAACCGCGGCTACTACCGTCGCGCCCGCGGCTACCGAAGCGATGACGGCCTGACTACTGTCCGGCGAAGAAGGCAGCCGACGGAGCTAAATCATATGCGGCGGAGGTGGCCGACACACGAGCAGTAATCTGAGCCTCCATGTTTAACAACTTGTCATGTAATTCTGCAACAGAGATAGGAGATTCGCGGGCTTGGATGGCATGAGAGAGTTCCATATACGGATCATCAAGACCATTTAGAACCTTAATGACAAGATCCTCAGAATCAACAGTAACACCTAGGAGAGATAATTCATCCACAATCACGCGAATACCGTGCATAAAATCAGTAACAGATTTAGAACCTTTTACCGGATTATGGAGCTGTTATTTGAGAGCCATGATACGACCACGAGAAGCACTACCATATGTGCGCGCTAGGATGTCCCAGGCCTCTTTAGAGGTTTCTGCAGCGGCAATAAAGGAGATGATCGTTGGTGTGATCGACGAGATGATGACACTAAGAATAAGATTGTCCTGGCGAATACAGTAAGGATATGCTGGATTGGGGGAAGTCACCTCCTTGTCGACGATAGTGGCTGGTGGGCACGGCTTCGACCCGTCCAAGAAGCCGAGGAGGTCGTAACCCGTAAGAAGGGTTCGAAATTGGAATTTTCACGCCTGGTAATTAGTGGAATCCAATTTGAGTGGGATCTGAGCCGATGCATTGATGGCAATCCGCTGGAGAAGCTCGTTTGACGTCGTAGCGGCCATGAAGCGCGAGGCAAAGAAGAGGAAGCGTTGATCGACGTCGAGAGAGAGAGGGCTGCCGATTAATGCAGCGGTGGCGGTGACGGGCTGCCGATAAGAGCAGAGTCGGCGGTGGCGGCGCGGGTAGGGTAGGGTAGAATTAGGGTTTCTTTGGCGATAAGCCACTGGCGTATGATACCATGTAAAGAGTTTTGGGAGAAGTTAATTTCTCGTATTGCTCACAAAAGTATATATAGAGTACAGAGGTATCAAATCCTACCAACTATAGGACTGTACAATAATGAAGGAAATTAAATCCTACCAACTATAGGACTGTACAATAATGAGAGAATATTCTACAAATAATAAAAAGATACACACAATTATATTCTAATAAATAGAAGTGGGCTTTTCAATATTTTAATTCCAGTGTCAACTTTACCGCTTATGTGTTGCCATGTCTGATGATTTGTCCAATTCGACAATCGAAGGTTCATTTCACAAGGTATGTAGTGCAGTCTTCATTTCTTGATTTGAATTTCATTTTTATCCCCAAAGATTTTCATCTATTTGATCAATAATCATTATATGATCAAGTGGGTGTGATTGAATTTGCTAATTGAGTAGTGGGTAATCATTAGTTTTCTGAATTCAGGTGAAAGAAGAAGATGGGTCATCACCACCACCACCACGAAGGCGGCAGTTCGTATGATGATCCAATTTTGGCATGTTGTTGCTGCCCTTGTTTGCTACTCTCCTCTGTTTTCTTCATGTTTAGCATTTATGGCCTGCTATCCTTTTCTGCAGTGTCTTGGATGGGATGAACACGGACACCATCATCACTACCACCACCACCACAGCCATTTCTGTTAATCCCAAATTAAATTGTTTTTTTGAGTCTTCTACTGTAGCAAGATAAATGTGTGAATTGTATTCAATTTCAGAGGATTGTTAGTGTTTCAGTTTGGTTGTTGTGTATACTTTATCTTGTTTGTACCTGCTAGTTTACTTTTTAGTTATTGTTTGTTCACTCCGAGTGGGTTGAGGAAAAATAGAATCTTTTCAACCATTTGCTATCTTTTCCATATGTTTTGTTTTTCTTTTTTGGGAATTTGTTATTCAAAATCAAGGATAGTAGTCCTCCAGATTTTGGAGAATCAGAATGATGATTGTGAATCTCTAACTTCCCCATATTAGTTGGAGTTAAAAGGAGAAATATAACTAACAAATGTTGTCTGACTGCTAATGAGATACAAAATCTTGCCACCAATTACAAGGTCTGAAACAAAAGGCACGCTCCTTCGTTGAACGAGAGACATACAACAGCAATAACAAAAAAGTATAACTCCATTATTGGGGTTTGAGGAAAATAGTGTGTATACCGATCTTACCTTTACCCTGAAATAGAGAGGTTATTTGCAATAGACCCTCGACATTCCTAAGAACTTCCAACCTTACTCTCGGGGTGAGTCGAGAGCAACCGTGGAATGAGAAAGAGAAGAGCAAAATAGATGAAAAGAACAAGGTCTTCCTTTTTCTTAATGAAAGCAGGAATTTCTAAAGCTCCAAGATATACAATTGAATTCACCCAGTCATTAGAATCTCGTAATCACTCTTATACATGGTAATATTTCTATCTCTGTTTATCATATATCAGATGAGAAGAGTGAATCTATCATCAGCATTGCATTATTTGACATCTAAGCCTTTCGACATCGGAGTGCTTCAGAGGCTTCAGCATGAAAATCTGAGCTCCTTCTTCCATGCATCTGTTCATTTCACACAAGTACTCTTTGTTCAGTATCAGATCACAGCTACAAAAATGAAATATAATATAATATAATATTGAGGTGGTGAGTTAATTATTATAAGACAAATATATATTACTGATTAATTCGAGTTGGAATATTCTCAGATGACACTATCACAACTGGCACATCCTTCATGATCGACGATTCCTGGTTGCAATGCAATGAAGCAAATTTGAGTTCAAACTCGTGATGAGTAACTAAACTAAAAGACTTGTTTTTATTGCAGAAGTATATATGTTGCTGCTCACTGGGAATGAACTATACCTTGATTTTCTTAAGCAGTTCATAACCTGTCATTCCTGGCATGCAATAATCTGTTATTATCATATTAACTTTTGAACCCTGCACACAAGAAACTATATATGTTAACACCACAACTAATTAGTAGAGCCTGTAATATTCAAGTATTTTAGTGTTTAAGTTATATACACAGATCACGTTATTACATATAACGTGACCACTGCACCGAATGCAAACTCGATCTTTATTCAATAGAGACTCACATTGCTATTTGTAGAGCTGTCATGATGCGCTCCCAAACCCAAGTACTCCAAAGCCCTCAGACCATCTTCTGCAGTAGTTACTAAAGGAAAATTGCAGTTCATGAGATCGATTATATTGATCCATCTTTCACTTGCTTGTGCATTAGTAATTTAGTATAATGTTTCACATTTATATTATAATAGCTTAGACATATTTAATTGCCATGTGTAGAGCAAAACAATTGCATAATTTAACAGTTCGATTGCAGCAAAAAAAAAATGAACTTAGCTCGTATACAAGGTACAGATAATCCAGTAAAGGCATGGTGTTAATTTCCGACCAAACTGAGACAATATCTTCATACAATATAGTAAATTATATTATCAGGGCTGTATCTTTCCCATTTATGGGTAAGGAAAATAATGAAAAGCCATGAGCTGAGTCGCGCACGTTATGAACCACATGGGCTGAAAAGTCTACAAAGAAGGATTGTGTAAGATTTAAAGATGTAAAACAAACATAAAGAAAAACAACGTAGGTACAGCTGTTGCCAAATCCAAACGGTGGACCAAAGGACTAGGTAAATGTCAATATCGATTTAGTTTTCAGGCACGCTTTCACTTTTTTTCCCCTTCGACTAAGAGTTTGAGGGACCTGGTGGGGTGTTGAGTCCTAGCGTAGGCAGAATTTTACACATATAGTGTCGCATATATTCATAATTTGGTTTTTAATCAAGTGGGATTAGATCGAGGTTTTGGTGCTTATTTTAGCTTTACTTCATATACCAACTAATATTTGAATTATTTTAATTAAAATAGAGGCAGATCCACGGTTAAACTTGAGAGGTTCGGCCTATAACTTTCTAATATCTATGTACATTTAGTAGTTTTTCACTTATAAATCACTGTTCAATATTGAAAATACATGAACCTGCTAGCGATGTGATGAATCTGCCTTGTTTTAATGTGGTGGCGACCTATATATTATCTACGTAGAAATTTTTTGTGTACACACAATATTAGAAATATTCTTGCAAAGCAGTATTGCATGATGACATATAGGGGGGGTGTTCATAAAAATCCGAAAAATTAAATCAAACTGAAAACCAAATCAAATCGATCAAAAAAACGGATACCTTTTGGTTTGGGTTTGGTTTTGAATTTTAAAAACGTCAAATTTAGTTTGATTTTGGTTTTAATCAAAAAATAATTGAAAAAACCGAACCAAACCAATTATAAGAGTAGCTATTTCAAAGTTATTATTACACACACACACACACACACACACACATATATATATATACATATATATATATATGATCAATGTTAATCGATTGCACTTTTGGTGCAGTTTTTTTACACTTATATTCTAATTTGATTGGTAGTTTTCTTTTGATAAGTGTAAGAATCCATTTCATGTTTAAAAAATATGTTTTTAATTGAATCCTCAAATTATTCATCACTATTTGATTCAATTATCATCAATATATTTTAGTAAATAATAGATTTTCCAAAGAGCAAATGATTTGATAATATTACATTGAAATTAAATATGGTCGACGAAATATGTGTTTGGTAGTGTATATTTTATATTTAAAAAAAACCGACAAAAAATCGAAAACCAAACAAAAATCGACATAAACCGAATTAAGAAAAATCGATTTAATTGGTTTAGTTTAGTTTGATTTAGTTCTAATATATTAGCAACCGACTTACTTAATTTAATTTTTTTTTAGGGTAAAATCAATCTAAATCGAACCATGAACACTCCTAATGACATATATCCTTGCTAAAGGGTGTCTCCTGTTGAAAGATTCAACATTATAAAATCTTCATCTCGATCCGGTCATTCTTATGTCTACCACTCTACGTTGCACAATGCAGTGCTTGAGAAACATTCAACATTATATTGATATCATGTCTAAATGATTAAAAAGAAACTGAAACATATACACCATCCACTTAATTATTCTAATTAAATTAAATACAAGGTGAGGATATCAAAAAAAAAAAGTGTTTACCTTTGCAAGAGGATTTCTTGAGTAACTTCTCAACAAGTTTACGATCAACAAGATTGTCATCCACAGCTAGCACATGGGGTTCACTTGAAATTGATAACGATGGAGCAGAAGAAGCAAACGTCTCCATTTCTTTCACTTAATCTGCAGAAATTTCACTTTTACACAGAAAAATAACATGCAGAGAGAAGAATCAAGAATGAAACTTTAAAGAAAAAGTAGTGGAAAGAATGAAGAAGAAGAAGAAGAAGAAGAAGAAGAAGAGAGGTAATTATGGGACTAAAAGGATGGCGTGGGGTGGTTTTCTTAAGGAAAGGAATCAGCAAAATTAAAATCAAAGAAAAGGATTGTCACAGATATTTCGTGATCTTGATTTTCACTTAAAACAATATCCATATCACTATCAGCACACACATATATATATATATATATATATCTGCTGCACACCGATTCCGATCCTCATATGCTCCCTCCAGCTCATTTCTTATTTTCTTTGAGAAATTAGTAACATGAAATGAAGACAGACCATTTGTCACAATATATTAAATTACATTGATAGTGCAAAAAAAAATTATATTGCGATTATACATATATACAAGTTAAATCAATAAACAAATAACTAAAGGCAAAATACCTTAAACCACCTTTAAATTTGCTTAAGATTATTAGTATCCTTCCCAAATTATGTCCAGTCTTAATTATCCCTTCAATTTGGCATTTTGAGAGTCATTACCCCCTATACGTTGATGTGGCAAAAAGTATGAGCGCGCTCACCTGCCACGTGGATTTTGTTGTCTATGTAGTATTTTTTTTAAAATAAAATATATTTTTACCTCTTTAAGAATATTACTTTTAGATAAAAATTTTCGAATACAATTTATAATAAAATTTGGATAGAACTGCATATTTAGGCTAAATATTTTTCTTAGGCCAAAAATAATAAAGTTGTAGCTAATCTTTTTCTTCAATTTTACCTGAAAATAAAGATTTATACAATTGAAGAAATAGTCAAGTCATCTAAAATATTATAAAAATACATAGTTTGAAATTAATTATTTTGGCTATAAATCCACGTGACGGACGAGTGCACTCACACTTTTTGCTACATCAACATCTAGGAGGGTAATGGCCCTCAAAAGACCAAATTAAGGAGAGTAATTAAGACCGTACATAATTTGGAGAGGATACTAATAACCCGAACTAAATTTATGAATAATTTAAAGTATTTTTCATAATTAAACTATTTGATTTTTTTTTAAAAAAGTCAAGTAGGTCTCAGTATTTCATTTGATGTGGTCATATGAAAGATGGAATAGGATGGAGAGTATCTGCTGGCAAAATAGAAAGGATTTTGAAAATAAACGATAGGGTATCCAAATAAATCCTCCTAATGGGACCAAAATATGGATGCTTGCATTCAGTGGCGAATTTACGGGCGGATGGGCTTATCCGGATCTCTTCGTCAAAAAATTATATTATATATATAAAATAAAATTTATATTTTATTTTTATATATTAAGTTTTGAATCTTCTTAATACAATTCAAAGCGTAATTTAATAATTAAGGGGGTCAAAATTTTTATAAAGTTATAGATGTTATAAATAGAACTCTACTTAAGGTGAATGTCTATATTTAGAGAGATTCTAGAGTTTTACTTTGAGGCTAAGTCTTTTCTATGCCTATAAATAGAGGGGTCTTACCCCATTGTAAATCATCCCTAAGTATCAATAAGAATACTCCTCTCTCTACTTCTCTCTCTATTGTTCTTGTTCTTATATTATTTCATAACACGTTATCAGCACGAGTCTCTAACCAATTGAATTTGATTTCTTCCTTCTTCCAGAATTTCTATACGGACAAAAACGAAAGAAAGAAAAACAAAGAAGAAAGAAACAGAAACAGAAAGAGAAAAACGTGAGAGAAAGAAAGGAATTTACACAAGAGGTATATTTGATATCACAACATTTATTGGTATACCTTAAAGGTAAGTAACTTACTTTTCCCTTTCAAATTCTTGAAATTCTACGATTTGATTTTATATACAAACAAAGACAACAAAGTTTGATTATAACTCTAATGGAGTTCGTAAGAAATTACACTCACATGAAGTGGTAAAATTTCTATGCCTTGCCATGATCAAATTCATGTATGATTATGGGCAAAGAATTAAAAATTCGTCCAATTGAATTTGCTCCATTCCCTTTAGAGAATGTGGTAGCAGTATGTGATAAGTCTGAAAGAAGACAAAATTATTATCGTGAAAGTATCAATGATGTGGACGTGGCAATAGACGAAATTATAATCGTCATTATTGTGGTAATGAGAACAATAAGGATTCTCAAAATAATCTTTCACTTTATGAAAGTAATATTTGACATGAGATTGTGTATAGCACATACAGATGATTATGATCCATTCCCTGAAGTGAATGTGATAATTGTAATAGAGCCCGTAAGTATGAACACACTCTTGATGTAATTTTGTTTCATCTCTGACATTATAAAAGGAAAGTTCGTTGCCCTTGAAATTTCGGGCAAGAACTATATGACATGGGTATTGAATGCTAAAATCCATTTAGATGCTATGGGTCTTGGAGACGCCATTAAAGACAGAAATAATGCATCCACCCAAGACTATGCTAAGGCCTTGACTTTCTTGTGCCATCACCTTAATGAAGGTTTGAAACTATGCTAAGGCCTTGATTTACTTGCGCCATCACGTTGATGAAGGTTTGAAACTGTGCTAAGGCCTTGATTTACTTGCGACATCACCTTGATGAATGT
This sequence comes from Nicotiana benthamiana, assembly GCA_034376525.1. Taxonomy (NCBI): domain Eukaryota; kingdom Viridiplantae; phylum Streptophyta; class Magnoliopsida; order Solanales; family Solanaceae; genus Nicotiana; species Nicotiana benthamiana. The sequence continues at coordinate 29,157,144 of CM067332.1, read as the reverse complement.
TTGAAACTGTGCTAAGGCCTTGATTTACTTGCGCCATCACCTTGATGAAGGTTTGAAAATTGAATATATCACAGTCAAAGATCCACCTATCTTGTGGAATGGCTTAAAGGAGAGATATGACAACCTGAAGTTGGTCACTCTGCCACAAGCACAATATGATGAGAATCCAAAAGCAAATAGTTCATAAACTATATGTTATCGTTGCGGTGGAAAAGGGCACTGGGCGAAAATTTGCCGTGTACCAAGACATTTGGTTGAGCCTTGTCAAGCATCTCTAAAGAGTAAATGCCCTGAAACAAATTTTGTCTCTGACGACAATTTTGACATCACCCACCTGGATGTGGCAGACTTCTTTGAGCACCCTGAGGGGAAAATTGACCACCTAATTGGTGATGGATCTGTGATGAAGGAAGATGGGATTGTTTGATTTTATTTCACTTATTTATAATAGTTAGTGAATAAACTAATAGTCATTAGTATCAGCTCGTATTAGTTAGTTTATGATATAATGTTAGTATTAGTTCTTTAGAATATTTCAATATGCTTAAATTTCGAAGAAATTTTTATTTTCCAGCAAAGTTAGTCGATTAACTAATAAGTTAGTCGACTATCTAATATTTCGTATTAAAAACTGGAATTTCCGCAAGCTAAGTTATTCGAATATCTGATTTAGTTATTCGAGTAACCTGATGACTGTTTACTAAGTTATTCGACTATCAACTTAGTTATTCAACTATCTAATATTTCGCAATAAAACTGGATTTTTCCGCAAGCTAAGATAGTCGACTATCTGATTTAGATAGTCGACTATCCTGATGACTGTTTACTAAGATAGTCAACTATCAACTTAGTTAGTCGACTATCTAATATTTCGCATTAAAACTGGACTTTTCCGCAAGGCATGATAGTCGACTATCTGATTTAGTTAGTTGAATAACCTCAGCAGATTTTGAAAATATTGTTTAAATATGAAGCAAACATATTTGTATATTCTCATGTTCATATATTTTCTTTTGTATGTCAAACCATGGGAATTAAATTGATTGAAGGCTCATGAAAAGCAACTATAACTCTGCCTAAAGGAACTATATTTTAGAGAATGCAATGTTCTCCTCTAAGTCTAAGAGAAACTTGTTGAGTCTTAATGATATCAGTCAAAATGTTCTCCTCCAAGTCTAAAAAGGAACTTGTTGAGTTTTAGAGATATCATTCAAAATGGATATCAGATTGAGACAATACATGAGTATAATCTTGAATACCTCATTTACTCATGAAAACGAGGCTGCCCACTTCGGTTTGGGGTCACGCCATTTTGCATACAGCAATGCTAGTTCGTCTCTGACTGACGAATTGTCACAAATATTCCCCGTTGTAATGAGTTTTGGGTCATGAACCTAATATATCCCATTTAAGAATTTTTGGATGTGCAGTAGATGTGCCTGTAGCACCGCCATACCGCACCAAAATGGGTCTGCAAAGAAGGTTAGGAATATATGTTGAGTTTGAATCGCCCTCCATTATTCGCTACCTCGAAACATTGATTGGGGATTTGTTCACTGCACGATTTGCAGACTGTCAATTCGATGAGACACTTTTCCAAAATTAGGGGGAGAAGTTGGTGAAACCAAATGGGAAATTTTGTGGAAAAATGCATCATTATCTCATCTTGATCCACATACCTCCATTTGTGAAAATGAGGAGCAAAAGATTATCCATTTGCAAAGAATAGCAAATCAAATGCCAGACGCATTTACAGATTTGAAAAGGATAACAAAATCACATATCCCCGCAGTGAATGTGACAACATCTGATTCACGAATACATATTCATTATTGGAAGAATATGAACATGAAATTGGTATAGAATATACCACACTCACCCCTAGAAGGAGGTTTGATGAATTTGTGGTAGTACAAAATTAATTGAGAGCTCTAGAAGAGCCAATTATTACTATGTTGGAGAAACACAATTGAGTATTGTGCTGTAGTAAGTCTCAAAGAAACTTATTCAGTTTCCAAAGTACACGCGAAAGCGCTGATTATATTGAGACTATAAATAAAGGAAAGATTTGATTATCTTCTAATACTACAACTTGTAGCGGGATAATCTGTATGTGAAAACTACCCGCTTTATTCTTCAGTTTGTACTACACAAACAAAGGAATACCACAATAAAGTGGATATTTATTGGTATAAAAACCCATACCATAATAAACCTGAAGTTTATTGAGAATTACACATGTCATGGTGTAAACATGAACTTATCAATATTGATAATTTATCCAGTTGGCATTCGGGTTAGCCATCTCATTTTAAGTATGATGTGCAAATTCACATGGGTGAATATTAAAGAACTAGAAAGTTCTTTACGAATTCTCTTGTATTACTTGTTCTCATTAATGAACTGACCAACTAAAGAGTTCGGGTTGAAGCCCATAAATTCTGGAAATACCAAAGGTGAATATGGGCCCATTCACCTGCCATGTATACCACATATGATGCATCTATGATATGGTTACATGTGCGATTGTTATTGACCCGCAGCCTGGCCGGTGCTTGCGAGGTAAATTGCTCAGTAATCTAACTTCGAGCATAATTTCCAGATTTTCTACTCAAGATAGTTCATCTTGATAAGTTGGTTTATATCAAAGTTGGTTTAGCAAGATAATTATTGAGTGCCTCCACTTAATATCTAAACCGTTTCTTATGAGAACAAAGTTATATATATCAGTTTGATATACGTTGTATACGAGAGTATATTACATTCTCCCCTCACAAGTGGTTCAGGGTCAGGAACCAAATAACTCCATCTTATTATTGATGTGCGGTGTATATTTTCATTAACACCATAATGCACAAAGATGGATTCTCAAAGTTGAGGAAACAAGTTAGCTTTTCTAACATGAGGGGGGATATGATAAACACTTGAGAAAAGGTTACATGAGATGAATTATCATTTGTATATATAGATCCTCGAATATCATAATATGAACATGTAGTTCATAAAAGGATAATTCAATTGCAACATATTGCAAAGCATGCCATACGCATTTGCTGACCCAAAGAAAGTAACTATATTCTCACCGCAGATGCTCATATTAAGTCCCAGAAGGACAAAGTCTTTGATACGCTTAAAGCGTATAGACAAATCGGTTTCAAAATAACTTCTTAATAAAGAAGATGAGCAAATGATCAAAGTGATCATAAATGGAAGAGATACAATTCAAACAGAATTGATTCCATATGAAAGACATGTAGTTTTGGACATTTAGTTCAAATACTTGAAAGTATAAAGTTAATGGTATGTGTAATCAGTTTTCGATATCTTATTTGTTTAGCATGACATGAAAACTTGATATGCATCTAAAGTCTATTATATGGCTTATATGGCTTAACTTATATGTCAATCCATGAAAGATTGAAGTTGCTTGAAGCATATACAATTCTTGGTCCTGAAGTACCACATCCTAAGTGCAATTTGTGTACATATGTATATTGCTATAACTATAAGCATGATGGCATCGAGAATACCCCTATGGAGATATTGAAGAGTTATTCCACGGCATTATATGAAGATGTTCATATCTATCAAGAATGATAATTTCAAGGTGCGGAATATTTATTCAAATCAATATGGCTGATTTATTTATCAAATCTCTACAAAAGATCGTTTTGAAGATGATGCACAAGATTGGAATGCAAATGCTCAAAGATGTGAATTGATGCTCTTTTCAGGGGGAGTTAATGCGCGTTGCACTCTTTTTCCCTTACAAGGTTTTGTCCCAATGGGTTTTCCTTGCAAGGTTTTTAACGAGGCAACCAATAAGCGCATATTCAAACATGTGTACTCTTTTCTTTTTCTATTATTTTTTCCCACTGGGTTTTGTTTTAGTTAAGGTTTTAACGAGGCACATTATTGAATAGACATTCAAGGGGGAGTGTTATAAATAGAACTCTATTTAAGGTGAATGTCTATATTTAGAGAGATTCTAGAGTTTTACTTTGAGGCTAAGTCTTTTCTATGCCTATAAATAGAGGGGTCTTACCCCATTGTAAATCATCCCTAAGTATCAATAAGAATACTCCTCTCTCTACTTCTCTCTCTATTGTTCTTGTTCTTATATTATTTCATAACAATAGATTTAATTTCCACTAACTAAAATTTTAAACTCCCTTACTAAAGATCCTGCCTTCACTCCTGCTTGCATTGTTAAGACTTCCCACTATAAATTTTCACGAAGAGATGTGTTGTCTATTGAACTCAGTCATGCAATCAATGGGTTCTGATTTTCACTCAATTTCTATACTTCATCATTCAATTAAGTTACAGTTAATAGTTTGTTTGGCTAAATTTTTTCAAACTGAGAAGTATATTTTTTAGAGTATTCTATTTTAGTATAATGGCTTCCTGACCATTTAAATTTGTACGATTTGTAAAGACGATACATGAACTTATATTTTTCCCATTTGAACATTTCAACTTGACAGAATGAATACTAATATATACATTTGACTATTGACCAGGCCTATATGGAAGTGGCATAATTTACATGGCTAATTTGAGTGCAAATCACATTGCCAAGGCACGTGAATAGTTTTATTTTGATTAAGAAAATATTTGAAATATAATAAAATATAAATAAGAAAAAAAAAGACCTTTCTCTTTCCACTTCTCTTTTCCCCTCCCCTCCCACCTCCCTCATTTTCCCAAGAGAATTCCCCCATCCTGTAATTTTTTTTTTCTCATTTTCTATCATTCATGTAAAGTATTGCACAAGGGTTGGAAGGACGGCACATTTGATCAATCATTCATGTGAAGTATGCAAAATCCTCTTTTATCTATTTTCTTGTTCTTTTAATGGTTTTATTCTCCTGGGGTAAATATTTCTTTCAATATTTTAGTGGGCCCCGCACTAGACGATGAAGCCCCGGCTACTGTTGCTACCGGAGAAACCGCCTCTTTGATTACAGCAGCAGTCGGAGTAGTCGTTTCTTGACATGAATTCGATGTGGATGTCGGAAGTTTCACCTTTGCAAGTGAAATTTCATCTTCATATTCAGCAAGAAGAGCAATGGTAGAGCCCACAGGAGCAGACCCACCTTCTAGAACAAAAATAGTAGCTAAATAACCATCGTAAAAAGATTCAACATCCATGTCAGCTTTATCTTATTCAACAACAATAAATGATTCACCTTTAGCAAGATTATCATCTTCAGTTTTTACCCAACTGACTTTCTTGCCTTCAGTCATAGTAGAACTGAGTGCAGGCATGAAAATTTCATGGATCTTGGATTCTGTTACATGGGGTTGTGCGTAAATAGGTGGCGGGGAAGATGGAATCACGGCAGAGGGTAATTGGGGTGGTGGGGATGAAGGTGGAGAAAAAATAGAAAGAAAAGAAATTAAAAATTTTAAAGATTAAATTTTTCTAATAATAATTTTAGGACCACAAAGCCATATGTCATATAATAAAGACCAAATATGTGATATGTTATTCATGTCATAGCGATTGGCGAACACGTTCAATAGAAAGTGTTTATAGTATTCATTCTGTCAAGTTGAAGTGTTCAAATGGAAAAAACATAAGTTCATGTATCGGCTTTACAAATCGATACAAGTTTAAGTGGCCAGTAATCCATTACGCCTTCTTTTTTCAAGTTGGAGTGTTTGGCCAAATCGTTAGAAGAAAAAAATGCTTTTGAGTAAAAGCAGAATCAGTTTTGGAGAAGCTGAAAAAATAGCTTCTTCCTGGAAGCACATTCAAGAAACATACACTTAGAAGCACTTTTTAAAAGCTTGGTCAAACACAAATTGTTGTTTAGAAGTATTTTTCAAATTAATTAGTCAAACAATAACTGTTTTTCACCAAAAATACTTTTGAAAAAAGCGCTTTAAAAAAAACACTTCTCAAAATAAGCTAATTTTTTTAACTTGGCCAAACATACTATTAATGTGGTGATTTGCTACCGTACTTAAGGGATTTAGATTGTATTTACACTATCGATATACTCCTTCCGTATTAAATTATTTTTCGTGTTTTTCGAAAATAATTGTCTAAAATAATTTATCGTTTTAGAAGTTCAAGACAAATTGTCACGACCCTAACTCCGAAACTGGTCGTGATGGCACCTCTCATGAAGACAAAGTCAACCGACACTTTCTATTTTCAATTATTTACATATAAGCATATAAGAACAGGATAAACATGATAAAAATAAGTTTGAAATAACCGATAATAACATAAATACACAGAAGAATACCCATATACAGCCCTAACCGAGGTGTCACTAGTCATGAGCATCTATAAGTCAGAATAAAATCCCGATATGAATTCATAAACTAATACAAATGTCTGAAAGGAACAGAAGCAATAAAGAAGTAGAGAGACGAGGCCGCGAACGTCAACAACTACCTCGTAATCTCTGAAAGCCCACCTGAAGCTGGAGAAATTAGCACTCAGGAGCAGAACCAACTACGTCTAAATCTGCACACATGGTGCATGGAGTAAAGTGAGTACTCCAACTCAATGAGTGAAAAATGTAAATAACGACTAAAAATAAGAAAATATGCAAGTCACAAGGCATCTATAATGAAGCAGTAAAATCATTTGAAAACAGTAAACTAGTGAAAAATCAAGTAAAATCTTCTTTCAACAAGTAAACAAGTAATTGGCAGGTAATTAAGGTAAAATAAACAAATAGAAGTTCGCCCCTCGGGCACAGTATAAAAAAATCCGCCCCTCGGGCAACATCTCAGAACCATACTAGCCCCTCGGGCTCAATCTCACATCAGAATGGGTACCCGCGCTCACTGGGGGTGTGCAGACTCCTGGAGGGGCCCCTTGCGGCCCAAGTGCAATAACAAGCTATCTCGTAGCATCAAATCTAGGCCCTTGGCATCATATCATCAAGCCACCTTGTGGCGTACATATTTCAGGCTCTCGACCTCAAATCAGTATCAGTGTTTCTTCACAATACAAGTCCTCGACCTTACACAGTCAAAAATAATCATCACAAGCCCTTCAGGCAATAGTAAAATAGTGTTTCTCAGCCCAAACATCATTTAAATATCATTTAGGTCTCAAAACAGAGTGAAAAATGACTGAATAGTAAAACACTGGAAAAATAACATGACTGAGTTGAAGTAATAAGTCAAAACAATGAGGAAATATCAAATAAACCCCCCCCCACCCCCCGAAGGATTCAAATAGTTGGCACGAAGCCCAAATATGGTATTCAACCCAATAAACGATAATAGTAAATAGTTTTCAACCAAATACGCTATAAAATCATCAATCAGGACGGACCAAGTTACAATTTCCAATACTGCACAACCCCACGCTCTTCATCCAGAGTGTGCCTCATCTCAATATAGCACTACGATGTGCAATTCTGTGTTTCAAACCCTTAGAACATTATTTACAATCATTACTCACCTCGAACCGGCTAAATCTCTAGCTTGTGACGCCTTTGCCCCTCGAATTGGCCTCCACGCGCGTCGAATATATCCAAAATTAGAATGAGGGCATCAAATTATGCTAAAGGAGCAAAGCCCAAGCAAAAACAATTAATAAAGGGCACAAATCCTGAAATTAAAAAACCCGACCCCCGCGCACGCATCTCAAATAAATTTTCACATCAATACATTCCTTATCTCCCCACGAGTTCATACATATCAAAAGTTCTCAAATCCGACCCTTAATGGTCCTTCAAATCCCAAATCAAAAGTCTAATTTCTCAAGCCCTAGTTCTTCAATTCTAGGCTTAGCTTTCATGATTTTCTAGGTGGAATTCATAATAATCGAGTTTCTAGTCCAAGAATCTTACTTCAACGTGATTCCCCTTGAATCCCTCATTAATCCCATTCAAAAATCTCTAAAAATGACCAGTGATGGAGGAAATAAGCCTCAATATCACGGACAAGACAAGTTAAAAACATTCTGCTCAGGCCTGATTTTCCTTCTTCACGAACGCGGTCAAACACTTGCGTTCGCGAAGCACAAACTTACTTTGACCAAATTTTCTCCTACGCAAACGTGACACAACCCACGCGAATGCGATGACTTACACAGACAAATCTTCGCGAACTTAGCAATGACACAAACGTGCAGCCTAGCAATTTCAGCATCCTTAGTTCCACATTCTTGAACCAAAGCCCTAACCTTGATGTTCACATGAGTCCTCAGAGATGAACCATGTCAACTGTGTGGCATTTACTGGATAGTCACAAGCCATAAGAGTCCTGACACCAAAGTGTTTCTTGCTTGATGCCATCTCTCATTTCTTCAAAGGCACATTCAGCCTTTCCAGAACAGTAGTCAATAGGAACCCATATGGAGTGGCATGAGCCTTGGAGCCATTAATGACCCTATCCAACAGTTTGACAATGAAAGCAGGCCAATTTATCTGTATTTCTCACAAGGCACTCCATAAGAACCAGGTCCATGTAGTTGGAAGTGTGCCTCCTTTTTTTACTGGGAAGCAGGCACTTGTTAACAAAATCAAATAGAACTTTTGCTCAACCCTTATCTCACTTTTCTGCACAAGTCTGGCTTCAGTCACATCTTCAGCACTTGCAGTATCACACAAATTTTGGTTGATTTGGAGAGCAATAGGGAAAGAATACGGACAAGGCCACATCTGCCTAGTATAATCATCATATCCCAGATTGGGTATGTCTAGAATCTCACCAATTGGAGCCCAAATTGGTGAGATTCTAGACATACCCAATCTGGGATATGATGATTATACTAGGAAGAGGTGGCCTTGTCCGTATTCTTTCCCTATTGCTGGAGGTGTTGCTGAACAAGCCCTTCAGCAGCCTCCCCAAAACCATTTCCCCTTGATTTGTTGCCACTCTCTTCAACACCTCCACTCATCCCCCTTTACATCTTTCATAGAACTAACCAAAACAAACCTATTATCTACATTTTCAACCACATCCGAAAATACCAAATAAGTATTTACCTCACCAGGGGTTTCTTGATTTTTGTCAGTGTCATAAGACCCATGTGCCTTCACCTTGGCTAGCAAAAATAAAGGGTTCAGACTGAGGGCTGGAGTTATATTCTCGAACGGGACTTTCTTTCTTCTGGATAGCCCTCAATTTCTCATTTATGGCTTTTTTGACACCCAGAAGCCACAGTTTTTCTATCCAACATTTTCTATCTACGAAACCGAGGTTTCGGGGAAACACTAGGATGAGTAGATGAAGATGTATTAGAAGGGGATACTGGTGGGGGAGTGCCTGAATTATCTTAGGGTTTAGTCATGGTGAATTATTTCTGGAGAAGATTTGGGAAGTTTGGAAAGAAAAGAGATGATCAGAATTGGAGAGGGGTTTTTGACGGTTATGAAATAATGAAGAAAGGTGTGGTGAGTGTTTACAGGTGATTAGAATTAATTGAGATACCAACAGCTTTTTCAGGAGTCAATCAGGAGTCGAATCAAAGTAGAATTCTGGTCTCTTCATTGATTAATATTTAATAGGCATCACTAGATTTTAGGGAAAAAATCCTGTTTTTAGAGTTTTACGAGCACGGAACTGGTTCAATGCTTAACGGATAGAATTTCTGGGAGTTTGATGAAAGTAGGACTTCTGCTCATGATTGGAACATTAGTCTTTCTAGTTGTGCAAAGTATAGAAAATATACCTAAACTTTCTCATGAACATATACTCATGAATTAGGTTCTTCAAGTAGAACTCATTTGAACATGCCTCAAATGTCATAATAGAAAAAACTTTGTAAGAGATGAGTGATTCATATATACACATGTCACTAGAGTATACTGATTTAAGTATGATACTGATTAAGAATTGATCTAGATATTTACACAATGTTAGAACTCCTAACAAAAAGAAAATAAAAAAATCATTTTTCCCTTTTTTGTGCATTCTAAATTGGACCTTTTAGGTGATCTTAATCATACCTAATTCCAATTTGTTCCTCTCAATGTTTTCGCTACTCAGTGCTTTAGTGAAGATGTCAGGTATTTATTTATCAGTAGCACAAAATTCTATAGAAATCAATCCTTTCTCATAGTTATCTCTTAAAAATGGTGTCTAACATCTATATGCTTGGTCCTTTTATGATGAACATTGTTCTTTGTCATACTTATAGCACTAGTGTTATCATAGAATATTGGAATACATCCTACTTCAATTCCAAAATCTACCAGTTATTGTTTAATCCATAGCAATTGAGCAGAATAAGAAGCAGTAGCAACATACTCAGCTTCAGTAGTAAATGGAGCCACTGAATTTTGCTTTTTGGTAGCCCATGACACAAGACATGAACCATGGAAATGTGCCATACCTGAGGTGCTCTTCCTATCCACTAGAAAACCTGCATAATCAGCATCAGCATATCTTACTAGATTGAAATTACTACACTTGGGGTACCAAATACACAGATCAGTGGTGCCTTTCAGATATCTTAGTACCTTTGAGACTCTTCTGGATTTGCCTGAAAACGAGCACAAAGTCCTACACTGAAAACAATGGCAGCTCGGCTGGCAGTAAGACACAAAAGTGAACCAATCATACCCCTATTCAACTTTTGATCAATTGATGAACCAAGTTGATCAACATCTAATTTAGTGGCAGTTACAATAGGTGTGTCTATTTATTTAGAATTTTCCATTTTAAACTTTTTGATTAATTCTTTTGTATACTTCTGCTGATGGATCATGGTTTCATTTAGACTTTGTTTGATCTGCAAACCCAAGAAGAAGTTAAGCTCACCCATCATACTTATTTCAAACTCATTCCCCATTAGGTTCAAAGTCCTTACTCAACCTATCAGTAGTGGCCCCAAATATTATGTCATCAACATATATTTGCACAACAAGAAATTCTTTACATTTTTCCCTTATGAACAAGGTACTGTCAATTTTACCTCTTTTGTAACCATGCTCCAGTAAGAATTTAGATAGCCGTTCATACCAAGATCTTGGGGACTGCTTTAGCCGATATAAATCCTTGTCTAACTTGTGCACATGCTCAGGACATTCCTTGCTTTCAAACCCTGGAGGTTGTTTCGCAAACACTTCTTCATTTAGGTAGCCATTCAGGAAGGCACTTTTGACATCCATCTGATGGAGAGTGAATTCCATGTGTGCTGCAAAGGCTATGAGGAGTCTGATTGCCTCTAGTATTTCAACTGGAGCAAACTTCTCGTCATAGTCAATGCCCTCCTCTTGGCTGTAGCCTTGAACCACTAGCCTTTCCTTGTTTCTTGTATTTGTTCCATCTTCATCAAGTTTGTTCTTGAAGACCTATTTTTGTGCCAATGACTTATCTGTCCTTGGATCTTGGAACTAGATGCCAAACTTTACTTCTTTCAAATTGGTTGAGTTCATCCTACATTGCATTCACCTAATCTGCATCCTGCAAAGCTTCAATAACATTTTTAGGTTAGGAAAGTATCAAAAGCCCACAAATTCTTCTGTTGTGATCTAGTTTTGACTACAGATGTTGGATCAGTGATAATGTTCTCGATGGGATAAGAACTTTGATATTTGTGAGGTTTCACAACCAACTGGTTTCTGCTAGATGTCTCTCCCATGTTATGTTGTTGAGGAACAGGTTCATGAACAGGTTCCTCTTGGAGGTTTGATTCAATTTCTCCTTGATTGGTTCCCCCTGTCAGGTTGTCCTTATTAAAGGACATGTTCCATCACATGTTCCTTCTTTTGATTCCACTTTGACTTGTGCTGGGGATTCAATCAATTCCTTTACCAGTCCAATCGCTTCATCTTCATGTTTCTATCTCTTAGAAAGAATGTTAGTTTCATCAAATACAACATGTACACTTTCTTCTACACACAAAGTTCCTAAGCACTTTATATGCTTTGCTATGTGAAGAATATCCCAAGAATACTACTCATCACTTCTGGGATCAAACTTACCTAGGGAGTCCTTTCCATTATTGTGCACATAGCACTTGCAACCAAATGCCCTAAGATGGGATATGTTTGGTTTTCTCCTTTTAAGTAACTCGTAGGGAGTTTTCTCTACTAGAGGTCTAGTCATGCATCTATGGATTATGTAACATGCAGTGTATACAGCCTCTGCCTAGAAGCTGTGGGGAAATTTACTAGAAAGCATCATGGTTCTAGTCATGTCCTCAAGAGTCATATTATTCCTTTCAACTACTCCATTTTGTTGAGGAGTCCTAGGGGCAGAGAAATTATGATCTATGCTATCACAGAATTCAGCAAACTTGGAATTTTCAAATTGAGTTCCATGGTCAGACCTAATGGATGCTAGTTGATTTCCTAATTATTTTGAGTTTTTCTAACAAACGCAGTAAACATGTCAAATGCTTCATCTTTGGAAGTTAGAAATAGAACCAGGTAAATCTCGAGTAATCTTCAACAAGAACCATTACATATTTCTTTCCACCTCTGCTTATGGTTCTCATTGGACCACATAGATCCATATGGACCAATTCCAATGACTTGGTTGTACTTATCATTTTCTTGCTTTTGAAGGATGATCTTACCTGCTTCCCCCTTGCACATGCCTTACAAACTTTGTCTTCCTTGAACTTGATATTAGGTAATCCTATCACCAAGTCCTTAGAGACTAATTTGTTTAGCTAATTTAAACTTGCATGACCAAGTCTTTTGTGCCATAGGAGGGGATCATCATCCAGGACACTTAGACAAGTTAGTTCGTTTTCTGAAAGAGTGGACAAATCTACAATGTAAATATTGTTAACTCTCTTTCCCTGCAAAACAATCTTGTCAGTGGTAAGGTTAATCACAAAGCATTTGGTGGAGGTAAAATCCACAAGGATTCCTCTGTCACACAGTTGTGACACACTGATCAAGCTATATTTCAAGCCGTCTATTAAGTAGACATTCTCAATGGAGTGAGAGTCTGTCTTACCTACCTTTCCAACCCCAATAATATCACGTTTCTTCATATTCCCAAAGGAGACATTTCCTCCTTTTAAGTCCTTAAGTGAAAGGAATTAGTCCTTGCTCCCAGTCATATGTTTTGAGAAGCCACTATCCATATGCCATATTTGGATACTTCCTTTCACTTGGACCTACAAAAATAAATCAGGGGTTAGTCTTAGGAACCTAAACAAGTTTGGATCCCTTTCTATAGGCAAAAGGATGAATTAGATTCCTTCTTGTGCACCCAGGTAGCTTAATTTTTTCTTGAACAAAGACTTTGTTCTTTTGACTGGACTTTTCTTTAGCATTACGCTCACTCTTGTAATGGCCAGTCTTGCCACAATGTGTGCAGATTTTATTTTCAGGAAGTGTGAGGTACTTTCTTTTAGGGTCCCACTTCGGTGCTTGAGTCCCATAGCCAAGTCTTCTTTTGTTCCTACTATGATGCTCTTGCAGCCAAGAGAGTGCATCAGAAGCCTTGTTCCACTTGCGAGTTCTGTCTAGTTCATGTTTCACCTTTCCTAGATCTTCCTTTAGGACTTTGATGAATTCATCTTTCTTATACAATTCGTCTTTCATTTTTCCCAAGTTTTCTTCTAGGGTGAAATATATGTGATCAACTTTCTTCTTTCCTGTTCCTAGTTTCAGTTTTAAGTTTTCAGACCTAAGTTCTAGGACACTGTTATCAAGTTCAAGAACCTGGTTCTTCACCTCAGCATTTGTGTTATCACTTTCATTAGCCCTAGACTCTAGGCTCTTGCATTTTGCTTTTAGGATCACATATTCCCTAGACAGAACTTTCTTCCTATTGTTAATTATCTCAGACTCATCAATGAAGTCTAGTAATAGCTCAACCAATCTTTCTTTGGATAAAAATTTAATCTTGTCTTTGAGATGAAGAATACTTACCTCTTATTCATCATCTATCTCCAATGTCCATCAGTGCTTGCTCTTCTTCAGATTTATCTTCTGAGTATTCATCTGAGGTTTCTCCCCAAGCAGCAACCATAGCCTTGGTTGAACCTTTGTTCCTTTTTGGTTGAACCTGTTCCTTTTTCCTGTTCCTTCGTTCAACCCTCTCTTTCTTCCACTCAATTTCCCATTGAGGGCAGTTCTTGATCATGTGATCAGCCTTACCACACTTGTAGCAACCTTCATTGGTCTGTTTCTCATAAGCTCTTGACTTGTTGAAGGTTGTACATCTTGAAGAACCTTTTACTCATCAGGTACTTTTTGAAATCTCTAGTGATCATAGTCATCTCACATCTTCCAGATCTGATCCTTCAACAATTATGAGAGCTACGCTTCTCTCCTTCTTAGGTGTATTCTTCTTCATGGTTTGCCTTCTCATTTTATAAGCAGTAATATTTCCAATCAGCTCATCCAGTATGAGAGTAGCAATATTCTTGGATTCCTGAATGACAGTGATTTTGCTTTCCATGTGACTGGCAGAACCCTTGTCAGAAGTTTCTCAACCTTTTCTTCTTCGAGAATGACCCTTCCAAGGGACTTAAGTTCATTTTTAAGTGTAGCGAACCTAAGTGGAATTCACATAATAATCGAGTTTTTAGTCCAAGAATCTTACCTCAACATGATTCCCAATACCCTTCAAAAATCTCTAAAAATGACCAGCTATGGAGGAAATAAGCCTCAAAATCGCGGACAAGACGAGTTAAAAACATTCTGCTCATGCCTGATTTTCCTTCTTCGTGAAAGTGGTCAAACCCTCGCGTTAGCAAAGCACAAACTTAATTTAAACAAATTTCCTCTTATGCGAATGAGACATGACCCACGCAACCGTAATGACTTACACAGACAAACCATCCCTTAGACGCGGACACGATGGGTTAAATTCCCACTGAAGCTCGACCTCGTAATTCCTTTACGTGATCGCGAGTTCCCTTCTCGCGAACGCAATGCATCACTCCCCAGCCTTCCGCGAACACGAAGTCTTTCTCGCAAACGCGAAGTCCAAAATCCCACTGAAGACCACTGACTCTTCGCGAATGCGAGGGTCCACTCGCGAATGCGAAGAGTAAAAACCTGGAACACCTAAACCTGCAATTTATGCAATTTTCCAATGCATGAAATGGTCCGATTGACCATTCGAAACTCATCCGAGGTCCCCCGAGACCTCAACCAAAGACATAAAAATATCCTAATAGCTTAGTCAAACTTTTTCCAATCATCAAAACACCTCAAATAACATCAATTCACTCAAAACACATCGGATTCAAGCCTAAGTTTCTAAAATCTTTCGAAATATGCTTTTGATCAAAAACTCAACCAAACCATATTCGAATGACCTGAAATTTTGTGCACACGTCTCAAATAACATAACGAATCTATTTCAACTCTCACACTTTCATTCCGACTCCTAGATCAAAATCTCTCCTGTTAATCGGAAATCGCAAAAATATCAACTTTGCCAATTAAAGTCTAAAACTACTCCACACCTCCAAAACACATTTTGATCATGATCCTAAGTCATAAATCACCTCCTAATGCTAATTGAACCATCGAAACTCACATCCAAGCCCTCTAACACATAAGTCAATATCCGGTTGACTTTTTAAACTTAAACTTCCTTAAAAGCGACTAGGTGTCTCAAACCTTACCAAATCATTTTCGGACCCAAACCAATCAACCCAGTCATATATAGGACCACTATACAAATAAATTAGAAGCAGAAATGGAGAAAACATAGTGGTAACTCATGAGACGACCGACCGGGTCATTACACAAAATTAATATTTTTTTCATATTACCCTTAATACTAGTAATGTTCTTGAAGACTACTACTCAACTATGGAATAAATATGCAATGAAGAGGAATTATATTTAAAGACATAAATCATGGTTAAAAAGTCAAAATTTCCTCCTACTTAATACTTTTTTAAGAGGCATGTAAAAGAAAAATACGACAGATCATGTGTAAGAGATGTTTGCAATAGCTTTTGAAGATATGAAAAATTAACTACTATCACAAATAAAATATGAATAAAAGTAATTATATTGTGAGTACAATTACACTTGTTCCTTTGATTCTTCTCTCCAAATAATTCTCTATTATTCGAGGGTTGGATTAGCATTTCTCAAACCTAGAATCATTTAGAACTCCTTGGAATACATTTGATGAGCTTAAAATTACTAGACATTTAGAACCTTTTTGTGTCCTTAATCTGGTTGATTTGATATGGACTTTGCCTGAATTACGGTTTAACATGTTACTTTGCAGTGCAGGTGTTGATGAGATAATCAATGGACAAATAATGCACAAAGTGGGAGAAAAATAAGTTGAGGAAAGAAAGAAAAAGTTGTGCGGCTACACAGCTAAAGCTATGAAAGCGCATCTGAGCGTGCACCAATGACAAACGGCCTGGAGGTAATGTGTGCTCATGAGTGTATCCAACCACTCAGATGCGTTGCAGCGCACGTCCTCCTCCAAAATATTTGAATCAGGCCTAATTCTGTTATTTTCGAAATTTCCCTTAACATATATGAAGCTCAATCTCGTCCAAAACTAGGTATTTAGGATGTTGGAGAAACTTTTGGAGAGAATAAGGAAATGAAACAATTGAGTATTGGAACACTTCATATGAATCATTCAATACGAAAGTTTGTTTGAATTCGTGGTTGGTAATGTTTTCTTGTTTTTTTAATTACTCCTGTGATGAACAATTTCTCCACTATGAAGTTGTCTTTTTTAGGGGTATTGACAAATGTTGTGACTTGAATATTATTCAAAGATTTAATTTTTGTTAATTACTTGAATACGTTAAACGAGTTACTAATTGAATTGCAAAGGTATTTGTTGTTTTACTTTAAACGGAAGAGAAGTGCTGTTGCAATTATCATTATGTTATCTTGTTTGGGTTAATTTCATGCCTCTTATATGTAAAAGAAAGAGCTTATAAAGTTAACAATTGACCCAATTTAGAAGAATAGTCGAGAGACGTTCTTCGTAATACCATTCATTCAATACATGCTTGCATACGTTCATAGCATTAGTCATTAGGTTGTTTAACAAAACTCATGCATTCAGAAGAAGAAATCCTTAAGATAATATAATCATTTGTTGAAATCGAAATAGTCAATAGAACCTAAGAGCGAACTTACCACAGAGTTATATTCCGAATAATAGTTAAGCACATATCTTGTCAAGTTATTTCTCTAAGAGATATTCAATTGTTGCTACTTAACTACCCAATTTTCATTATTTGTTCGTAATGATAAGCTTAGTATTACTCTTAGTTCTTTAATCGTTCAAAATCAAAGGTTTATTTTCCTAAATAGTGTTAAGCCAATAATTTATTTTAACATTATTCAAATCAATCTCTGTGGAGATGATTTAATAACTATACTATATTTGATTATGGAGCGTAAGTTTTATACATTAGTTTTGCGCTCGTTAACTTTAATCTCCAGTAAATAATATTGCGTAAGGGTAATCAAGTCGAACCAAAAAATCGCACCAAACCGAAAAGTCTAGTAAACCCGATTAAAAAACTCGACTATGTTTGGTTTGATTTTGTTTGATATTGAACAAATGTACCCCTCATTATGTTCTCAGCCCAAATATACCTCTGCCTTAATACTATTGTTTCAAATATACCCTTCTTCTGATAAGTTTATCCAAGGTGAAGATCTAATCACACATAGCACTAATATTAGATGAGGTGGATGCCACATGTCATACCATCTCAGCGCTCCTAACCCATTTTACCTCTCCCATCTGTTTTTTACCATTAAATTTTCTTCCCCTCCACAACCGTTGCCAATATTACCTCCAACATGAACAATATTGTGTATCAAAGTTTATTTTTTTATATATGTTTGTTTCTCCACTCATCGCTCCCATTGAATTCAATACCATTTGAAGCATCTGAAATTTCAGGTGAAGTTTTCTTCCCCGAGAAACTAGATAATCTCTTTATGTACTATTAGTCAATACTAGAAATTCGGCCAAAATCGACGACGTCCTCGCCGTTTTTTAAAATATTTTATTTTTAAATTTTTTTACGAAATCGACCGCGAAAAACTATTTTAGCATCCTGCAAAATTTATTTTTTAAGAAGCTGATCGAAATCAGTTGATTTTTCATATAAAATAAATTAAAATTAATATTCAAAAAACTGACTGAGATCGGTTGGTTATTTCAGTATGTCATTTTAAAAAATCGACCGAATTCGATCGGTAATTTTATATTTTTAATAAAACCTACCAAAATAGGTCAGTTATTTTAGCGCGAAAATACATTTAAAGAGTACAAATAAATCAAAAGAAAGTCTTAAGCCAAAATGTACAATAGTCTCGTTGTAGAATAGTATCCTGTCACAATATAGACTATGGTCTGAGTCCTAGAAGATGTATTTTTTAATTGCATAATTAAAAATACCGATCGAATCTGGTTGGAAAATATCGATCGACTTCGTTCGGTTTTTTCGGCAATTTTTTTCTTTTTGGGTCGTTTGTGAAAATTAATTTACCGACCGACTTCGGTCGCTATTTTTTACCGACCAAATTTGTTTCGACGGATTAAATACGGTCGAAAATCAATCGATTTTTCCAGTTTTTTGATGGATTTCGGTCGGTATTTTTGGAAAATTTTAGGCTATTTTCTAATAGTGAGTGTGCGTGATATGGGGTGACTAATAATTGAAGTATTGTTTTTTGCAATCCCGGGCGCTAAAACATTTTCATACGAGCAACATTCAGTTTTCTATTATTCAAAAACTACGATTTGGTTTGAGGTCATGACTAGCTAAAAAGTCAATATTGTTCATGGTGGCAGTTATTGTGATAATAATTGTGACAAACCAAATCAATACTCCAAGAAGCCCTTCCTGCATGAATCAATCTCTGAACGACTCGAATCTAACCAAAATAACTTAATAATATCAATAGAAGCCATTGGAAACAAGCCCAAACAATAAAGCTAAAATCTTGATTCAGCTATGCAACGACAACCCAAGAAGTCAACCCTGGCTCGCACCCCGGAACTCGACAAAACTCATAGTTTTCGAATACCAATTCCGATTCGAGTTCAAGTATATGTGTTTTATCCGAATCTGACCTCAAATCGACTCTCAAATCATCAATTTATACTCTCCAAATTTATAGTCCAAAAACCCTCAAATTCAACCTTTAATCCGTATAAAATAGGTGTAATAATCTATGGGTAATCAATATCTAAAACCAAAACCAAGTAAAGATTATTCACCCCTTCAATTGTGATGAAAAGCCCTCCAAAAATATCACTTCCAACCGAGCTCCACAACGTCAAAAATGAGAAATAACCAAAACCGTTCAAAATTATATTCTGCCTGGCTAATCCGCATTTGCGGAAATGTTTCTGCATCAACAGAGCCGCTTTTGGAGAAACTTTCGTACTTGTAATCCCACTTAACAGCCCTACCTATTGCATCTGCGGTCGGGTTCCTGCTCAAACATATGTGGTATTTTCTTCATAGGTACGTCCATGCTTCTGCGCCGAACCATCTTCATCTGTGATCATCTCATCCTTCAGTCCACCTTCGCTTCTGCAACCATGAGCCCGCATCTGTACTCGTATCTGCGACCAATCCTTCGCAGATATGAAAGCACCAAAACCAAAAATTCTTCAGGAATGCAACATAGTCCAAAATAATGTGAAATCAATCCAAAACAAACCCGAGGTCCCTATGACCTCGTTTAAACATACCACAAATTTCAAAACATAACACAGGCCTACTCGAAACTTCAAATTACGACAAAACAATATCAAGACCACGAATTATCGATCAAGATCAATCTCTTAAGTTCATAAACTTCGAACCAAGCGTCTGATTCAAGCCTAATTAATCTGGAATCCAACCAAACTTCACACGAGTTCTGAATGGCACAACGAACATATTTTAACTTCCGGAACAATAATTTGAACCCAATAACATCAAAGTCAACTTCCGGTAAACCTATGAACTTTCTAAACAAACAAATTGCGGACTTTCGCCAAATAGAGCTAAAACCTTCTAGGAACATCCAAATGCAACTCCGGGCATACGCCCAAGTCCAAAATCACCATCTGGAATCATCAACACTCTGATTCGAGTTTAAATACACAAAAGACAAACTTGGTCAACCCTTCCAACTTAAAGCTTCTAAATTGAGAATCATTCTTCGAAATCAATACCGCACCACTCAAAAACCAAAACCGGCTATAAACACAAGTCATAATACATGCAAATGCTCGAAACGACCGGTCCGATCATTACATTAACATAACTACATAGATAACTACATCGTAACTCAAAGATTCCATGTTCGAGTTTTATCCTTTGCATTGTCACTTTACTTAACTTTCCATGAAGTAAATAAGAAAAATATATAGCATGTTTGCCCAAGCTTCTTTTTGGCCAAAAGTGCTTTTTTTTGCCAAAAGGGATTTTATTTTGTTTTTTGCCAAAAGCACTTTTGGCCAAAAATTGAGGTGTTTGGCCAAGCTTTTGGAAGGAAAAAAAGAACTTGAGGAGAAGCAAAAGCATAAAAAAGTAGTTTCTCTCCAAAAGCACTTTTTTGAGAAGCACTTTTGAGAAAAATATACTTAGAAACAGTTCTTTACAGCTTGGCCAAACCCTAATTGCTGCTCAGAAGTGTTTTTCAATCTAATTAGCCAAACACAAACTGTTTCTCACCAAAAGTACTTTTGATAAAAGCACTTTTAAAAAAGGCACTTCTTAAAAAAAGCTAATTTTTGCAAAAAGCTAATTTTTGCAACTTACCAAACGGGATAATAGTCTATTCATCATCACACCACGACTGTGAAAAATAAAGGTCATACAAATACTGTCTCGCATTATTACCACAACACTGTAAGTTTTGGAGGTAATAATAAATGCTTGCAGTGAGGCTAATTTGTGAATCTGTTGCACCTGCTAAATCAATATGAATCCAAGTGGATCTCCCTTCTCCCCTTTTATTATTATTATTATTATTTTATTTTATTTTATTTTTTGGAAGGGCGTGGAGGGGGCGGGGGGGAGAGGACAGATTTATCCTTGTCCAAACAGATATATAAATATTTTTGGTCTAAAGAAGGGGTTCAAGTGGTGTACTTGTTAATAAATGAAGATTCCATTGGATTACAGAAAATAAGCTGCAATCCCGCCGATTTGATAACACTGTCGTAATATTTGAATACTATGATGAGTCGTGTAAACAACTATTTGCCATTTGGTGATAGATATTATCTGGGAAACTTCCAACTTCTTTCCTAGGCTAGTACGAGGAAAACACCAAGTTCGTTCCAGCGCACCAAATCATTTCAAGAATATGACTACAAACATATTTGTGTTTATGGCCTATGATTTAATTGCGTTTCACATGACTGCAAAAACTCCATCATTATCGTAAATTCATTTTTTGCCATCCTATATCTTTTTGGCTAACTCCAAGTTGTGAAAGTAACTCTTCAAACCTTCGCACTAGAAGAGGAGATCTTAAGCTATTTTGTTACCAGAGACAGCCAGATACTAATTAGTCACAGAAAAGAAAGGAGAACCTTATAATGGTTGCAGGGGTTCTGAAGATATGTAATAAGCAGCATTCTAATTTTAAAATACTTTATTTTTTTCTATAGAAGAAAAACATACAACAAAACTAAATTACATTTCTCCACCCCCCCCCCCCCCCAACAAAACCCCCTGGAAAACCCCCATTCTGCTAACCTCATTCACCTCAAAATAGTACAAGTGCCTCAAAAAGAAAAGAAAAGGAACGGTATTTCATGAACAATGCTACAAATGTTTAAACAATGCATTTTCAAACAAGGTAGTACAAGGAAGAGAAGCTACAATGAAGTGCTCTTCAATCTTCAAGAGAACAAACAGACATAAGAAAGAAATATCGGAAAATCGTCCAAAGGTAGAAAAGAATTCTCGAAAGAGAGATTGGGAATAATTCTACCGGTGCCCTAAAGAACTGCACTCTTAGCCGCTTGTGCCTAACCCTAGACTCACTTCGCTTGCCTCCTTATCTAATCCATGTATTTGTATTTCTTTGAAAACCAGAGCTTCCTCGCTTGAATAAGCATGCGCCGCTCATGTTGAGGTTTAGCTGTGTCCTTCGCTTGGTAATCCGAGTATGGTATATTATTCTGCTGACAAGTGCAATCACTTGATGCTTGCTCGGGGAATTGAAGACGAGCATGGTCCAGCAGATGTCATGAATGGGATTCCTTTGAATGTGGCGATTCCTTTATCATCAGTGAAAAGGTTCTGCATTACACGATTCTCACATGAGAAACATTTAAATGGATGAGGAGACAACCAAACGATGGATGTGATATTTTTATCATTATAAGTTTCCCTATCGCGTTTTATACAACACATCATTTCCAAGTTGTGGTCAGCTATATGAATTTATGAAAAATTTACTTAAAAAGTTTACGCAACCCTAATTTTACAGCTTCTGAATTCTAAACTGAAAACTCAAAAAGGTACCTTACCTTTCTCAAACTATACAGTTAACTTAGAAGAATGCCCCAGTCTCTCTAGTAAATTAATCAGTCTCATTCTAATAACCATGGTAAGCTACATCATGAGGTTTTTCACAAGCCTTTATTATATATTTGGAGAGTCAATCAGCATTGATAATATACGAGAGACAGATAAGATATCCCGACATACCGGCCTTTTGATACCACCAGGAACAGGAAAAAGAAATTGAATAGGCTTTCTATTTGTACTTTGGCCAAAAAGCTGAAGCCTCTGATGAAATTGAAAAAGCCAGTTGAGAAAGAGATCTCAATCATGAGGAGCAGCCAGTTACTAATGAGTTCTATTCTACTATTAGTAGTTCCCAAATAAGAGAAGATGGCAGATAGAGCTCTGAATGCACTAAGTTTACTCGTCCACCAAACATGACAAGATTTAATATGCAGAAAAAATTAAAGATACATACCACAGCAATCTTTTCAAATTGTTTCTTTTTGGGGTTCAGAACATCTTCCGGTTTCCCTTCATGCCTAGATAGACAAATGCAGACATTAATAAACCATAACAGAATCTGAGCCTTGCGTTTAAAATACATGGTACCAAAAAGAACAAAAGTCATATTGTCATATCCAGCCTAATGGCACAACTTAAAGAAAACAGAGGAAACAGATGCTCTTTAGGGCAGCCATAAACCATAATTACTGTCAAAATGGGGGAGAAAAAGAACTAACCAGAAAAAGAGAACAATGGTCTTGAGGTCACTTGATCTGAAGGACTGACACTGACTAGTATCTAAGGGCACTGGAATTTCAAATGTACTTTTTTTTGGTAAAATCACCTTAGTTGAAAGACCTTGCTTGCTATAATTATCTGATTCTTAAGTTGGTAAATGTAGTAGTTCCAAAAATCTTGGGCCACGAACAGAAAGGGAAATGTAGAAGGTTAATGGCAAAAAGGTAGAGTCCCAGAACCAAAAGGGACATGGAGCAGATGTTTTGTGAAGAAAGATTTTATTTATTTATTTTTTATGAAGGAAATCTTTTATAAATACATTCCACATAATACATATTACCTGAATCGGTGCCATAAATCAAGCCCAGAATGTGGACCTTGAAACTTATGCATACCAACAGATTTAGCTACAAAAACATACCCAGAAAATAAGATGCATTCCCCAACTTTGGAACCTTCTGGTGCTATCAAAGGCTCCACCACAGTATGATCTTCATTAGAAGCACATAATACCTATAAAGAAAATTAGGAAAAAAGAGTTACTATCAGTAAAGAAATGAGAGATAGTACTGCGAACAGAGAGAAGACTACAAACAGATTGACTTGAGCTGGACAACTCTACACATTTATCTAACCCATCTTTCTTCAAATATACAACAACAACAACAACGGACCAGTATAATCCCACAAGTGGGGATATAATACCTAAATATTCCTATGCACAAACTACATTTGTCTGGATTTCAAACTGCTTTAGTGGATATGTTCTAACTACATTAACAATGCTAGATATTTCAATAATGAGAAAAGTACCATAGTGACCTAGAGTTCTCAACAGACACTTTGAGGTCAACACAAGCAGAAAGCAAATGAATAGTTAAATTACCATTATATTAGGAAGAGGAGGCAGAACATTCAATATAACGTAAAAAATTAACTAGCTTACGCTAATTTAAACCAAATTAGACTCCCATGCTACTGGAAAATATAATGTGAAATTAAGCATAGCTTAGATGGGAATATAATACCATTCCCTCTGATGCTACATCCCTTAGCTTCGATGGTTTCATGTTTGTCACGAGTACCACAAGGCGATTCTGCAGGCACAACAACCAACATAAAATAATTAGAAGAAATAAAAGCTCCCAAACGATGCAGCAATACAAATTCAAAGAAGCCAGAAATATAGCATATACTAATGCTTAATGACAGAGAGCTTACAGTCAACTGCTCCGGACTGCAAAACTTTGCCAGGCCGCTAACCACTTGACGACATTTTGCTTCTCCAACATCTATCTCCTCAACCAGTAAGCTATACACAGGGATAATGCAGGAAAAGGTTTTAAAACAAATTAGATAACATATAAAGTTGCTAAGGCATGGTATCACCAGAACTTGAAAAGGACAAAAGGGAATGGATATGTATCGGGAAATTGACTACCAACAAAAAGAATGAAAAATACAATACCTATCAGCTGATGGATGTTTCCATGCTTTTTTAATGTGGCCAATCTGTAATTTGAGCAAACTAACACTGATATCTTTATCTTTCTCATCTACCTTTTCAGGCAACTTCTTCTTTTCAACAGAAGTTTGATTATCTGCAGCAGCTTTCTTCAGATATTTAAAGGGATAAGTGTTAGAAATAGTTTAAAATTTGGGATATTTCACAGAAACTAAAAGCTGATAGCATCAAGAATGTGCCCTTATTGCAAACAAGTCATACCAGAGTACCTAGGACTGCAACAAAGACACTAATCATAACTAATGACAATTTACTTCTTTTTTTATTGAGGAATGGCAAGTGTAGTAATGACAATATTTTCTATTACCATCACTAAATGAAAAAGCAAAATTTTCTGCCACTTGCAACAAACGGTCAAGAGAACCAGAAACAAAGTTAAATAACAAAAAAGTTTTAACTGTAAGAGGAACAGACCCAAGAAATTCAGCAAATAAAAACAACCGAAGGCCAATGTGTTACAAGTAACATACCGTACCGCTACTTTTCTTTGTTTTTGAGTCTGCATCTGAGCTTGTAGCCTTATTGGTCTCTGACTCAGTTTTTTTTATATTTGACTCCACTTCTACCTTCTTCACACTTTTTGATGCCTGAATCAAAGTCAGGGAAAAAGATATTCAAAATAGCCCATTCTTGGACTTTGTTGGGCCTAAAAACTAATCGATGCAAGGAATGATTGAAATCAACATAGCATAGTAATTCAAAAGCGTTACTGAGAATAGAGTGTTTTAATAAAAGTATTCCACAGAAGTAGCCAAGAGCAATGCAACTTAATGCTGTTAATTTGTAAACATTCCATAAAATATGCATTAAACGAATTGCCACAAGTAAAGAAATGAAGTATCACATATTTCTGTCTCCCCTTTTATTTCAGTAATGAAGAAAACTATTTATATTGTTCCATTAATGAATACTGCAGTAGATTGGATGTCACTGCTCCTGTTCTGGTTACTGGAAATGTAGCAATGCATGGAAAATGGAGTTCAAACAAGTCATAGAGCTTATCAATTTTATTATTTTTGCACCGGGTGTACGAGTCTCTAAGAGCCCCGACTTAAAATTTCGGGGGTGCACAGGCTCTCGGCAAGGAGTTTCCCGCAAGTGCACCACGGTTAATTCAGGTTTTACCCAGTCCGATGGCCCTCATAAATTATTTGCACCCAGTGAGTTTCGAACTTGAGACCTTGAAAAGGAGCAAACCCCAAGGCTCAAATCAATTGTCTCCACGCCAACCCCTGAAGGTTAGTCATAGAGCTTATCAATTATGCTCTCAAGATAGTTCTTCAGAAAGTCTAGCTCAATTCTGTAAAAGCATTACTCAGAGGTGGCTCAAATTGGACCTTCTCCAGCAAAATAGTTTGGAATTTATCTCCGACATCACCTTTAATCTGCACAAAAAAAGATGTATCCAATAGAATGTGTGCTGACTTCTTGCTTAATACAAATCCAGGAGCAATCAAATTACTTTACATTATTCACCCATAACATATAAAAATTCAATTATTAAAAGTAGTGGTTTACTGTTTAAACACTGGCTAATATTTTGCAAGGCCGAGCATCAAAGAATGGATTAGACTTGAAATAAGAAATGATTTTTTCCATTACTCATAAAAATCCCAAGATGGAGAAATAGAAAGAACTAGAGAGTGAAAACAGGACCAGGAGCCCAGCTGCGCCTACGAGAGCTTGGTTAGTTTTTAAAAACAAACAAAACAAACAAATATTCTCCAGGACTCACCCCGAAAGCCTTTCATTAACTCAACTACTTAGTTCTTTCATTAACTCAACCTCTTAGGCCCTCATTCACTCAATTTAAACATACCATGAAGAACAAAATTAAATGATCCAATTTCAATTTTATGGTACGGTTAACAGACCAGCTTCATGTCCTGCACACAGGTTTTTTCTCCAAAATACTATCACAATCTATCGAGGGTGAAGTTGTCCTTTTTTAACGAATGTAAAAATTTCCAAAAAATGAAAAATTTGTCCATTTCCTTAGTTAATTTGATAGTGCAGGGAATTTTATGGTGGGACAATAAAGGGATAAGAAGAAGGATCTCCACATGGTGTTTATCGATCTAGAGAAAGCACACGACAGGGTTCCTAGGGAGGTCTTATGGAGCTGCATATAGGTTAAAAGGGTCCTCATTGCCTACATTAGGGTGATTAAAGACATGTATAATGGAGCTAAGACTCGGATTACGACAGTAGGAGGCGACTCCGAGCATTTTCCTGTTGTTACGGGGTTGGACCAAGGGTCTGCATTCAGCCCTTTCCTATTTGCCCTAGTGATGGATGCCATAACTTATCATATTCAAGGGGAGGTGCCACGGTGCATGCTATTTGCTAATGACATAGTCCTGATTGACGAGACACGACGCGGCGTCAACGAGAGGCTAGAGGTTTGGAGACAGGTCCTTGAGTCTAAAGGTTTCGGGTTGAGCAGGACGAAGACGGAATACCTCGAGTGCAAATTTGGGACTGAGCCGACAGAAGCGGGAGTGGAAGTGAGGCTTGACTCTCAAGTCATCCCTAAGAGGGGTAGTTTCAAGTACCTTGGATCAGTTATTCAAGAGATCGGAGAGATCGACGAGGATGTCACACACGGTATTGGGTTGGGGTGGATGAAGTGGAGGTTAGCGACGGGAGTCCTATGTGACAAGAAAGTGCCACCGTTACTAAAAGGTAAGTTTTATAGAGCAGTGGTTAGGCCTATCATGTTGTATGGGACCGAGTATTGGCCGGTTAAGAACTCACACATCTAGAAGATTAAAGTAGCAGATATGAGGATGTTGAGGTGGATGTGCGAGCATACAAGGATGGATAAGATTAGGAATGAAGATATTCGAGAAAAAGGTGGGCGTGACCCCCGTGAAGGACAAGATGCGGGAAACAAGACTCAGATGGTTCGGGCATACCCAGAGGAGGAGCACTGATGCACCAGTGAGAGGGTATGAGCGACTGGCTGTGGTGGGCACGAGGAGAGGTAGAAGAAGACCTAAGAAATATTGGGAAAAGGTGATCAGACAGGACACAGTGCGACTTAGGATTACTGAGGACATGGCCCTTGATAGGGAATTGTGGAGGCCGACCATTAATGTTGTAGGTTAGGGGAAGTTGTGAATATTTCTACAGCGCACTAGAGTGAGACTAGCTAGTTAGGAGTTAGTCTTAGGATGCTACTGATGCTGGGCTTTATATGCTGGATATTAGTATACCTTCTATCTTTCTCGTATTTCCTATATTTCTTATATTGCTGTTATTTGTTATTTTATGTTATGTATTTAATTATGAGTCTGTTAATGGTACTAATATATCGTCTCTTGCTACTTTCTTGAACCGAGGGTCTCCTGGAAACAACCTCTTTTCCACTCGGGATAGGGGTAAGGTCTGCGTACATATTACCCTCCCCAGACCCCACTTGTGGGATTATACTGGATTGTTGTTGTTGTTGTAATATTCTAGGTTTACTAATTGGTTGTTTTGTTCTCAGAAATTCAGTAAGCTGGAGTGGAAAGGCAAATCTTTTCTCCGCCTGTTTTTGTTCAATTCGAACAAGGGAAGAAAGCCAGTTTTCCTTTTTGTTAACAGAGAAAAAACAAACTAGAAGCTATATACAGAAGTGAAATGGTTAAAAAAGCTAGTTACTTTTACACCCACCTCTATTCTTTATTTGAATGTCATGAGTAGTTTATTCGGATGTTCATTATATCAACTTCCCTACAGCATTCGTACTTCAGGATATTTTTATTTTTGCATGTGATGGTGACATACCTGAATAGAATACAGGACTAACTTTTCAATTTGAAAACACAAAACTACATAGTAGCCACACATCTTTTTTCACTCAAATTAATCAAAAAATATATTCGACTACAATGCTAAACAAGTGCACCAAATCTCAAAGCTAACTTTTGTTTCATACTGTAACCATCTATAAGTCTTTTCAGTTTTCCTTGTCAAAATAGTAACAACACCCAAATAAGGAAAATCATAACAGCAACCAATTTCCTTTTTCCCTTGCAACAATTAATCTTCTCTCTCTATTACTCAATCCTCAAGACAAAGAAAGTCACAGCCAGAACTAAACAGCTTTTACAATCTGATGATAAAATGACTGACATACTCATGCCCAATTAATAGAAAGATTCCATCCTAAGTAGAGCAACCTGTGGACATCACCAAACTCAACACATCAAGGCCATCGCGTAAGCCTTTCCTTTTGACATTCGATATACTGCAGGATGAAGATCCCAATTTTTATATACTACCACTCCATTATCATCTAATCTCAGTTTAAAGATAGATATAAAATTCCAGCATACCTGGATATAGTCCATCCATCTAAGCAAGTGCGGCAATGTATTTCTATCAGAGTTTGAAAGACTGATCTGATGGCAGTAGAATAATGATAGCATGTTAAAACGAAAGAGTGAGCTAAAGAAGTTTGCATTCAAAACTATATCATATTTCAATTAAGGAACTGTGGAAGGTAACAATTAAAAACCACTTACATTACAGTATAACAAAGAATAAGAATCGCCTAATTAACCAATAAAAGCTTTAATATTTATGCCTAACATGGCAATGCAATATGGAAATAAAGATCATGTTTACATAAAATGTATCTCTTCAAGGTGTGCCGGGTATGATAGAAAATGTACATCTCCAAAAAAAGGAGGAAACAGTTTCCGACACTTGTAGGAAGAATCAATTTCCATTACAAATAACTCTTATTCAAGTTTACTTCTTGTTTCTTTATCAAAAAAATAAGTACTTGTTGCTATCAGCATTTAGAATTTGTTGCCGACGTCAATACTCCAAAATAACACCAAATCACTATTCGAATCCCATACACTACACTTTATACAATTATCCATTTTTATACCTAGCCAAATATGATCCAAGAAAATGATTTCCTACAATAAAATATTCCGATGCACCAATAAAGAGAAGGAGATACATACCACGGATGCATGCACGGATGCAAAGACAATGATATCAGCTGCTGAAATCTTGAGGCCATTGCCCAAAATAACAGCCTTTTTACTCAAATCCTCGTTCAACTCACCTAGAGCTTTAAAGCTTGCCCCAGAATCAACAGGGAAGTTACTGGCAAACTCCACCCATTTCGCTAACTGAAATGAAAATTTGATCTCAATGTCAAATTGAAACTAAATAAATCCAAAACTCAGTACAAAAAGCTAGCAAATGTTGAAATATTACCTCATTATCTTTTTGGGAAGAATTTAAAATTTCTGTACACAAGCTTCTAATGTCCTTATCCGAATTCTGCATAATTTAGCACCAAAATAAATCCATCAATTTGTATTTGTTACATGCACTCAACTTAATTCATGCATACTGCAAAAAATGTGAGGGCTGAAAAAAACTAACTGGGTCTAATGAAAGGGTTGAGAGGTGCTTGCATAGAGCTGAAACAATGTTTTGCCTCTGATCTGCAGATGCCATGGTTCGATGATTCTTTGGTGTTTTTACTTCTAGAATGCAACTTCACTTCAATTGTTCAAATCCAACAAAAAATAGGAATTTGTAGGGTTTTATTATCTCACTCGTGGGCTGGAGTTCATGTTGAAAATGGGCCATATTTGTTTTAGGTGGCCGAAGATCTTAAGCCCAAAGTTAAAATGATATTTCTAGATAGATATTTTCATAATTACTTACGGATTTGTAAAATATTTCATAATTTACTAACTAGTATTAGAATAACAAGTTCTACAATTATAAATATATAAATGATATAGTCTACAATATAATAGATTCCCTGTTAAAGGAGAATCTCATTCTAAAACATATCATTAATTAGTCCCTAAAAATTCTCCAATTTATTAGTTCATGATTACCACTCCAAACACATTAGGTTATTACTGTAACACTATCTCATGATCAATGTTGCATCCTCCATAAAAATAGGTACGCACTCCATCTTGGTAACTTTCATTGTTTCAATTCCTTTCTTTGTATGTAGAAATATTTTGTATTATTTTCTTATGAAGAAGATTTTTCGGAAAATAATATTCCGATAAAGGCTAGATCTTGTCAGATAAATTCTGAATAATTTTATTAAACTATCATTAGTCAGGATATTAACTTCAAAGTCCTTAAACCGAGTGTAAATATTATAAAACTCATCACTGTTGTTGTTATTACAATACTGAGTTTGTTTGAAGGGTTCACGTTCATCATTTGAGGATACATATAATTTTACTCATGTAAAACCCTTAGATCTTCATCAGTTGAAGAGTCTTTTCTAACACTATTTTCTAGGCTGAAAAATCTTATATAAAGAATCTTTAACTTTATTGTCAATATCAAGGTTCTTAATTTTATCATTAACTCTGCAGTTTTTAACTTAATGTCCTATTCTTCTACATTTTTAGCAAGCTTCAGGCCTAGTAGATTTAATAAAATCTTTTCTAGATTTATAAACACCCTTTCTTTCTTTTTTCGGAGAATTCTTTTTGTATTTTATGCCTATGAGACTCTTTTGTCTTCTTAGGGAGATCTACAAAAAATTGCTCGCAAAATTCTTTTAATTGGTGTCTCTCATTAAGACGATGCCTTTTGATCTGTTTATTCAACTTGATCTTATTACATAAGGCTAACTAATAAGTTTCTATGGCCCTGTTTATTTTAATGTTTATCCTGATTTGCAGATATCTTTAAACTTCATGATTATGATTATATGCTAGGTACAAAAGTTATATGTATCTATTATAGGATTTATTATAAACCTTTATATATTTTAAATTTTATGATCAAAATTATGGATTTAAAAAATGAATATTTTAATATAAACTAATTTGGATAAATCTAAGGTTCTGGTAGTAAGCCTATTAAATGGGATGAAATAGATTTTTCTAGAGAATGGATCATTGAGGAAGAAATAGCTCCACAAAATAATGGAAACACTAAGGTCACTGAAATTGAACAGATCTCTAATGGAAATGTTATGGGAAATTTTCGTAATACTATATATGAAACTATATTATCAAATATGTTCATAATTAGCATATTTCCATTCATGCTAATAGTATTTCTACATAATATATGCAATGCATTAAATAAGGAATCATTATAGCTTTATGATTCCTTATTTAGGCGCGGTACAAAAGGGGAATTAAATATTCTTTCATATCAACGCAAATCACGTACATTAATCTTCTTCGTCAATTTAGTTTCAAATTTAGCGTCTCTACTTTTTCGATACATTGTGTTTCAAACCTTTTTTCTGATTTCATAAATCAAAAACGACTAAATCTTCTAAAATTTTTCTACATCAAACGCAGTTATGTCCAAATTTCAGTAATACAAAGCAAAAGAAAAGAGACTAGCAATTCCACCATTGACAACCATTAAAAAACTTTGAAGCTTCGAATTGAAATTTGAATTTTTAAAAATCATTATTTGTTTGGATTGGGTGTTGTTGCAAATAATTGAGAATATGGTTTGGAGTTTATATCTTAATTTTTAGGGGTTCTGGTGAAGATTAAACTTGATTTTGGCTGAATTTCGGATTGAAAGAAGAAGACGAAGAAGAAGAAGAAGAAGAAGACGAGGACGAGGACGACATGACATACAGTATATTGTAGAAATTGTAGAAAAATTATAGACTGTTATTTATTTATTTTTCTTTTATTCATTTACCTATTGTATAAAAGTTGAACAATATTTTATAAAAATTATATTTAAGTGGATGATTTAGTACTATTTTGGACAAAAATATGTATCAAAAATGTGAAACATATATTTCAGGGGAAGTATATCGAGTCTAATATGTATCTAATTTGTAGATATTTTGTAGATAAATTATAAATTATTTGTATTCTGATTGTAGATGCTTTATTTTAATTTTCACAAATAAAAAATGACTAAAACTTCTATAAATCTTCTGAAAAACACAATTATGTCGAAAATCCCAATTATGCTGCAACTGAATGGGAATTGGGATATCAAAATTCAATGTACCCAGTTTGTAGATATTTTATAGATAAATTATAGATTATTTATATTCTGATTGTAGATGCTTTATTTTCTGTTTTCACAAATCAAAAACGACTAAAACTTCTACAAATCTTCTGCAAAAAAATGCAATTATATTGAAAATATCAATTATGCTATAATTGAATGGGAATTGGGATATTAAAATTCAATGTACCCAGTTTGTAGATAATTTGTACAAATATCGAAATTCTGTATTTTCATATTAATTTTTCAAATGATATGTAGTTTTACTGTAGATTAAATATAGAAAACAAGTAATTGTGAGTCTTATTTGACTTATTCCTCACATTCAACCTATTCTACAAATTCACGCCTTTATAAATATAATACAACCATATTTCTTGAATTTAAAGGTATAGCAATATATATAACTTAAAAACATCTTCTCATATGCACAAGTTAGCTCCAAAACAGACGAATTGGAATAACAAGCTCCCATCAAAACTTCTCCACAAAAATACAAAGCTGAAAAATAATAAACAACAGTCTACAATTTTTCTACAATTTCTACAATATAATATATGTCATGTCTTCTTCTTCTTCTTCTTCTTTCTTCTTTTTCTTCTTCGAATTTCAATCTGAAATTCAGCCAAATCAAGTCTAGTCTTCACCAAAACCCTTCAAAATTGAAATATAAACTCCAAACTATATTCCTAATTATTTACAACAGCACATAATCCAAATAAATAATAACTTTTGAAAACCCAAATTAGAATTCAAAGCTTCAAAGCTTTTTAATGGCTGTTAATAGTGGAATTGCTGCTCCCTTTTCCTTTCTTCTTATATTACTGAAATTAGAAATTGCGAGATAGAAAGAAACGTAGAGAGAATTATCAAATCTTTGTAACAACATCCAATCCAAACAAACAATATCTTTTGAAAACCCAAATTCGAATTCAAAGCCTTGGCTATAGAAGAAAAAATGGAATTTGATATAGAAATCGTGGGCGTGGGAGGGAAACGTGGGTTAAGGTGTGGGAATTGGAGAGAGAAACGTGGAGGGAGTTGTATTAGAAGGAATATACGGTACCATTAAATTAGGAGTGTAATTAATATCCTTAAAAACCACTAATGGTATATAATTCATAATTAGGTATACTAAATGTAATTATATCAAACCTTAAATATTGATGGTAATATAGTTTTCTATATGGCATAGGAATGTAAAAATTCCAAATATTATTTGGTTGTGTTGTTTGAGTGAAAATCCAGAAGATAGCACTTGAAAGAACATGAGACATCATTATCTTTTTGGTTTGACTATTTTTTTTGCCACATATATGGTTTGTGGTGGCTGAAAATTATGAAAAATAATTTAATAATATTGTGGTTGTTGTTATTAAGATTTTCTAGGTGTTAACTGAGTTTATTGAAGAAGAAAACATGAAACACAAGTGATTGACAATAAAAGTTAGGGTGTTAGGCGTATGGGGATATTTAGGAAGTCATTTTGTAGATGTTTTAAACTAAGAATTATATAGTACATATAAGTATGACGTTTCGAAGGTTGTGATCTAATTTATGGAATAAAAATTGGATTCAATTTATGTTTTGTAATTAGTAAAAATATGTTTATCACTCAATATGATTGTTAAGATAATCGAAGAAGCTTATATTGGATTATATTGTTGTCTTTCTATTGTTGGTTATTTTTGTTGTTGTTGGGTAATTGATGACCCTTAGTGGTCTTTGGGATATATAAGAAACATGGGAGTTGTTGCCACATTTTTTGTAAGCTATGCGACTAGCCAAAAACGATGGTACGACATCATATATTGACAATAATATCATTTCACTTATTATAGACTAAGAAGTTGTGTGAGCTTGGTCGAGGAATAAGGAAGAGATCATACATGTATTTTAAGACATTTCCTTCTTTCTTTTGGCATGATCTACATTAAAATGAGCATAACCTATACATTGTTTTATAACGGATCTATCCCTAGCAACTCAGGTTGTCCATATTGTTCTTTCCTTATAAAGTTATTATAGGCATGTATATATGATCCTTGAATCCTATTGAGATACATATAGATGGTATGGATGTCCATAACGTTATCCGAAAGTGCAACGACCCTACGTCACTATCAAAGGTTTAGAACATGATTCCATGAGTCTATCATGCATTATATATGTGTATCCATTTTACTCTACTGAGTTGTGCTATAGTAAGCCGGGTACAGTACCTACTGTGCAATCACTTGTCAATTGGATTTTACTGAGCTCCACGTGGCCGGATATGGTTCTACCGAGCCTGATAATAGCCGGGTATATTTTTATCGAGCCTATTATGGCTGGGTAATATATGATGATGATGATGCCCACAAAGGGGAATATTTTTATATATATGCATCATGCATTTAATGTCAGTAACCCTCAGAGGTACTAAGATGTTACAGATTGTTTATGCTTTCCAGCTTTACATACTCGGTGCTTTATTCATATTGAGCATGTCAAGCGTTAGTTAGCTTCTTGTGATTCGCAAGGAGACTTCAAGGTATACCTGCCATTGCATTTGCAGGCCTCGGAGTTACCTTCTGCTATCTTTCATTACCAGTGTTTACTTTCATTTCAGAATAGTATTGTATTTATATACATCTAATATACTCGGCTGAGCTTATGGCTATGTACTACCGGTTTTAAGGTTATATATAATGCCCTGACTGGTCATTTTGAGTAGCTTTATATGATGTATTTATGACCTGCGTGTATCGTCGATTTTGTTTATTGGGTGATTTGTAATGGATTTGGAAGAATGATTCTAATTTTACAAGCTTTAAGTTAGAAGAGTTGACCAACTTTAAATTTTGTGTATTTGACTCCAGATCAGAGTTTGCATGGTTTTATTAGGTCCAAATAGTGATTCTGGACTTGCGCGTATGTCAGATTTACATTTGGAGACTTTTAGAAGATTTTGGCCATAATTTTCAAAAGTTGGCAATTCAAAGATTGAAATGTTCATAAGTTTGATTAGGAGTTGAATTTAATGATATCAGGTTTGGATTATTGTTCCGGAACTTGAAATAGGTTCGATATATCATTTGAATCTTGTGTGCAAAATTTGAGTTCA
The DNA here is from genome assembly GCA_034376525.1 of Nicotiana benthamiana. Classification (NCBI taxonomy): domain Eukaryota; kingdom Viridiplantae; phylum Streptophyta; class Magnoliopsida; order Solanales; family Solanaceae; genus Nicotiana; species Nicotiana benthamiana. Next base: position 29,121,411 of record CM067332.1, on the reverse strand, counting down.
TTCCGAGTTGATTTATGGTTCGGCACGATGTTTTGGAAGTTGAAAGTTTAAAACTTTGTTAAGTTTGATTTGAGGTGTAATTCATAGTTTTGATGTTTTTCTATGTGATTTGAGGCCTCAAGCAGGTTTGTGTTGTGTTTTGGGACTTGTTGGTATGTTCAGACAAGGTCTCGAGAGGCTCGGGTGAGTTTCAGGGTGGTTTCATAATATTTTGGAGGAGGATTTCATTTCTGGTTTCTGATGCCTCAATTGCTCTTCGTAATTGCGAAGATTAAGGTGTGAGCGCGTAGGTTAATTCTGGAGCTTATTTTCTCCACTGCACTCGTGCAAGTGGAAATCTTACGAGCACAAAAGAAAACACAAAATTGATGTTCGCTAGCCAAAGATAGTATAGTTAAATTATCGTCTTCACGGGGATTGGACTTAAACAATGCTCTAGTAATTTCTGGTTTAACTAACATTCAGGATGATCAAAACTTGAATTATGATGATTCTGAACTATGATTAACTACTAAAGTAAAGCAGTTGATAATTGACTACAAAGAACTAAGGGTTTTTGACATGATAGGTGCAAAATTGTTATCCTGAAATTGACACAATTACATTTCAGTATTAATATTTTATTGATTCTCTCGAATTCAACAACTTATTGTCATATTATTCTGTTCCAGGTTTCTCTCTCGATTAAACCTAAATCGTTCAAATAAGCTAATATGAAGTGCGAAAAACTTGCAGGAATCTATTGGTAAGAATGTTCTAAGAAAAACTTTTCTCGAGCATTTCTCAATCTTAATTCAAAAGGTGGATCACTAAGATCTTTCGATTACTTTAAAGAAGTACCAAAATAAATTAAGGCATGTGTTGTAATAATGTTCAATACTATGCTCCTTTTCCGATTAAACACGATAAATAATAAAATCACAACTAGAGTTAAAATGCCTCCAATAAATTCAAGTAATCAAACAATAATGAAATCTATCGATAACAACCAAGTCACAAAATCATATCAAACCCTAATAGAAACTATGCCATAATCATGGAGGAAGTTATCACAAATAGAATTAAAGAGTAAAAATTGAAGCCTCCAATGGTCTCCAATATCTCCCTAGGTCAAATTCCTTAAAAATGTGTTTTCAGTATACTTTTACCAAGTAGGAACGAACCCAGATGAAACTTACCTCTTTGAGCCGAAGTGAAAAAATATGTAAATGCTTTACACTTCATGCTTTGCACAGTGCTACGTATAGTGCATTTCATTAGTGCAATTTGCTTGGTTGTAAACTCTATGAACTTAGCTTGCCTGATAAAATTTTGTACCAATGTGTCGCACTATGCCATGCGTTATGTGTCGCACTAGTGTATTTTTCTTTCCAGTCAAAAACTACAAGCCTCTGAACTTCTCGAATTTCTGACAAACTTTTGTAGAAATTCGATGCTTAGTGCCACGTCTTATGCGATGCACTAGTAAATTTGGCTCTAGCCCTTGTGCTTTCTTCTAACTTTCGTATGCAACGTGTTCCACGAGCCCTAGACGTGATCTCGGTTTAATTGCTTGGGCTTTTACTCTGACTTCAAAGCTCCAAATTATTTGATTTAGCTCCAAAATATCTTCTTAACTCAGAATCATCTCCTACAAAGTATAAAATACGTAATAAATATAAATCACCATCACTAAGCTCAAACATGGTCAAAATGTAGTAATTACAGTGCAAAATGCGACTAAAACACGCGTTCCTAGCCTACCATCAGAATCACGGCCGCGTAGTGTTGAGTGGGGAGTTGTAGCTGGAGTCTTTTTTCATCACGATCGCATAGGGGCTCTGCATTCGCAAAGTTCTGTGTTAACTATGCATCGTGTTCGTGTGGATTGTGAAATGAATGCGAAGGGTAATCTTGGGGGCAGTGCTGTTTGTTCTTTGCGATCGCGAAGCTAGCCCTGTCGGGAAGGGTATCTCTGGAGTAGATCTATAAGTACTCTATTTTGGTCCTTTGAGTAATTTTATCACATTTTGTGTTATGGAGCTCGGATTTGGATGATTTTAGAGAGATTTTCACCATATGGTTTGAGTAATTAATTTATACTCGGATTTGATTATATTACATAATTCCATCTTCAATTTTGGCATTTGATTGATGAATTTAAAAGAGAAAGGGGAGGGTTTTGTCTAAATTTTCATAAAGTGAATAATTGAGTTTTGAACATGGATTCTGAGACGGATTTGAGTGAAACTAGTATGGTTTGACTCTCAATTGAATAGGTTATCGGAATTTGTAAATTTTATGCGTTTCGAGGTCCGAGTTCGGGTTAACGTTTTAGTTGAGTTTGAGTATTTGATTAAATATTCAACCTTTATCACTTGGGTTGGTTTTCGTTCGCAGTAATTGATATTTTTGAGTTACTTTTGGCTAGTTTTGAGTTGTATAGAGGCCGGTTCACGCGAGGTGGCGCTTCTAGAGTATTGTTTGGCTTGTTCGAGGTAAGTAACATATCTAAACTTGAATTTGAAGGTAACTATCCCTGTGAACTATGATATTTGAGATGGGTTGGGGGTGACTCAGGTGCTAGGTGACGGGCGTGTGTGTGTGCACCAGGTTATTGATGATCCAGATAGTTCTTAGGCTATTATATGCTTTGGTTTGTTATTATGCTTCTTAGTATCATGTTTTCTCCATTTATATGACTACGCGAGTTGTTATCTATGCTAGAAATTATGTCTAGGCTATCTGATTTTCTGTTTGATACCCGATAGGGCTATTTTTCCATGTTGAGCTATTTGCTTTAGCCATAGTAATACAATTCTAGTCCTGATAGTAATATCTACATGTTATATCTCTTCCTCTATGCATTCTTGATATTCTATCTCACATATTATTAGTATCTTGGTACGTGACACGATTCTGAGCTATATTAGAGGCACATTGTGGTATTCCGAGCTACATGATTGGGTTATGTTTCTGTGATATGTTGTCATATGGAGACTTAAGCGGATTGACGACCGATGTGGGCCGCAGAACCATTTTGTGTGTTATACTGGATCGGATGCATGCCGTAACAGTTATATTAATATTGAGGTGGCGCATATTCCAGGCCTCATATTGGGCTTAGTGTTATTAGTTTTGAGGATACACATACACCGGGCCCTTGATTGGGCTATGTGTTTTTTTATTAGCACTTCGACAAGATCTGGCCATCTAGAATCTGACATACTAGTAGTGGGTGCCGGCAAAATGTTTTATATATATGCTTCTGTGATGGGCATTTAAGCCACGCACCCGTACAATGCTAAGAATTAGTTCATGTGATGATTAGGGCCTTGTGCCTGGCACCGTGAGAGAGCTAAATGTTGTTATTTTTTATGGTTTCAATGTGAAGATATTTACTTGACATTAATATTCGTCATGTAGGCACAGATACATTTTTCTCATGATAGACGGTATATGATAATGGATGTCTTGAGTTATTTACCATTATTATCTTCATTATATTATTACCAATTGTTATTGGCTATTGGTGTTGGACTTTGACCTTTTCTCGAGCTCGTCACTGCTTTCAACATGATGTTATGTTTGTTACTTATTGAGTGCATGGGGTCGGTTGTACTCATATTATACTTCTGCACCTTGCGTGCATATCTTGGAGTTGATGATGTTGTGCATGGCGGAAGCTGGCATTGAAAATATACTTGCTTTCTAAATATAGATGCTACTTGTCCTTGGTAGATTTAGATTTTCAAATCTGTTTATGTACAATTCAAACATATAATGTATTTATTTCGTACCAGCTTTGTAAATTCTAATTCTTAAAAGCTCATGATTTGTACTACAAATCCTTGAAATTTTGTGCAGAAATTTAGTTATTTTACTCCTTGACTCATATTATTCTCATTTGAGTTATATTGAATTCTATTTGGCTTACCTAGCAGGTAAGATTAGGTGTCATCAAGGCTAATTGGATTTGGGGTCGTGACATTATTTGATCGTTGTTAAGTTCATCTATGTTATTTCAGTTAGCAGTTAAAGTTTTGAAATTAAGTTGGTTATTTCCTGTAATTTCTCAGCATGTGCTAGTCTTACGAGTCCTAGAGACTAGATGTCATCATGATCCTTAGGGTGAAATTTTGCATCGTGACAATTTTTAAGAATATCCGAGAGTTCATGTTTTTTTAGATTCTCATTTTTCAAAATGTCTTTTTAAAGGGAATATGTTAGAGGTGTGATTTAGGCTTAGGGTAGAGTAGTTTCTAAGCAACCATAATGGACTTTTGGGCTTGAAGATCATGGACTTGGCTTGTCTTGTAGAGGCCCGACCTAAATTGGATAAAATTTTGATCTACAAAGAATATGATGGAATTAAAATGCCTATCTGTCTAGAATAAATACATATTTAGCTGAGAAATTAAGTAAAAAGAGCTCTTAAAAGAAAATGTGTTTGTCTGTAATAAGAACAAATTCGAACAAGAATCTCAAACATCTATAAAAGGATTCCTTATACCACTAGACGAGGAAACGTTGATAGTGGTTATTTGAGCGTTATCGCTATTTCATTATATTTTTTATCGCTTTTAGCTTTTAAATGCTTGATTTTCTTTGATATAGTGGCTTATAGAAAATATCCATGATATAATGGATGTACACTTTCTTTACAAATAGTTTAAGCCCCTATTCACCACTCAAATCTACACTCAGTTAAATATTTTAGAATTTTATATACCTCAAAATAATACCAGAACGGTTCATATTCTTAGAAGTTGTTATATAATAGACATTCAAAATTCATAGGCGGATTCAGGATTTAAATTTTATGGGTTCAACTTTTAGTGATTTTAACCTTGAACACATTATATTTTTAAAATTATAGGTTCATATCAACTACTTTTGCAATTTTAATAAATTTTTATAATGGGAGAATGTAACGACTCATAGTTTTGCGTATTTAAGCCCTATTTTCTCTTTTGATGCTTCACACATGTCCATTTATAGTTTTATGACTTGCGGGAATGGTTAGTTATGTTCTAGGAAGGTTTTGGGTTTATTTGGACCATTTGGTTCTTGGTTTAAGAGCTTAAGATAGAAATGTTGACTTAGGATTCACTTTTGCAAAGCTGACCCTAAAATGGTATTTTTATGGCTTCTATAGATTTGTATCGTGATTTTGGACTTGGGCGTATTGACGAAATTAAATTCGGAGGTCCCTAGGTTGATTGAATCATTTTGCTGAAAGTTGGCAATTTGAGGTTTAGAAGTTCCCTTAAGTTACCGTAGGTTGGCTTTGTGGATATCAGGTTTGAATTTTGATTTTGGGACTTGGAATAGGACTGTTTTACTAGTTGAAACTTGTTTACAAATTTGGTGTCATTTGGAGTTGATTTGATAGGATTTGGACGCTTGCTTGTGATTCTAGAGGTTCTTGACTTTTCCTTTTGAGTTTTATGCATTTTGATGTCTGATTCGTAGTTTTAGATGTTATTTTTGTATATTGATCGCGCGAATGAGTTTATATAATATTCTAAGACTTATGTGGATGTTTGGTTTGGAACCCTGACAGCTTGGATGAATTTCGGACGCGTTTCAGAATGGTTTGAGCTGGTTTCAGGTTACTGGTATGCTGGTGCTCCAATTATCGCAATTGCGAGCTCTAGCATTGCAATTGTGATCATAACAGAGGGGCATCGGGTATCGCATTTGCGAAGTTCAGGCTAGGCTGGGTAGGTTTGAAATTGCGACTAATAGGTCACATTTGTGTGGGGAGATTTGCATTTGCAACATTCCTTTAGGATGTTAGACGCTGCAATTACGAGTCTTTTTTCGCAATTGTAAACCCATTTCTGCACCTGAATAAAAGGGTTGGGGAGATGTGATTTGGTCTTATTTTTCATATTTTGAAACCATAGACTCAGTAGCAGGCGATATGGAGTGAGGATTTTCACATACAATGATTGGGTAAGCGATTTTGATCAATTTTCAACTATATTACATGATTATATATGAGATTTAGCATAAAATTCATGAGAATCAAAGAGAAATTTTGGAAAATTTTATCTATATTTTGAAAAATAAAAAATTGGGATTTGAAAGAGTCGAATTGGACTTGGATTTGAAAACAAATCACATATATGGACTCATGGGGTTAAGGGTAATCAGGATTTACTCTTGGACTCTTGACAGGGCGCACCCGGGGTTGACTTTTTTGAAATTGTAATAAGATTTTAGCTTTATTAATCGAAATTGATTTCTATTGTATTGTTTTATGATATTAAGTCATTTTTTGTTAGATTTGAGCAGTGTACAGGTGCATTTTTAAGGAAAAAGCTATATTTAAGTGTTGATTTGGCCTATTTGAGGTAAGTATCTTGCCTAAATTTGTGTAGGAGATCTACCCATTAGGATTGAGATTGATTGTACTATTTAAATTATGTGAAAAATGCGTGCATGAGGTGATGGGTGTATACACAGGCTTATATATAAAAAATTGACTGCTTTAGACTCTTAGGTTACTCATAAACATTTAATTGAAGTTGTTATTATTTGTTATAGCTTTCATTTCCAAGTTTATTCATACACGCTTTAATCTTTTTTTATTTATTTATTTTTTACACGCTTAAATCGAGGTTGTAATTACATGTTCTAGTTTCCATTGTCAAGGTCACTTCTTTAGGCATATATTAGTATTTGTTGTTACATGCTAATCTTTCCATTGTTGAGTTATTCTGATGCACTTAATCATAGTTGCTATCTCATGCTATCTATTTTATTATTAAGCTTATGTTATACATTAGAATTTGAAGTTGTCATTTCATAGAAATACCTTCGTTGTTAAGTTATTGAAGTTGTAGTTGCTGAGAGCTATTAACATATTTGTGGTTGAAATTGTTAGTTATTGGAATACATTTTCTTGTTGAGTTATTCTCGTTCATTTTTGGTTATTAAGGTTCTTATACACATTGTGGTTGATACGTGGGCTATGTCTTGTGGTGACACTGGTATTATTGATTTTGACAATGTTGTGGCATATGAACATATGTGATGCAAGTTGATTAATATGTTGTGATATTGATGTACATGCGATGATATAAAGGTAGGGTTTGATGTGCAGGCAGCGAGATAAGATGGGGTTTATGTGTGTGTTTTTAGTAAGGGAGTTACTTAAAGCCACGCGATGAGATAAGGAGGCTAAAACGTGCGTAGATATTTTGAAAAAAGTATTTTTAAATAAATGCAAGGATCACGCGGTGATATAAGGAAGATTGCGATTATCAGTTGTAAAATTTGAATAAGAAATGTGATACCTTGGTGTGATTATTGTTGTACATTCTATGTTGGAAAGACTTAATGATCTGAATAGTTATTGTCTTTTCTTCCTTACTTCATTCCATTCGTGTACTTGATTGTAATTGGTTACTTGTTGTCTTCATTACTTCTACTATATTTGTTGTTACTTGCTTTTATTTTAGTTTTTAGCTTTTTACTAATGAATTGCTTTATTTTTATTTAATTGCCTTTATGTTCTCGTTGTTAGATTATATTAATTTTTTGCACAAGTTTTCTATGTGTAGCAGGTGTCTAGACTTGGCCTCGTTACTACTCTATCGAGGTTAGGTTTGATATTTACTGGGTATCGTTGTGGTATACTCATGCTACATTTCTGCATATTTTTAGGTAGTTCCAAGTACTTCTGCTCATCCCGGACGTAAGTGATTTGACCCAGATATTTCTGAGACTTCAAGGTATGCCTACTTGACGCTCAGCTGCCTTGAAGTCACCTTCTATTATTGCCTTTACAACTGTTTATCCTCATATCAAATAGTGTTGTATTTAGAGAATACTTGTGTATTTCTTTAGAGCATATGACTCAGTTCTACCTATTTTGGAAAATATCTGACTATTTTACCATTTGAGTTTTATTATGATAGCTTACCAGTTAAACTTGATATCTAAATCCTTATTTCTGATAATTCTCAGTATGTGTTAGACTTACCTAGACTTAGAGACTAGGTACTATTACGACGTCCTAATGTAGAGTTTTGAGTCATGACAAGTTGGTATCAGAGCTCCAGGTTCATAGGTGCTACGAGTCATAAGCAAGTTTAGTTGAGTCTTGCAAATTGATATGGAGACGTCTGTACCTATCTTCGAGAGGCTGCAGAACTGCTAGAAAAAATTCACTTCCTTGATTTTTTATCGTGCAAAACTTGTTGATCTCAAAATCTGAGCCTTTGCCTTCTATCTCTCACAAATGGTGAGGACACTCACTACAGGATCAGATGATCAGACACACGTGTCCCCTACTAGAGTCACGTGAGAATAGGGCCGAGGTAGAGGCTGATGGGGCGTATGTGTTGTATTTAAAGCACCTGCCTGAGAAGCAACGGAGGAGCCAGTAGTAGCTCCGGTTAGGGGACAGGAACCCGAGGTACCTGTTGTTACCCTTGGACTTCAGGAGATCCTAGAACATTTCCTGAGTATGTTCGGCACTTTAGCTTAGGCAGGATTAGTCCCCGTTGTAACAACTACATCTAAGGATGTGGGCGGAGCTCAGACTCCTGCGGCCTGTACACCAGAGCAGTGGGTCCAGGTTGATTAGCTTTCAAAAATTATACCAACGCAGCCCGTCCTTTCGGTTCGGCCTGAGGCCAAGCTAGACGCATCTGAGGAGGAGTAGAGGAGACTTGAAAGGTTCAAGAAGTATGACCATCCTACTTTCAGTGGCGTATTTACTAAGGATGTGTATGGTTTTGTAGACAAGAGCCACTATATTCTCTGCACCATGGGTATTGTGGAGCTGAACAGAGTCGCCTATACTACATTTCAGTTGTTAGAAGCAACATATAGGTGGTGGCAAGCTTACGAGGAGGGTAGGCTAGCTGATGCAGCCCCACTCTCCAGGGCTTGATTTTTCAATATATTTTTTAGAGAGTTTATTCCCAGGCCGTTTAGGATGTTTGGCGTATAGAGTTCGAGCGGATGCTTTAGGGGACTATGACGGTGTCGAAGTATGCCATCAGATTTAGTGAGTTGTCCCGACATGTACCTGCCTTGGTTTCTATAGTCAGAGAGCAACTTCGTAGGCTTATCGAGGTACTCAATTATGGTCTTAGTTTAGTATGGCTCAAGAGTTGGAGACAGATACTCAATTTTAGCAGGTTGTATAGATCGCTCGGAGGATGGAGCATATGCGGGGCTAGGAGAGGGAGGATAATGAGGCTAGGAGGCCTCGAGATACTGGAGGATTTAGTAATGCATGTCCTGTAGTTTCAGCCCGTCATGACAGAGGCTATGTTAGTTGTCTAGTTCATTCAACACTTTCAGCTACTCGATGTGCTCTAGTTGTTCCGAGGTCTCAGATCGCCCATTATGCACAACCACTTTCTAGCGTACCTCCTGCACGGAGTGCCTTCAGTGGTCAGTATAACAGACAACTATTTTCGAGTGTGTTCGTATAAGGAATATGGTGAAGGACTGTCCCATACTTAGAAGGGCTGCACCTCCACAGACTATACAAGCTCCATGGTTATTGCTCTAACTGTCACTCCACTTGTGCCGCTGGCTAAGGGTGGAGGTCAGGCTGGTATGGTCGCCCTAGAGGGGGAGGCCAAGCGTGTTCCTATTCTTTTTCGAGTAGTGGAGGCTGCCACCTCGGATGCTATCATCACATGTATTGTTCCGATTTTCCATATGGATGAATTTGTTTTATTTGATATGGGTTCCACTTATTCGTATTTTTTATCTTACTTTGCTCCATATTTGAATATATCTCATGATTCTTTGAATGCTTATGTATATGTGCCCATGTTGGTGGGAGACTCTATTGTTGTAGACTGTGTTCATCAGTCGTAATTGGTCGCTATTGGGGGCTGTGAGACCGGAGTGGAACTTCTGCTACTTAGTATGGTGAAATTTGACGTGATCTTGGGCATGGACTTGTTGTCCTATCATTCTATTTTGGAGTGTCACACTAAGACCGTGACCATGGCAATGCTATGGTTACTGTGATTGGGGTGGAGGGGTATATTGGAGTATATTTCTAAAAGGGTTATGGCCTTTTTAAAGGCGCGGTGGATGGTTGAGAAGGGGTACAAGGCATATCTAGCCTTTGTAAGGGGTGTTAGTGTTGATACTCCTACCGTTGAGTTAGTCCCGGCAGTGAGAGATTTCTTAGATGTGTTTCCTACAGACCTACTAGGAATACCGCCCCATAGGGATATCGATTTTGGTATTGACATGGTGTCCAGCACTCAGCCAACTATTCTACCATATCGTATGGAACTAGTAGTGTTGAAGGAATTTAAAGAACAACTTCAGAAGTTGCTTGATAAGGGTTTCATCCGACCGAGTGTCTCACCTGGGGTGCTCCAGTCCTATTTGTGAATAAGAAAGACAGCTCGATGAGGATGTGTATTGATTGCAGACACCTGAACAAAGTTAAAGTTAAGAACAAGTACCCACTACCGCATATTGATAATCAGTTCAGGTTCATGCCGGGTCATTGCACTACGGAAGCTATCTGCCTTATTAGGAGATTGGTGGAATAGTACAAGGATAAGAAGAAGGATCTGCCCATGGTATTTATTGACTTGGAGATAGCGTATGACAAAGTTCCTAGGGAGGTGCTCTGGAGAAGTCTTAAGGCAAAAGGTGTGTCGGTGACCTACATAAGAGCGATTAAAGACATGTATGATGGATCTAAGACTAAGGTTAGGATCGTGGGAGGTGACTCAAATTATTTCCCAGTTGTTATGGGACTACACCAAGGCTTTGCGCTTAGCCCGTTCTTATTTGACTTGGTGATAGATGAATTGACACACCAAATTCAAGAGATGTGCCATGGTGTATGTTGGTTGCTGATGACATAGTTCTAATTGATGAGACGAGGGTCGGTGTTAATGAGAGGTTAAAGGTTTGGAGATATACCCTCGAGTCTAAGGGTTTCAAATTGAGCATGTCTAAGATAGAGTACCTGGAGTGCAAGTTTAGTGCTGAGTCGACAGAAGTAGGCATAGACACGAGGCACGGATCTCAGGTCATCCCCAAGAGAGTTAGCTTTAAGTATCTTAGGTCGATGATTCAGGGGGAAGAGAGATCGACGAGGACGTCGCTCAGCGTATAGGAGCGGCTGGACAAAATGGAGGCTTGCATCTGGAATCTTGTGCGACAAGAAAGTGCCATCGATACTCAAAGGTAAGTTTTATAGAGATATGGTTAGACCGGCCATGTTTTATGGGGTAGAGTGTTGGTCGGTTAAGAACTCCCATATTCAGAGGATGAAGGTAGCAGTGACGATGATGCTAAGGTGGATGTGCGGGTATGACAACCTAGCCGGTCGTCTTAAGAATTTAGCACCTCAATCCCCTATTAACTGCTTTTCCCAAGTATATTTCTGCTAATTTGATTTGCCGGGTTGTTTGATTTTGATTTTCGGAGAGTTCTGGGACACTTATCCCCTAAATGAGAGCTTAAGCGTTGGAAAATTGACCGTAGTCAGAACAGTCTGAAGACGACCTCGAGATGGAAACCCGATTGTTCAGTTAGCTCCATTGGGTGATTTTGGGGTTAGGAGCGTGTTCGGATAGTATTTTTAAGGTCCGTAGATAATTACGCTTGAATTGCCGAAAGTTGAATTTTGGAAGTTTCCGGTTCGATAGTGAGATTTTTATCTGAGGGTCGGAATGGAATTCTGAGTATCGTTGTAGCTTCTTCATGTCATTTGGAACGTGTGTATAAAAATTTAGGTCATTCGGGTGTGGTTTGGTTGGGTGTTTTATCGAAAGCCTATTTTGAGGAAATTTCGAGTTTTTAGGCTTAAATCTTTGATTAATCCGAGGTTTCAATGTTTTTTTAGGTGTTTTAAGGATTGGTACAAGTTTGAATAAGGTATTAGGTGATATTGATGTTTTTGGTTGAGGTCTCAGGGGTCTCGGGGTGATTTCGGATGGCTGACGGGAAGGTTGAAGAAGTGTTGCAGCAGCTGTAGCATTGCTGCTTCTGGTATTTTCGCATCTGCAGCTTGGGGACCGCAGATGCGGCGCCACAGATGCGGTTAAGGAGACCGCAGAAGTGGATGTTAGTTTGTTCAGCAGATTTCGCAGATGCAGTAGACCTTCCGCAGAAGCGGACTTGGCCATTTAATGGAAGTCACAGATGCGGTGTTTGGTCCGCATAAGGGGGACTGCAAATGCGGTCGTAGGACCGCAAATGCAGTAATCGCTGAGCAGAAGATATAAATAGTTGCATTAGCGAAATTTAACTATTCTTCCACCATTTTCATCTAGGTTTGAAGCTTTTGAGAAAAACAAAGGGGAATCACTTGGAGATAATATTCTTGACTCTATAACTCGGTTTCATATGATTAAAGACCTAAATAATGGTGAGAAATTTGGGAAAAAGGGATAGTTAGGGCTTGTTTAAGAGACCTTTAAATGAGGGTTTGAGGGTCAATTGGACTCCGATTTTAGTGTTCTTGTTATGTATAGACTCGTGAGAGTATGAGGTTTCTGAAAATATAACTTTAATCCGATTCCGAGATGTGGGACTGAGGGAAATTTTGGTCATTTTACCTAATTTTGCGTATTAGCTTTGAATTAAATCGTAGAATCAGTTACTTTAGGTGTTATTTACAACATGCCATTGAATTGAATAGATTTGGTCCATTTGGAGTCGGATACTCATGGAAAAAATGTAATTTCAAGTTGATTTTGAGCCGGTTCGAGGTAAGTGGCTTGTATAACCTTGTGTGGAGGACCTTCCCCTTAGGATTTACATATTTTATACAAGCGCGTACTTGTGCATGAGGTGACAAGCGCGTACTTGTGCAAGTTGTTGAAAATGCAGTTTTCTTAAAGTATTCCTTAGCATGTTTCCTTTCCGCTTTTACTTTATTTGCAAATTTAATCTGTTGTTAATTAGAGTTAAATTGCTTTGTTTGCATTATGTGAAACATGTTAGGCTAGAACCATTGTTGCCTTGCTATGAAATTCCATTTCTGAATATTCTTCTTACTATTGCTGCGTATTTACATTGGGACTATGGATGTGGGATTACGGTAGATCCCCCTTGTCTGTTTACTTTGGGACTACGTTAGATTCTCGGTAGATCCCCCTGCATATATACTTTGGGACTATGGGTTAGATTCCCGATAGATCCCCCTGCACAGTTATATAGAACTACGATAATGCACCCGGTAGATTCCCCCAGTACTGGGTATTTACTTTTGGGACTAATGTTCGGGATTCCGGTAGTTCCCCCACATTGATAATTGGACTACGGGATGGCATCCTAGGAGATCCACTGGACAGTTGATGAAAAAGACTACAGGACTGTATCTTGGGAGATCCTCGTTGTTACAATTGGTACGGAGCTGTTCTTATTTTCCGTGGTTACTTCGTTCATTATACAATTGTTGTTGCCTTGTATAACTTGTCTTATTCTATTGTTGTACTCATTATATTGCTTACTCTACACTGTTAAATCTGATATTTTATTTTTTCTCAGTAGGGCCCTGACCTTCCTCGTCACTACCCGATCGAGGTTAAGCTTGGCACTTACTGAGTACCGGTGTGGTGTACTCATGCTCTTTCTGCACATGTTTTTCATGTGCAGATTCAGGTACTTCTGCACATGCTTATCATCCTTGAGGCAGGGAGAGTTTTGGAGACTTCGAGGTACATCTGCCGCGTCCACAGTGTTGGACAATACGCTTTACGCTAGAGGGGGGGGGGGGTGAATAGCGTTTTTAAAAATATTAAGCGTTTTAGTGCGGAATTTAAAAACTTTGCAGAAATTAAAACAAGTGCAGTAGAATAAACTTACACAATGATGTATCCTGGTTGGCCACAAACGTGGTTAGTCCAGTCCCCGAGAGACTCTCTCGAGATTTCCACTAAACTTGTCAAGCTTACGGGTGCTTAACAAACCGTTACAGCTGAGGACACAAGCCTCACCTAGTTGCTCGGGGATCACAATCCCAAAGACTTCAATTGCTCGGGGATACCAATCCCAAAGACTTCAATTGCTCGGGGATAACAATCCCAAAGACTTCAACTGCTCGGGGATAACAATCCCAAAGACTTCAACTGCTCGGGGATAACAATCCCAAAGACTTCAACTGCTCGGGGATAACAATCCCAAAGACTTCAACTGCTCGGGGATAACAATCCCAAAGACTTCAACTGCTCGGGGATAACAATCCCAAAGACTTCAACTGCTCGGGGATAACAATCCCAAAGACTTCAACCGAGGAATCACAAGTTCCTCAACAAACGAGAATCGCAATTCTCTTACAAACACAAAACACACTCACTTTACAAAGCACTCCTTAATGAGTAGATATGAGTAGAAATAGTACGCTCAAGATCACAACAACTTAGCTCAATAGAATGGCTCTTCAAAAAGCTTTATGGATGAATGGAAAATGATGATCAATGTAAGAAAGCTTTTAGCAATGAAAATACTCAAAGTGTATATGTTGTTGTTGTGAAAACACTGAGTTGAAGCTGTATTTATAGGTGAAAAACTCAGTCTTACCGTTGTCTAATTGCCAATTAAGGATTGCTGAAATTACTCAGTGACAATCGATTGTCAAGACTAAACAATCGATTGTTTGCCTATCAGATTAAAAATTCAATCCCTGATTTTACGTCAACAATCGATTACTTCAAATCAATAATCGATTATTTATAACGTTAAGAAATCCTTTCCAATTTTTGGCATAAAACATCGATTGTCCGGAAATCAACAATCGATTATTTTAACAACGTTCAGAAAATCTTTTCCAGATTTTAAGCAAAACATCGATTGTTAAATATCAACAATCGATTACCTGAAGGTAATTGAAAATATATGACAACGGTCAGCTTCAACAATCGATTATCAAATGGAATAATCGATTATTAATTAATTTCAAAACTCTCTGTCTCATATATAATCGATTATCAAAAGCCACAATCGATTATCATTTTATTTAAAATCACTGGGAGACATTTTTCTCATTCTAATCGATTACCATTAGTTCATAATCGATTTTTATGAGTTTTGAAAACTTTGCCTCAGTTAACAATCGATTATCATAAGTACACAATCGATTGTTATGCAGTTTGCAAAAACCTGATGTTAACTGACTTACTCACAATCGATTATCATTAATTCACAATCGATTGTCATGCAGTCTTGGCTTAGAGATACTCGATTATCATAAGTACATAATCGATTATCTTAGCCCAGATTTTTGAGGCATGTTTGGAAAACATTTTAACAAATGTAAATATGCATAATTTAAAATCATTTGACACTTAATTTAAATATGCATGATTTTGGAAAAATAATTTTAGTAGAGAAGCCATGTTATGAGCCAAGTTGAGGAATCAAGATCACAATTAATATTGACTCAATTATAACATTTCTAAACTTTGTCTTGAGCTTCTTGTAATGCATCCATTTTGTGCTTGTCCTTGAGTACTGCTATATATCGCTTTTTGCTTTGTTTGACATTCATCAAAACCTACAAAAGAACACACGTTTAGTATATTGCATTTGAAACGTGTTTCCAACAATTTCCCCCTTTTTGATAATGGCAAACATAAGCGGGATATATGCAATAATTATTTTGATAATCCAAGACAAGTGTAAAGTATGCAATTTGATGTTCCCCCTCAATTCATGTTCCCCCTCACTTTAAGCATGAATGAAGTTGAGAGTGATATAGCATACTTCTTGATATCCCGTTTCTTCCCCCTTTTGCCATTAGCAAAAATATATACAAGAGAAGAATATGCAAAAAAATATGAAATAAATAAAAGTTTATTTATTGGAAAATAAAGATAACAAAAGTAATCGATTATTGATACAGTAATCGATTGTTTGACGGCGATTTTCCTGTAGAATACTTGAGTATTTTGCGTCATGCTTTTATGATCCCCTTTTCTTTAGGGTGATACCTGCAAAAAAGTGTTAGACGCCTCCGACGCTCAAGTTAGAAATTATGTAAGAAATAATAACTTTGAAACTAGTGTAGTTGGGTGAAAAACGTGAACTCTTAAGAATTTTGTCCTAGGATGTTCTTAAGAGGGTTTAGGGTACTTACCTTCCCTTCGACTTTGCCAATTACCTGATTTTGAACATCCTCCGTTCATTTTGGTCTTTTGGCTCATTCTTCAATTTAAGAAGCTTCTTCCACAATTTTGCCTTTGTCTTCCTTGTATTTTGTCTTTTAAATTTTTCGAAAATACTTCCGATTTTGAAAAAAAATGCCTAAATCGACTTTTCCGTCTCTTCCTCCTTCTTTGTGCTTTAATTTAAGGAATTTTGAATTCGTCTCCCGTCAAGTGTTTGGAGTATCCACTACACTTGATTCCTTCAAGCACACCTGCAAAACAAATCAATGCTCTTTTGGTACCCATGCCATTTTGGGTCCTTGAGGGTTATGCATACTATAATGATATGTTTGAGTAGCATGTCTATGTCTAGTAAAGCATGCGGGAGCAATATGACCAATTCGTCTACAATAATGACATGTCACATTTGGATTATGCATGCGTCTAGGCTCATAGTAGCTAGAATAATGCACATTGTTTACTCTATTTTCATTTCTCCTAATTTGAGCACCATAATCATTTCTAGGTTGAACATTTCGGGATCTTCTAGCATGATCACTGTTGTGCCTAAAATATGCATCATGTCTATGGTGACGATTGCTAGGCGGAAGGTCATGTCTAGGTCTCCTAATATTTTGTCTAGCATGCATGTTTGTTTTAGGAAAGGCATTTTTGTTATTAATCCTAGATTGAGCTCTAGGTGGTTGGGTTTTTGCATCAACCTCTTCTTCATTTATGAAGCCTATTCCATGCTTGGTTGATTTCAAGTTATCAAGCACCACATTCAAGTTTTTATGAGAGGAGTTGAATTTATCTAGTGTGCCTTTTAATCTACCTACTTCATTCTTAAGGTCTACACAAGAAGCACAATTTTTTGTAGAACTCTCGGGCTTGTCAGAACTTCTTTTCCCATAAAACTTGTTTTGTTCTAGTAGCTTCTCATTTTCCAAAACCAATTTTTCTAATTCTTTTTCTTTTAATGAAAACTGTTTTTGAAAATCTTGTTCTTTTAGAGAAGCACTTTCTCTTAAACTAGTGATGGTTTTTGTAACTTTGAGAAATTCAGCATACAATTCATCAAAGGCATTTCTCATGTCATCAAGAGTATAAAAATTTTGAGAAGAGATTTGACTTACCTCACTTTGATTTTCTTCCTGTGCCATGAGGCAGAGATTTGCCGCTTCTTCATTTTCTTCTTCACTGGATTCGTCTCCGGAATCTCCTCCCCAAGATATGTATGCTCGTTGCTTCTTGAAGGGTTTCTTCTCCTTTTTAAGATTTGGGCAGTTTGTTTTGATATGCCCTGTTTCACCACATTCATAACATTTAACTTGCTCACCTTGCTTTTTCCCTTTGCGGTCATATTCTTTTCGCATGAATTTTTGGAACTTTTTGATGATGAGTCCGAATTCGCTATCTCCATCCTCTTCAATTGGTGATTGACTTGTGCTCGCCTTTAGAGCAGTCTTTTGCCTTCTTTGTTCATCAATAACAGGGTTAAGAATAATGGATTCATAAGTCTTAAGATTACCTCTAAGAGCGTCTATGGTGACGTTCGTGATTCCAATTGACTCTTGAATCGCATCGGCCTTTGATCGCCATGCCGGTGTTAGACTCCTAAGGATTTTTCGAACTAGTTCTTTGTCTGTGAACGTCTTCTTGAGCGCGTGGAGATCATTCACTATTGATGAGAACCGCTCAAACATCTCGTCTACCTTTTCGCCTTCCTTCATATGGAACAATTCGTAAGCATGAGTTAAAAAGTCAATTTTAGCTTCTCTTACCTGGTCAGTCCCTTCGTAAGTGACCTCAAGCTTGTCCCACATTTCTTTCGCTGTTTTGCAGCAGGAGATTTTCCTGTAATCATTAGCATTAACAGCACAAAGTAATAAATTAATAGCTTTAAAATTATTTTGGACCATTCGATTATCCTCGGCGTTGAATTCCTCTTCTGATTTTGGCACCCATTCTCCTTCCACCTTTTTGACAGGAACCTCATTTCCTTTGGTGTACACCTTCCACAAGTAAGGGCTGTTTGATCTGACGAATATCTGCATCCTTTCTTTCCAATATGAATAATTAGTCCCGTTAAACAAAGGAGGTCTTGTGGGGCACTGTCCTTCATCAATACCTGCAAAAGAGTCTAGAGTAGAAGCCATGGAAAGATTCTCTCAAACGGTTAAGTCTTTCAGAGAGTATGGCTCTGATACCAATTGTTGGACAATACGCTTTACGCTAGAGGGGGGGGGGTGAATAGCGTTTTTAAAAATATTAAGCGTTTTAGTGCGGAATTTAAAAACTTTGCAGAAATTAAAACAAGTGCAGTAGAATAAACTTACACAATGATGTATCCTGGTTGGCCACAAACGTGGTTAGTCCAGTCCCCGAGAGACTCTCTCGAGATTTCCACTAAACTTGTCAAGCTTACGGGTGCTTAACAAACCGTTACAGCTGAGGACACAAGCCTCACCTAGTTGCTCGGGGATCACAATCCCAAAGACTTCAATTGCTCGGGGATACCAATCCCAAAGACTTCAATTGCTCGGGGAT
Organism: Nicotiana benthamiana; assembly: GCA_034376525.1. Lineage (NCBI taxonomy): Eukaryota > Viridiplantae > Streptophyta > Magnoliopsida > Solanales > Solanaceae > Nicotiana > Nicotiana benthamiana. The sequence goes on along the minus strand of CM067332.1, from coordinate 29,102,779 downwards.
AACAATCCCAAAGACTTCAACTGCTCGGGGATAACAATCCCAAAGACTTCAACTGCTCGGGGATAACAATCCCAAAGACTTCAACTGCTCGGGGATAACAATCCCAAAGACTTCAACTGCTCGGGGATAACAATCCCAAAGACTTCAACTGCTCGGGGATAACAATCCCAAAGACTTCAACTGCTCGGGGATAACAATCCCAAAGACTTCAACCGAGGAATCACAAGTTCCTCAACAAACGAGAATCGCAATTCTCTTACAAACACAAAACACACTCACTTTACAAAGCACTCCTTAATGAGTAGATATGAGTAGAAATAGTACGCTCAAGATCACAACAACTTAGCTCAATAGAATGGCTCTTCAAAAAGCTTTATGGATGAATGGAAAATGATGATCAATGTAAGAAAGCTTTTAGCAATGAAAATACTCAAAGTGTATATGTTGTTGTTGTGAAAACACTGAGTTGAAGCTGTATTTATAGGTGAAAAACTCAGTCTTACCGTTGTCTAATTGCCAATTAAGGATTGCTGAAATTACTCAGTGACAATCGATTGTCAAGACTAAACAATCGATTGTTTGCCTATCAGATTAAAAATTCAATCCCTGATTTTACGTCAACAATCGATTACTTCAAATCAATAATCGATTATTTATAACGTTAAGAAATCCTTTCCAATTTTTGGCATAAAACATCGATTGTCCGGAAATCAACAATCGATTATTTTAACAACGTTCAGAAAATCTTTTCCAGATTTTAAGTAAAACATCAATTGTTAAATATCAACAATCGATTACCTGAAGGTAATTGAAAATATATGACAACGGTCAGCTTCAACAATCGATTATCAAATGGAATAATCGATTATTAATTAATTTCAAAACTCTCTGTCTCATATATAATCGATTATCAAAAGCCACAATCGATTATCATTTTATTTAAAATCTCTGGGAGACATTTTTCTCATTCTAATCGATTACCATTAGTTCATAATCGATTTTTATGAGTTTTGAAAACTTTGCCTCAGTTAACAATCGATTATCATAAGTACACAATCGATTGTTATGCAGTTTGCAAAAACCTGATGTTAACTGACTTACTCACAATCGATTATCATTAATTCACAATCGATTGTCATGCAGTCTTGGCTTAGAGATACTCGATTATCATAAGTACATAATCGATTATCTTAGCCCAGATTTTTGAGGCATGTTTGGAAAACATTTTAACAAATGTAAATATGCATAGTTTAAAATCATTTGACACTTAATTTAAATATGCATGATTTTGGAAAAATAATTTTAGTAGAGAAGCCATGTTATGAGCCAAGTTGAGGAATCAAGATCACAATTAATATTGACTCAATTATAACATTTCTAAACTTTGTCTTGAGCTTCTTGTAATGCATCCATTTTGTGCTTGTCCTTGAGTACTGCTATATATCGCTTTTTGCTTTGTTTGACATTCATCAAAACCTACAAAAGAACACACGTTTAGTATATTGCATTTGAAACGTGTTTCCAACACACAGACCGAAGAGTCTCCATCTTTATTCTATCTTGTGGTGTTAGCCCTTCTATCGTACTGTTGATGTAGACATTTTGGAGATTTGAGCACTTTACAGTATTCCTTCTAGCTTGTATTCCCGTGAGTTTTTGGGTTTTGGGATAGTGATGTAGAACTTTTGATATATTGTGTTGTATATGTCGAGCAACATTCTATACAGCGTTCCTTTTTAATCATTCTTGGTTTTTGATTTATATTTCTGCAAGTTTCGATTTGTTTTTCGCGCTTCTTAGGATTTCCTAGTCGTAGAGACTAGGTGCCATCACGACAGTTCACGGAGGGCAAACTGGGGTCGTGACAAGTTGGTATCAGAGCTCTAGGTTCATAGAGGTCACGTAACAAAGGGAAGGGCGATTTGGGATTTTATGGTTTAAAAGGATAAAAGTCTAAGGCGACAAAGAAAACATATGAAGCAGATATGGGAAAACTCATAACAGTTAAAGGATTAAACATGCCTCCTCACTTAAAGACATATTATTTAGCATGTCGCACATGTTCTGGTTATAGTCTGACTAAACTTAGAAAAAAGTGTGAGGCAGACTGATTTATTATAGGTTTCAGATAAGAAATCTGAATCAGACTTTCCTGCTAGTTGAAATTTAACAAAGTCTGATTCAATTAACTAATTCACCTTTTGGTTTGTCTAGGTGAAACCTATGGGCATGCTTCTAATAATGCAGGAGAGATATATATATATTGATTTTAGAGAAAAAGACTTATTAATTGCAGGAACGTGAGTTCTGCAGAAATTTAAGCAATATTACTACTGATTTTTTGGACTTATAAGTGAGTTGTTGATTTATATTTAGTTGATTACTCCTATAGGCATGCTTTCTAGGCATTTGTTAATCTTAAAATACTGTTATAAACATGCAGAAATCCTATAGGCAGGTCATCTATATATAGTTAGTTATTAAAACCTATGTACATATTTGCCTAGTGATAGATGCATATGGAGAATTCGAGAAGTCCTATAGACATGTTATCTACATGATATGCAGAAATGTAGAATCCTATAGACATGGTTTCGATAAGAAATGGTGAAGCTATAGACATGGTTTCTATATATATGGAATGCAGGAGTGCAGAAGCCTATGGACATGATCTCTATATATGGAATGCAGAACCTATAGACAGGATTTCTAAAGAATGCAGAACTTATAGACAGGATTTCAATGTGAAAATGCAGAAGTGAAAGCCGGACATGTGCAGAAGTATAATAATCTTATGAACATGATATCAACCCCTTTGCATGCATGATTTTCCCTCCCTTTTTCACTAAAACCCCATAAGTTATTACAAATTATTACAATCCAGAATGAATAGGAAAAAGAAAGTAAAATTACATCAGAAAAGCAAAAAATTCCAACCAAGGAGAGCCCGATTTAGACTTCTGTCTGAAGTATGAAGTAAATCAACTCCAAAGATCAAACTTCCAAAGCCTTTCTCTTATCTGGGATGTATCAGAGTTCCCTAAGAGTTTCAAGTGGACTTCGGGCAGTGCTTTACACCCAAATACACTGCAGAATTGGATTATAGTGCAGTGTCGAAGGGCCGGCCCTCAAATGTCCAAGTTTAGAGGGAACTCAGGGTCCCAAAGCAAGGCTCATAGGGGGGGGGCAGAACTTAGAAGCTAGGAGAGAGTGTAAGTGCAATAGAGGGGATTTTGGGGAGAGCCAAGATAGGCTGGTGGTGTGAGCACGTGATTTTTTCCCTATATGAATTACTCCTAGAAATTCAAACAAAATGATTTCGTTCAATAATTTGCAATTTGGTGGATTTTTATGACATTTTATGTTAATTGTTTGCATTTTGTTTGTGCATTTTAATTAATTAAAAATATAAAAAAATATACTTGGCATTTGCATTTAGGGTTTAACTTCACATTTTAGGACTAAACAGTAATTAAGTTACTTTACAAAAAAGAAAATAACAAAAGTGATTCTTTTGCATTTATACTTTTAATTTATCTTAGGTTGCATTTAAATTAGGAATTAGTGTATTTGGAAATTAAGTAGTATAATTTTAGAGTCAATTTGGGTTTTTATTTTTTTAATTTTGCATTTAATAAAAATAAAAATATTAATAACAAAAAGAAGAAAAGAAAAGAAAAGAAATAATATGAGAAGACTTATAAAAAAAATGTGTTAGTCTTGTTAAATACCCAATTTTCGGGCCATTGTTCAGCCCAATCCCACTCAAGTCTGGCCCAAACACCCCACAACCCGTTTCAATTAGCCCAACCCGCCTCAGCAAACCCGGTCAACCCCCTTGTAACGAAACGACGCCGTTTGGATCTGATTAATCCTAGCCATCTATGTTGCTCGATCTAACAGCCGAGAAGTTGGGTTTCATCAGTGTAAATATGCCCGAACCATACCCACCCCCTCCAGACCCCATTCCATCTCTAGCCCTACCAAACCCTAGAGACCCGCTGCCCTAACTTTCTCCGTCAACGCTGCGGCGGCGATAACTCGAACTACTCCGATGGCTCCCAGAATAACACCATAGCCTCTCCTCCTTCCCCTTCTCCAAATCCAACTTTAGTTTCCTCAAAACACACCCAAACACTTCGAATCTTCACTTGAACTTATGAACCCAAGCTGCAGCCCTTGGTCTCTAGTGGCGGCGCCGCCTCCATTTAACCATGAATACCTTCGGTACAACCACTACCCGTCCCTCAACATCAATATATCCCTATTTCGCCATATATCCTCACCATATCAACTCCTCTTTGAATCTGAAACCTAAGTAGAAACATGCATGTCAAGATATTAAATATAGGATCTAAAATGGTTATTGACCCTTTGTTTTCACCAAGAACATACGACTAATGCCTGTTTCGAGTCTTGCAAGGGTTGGATGATTTTCTAGCAATTTCAGGAGGTATTTTCCTCTTCCTGTTTCTCCCTTGGTTTCTTTTTCTTTCTTCTTTGTTTTTCTTTTCATGTGTTTAATTATGATTGCTCAGTAGTTAGTTTTAGCATGTTTGTTGTTCTTGAAATTAATTCCTATGAAAAAATAAAATCATGTCTTTTGTTTGCATAATCCGAATGTTCAGAATCGTTAAGCAATCCGTCCAGGTGTCTTGTTTAAATTGTTTGCTTAATTCATGAATGATGCTAGAGTAATCGAATTATTTTGGGATCAGTGTAATCCTTTGGGCTCAATTTCTTGCCTCTCTTGTTTTCTTTTCTAGTTGTTGGCCCAGGCAGCCTTATTCGTCCGAGCTTCAATATTCAAGTGATTAGTGATTGAAGGTTTGTGAATTGGGCTGTAGTCCTGGACCTAATTTGAAATAGAGCTTCCTTTTGAACCTGACCCATAATCCCTGTAAGGTTCAGAGGTAAATAACAGGGCTATTGATGGTAACTTGGGTAGTGTAAGTTAAAGAATATCCTAGTAACGGAATTGGAGTCTCCAGAGGTTTCTAGTGTGGGGGTTTAAATTGGTTTTTCAGGTTTTTGTAATAAAACTTGGTCCAGAAGTTAAAAACAAAAGGACTAAACTGCAAAAATAAGTATAAGGGTTGCCCTACTTGCCCTTGCCTATAAAGACATCTATTCTTGCCTTTCAAGGCAAGGGGGCTGGATTGCTCGAATTCAAAATATACACAGCCAGCCAAATTTCTACTATTTCATAGATTTATTTATTGATTTCTAATAGCTTCTCATTCTGATATACCATCTAGTTTATTTGATATTGATATGAATCAATTTGAGGTTTAAGAATTGCTACAAGTTGAGTCCTAGGGTTTGTGTTGCACCATTTGGTTTGAGCTGGTTGTTTGCTGATTGTGTCGTTTACTAGGCTCATACTTGCTTATTTTTGTGCTGTATTGGGTTAAAATGGCTCTATTGTGGCTGTGATCTGCTGTTTGCCATCTGCTGCTATTAATCTTACCTTTTCCTTCTTATTCGCAATCTCCAGGTACTTTTCTTTTGACTCAAGTGATGTGGAAAGCTGAGTCCACATGCATGAGCAATATTTGGATCAAGTGAATAAAGAGCTGTCTATTTTTGCATGAAATCTTAAAATGGTTGCTTAGTTTTGGCATTCAACCATGATACTCATTTAAATAATTCATGTTTGTATCAATTTGGACTGTAGAAAACTATTCGTTGACTGTAGTTCCAGTAATTTCAGTTTCTGTGATTCTTCTATGGATTTGAAGTTTAGGATAGAGTCGATGATGGTTGGAAATGATGTTTGAAACGTGAAATTATGTGTTCACGCCGTGGTAAAACCAAGTATCTCTTGGTATTAAGAATTAAAATTCAAACTTCAGATTCAGTAGTGACTCTTTCTATAATCTAGTGAATTGGTAGTTTTAGCTCCGTTTATGAAGTCCTATTCTTAAGTTCTGATTGTTGTAGTTTAGTTTTAATCTCTTTTCATGTTTTGAAGAGACTCATTTAGCATTAACGTGATTCTAACCTAAGGATTTGGAGCCAATAGATTTATAGCCTTGCGTCGATGGGTTTATTGTTAAATAACAAATCTATAACTGCTTGAGTCTGTTAATGAATTAGAGTTGAACCGGTTTGGGCCCAGCCTCTGTTGGTGTATGGTTTAGTCCTAGTCCGGGATTTCCCTTTCAAGTGGGCTTGAGCGGAGGCCCATGTTTGGACAGCCTTTCATTAGCGTTGAGGCTACCTGAGCAGAACCTTTGAACTCGTAGCTCGATTTTGACAAACTTCAGTAATGATGTATTGACAATACTAATGAATTAGGAACCTTTTATAAGCAATAGTCAATGCTATGGCTGGCCTTTTAAAAATAATGAATGCTAAAATACTTAGAAAATTTGGGATATACCATTTAGCAAATTTCACGATGTCCCCGCAAAGATAATCATGCGCTAGTCGCTTCAGGACACGTCCTTAATAATTTAATCTCCTTACACACGGATGCACATTTATGTAACCCAAATCCGAATCCCAAGGAAGTTGAAATGTGTTAAAAACTACGGGTGCATTTATGTGACGTGGTTCAAGGCATGTTTTTACGTCGTTGCAATCCTCTTTTTTATTAAAATAATAATCATAAAGGTGGTTGAAAAACTTAAAAAGCCCATAGGTTCAAAGTTGTATAAAATCAGATTATTTAAGCCAAATACAATAGTTGAGCGACCCTGCTAAAACCACGGAACCCGGAAATGCCTAACCCTTTCTCCTGGGTTAACCGAATTCCTTACTCGGATTTCTGGTTCGTGGACTACTAAACAAAGTCATTATTTCCTCGATTCGGGATTCTATGTGGTGACTTGGGACACCATACATCTCCCAAGTGGCGACTCTGAAATTGTCTTAAATAATTGAATCAGTTTTCGATTTTCCTTTAATTGGGAAAACTCCCTTATCTACGCCCTTCGTCGGGTTGTGGATAGCCAATGAGAGGTGTGACATCTCTGGAGAATCTGCCGGGGTACGAACCTAGAATCTCTCGCTCAGGGTTCAAGAATTCGAGCTCAGAATAATTATTGTATTTGGGTTTGTTTATTATTTGATTGTACATGTTGACTTAATGTTCAAAATGATGCTTTTACCGCTTTGATATTATTTGAACTGTGCATAACCTGTTACAAAACCCTTCTCTCTTCATCTCCGGGGATGTGCTTACTGGTTGAGACTCCCTATTCTGTTAGTGTCATACCCTGAAATAAGAAAGAGGTCGGACAAGACACTAAGCCGTATGGCATTTTCGTTCACGGTACGTATCCCCCTCCTCGACTCCAGTCATCCGCTCAGGTACACAGTCTAGACCCTATACCAAGGTTCTAACTTAGAATAACTTGACCTCATGCCAGATCCCTACTAGGAACGCTTATCTGCATCATGCATTTGACTTAGGGGGACTCAACACAGGGGTTGGGTCCGTCTAGGAAAGGTAACCCAAAATGAAAAGACATCCTGATGCATGACTATGTGTGCATTTAACTGCTTAGGATTTGCATGTTGACCGGCTTGCGAATAAGGAAAGAAAATTGTGAAAAATAGTAGCAGTAGGGTTGGTCGAGATTAGTCATTTGTATTGTAAAACCAATGCTCAAATAGCGTCGAAATGCTGTTGGATTTTCAAAAAAGAAAAAAGAAGAAAAAACAAACAAGGAAAATGGGGGCTTTTAAAATTGTTTTGCCCGAACTACGCCGGTTTGATTCTCATCGGGAGCGAGATACGTAGGCAACCCCATAGGTTCCAACCTCTCTTTTGCAAAAATAACCAAAACAAGAAAAACAAATGTCTGATTTTACTCATTTTTAGAAATAAACCGGGTGATGTCGTTACTGCCAGAAATAGCCGAATGTTACTGAAAGGGACGCCGGAAGGGTGATTTCACACAAATGGCCACCTCTGAGTGTTATTTTGGTCGGCGAGCGAGCACAGCCTTAAAACCTTCCTTCGGAAGTGCTGCAAGGACGTATTCGCAAAGCTGAGCCCTGATTTTAGGAAATAAATCTCATAAAAGACAAATACCGGTTTTAAAATTTTGTGGAGTCAAATAGTCATATTTTGAGGTACTAATTCACCTTAATAAATGTGCAGAATGAGCACGATAACGTTCATGAATAAAATTCCCTTGGAGCTGCATCTGTGGTGCAATGACCTGGTGGAAGCAGGGTAAAACAGGGTCAACACGCATTAGGGAGGACTTACCGGGCTGCTGAAAATTAACCCAAGGGGAGATATCATAAAGGCATTGATCACGTTCTGGGACTCAGCTCACAATGTCTTCCACTTCTCGGATTTTGAACTCATACCGACATTGGAGGAAATAACTGGATATATTGGGGCCCCTTCAATTCCTTTTAGACACTAATACCTGATTGCACCAAGAGACCTTGCCGTGCACAAGCTCCTGGACTCCTTAAAAATCAGTAGGAAGGTTCACAACGGGGACCTATCAACCTGCTTCTGTACTCCGCAGTTTATATATTAGAGGTACGAGCATATAGGGGGGATTCAATAACCCGGACAACTATATTTGTAGCAAAGGGAACCAACTCAAATGGGAGGAGCATCGATGTTTTGCATTCATGGTGTTCTTCTTGGGTCTTTTGGTGTTCTCGCAGAAGGACGGAAATATTGATATACGGATAGCATGGGTCGTCAGCACTTTAATGACTCATGCCAAGAGCACCCTCACTCCTATGATCTTATCCAAGATCTTCCGTGCTCTCACCGCCTGTAAAGTGGGAGAAGACTTCTTTGTGGGGTGTAACCTATTGTTACAAATATGGATGATTGAGCACTTATGTCATTGGCCTCGGTTCATGAATTATGGGTCACCAACAAAGAGTTGCATAGAAGAATTCTACAACAGGGTTGATGGGCTTAGGGTGCCCCAGGGCATCACAGATTGGGTGTCGCATCTCCGGGTTGTCACTGCAAATCAGATAGAGTGGACATTCGGGTGGCTCCCCGTGGATGAAATTGTGTATATGCCAGCCACCGGACCTCATTTCCTTCTAATGGGTCTCCGAAGAATCCAACCCTACATGCCATACAGAGTGCTAAGGTAGTTAGGTAGATGCCAAATGATTTCCAAGGACGAGGATATTAGCCGCCATCAGTTAAGATTAGACCCAATGGTTAATTCCCTGAAGCCGTCGTGCGCCAAATTTGGAGCGAATGTCAATATTTGACAGCCGATACCCAAGTACGCGATTTGACTTTAACAAGGCTGAAGGCGAGCTATCCAGGGTTCGGAAATAATTAGTTAAAAGTGCGGAGGAACGAGGTTGCATCATTGATCGATTAAAGGAAAAGCATGACAATGATGTCGCTGGGTTAAAACGGAGGGTCATCATGGTTGAGAACAGAGTAGCCAAGCAAGTCGGGGACCTCAAGGCTGAGAGAGAACATTTTTATGCAGAGATAGAAAGGTTGGAGATGGATTTGAGGCAATTCCAGGAACTGAATCAGGTAGCCGAGTGAACTTTTGAGGCGAGGGCTGAACAAATCGGGCGGTTGTTGCAAGAAAAGGGTGTTATTAGGGAAAGAGTACGGGCGATCGCGGATTACATCACCACAAGGTGCAACCATTGCGAGGATATGACAAAATCCATGTTCTTTTTCACTGCCATGACTTTTGTCCGACAACTGATGGAAGACCTCCACCACCTCCAAGGGAGTCTAGCACGCAAGCCAGCGGCAAGGCCGAGTGATGCACCGCGAGTCCAGGGAGCACTTGAGGCATTAATGTATTTACAAATATTGCTTTGCCTTTTGTCAAAAAATTTCAAAGTCCATTAGTTTAACCGGGAAACTGTATTCTTTTATGAATAGTTAGTAGTCGTTCGAGTCTATATGCCATTTTATCAAGCTTGTTTATTCCTTTTTTGATCTGTCACCTTTCGAGTCCTTGTAATTGAAGTCTGTTGCTATGAAAATGGAAACTCTCCCAAATATTTTGTGCTACACTTTTTACTTGCAAGAACTACGCTCGGTATGATTCATGCGGGGACATGATACGTAGGCAATCTACGTATGATTCGACCGTAATTGAATAAGAAACTGAATAGACATGGCAGAGGGAGAGAATAAGGCTAAAACAAAAGAAAGCTTTGCAAATAAAAGCCGGGATGACGCAAGCAACCAACGCACATAGGGACCGACTGTCAGTTATGTGCATGCATATCCCATATGAGGCCGCTTATTTATTAGAACCCATCCACTAACGAGTTTTTGGTGTTCTAGTTCTAGTTTCAAATTAGACATGTGATTAGTACTCGCGGCATTCTGGCAACCCACTCCTACAACACGCGGTCGAAAAGCAAACAAGTCATGGCCAATCAAGAAGTCGATGTCAGCATTATTGACCTGTCGAAGGAGGTAGATGAATTGGACGTTAATGCTATGAAGGAGGAAATGTATAAGCTTAAGCACCAAATGGATGAGATGTACCAGGCCTGGGCAAGAGGACAGCCGCCCCCGACCTATCCTGCCAATCCAACCTTCATCCTGCCACTGGCCCAAACACCTGACCGGTCCGCCACCGATTCGCCTCCAAGTTTTCCTATATATTCACAGCATCAGGGTACTACCTCTCAAACACTAGCCCCACTACCCAAAGTCACTCCTCACCCTGCACCGCCGATCGCTCCTATATATGTTGCACCTCTGCTTCCTACACTGCATAGGTCGTCAAGTGAACCCCTGCTTCAAGCTTATGACCCTCAATACTATCCACCGGAACCTTCTTACAAAACCTAGGAACCTTACTCCTATGCTCCCCATCCTGAAATCCCAATGGCAGCCGAAAAACCGATCGAAAATTTTCGAGCATGAAGAAATGCTTAGAAAGGTTCGGATTCTGGAACAATCCTTCAGGGACATGCGACGATTAGGTGGCCAGGTGAGCGTGACTTTAAATGATCTTTGTTTATTCCCGGATGTGCTGTTGCCTCCAGGTTTCAAGATGCCTAAACTTGACGTATATGATGGTCACGATGATCCAGTCGCGCATTTGAGAGGGTTTTACAGTAAAATGAGGGGAGCAGGAGGAAAAGATGAACATCTAATGGCGTACTTTAGCCAAAGTTTAAGTAGGTCGGCACTGGAGTAGTATACTCGACAGTATCCCAATCGGTGGTATACCTGGGATGACTTGGCACAATCATTTGCCTGCCACTTTCAATATAATCTCGAGATTATCCTAGATCGTCTATCTCTGACAAAGCTAGAGAAGAAAAACAACGAGAGTTTCAGGGAGTATGGTTTCCGGTAGAGGGAACACGCGGCTAGAGTTGATCCTCCCATGACGAAGAGTGAGATGGTTGATTATTTTCTACCGGCTTTGGAACCTGCCTACTTTGGGAATTTGGTGTCAGTAGTGGGGAAGTCATTCAACGAAGTGGTCAAGATGGGAAGTATGGTTGAGGAAGGCCTCAAATCCAATAAAATCATAAGCAACTCTGCAATTAAGGCAACTACTCAAGCCATCCAGGGTGGAGCTGGGGGAGCTTTCGGGAAAAAGAAGAAGGAGGAAGTAGCGACAGTGGAGTCGGGAACTTGGTTCGGGCCTGGGGCACCATATTATTACGCCCAGCCCCGTCCTCACCACCAGACATACCCATACGCATCATATGGCCCGCCACAACATTACTATCTGCCACCAGAACCTCGCTTCTCAGTCCATCACGCGCAAACATATGCCCAGCCTCCCGCTCACGCACAATGGCGTGTGCCATCCCCTCAAAACACTTACCCAACCCCACAATATCATTAACCACCTCCGAGAGCTTACCAACAACCCCCGAGGCTTGCCTACCGAGGCAATCCTGTCCTGAGAAATGAGAGGGTATACTAAAAGAAGACTTTCACTCCGCTGGGAGAATCTTGCACTGGCTTATTCCATAGGCTGCGACAATTGGATATGTTGAGACCAATTGAAGAGAAAATGCCAAATCCTCCCCCGAAGAATTTAGATTATTCAGTCAGATGTGAATATTGTTCTGGTACACCTGGGCATGACACCGAAAAATGTTGGCATTTAAAGAACGCTATCAAGAACTTATTGGCTCACACAGGATTGAGGTGCAGACTCTGGAGGCCCCCAATATTAACCAAAACCAGCTACCAGCACACCAAGAAACCAACATGATTGAAATTGTTGAGAGAATGGGAGAGTCTAGAAGGCTCTCCCCAAATAGTAATGATGATCAAAGCCAGTGAATGTAAGCCAACTGAGGTTGCAAGTAGTGAGAAGCTAGTAACTGGGGCAAAAGGAGGTATTAAAACTGTCATAGTTCAGGGGAGCTCAGCATGCGCGGTTACGCCAAAGCAGGAATAGGCAAAAGTAACAGTACATGGGGCAGCTAGAGAACCAGTCGTGGTTGTGGAAGGTGTCCGCATCGAGCGAGTTATTGTGAAACCAGTGATCCAGCCACCAATCATAAGTAGCAAAGTCATTCCTTGGAGATATGAACAAGAAATAGTGATGTACAAGGGGAAAGAAGTGAGAGAAGAAGTGTGTGAGGCACAAGGTTCAACTCGATCAAGAAGGTACTTTGCCCTAGAAGAATTGAGGAAGGGAAGAATTGCTAAAGATAACCCAGAACCAGTGAAGAAGGTTGTGTCAGAAGAAGAGGAAGAAGAATGTTTGATGGAAATGAAAATGCAGGACTACTCCATCATAGAACCGTTGAGGAAGACACCAGCCCAGATTTCTTTGTTTCCTTACTAATCCACTCAGATGAACTTTGTTGGGCGTTGTTGAAGATTTTGAATGAGGCCCATGTCCTAAACAAGATAATGGTGAACCATTTGGAAAATATTGCAAACAAGATATTCAAGGTAACCGGGTCACATTCTCTGACGATGAATTGCCTATGGAGGGTACTGAGCACAGTCGGGCTCTTTATCTGACTATGAAATGTGAAGATGCTTTGGTCACCCGAGTTTTGGTCGACAACGGGTCCAGTGCAAACATTTGTCCACTATCCACATTGACCAAGCTGAAGGTGGAAAATGAAAGGGTCCGCAAGAATAGCATTTGTGTTCAAGGCTTCGACGGCGGAGGCAAAGACACCGTGGGGGACATAGTGTTGGAAGTAACTATAGGGCCCGTTGAGTTCACCATGGAATTCCAAGTGCTGGATATAATAGTCTCTTATCATCTGTTGTTGGGCAGGCCCTGGATTCATGCAGCCAAAGCAGTGCCATCTACACTGCATCAGATGGTCAAATTTGAACGGGATAAGCAAGAGATTGTCGTGCATGGGGAAGATAATCAGTGTACTTCAGGTGACGCGATCATACCTTTCATTGAATTTGAGGACAGCAAAGGGCCATGGGTCTACAAGGTGTTTGATACGGTGTCAGTGCAGAAAATCCCAGAAGGTGAAGTTGTCATGACCCCAAAGATAGCAACTGCATCCGTCATGGTGACATCAGAAATGTTGAAAAATGGTTTCCAGCCCAGCAAGGGATTGGAGGCTTCTTTGCAATGCATTGTGCAATCAGTGTCCTTTTCCAAGAATCTAGACACTTTTGGCCTAGGGTTCAAGCCCACAGCCGCAGACATAAGACGAGACAGGAAGCTGAAACAGAAGGCCTGGGTTCTCCCAAAACTCATCCCAAAGTTGTCTAAATCATTTGTCAAATCTAGTACTAGCAATGGCCCCGGACCAAAGATTTTTGACCTGCTGATCGACGCGGACGGAGATCTTGATAAAGGATTGGAAATACTTTTCGAAGAGGTGAATATGGTCAAGGCAGGAGAAGGATTAAGTAGGGCAGACGTGCAGTTTTTGGGAGCATGCGCAAAAGTTAATAACTGGGAAGCCACTCCTCTTCCCACTCTGAGGGTAGTCAGCTTTGATTTTCCTTTCAGTCTAGTTTGTATTAGCGTCAAAGTTGTCAATTCAATTGTTATTTCCGTCCGTTTGGATGTGTAAACTATGTTATCTTCGATTCAAATGAAATGCAATTTCCCTTTCAGCATAACTAATAGTTCCCATTTCTCTTTACTTTTCTTTCTTTTCTCTTTTGTACAGTTATTTTTATGCTGGTTCCAGTGATCTGACATGCATAAGGACTCCTCGGCCCAGTCTTCAAAACAAGTCTAATTCAGAAATAATAATTCATGAGATAGAACATGAAGATGAACCATGGTATGATGAGGAGGGGCATGGGATGAGATTAGTACAGAGATGGCCCAATTCGAAGAGAAACCCAAACCAAACCTGAATGATACAGAGGCAGTCAATCTAGGAAGTCTGGATAATATCAGAGAAACAAAAATAAGTGTCCATTTGGAGCTACAACTTAGGGAAGCAATAATTGAAGTGTTGATTGAGTACAAAGATGTCTTTGCATGGTCCTACAATGACATGCCCGGATTGAGCACTGATTTGGTAGTCCATAAGTTACCTATTGACCAGCTTGCCTGCCTGTTAAGCAAAAGTTGAGGAAATTCAAAACTGATGTGAGTGTGAAAATTAAAGAGGAAGTGACCAAGCAGTTCGAGGAAAATGTCATCCGAGTCACACGATATCCCACTTGGCTAGATAATGTAGTGCATGTGCCAAAGAAGGACGGTAAAACTAAGGTGTATGTCGATTACTATGACCTCAACAAAGCAAGTCCAAAGGACAACTTTCCTCTACCGAACATCCACATATTAATTGACAATTGCGTGAAACATAAAATCGGGTCGTTCGTGGATTGTTACGCCGGGTACCACCAGATTTTAATGGACGAAGAAGATGCGGAGAAAACAACGTTCATTACACCGTGGGGAACGTACTGTAATAGAGTCATGCCTTTTGGTTTGAAAAATGCCGCCACATACATAAGGGCTATGACAACCATTTTCTATGATATGATACATAAGGAAATTGAGGTCTATGTGGATGCTGTAATAATCAAGTCCAGGAAGCAATCTGATCATGTCTGAGGCCTGAGAAAATTCTTCCAGAGGCTCCGCAAGTATGACCTCAAACTCAACCCAGCAAAATGTGCATTTGGGGTCCCCACGGGAAAGTTGCTAGGGTTCATAGTTAGCCGCCGAGGCATTGAACTAGATCCATCAAAAATCAAAGCAATACAGGAGTTGTCGCCGGCCAGGAATAAAATAAAAGTAATGTCAGTCGATTCATCGCCCAGCTCACAACCATCTGCGAGCCCATCTTTAAGCTATTGAAGAAGGACGTTGCGGTAAAATGGACGGGAGAGTGCCAGGAAGCTTTTGATAAGATAAAGGAATATTTGTCAAACCCACCAGTATTGGTCCCGCCGGAGGAAGGAAGGCCCTTAATCTTATATTTGACAGTCTTGGACAATTCATTTAGGTGCGTGTTGGGTCAGCACAATGTTACCGGGAGAAAAGAGTAGGCCATATACTACCTCAGCATGAAATTCACAGCATACGAGGTTAAGTGTACTCATCTTGAAAGGACATGTTGTGTCTTAACGTGTGTGGCCCAAAATTTGAAGCATTTCTTGTCATCATACACCACTTATCTCATCTCACGACTGGACCCATTGAAATACATTTTCCAGAAGCCCATGCCTACCGGGAGGCTCGCAAAATGGAAAATCTTGCTCACTGAGTTCGACATTGTCTACGTGACCAGGACTGCTATGAAGGCACAAGCATTGGCGGGCAATTTAGCAGAGAATCCCATAGAGGAAGAATATGAGCCCTTGAACACATATTTCCCGGACAAGAAAGTGATGCATATCAATGAAATGGAATGGGATATGAAGTCGGGATGGAAACTGTTCTTCGATAGGGCCGCCAACATGAAAGGCATTGGGATAGGAGCGGTGCTCATTTCTGAAGAAGGGCATCATTACCCAGTCACAGCTCAACTCCTCTTCTATTGCACTAACAACATGGCTGAATATGAGGCATGCATTTTGGGTTTGAGATTAGCAGCGGACATGGGTGTCCTGGAAGTCTTGGTCTTGGGAGACTCGCACCTTCTGGTACACCAGATTCAATGGGAGTGGGAGAAAAAAGATTTAAAACTCATACCATACCGGCAATGCTTGCATGATCTCTGTCAATGATTCCGGTCAATAGAGTTTAGGCACATCCCCTGAATTCACAACGAGTTTGCCGATGCCCTGGCTACTTTGGCGTCAATGTTACATCATCCATACATGGCTTATGTTGAACCGATACATACCGGGTCCATGATCAACATGCTTATTGCAACATGGTGGAAGAGGAGATTGACGGCGAGCCTTGGTTCTGCGACATCGAGGAATATATCAAGAGAGGTGTGTACCCAGTACAAGCCACGAGTAACCAGAAGAGAACAATCCGTCATTTGTCAAGCCGGTTTTTCTTCAGTGGAGGAATATTATACAAAAGAACGCCAGATCTTGGTTTGCTAAGATGCATAGATGCTAAGCAGGCGACGACCATCATGAATGAGGTGCATGCTGGCGTCTCCGGGCCACACATGAGCGGATATGTTTTGGCAAAGAAGATTCTTCGGGCAGGATATTATTAGCGTACCGTGGAGCGTGATTGTATCAGCTTTATGTGCAAATGCCACCACTGTCAAGTACGCGGGGACCTAATTCACTCTCCTCCATCTGAATTGCATATGAATTCGGCACCATGTCCTTTCGTTGCTTGGGGAATGGATGTCATCGGGCCCATTGAACCAGCAGCTGCTAAAGAACACAGATTTATCCTGGTTGCTATTGACTATTTCACCAAATGGGTTGAAAACAAAACCTTCAAGGCAGTGACCAAGAAGGTCGTGGTCGATTTTGTGCACAGAAACATTATTTGTCAGTTCAGGATCACCAAGACGCTCATCACTGATAATGGGGCAAACCTCAACAGTCACCAAATGAGGAAGGTATGTTAGCATTTCAAGATCACACATCGAAATTCTACCCCGTACCGCCCCAAGGCGAATGGAGTTGTTGAGGCAGCCAATAAGAACATAAAGAAGATACTTCGTAAAATGGTGGAAGGATCCAGATAGTGGCATGAGAAACTGCCTTTTTGCATTGTTAGGCTATCGCACCACTATCCACACTTCAGTGGGGGCTACTCCACACTTATTGGTATATGGCAAGGAAGCGGTAATCCCGGTCGAGATTGAAATCCCCTCTCTTTGGATCGTGGTCGAAGCAGGAATCGATGACAAGGAATGGGTCAAAGCTTGTTTGGAACAATTGAATTTGGTAGATGAGAAAATATTGGTGGCGGCCTCTCACGACCAATTGTATTAACAAAGAATGGCCATGGCATATAATAAGAAAGTGTGCCCCAGAAGGTTCGAAGTAGGTCACATCCACCCTCACCAGGCCGAATCAAAAGGCAAGTTTGCTCCAAACTGGCAAGGGCCATTCATCGTATCTAGAGTGCTGTCCAATGGAGCATTATGTCTGACAGATGTGGAAGGGAAATGTGCGGAAATGGCTATCAATTCGGACGCTGTCAAAAGATGTTATGTATGATTTTAGATCATCATCTATACTCGATATTTGTTTGTACTTGGCATATTTTGAAAATTGGAATGCCGAAGGCATTTTATTCGGCTATCTAAACACTTTATCTTTTGCTACCCCTTTTGAGATTTAGTTATTTCTTTTCATACCCTCTTTCGGAATCAGTAACATCGGTCAGAAGCGCAAATGTGAGAAGGCGGGAGAGGGCAATAAAAAAAAGAGAAAATGAAAAAGAAAAGTTGAAAATAAAGGAAGGGAAAAAGATGAAAACAAATGAAAACGAAAACAAAATGAAAAACAAGAAAAGAAGAGAGAAAGGAGAGAATAGAAGAGGAAAAAATAAAAGAAAAAAAAACAAACAAAAGCAAAAAAGGACAAAAAGAAAAATAGAAAAGAAAGAGAAGAAAAACAACAGCAAACGTAAGGAAACCGTATGAACTACGTTTGAACTGATTCCTTTTTAAAAAGATACGTAGGCAGCCTCACGGTTTGGTCTCATCGAAATAAAAATCCAAAAGTTCCCAAGCAAGAAACTAGGGCAGAAGTTGTGGTTGTTGTAAGAATCTTATTCTGAAAGTTGTAGTTTTAAATATATTCGAATTGTTTTGAGACTTTGATACCTTTTCTTTCTAACCCTATCCAAAATCCCACGGTACGTTCCAAAGGAAGACCTTCTGATCAGTCTTCAAGAGATGCCAAGTTGAGCAAGTAGAGGTGATTCATGTCAGGGGCAGCACTTCGAGCTCGACGAGAGAGATAATGAAAGGAGAGAGTCTTATTGGCGAAAACTCTCACGGGCACCATAAGGCGACGAGAGTTTGAGAGAAAATAAAATGAGAGAGTCTTATCGGTGAAAACCTTCATAGTCACCATGAGGCGAAGGTATGGTAATAGCAAAACTCAGAAAGGGGCTATTGATGGATGAACACTGCAGGGCAAGACGAGTTAGGGTTTGATTAAAAGAATTGTGTTAGAAGGGTCACAACAACAAAAGTACGACAACGAAGGGGTCGGTCATCGAAAAGGATTGGGTCGACTAGGCCGAAGTGCATGTCATTATCGCGAAAACCAGCGGTTCCTTTTCAGATAAGTCTTCTTTCTTGTCTTTTCAACAGTCAGCAAGTCTGGAATTCTTCCCCCTAAATATCGTTAGGAGTCCTTGCATTTCATTTTTCATTCGAGTCTAATATCTTTTGATTAAGCGAACGAAAGGAATGTCAAAGCCGATTACCAACTCCCTTAGGGACAAAGTGCACGACGCTCAAACACGTAATGAAGATAACAAGTGTGGGACAACAAAAGGAAAGATTTATAAAAGCTGCAATTGATGGAAAAGATAAGAGTAGGCAAAGTGAAGGATTACTATACAGAAAGGGCGTGCAAAGTAAAATCGCAAAGGCTCCAAGGCCCGCCAAGCATCATACACCGGCCGGGCTATCTCAAAAGGGACGCAAATTTGGCGCAACACGAAGGTGGGAAAAGGGGCGCAAGGTCGCAAAGTTCAGCCAAGCGTGATACATCAGTCGTAAAAAAAACATAAAGAATTTCGGTGAAGGATCAAGAGTGCAACACAAGGTGGGAAGCGAAGTGAGGGCATAAAGGTCAAGAGTCAGTCGAGCATCCCAAATGGACCGGGTAGTCTCAAGAAAGGGATAAGGATTTCTGGTGAGGGCTCGGAAATGTAACACCAAGATGAGAAACAAAACAAAGCCGCGAGGAGCAAAGGATCAACCGAGCATAATAGCATGACTCAGCAAATGTCCGCAAAGGATATAAAGCTTCTAGCAAAATTGGCGAAAGCAAAACACAAAGGCGGAAATGGCCATGAGAGCTGACCCACCACGATATATATCAACCTAACAATCGCCGAGAAAGGGAACAAGAGAATGCTAGAGAAGGGTCGGAGGCGCAACACAAAGTAGGGATCAATATAAAGGCACAAAAGGCGAAGGCCAACCAGACATCATAAACAGACTATTTGATTTCAGGTAATGGAGGAAAGATGTTGACAAAGGAAGGGAAAGGTAACACAAAGATAAAAAAAAATGCGAAGCCACAAGGATGGGAAGTGTAACCAAAGTATGATACATCAACACATCAATCATGGGGGAAGAAGAAAAGGATTCCGGCCATAGATTAGTAATGTAACACAACGATAGGCGGGAAAAATAGAGCCTAGAGATTTTCAATATGGGAAAGTGAACACAACGGAACACGACAATAGGAGGCTGTCCTCAACAAGAATGCCGCGAGCTAACCACCATTCTTCAAACTGACAAGTTTTCTTTGACTAACACAGGGGTAGAAATTTTCGGAAGAGCCTAATAAAGGCCGTCCACAGGAAAAGGCAGGCACACGACAGGTATGATCAAAATCTCAGAACCCACCTGGAAATGGGACTCAGTTAAAACTCAAAAGGGACATAGTCCGTCATAAACACCCTCCTCAGCCAAGAGCATAGGGGGACAAACTTTAACTGGTAAACCATAATAGAAACAACCGAGGGTTAAAAGAGGCATAGAAGTTGAGATGGAACGAAGTTTAAAACTCAAACAGGAGCGGGTAACATAGGCAGACACCTCCCCAGTAAGAGTTGCAGAAACAACCTGAAATTACAACCAGCATTTAAGTTGGAGCCCTCAGGACCCTCTCGTAGAATTGGACTCATTTAAAGGTTATGAGTAATCATGGATAAAAAATGGCATTAAATGACTTGTACGTCAAGGTACGATTCAGTTAGAGTTGTCAGGACCCTCCTAAAAAATGGGACTTAGATTAGATATTTCCCCAACAAGAGCCAACAGGAGTCATCAGGACCCTCATGAAAAAAAGGGACTTAGATTAAATACTTCCCCAGTAAGAGTCAACAAGAGTTCTCAGGACCCCCCTGGATAATGGGACATAGCCTTAGATACTAACCCCACCAGTCACATCTCGTCATCTAATTAAGAGTTGTCAGGACCCGCCTGGATAATGGGAAGTAGTTTTAATCACCAGCCACCAGAAGACCACAGCAGATATAACTCGAATAACAAGACACAGTGGAAAATAATACCTTTCCAGAAACATAACATAGTCTTAAAGTTGTCATCAGTTAAGAATTGTCAGGACCCTCCTGGATAATGGGACTTAGCTTAGATTTAGAGATATTTGGTAAGGGGATTTGATTAACACTCACGGATCTGCCCAGCACCATACTGGGGCAGGAAGAATTTTTTGTGTTTGGTTTGTTTTGTTGTGATCAGGTAGACATGTAGCAGCCTCAGGGAGTATTTTTCAAAATTCTAGGCTTGGTAATCAGGCGGCCACCTGTAGAATAAGGGAATATTTTTCAAATTTCAAGTTTTAGCAATCAGGCGCCCACCTGTAGAACAAGGGAATATTTTTCAAAATTTCAAGTTTTAGTAATCAGGCGCCCTCCTGTAAAACAAGAGAATACTTTTCAAAATTTCAAGTTTTGGTAATCAGGCGCCCACCTGGAAAATAAGGAAATATTTTTCAAAATTGCAGGTTTTGGTAATCAGGCGCCCACTTGTAGAACAAGGGAATATTTTTTAAAATTTCAGGTTTTGGCAATCAGGCGCCCACCTGTAAAACAAGGGAATACTTTTCAAACTTTTACGTTTTGGTAATTAGGCGTCCACCTCGAGAATAAGGGAATATTTTTCAAAATTGCAGGTTTTGGCAATCAGGCACCCACCTGTAGAACAAGGGAATATTTTTCGAAATTTCAGGTTTGGCAATCAGGCGCCCACCTGTAGAACAAGGGAATATTTTTCAAAATTGCAAATTTTTGATAATCTGGCACCCACATGTAGAATAAGGGAATATTTTTAAAATTCAAGTTTTGTAATCAGGCGCCCACCTGTAGAACAAGGGAATATTCTTAAAAAATTTCAGGTTTTGGCAATCAAGCGACCACCTGTAGAACAAGGGAATATTTTTCAAAATGTCAAAGTTTTAGATAATCAGGCACCCACCTGTAGAACAAGGGAATATTTTTCAAAATTCAAGTTTTGTAATCAGGCGCCACCTGTAGAACAAGGGAATATTCTTAAATTTCAAGTTTTGCAATCAGGCGCCCACCTGTAGAACAAGGGAATATTTTCCAAATTTTCAAAGTCTCAAAATTCAGGCGACCACCTGTAGAACGAGGGAATATTTTTTATAATTTCAAGTTTTCGTAATCAGGCATCCACCTGTAGAACAAGGGAATATTTTTAAATTTCAAGCTTTGATAATCAGGCATCCACCTGCAGAACGAGGGAATGTTTTTCAAGGGAGCACATGTCAAGTCCAATAATTCGGCAACAAACATAGAAGAAGAGAAAATAAGAAGCCAACAAGGCAGCTAGGAGTTCACAGGAACAAATACAAGGAAACAAAGCAAACAAGGATCAAGAGCAAGATCGAAGACATATATTGGTTCTTTTGTAATCCATAGTTCATAACTTAGTCTAGATTCTTTGTTTTTCACAAGATGTAATAAGGGAGTCTGGTAACATTAGAAGCAGCAACAACAGTGAAATCACTGCCTCGGTAGTACCAGCTACAAAACACTCCTAAACTACATTGACCTGATTCCTCTTTAGCCGAGGGTATGTAGGAAAGCTTAGAAGTGGGGTACGGTCAAATCTTAGAAAAAAATGCTTCACAACAGAGTATACAAACGGGCAAAAATTGCTCGTATCCGCTCACTTATCTTTGCACGAAAACTCTTCATGTTTCCGAGCAAAGAGGGGCAGCTGTGAGCACGTGATTTTTGCCCTATATGATTTACTTTCAGAAATTCAGACAAAATTATTTCGTTCATTATTTTGCAATTTGGTGGATTTTTGTGACATTTTATGTTAATTGTTTGCATTTTGTTTGTGCATTTTAATTAATAAAAAAATATAAAAAATATAATTGGCATTCGCATTTAGGGTTTAATTTCACATTTTTGGATTAAACAGTAATTAAGATACTTTAAAAAGAAGAAAATAACAAAAATAATTCTTTTGCATTTATACTATTAATTTATCTTAGGTTGCATTTAAATTAAGAATTGGTGTATTTGGAAATTAAGTAATATAATTTTAGAGTCAATTTGGGTTTTTATTTTTTAAATTTTTCATTTAATAAAAATAAAAAAAATAACCAAAAAGAAGAAAAGAAGAAAAGAAAAAGAACAAATAAAAAGAAAACGAATAAAATGAGAAGAATTATAAAAAATTGGGTTAGTCTTGTTAAACACCCAATTTTTGGGCCATTTTTTTACCCTAATCCCACTCAAGTCTGACCCAAACACCCCACAACCCGTTTCAATTAGCCCAACCCGCCTCAGGAAACTCGGTCCAACCCCGTTGTAACGAAACGACACTGTTTGGCTCTTATCAATTCTGGTCGTCTATGTTGCTCGATCTAACGGTCGAGAAGTTGGGGTTCATCAATGTAAATATGTCCGAACCATACCCACCCCCTACAGACCCCATTCCATCTCTAATCCTCCCAAAACCTTGGAGACCCGCTGCCCTAACTTTCTCCGTCAACTCCACCGGCGGCGATAACTCGAACTACTCTGAATGCTCCCAGATTAACACTATAGTCTCTCCTTCTTCCCCCTCTCCAAGTCCGACTTGAGTTTCCCTCAAAACACACCCAAACTCTTCAAATCTTCGCTTGAACTTATGAACCCTAGTTGCCGCCCTTGGTCTCTAGTGGCGGCGCCACCTCCATTTAACCATGAATCCCTTCGGTACATCCACTACCCGTCCCTCAACCCCAATCTATCCCTATTTCGCCATAAATCCTCACCATATCAACTCCTCTTTGAATCTGAAACCTAAGAAGGAACATGTATGTCAAGATATTAAGTGATAGGCTCTAAAATGGTTATTGACCCATTGTTTTCACCAAGAACATACAGCTAATGCCTGTTTCGAGTCTTGCAAGGGTTGGATGATTTACTAGCAGTTTCAGGAGGTATTTTCCTCTTCCTGTTTCTCCCTTGGTTTCTTTTTCTTTCTTCTTTCTTTTTCTTTTCATGTGTTTAATTCTGATTGCTCAATAGTTAGTTTTAGCATGTTTGTTGTTCTTGAAATTAATTCCTATGGAAAATTAAAATTGTTATTGTCTTTTGTTTGCATAATCTTAATGTTCAGAATCGTTAAGCAACACGTCCAGGTGTCTTTTTTAAATTGTTTGCTGAATTCATGAATGATGCTAGAGTAATCGAATTATTTTGGGATCAGTGGAGTCCTTTGGGCTCAATTTCTTGCCTCTTTGTTTTCTTTTCTAGTTGTTGGCCCAGGCAGCCTCATTCATCTGAGCTTCAATACTCAAGTGATTAGTGATTGAAGGTTTGTGAATTGGGCTGTAGTCCTGGACCCAATTTGAAATAGAGCTTCCTTTTGAACCTGACCCATAATCCCTGTAAGGTTCAGGGGTAAATAATATGTCTATTGAGGGTAACTTGGGTAGTGTAAGTTGAAGAATATTCTAGTAATGGAATGGGAGTCTCTGGAGGTTTTTAGTGTGGGGGTTTAAATTGGGTTTTTAGGTTTTTGGTAATAAAACTTGGTCAACAAGTTAAAAACAAAAGGACTAAACTGCCGAAATAAGTATAAGGGCTGCTCTACTTGCTTTTCCTATAAACACATCTATTCTTGCCTTTCAAGGCAAGGGGGTTGGATTGCTAGAATACAAAATATACACAGCCAGCAAAATTTCTACTTTTTCATGGATTTATTTATTGATTTCTAAAATCTTACCATTCTGATATACCCCCTGGTTTATTTGATATTGATATGAATCAATTTGAGATTTAAGAATTGCTACAAGTTGAGTCCTGGGGTTTGTTTTGCACCACTTAGTTTGAGCTGGTTGTTTGCTGATTGTGTTGTTTATTGGGCTCATTCTTGCTCATTTTTGTGCTATGTTGGGTTTAAATGGCTCTACTGTGGCTGTGATCTGCTTTTTGTCGTCTGCAGCTGTTAACCTCACCTTTTCCTTCTTATTCGCAATCTTCAGGTACTTTTCTTTTGACTCAAGTGATGTGGAAAGATGAGTCCACATGTATGAGCAATATTTGGATCAAGTGAATAAAGAGCTGTCTATTTTTGCATGATATCTTACAAGGGTTGCTTAGTTTTGGCATTCAACCATGATGCTCATTTAAATAATTCATGTTTGTATCAATTGACTGTAGTTCCAGTAATTTCAGTTTCTATGATTCTTCTGTGGATTTGAGGTTTAGGATAAAGTCAATGGTGGTTGGAAATGATGTTTGAAACATGAATTTATGAGTTTACGCCGTGGTAAAACCAAGTAGCTCTTGGTATTAAGAATTAAAAATTCGAACTTCAGATTCAGTAGTGACTCTTGCTATAAACTAACGAATTGGTAGTTTTAGTTCCATTTGTGATGTCCTATTTTTATGTTCTGATTATTGTGGTTCAGTTTTAGTCACTTTCATGTTTTGAAGAGACTCATTTAGCTTAAACGTTATTCTAACCCAAGGATTTGGAGCCAATAGATTTATAGCCATGCGTTGATGGGTTTATTGTTAAAAAACAAATCCAATAACTGCTTGAGTCTGTTAACGAATTAGAGTTGAACCGGTTTGGGCCAAACCTCTGTTTGTGTATGGTTTAGTCCTAATCCGGGACTTCCCTTTCAAGTTGGATTGAGCGGAGGCCCATGTTTGGATAACATTTCATAAGCGTTTAGGCTGCCTGAGCAGAACCTTTCAACTCGAAGCTCGATTTTGACAAACTTCAGTAATGGTGTATTGACAATAGTAATGAATTATGAACCTTTTATAATCCATAGTCAATGCTATGGCTGGCCTTTTAAAAATACTGAATGCTAAAATACTAAGAAAATTTGGGATATACCGTTTAGCAAATTTCACGGTGTTCCCGCAAAGATAATAATCCGCTAGTTGCTTCAGGAAATGTCCTTAATAATTTTATCTCCTTACACACGGGTGCACATTTATGTGACCCAAATCCGAATCTCGGCGAAGTTGAAATGTGTTAAAAACCACTAGTGCATTTATGTGGCAGTGCTTCAAGGCATGTTTTAACGTCGTTGCAATCCTATTTTAATAATAATAATAATAATAATAATAATAGTGGTTGAAAAATTAAAAATGCACATAGGTTCAAAGTGTTAGAATTTATGCCGTTCACTGGGGGGGGGGTGAATAGTGAGGCACGAGAATATTGAAATATTGCGGAATTTAAAATTGCAGGAATAAGTAAATACGGTAATTGAAATAATCAAGAAAGAACACACTGTATTTTATCCTGGTTCACCACAACCCGTGTCTAGTCCAGTCCCCGAGAGACTCTCTCGAGATTCCACTATCTTCGTTAAGCTTACGGGTGCTTAACAAACCGTTACAGTTGCTCAAGGATACCGCACCTTAAGACTTCACTTGCTTGAGGATACCTCACCCCAAGACTTCAACCACTAAGACTTTGGGTACTTAGCAAACCCGACAAATGAGAAGATATGTTCTTCTCAAACAACTCTCTTTTACAACAAATACTCTCTCAATAGAGTGGATAAAGAGAAACAAAATAAGCTCTATGAACAACACAAAGTTGTCTATCAAATGGCTCAACAAAAGCTCTAAAATGATGCTTGAAAATGATCAATATGTATATCAATATATGCAGGAGTTGTGTGTTTAAAATCAGCTCGAAAGACCTCTTTTTATAAGTGAAAAAGTAGTGCTGACCGTTGCTTAATTGACAAATCAAATCCCTGATTCTGTGCTCAAACAATCGATTGTTTGGAGGTGACAATCGATTGTCTGACCAACGTTCAAAAAACAGATTCCTGATTTTAGGCTAAACAATCGATTGTTAAACCTGAATAATCGATTGTCTTCAACGTTCAAAAATCAATTTAGGATTCTGTGGGAACGGTCAATAAATAATCGATTGTATGAAGGGACAATCGATTGTTCATAATCGATTGTGACAAAGACAATCGATTGTTTTGATATTTAAAAACTTCGGTTGCACTGTCTCAAAATAATCGATTGTTAAAGTAGACAATCGATTGTCAACAATTGATTGTTAAAGTATACAATCGATTATGTTGTTCCAGTGTTCAAAACTTTGGCAATGGTCGATTATATACACTGTGTATACCAGAGTATACCAGAATTGAAAACTTACTTCAAAACCCATTTTGGTTGAAATGAAAACGTTAAAATCATTTTGTTTTAAGTATATATTAAAAATATTTATGATATATATAATTTAATAAAGTGATTTTATGCATGTTTATGATGACCTAATGTTGAGCCAAAGGTTAAGATAACTTAAACGTTGTCTTTACATTGGTTCTACCAAACGACCTACGTCTTGGGTCTTCGGTCTTGAACTTCTTTGGCTCGTTCATGCAATTCCGTCATCAGTATGCTTCTCGCCATTTGATTATACACTTGACTTCATTGTTTGTCATTCATCAAAACCTATACCTGAAAATCATGCTCATACAACCAAAGCGCACATATCAAAGGTATACATGATTTCCAACACAAAGTTGTATAAAATCAGATAATTTAAGCCAAATACAATAGCTGAGCGACAATGCTAGAACCACGGAACCCGGGAATGCCTAACCCCTTCTCCCGGGTTACAGAATTCTTTATTTGAATTTCTAGTTCGCGGACTGTTAAACAGATTCATTATTTCCTCGATTTTGGGATTCTATATGGTGACTTGGGACACCATAAATCTCCCAAGTGGCAACTCTGAAATTCTCTTAAATAGTTGAATCTCGTTTCGATTGTCCTTTAATTGGGAAAACTCCCTTATCTACGCCCTTCGTCGGGTTGTGGATAGCCAAAAGAAGGTGTGACAGGTGGTCATACCCAGCAATTGGAGGTGTTGGCACACTCCAACCAGCCTGTTAGCCATATTTTTGGGAGTTAGGACCCATTAAAAGGTGAAATCCAGACATGAGCAACAATCTGGATGTTGCCATATTCTGAACTTCAACTCAAACACATAGAAGGGGATAGGGGTACATAGATTTATAATAGAAACAGATACAGGAAAAGAACATGCATAGTTAATATTTAACTTCACATAAACAGTAAAGTAGGCATAAATGTAAAGGCTGTAAGTAAACACATTGGGGTGATGCTGAGAGCTAAAACAAGAACATACCAGTTTCAAGGAAACAAGTAAGAAGAAAGTAATAGTCTTGTAAAGCCAAAGTGTCAGAATGCTATGAGTTTAGAAGAGAATTGTGAAGTCTGAAGGGTAAAATATTGAATTGAAGGTGTGTTGACGTGCAGAAAGATCGTGCCCTTTAATAGTGCAGAAAGCAAGTAGAAATAGGTACAAAAATAGTTGGAAATCAATTACACAAGGTCTCCCTTTAATTAAAGGATTCTGATTTTAAATGGGCAAAATAATTAATGAAAGAGGTCAATCAAAAACTTTCCAAAGCAGTACAAGAGGGGTAAATACAAAAGGTCTATTTAAGGAAAAGGTTTGACATCACATGGTTTGTGCACGTAAGGAAAGGAAATCAACCAAGAAATAAAAATTGCAGGCTTTGTGCGAATGAACCAAGTCAGGAAAAGTGACAAAACATTTTACTTAAGGAAAATCAATAACAATCAATCAAGCCTGAAAAAACATTCTGAATCAATCATAAATTGGAAAGCCCTTTGAAGAAAGGTTCAACACACATATAAAAACATATAGACATGCTTAAACAAGAAAGAACTATCATGCCAATCAGAAGAGTCTAGCATAGAAGAGTTCAGAGTCATAAACAAAGAGGTTCAAATCCAGTTTATAGACTCAAAATGAGTCTGGGAGAGTCAAGGGTTCCAAAGTAGAACCCTAGTTCAAACACAAAATCAACCTCATCAAACCCCCAAATTCTAGCGTTTCTAAGTCGAATCAGATACAGAGACAAGGAGCCAAGTAATTGAAACAGGCTCAGAGATCTCTTTCAGAGACTCATGAGAAAACAAATAGATACAATAGAAAATTCGAAGCAAATAGAGTGAAGAAACTTATTTGAAGCATAGTGAGAGTAGAAGGAACACGTTTTACGAAAAGCTTGGAATTTAAACAAGTTTAGAAGTGAAAAAGAGGAAGCATAACACTTGAGAAAATAGTAGAGGAAACATATTTAAAAATAACTAAAACAAAGGTCCAATGAAAGGCAAACAAAGATTTTAAAACTTAGTAGGAAATACATACAGGAACAGAGAGATGTAGGAAAAGCCTAGCAAAAGAACACACAAGGAAACATAGCAAGATAAACATGTGATAGCATGATATAGAGACATAGTAGAAGAATATGCAAACATAAGAACACAGTAGAAGATCATGCAAGGTAGAAGAGAAAACATAAGAACATAGCATAGATGGATACCCACAAAGAAAAGAAGAAGAAGAGTCAGAGAAACATCTTGAGACTTTCGAAAATCGTAAATCGAAGAGAAGTAATTTTTGAAAGAAAAATTAGGGAAAACATTTTAAAATTCTAGTAGAGCACAAATATAAAGAAGATTTAAGAAAACAATCTGAGAAAACCTCAACTATTTAGGGTTTCAGAGGAACCCTAAAATGAGAAAGGCTTGGAAAAAGGTCTGATCTTGAATCGGATGAGTCAGAACCAGGCTCGAGATGCTTTGGATACACCGGAGAAAGGCCGGAGAGGCCATATGGAACCTTGAATCGGAGAAAATCTGAATGGACACCATCGAGGTCAGGCCTCGAAACTTCGAGCACCAAGCGTTTAAGGGTGGAGGGAGGTGAGTATAGTCCATCCATGGCCTGAGTAACCATGGATTCCAGTGAGATGATGATTGAAAGTGGTGAAGAGGATTAGGGTTTCGAGGAACCTTCCAGAGATTTTGAGAGAGGGAGGGTATTCAAAGGTGGCTGATAGAACGAAATGAGGGGATTGGGGTACGGCTGGTGAATTAAAAAGGTAAGGAGTGATCGTGGCCGTTGATCAAAATGATCAACGGCTTGGATTAAATGAAAGGACCGGGCGGATCGGATAAATGGGTCAGGGGCTTGATTGGGCTGTTCCAGAATTGGTCTTGAAATTGGGTCAATTAGGGGGATCAAAATTGGCTATAATTAAAATAAAAATAGGTCAGATTTTAAATAGCTAGTTTTCCCTTATTATTTTATTAAAATAGTAAAAATGACTTTGAAAACAAATAAAAGGTACTGAGTCACTTAATAACATATAAATATTAACTTTAAAATATTAAAACCGATTTCCTAATTATAAAATGTTATTAATTCTCAAAATAGGTTAAAATTACAATTATATGCCATTTAGCTTTTAAAATATCAAATAAATTTGTAAAAATGTTTAAAAATTACTTTAGCTTTATTTTGGCATAAGTATGGGAATAAAATAAATTATTCACAAAAAATGATAATTTCGGGACTGATTATTGATTTTTATACTGCTAAAATGGACAACAAAATTGATTTAAAAAATATTAAATTGGGAAAAATACTAAAACACTTAGGAACACACACACACACACACACACACACACACACACACACATATATATATATATATATATATATATATATATATATATATATATATATTATTTAATAGTATTTTGCATATAAAAATAAACGGGGAAAAATTAGATTTCAATAGTAGCCACATCCCAAGCCGGATCGTTCTATTTTTATCTATCATTAATATTCCCAGAATTAATACACAACTCTTTCTTGAATCAACAAACAAATTGATTGATAAATACATTTCCAATAATGAAATAAATCAAGAAAAAATTAATAATAAAAAAAAATTCACTTTATTTCGACTATAAAAAAGTTACTTTATAATATTAGTAAGAAAAATTCACATATTTATTTTGATTTATCCTAGTTATCACAAGCATATGTATTTCACAAATTATCACAACCCCAAGTTATTAATTTGTCTAAATTAAGATCTGTTCTTCAATATAACTGAACATCTTTTTTCCTTAAGACTAAAATAAAGGACTCTTTGCACAAACTCTCGGCGCCCGCACTCCTAAGCAGCAAGTGCCTTTTGAACAGGTTCCCAAGATTATCCATGTACCGCCTGCAATGCATGTTCATCCCGAGGACACGGCAGTGGCTTACGAGGATGAGCAACTGAGACTTGAGAGGTTCAAGAAGTACAAGCCTCCTGTATTCAGTGGTCTAGCATAGGAGGATGCTCTGGGATTTCTTGATGAGTGCTACCGCATTCTTTGTACCATGGGTATTTCAGGATCCAGCGGGGTTTCTTTCATTACCTTTCAGCTTCGAAGGGCCGCCTATGAGTGGTGGCACACCTATGAGTTAGACAGTTCAGATGAAGCTGCTTCACTGACTTAGGCTCAGTTTTTAGATCTGTTCGTGAGAGAGTATGTTCCTCAGAGCCTAAGGTACGCATGACATGCAGAGTTTGTGTATTTGCGCCAGGGTGCTATTACAGTGTTGGCCCAAGTTCAGTTGAAGTTTTGAAGAATGACAAATGAACTTAGTGATGGACCAGGTCCATCTTATGAGACACAGTAGTTATCAACCTATGCATATGAGATGCACGTGAAGAAGATAAGTCTTAGGGATCAAGTAACATATCTTCTAAATATCTTCTGACTGATCGAAAAGATTGAATATGGGATAAGGAGAAGAAGTCTCCTTATGAGAAGAGAACACAATCCGGATCAAGGATAAGGGTTGGAGTTTGTATTGGTTTAGGACTCAAATTCGATGGAGGATCAGTAATTGACTCTCAATCAAACACTGACTACTAACTCAATAAATAACAAAGTTTGTTCTCTTTTACAGCATTGCACATACACAGAAGTTAAACTAAATTGAGAGCAAAAGAGCAAAAGCAATTTTGCAAGCAATTTATGTGAAATTAAAGTGTGCACTCCTGCAGCTACTTGAATGAGATAGAAGAACCAGTTCCATTGTTTTAATTCTTAGTCTAGTTCAATTGTAGTAGGTGGTTTAAAATTGTACCTTTCCAGCTTTCGATGAAGCAATTGTATTAGGTACTTTGAATATTCAAGTTAGAGTTAACTTGAAGGTGTCGCAAAAGTTGAGGATGTGTGCCACACTAGGATTAGAGTTAATCCTTAGGTTTATAAAGATTTTTGTGAATACTGTTTTGGCTCAGTGATTTTGGTGGATGTTTGGGAAAATCCTACTGAGTAGTAGGTCGTGGTTTTTTCACCTTTTGAGCCAGGTATTTTCCACGTAAAAATATCTGTATTCTTTAATTTCTGTACTTTTATTTCTGCAAATAGTAGTTATTAGAACACCTAGAAGAACCAGGTTCTTCTAGATCAAAATTGGGTACCACACAAATCACCCCCTCCCCTCTTGTGTATTATTGACGTTTGGAACTTCAAATTGTATCAGAGCGGGATACCTTGAAGAGGCTAAAACCTTAGGAAAATATCAACATGAGTGCACCACCTGGGAACTAGGAAGGGCAATCCACTGCTAGGCCTCCACTATTCAATGGATAGTATTACTCTTGGTGGAAAAACAGGATGAAAGATCACATCATAGGGGAAGACTATGAACTCTGGGATATAAGCATTGATTGTCCTTTGGCAACTACAATGAAAACAAGGAAGGAGTGGATGTGCCAAAGACAAGGGCAAACTGCACTGCTGAAGACTTGAAAAAGTGGAGGAAAATGCTAAGGCCAAAAAATGGCTTGTATGTGGACTGGATCCAGATGAGTACAGCAGGATCCAAAGTTGTACTACTGCAAAAGAGATATGGGACACTTTTCAAGAGGCTCATGAAGGAACACCTCAAGTGAAGAGATCTAGAGGAACACTGTTGTATTCTCAATATGAGAATTTTACTATGAAAGATGGAGAAACTTTTCAAGAGATGTATACTTGGTTCACTACACTGACAAATGAACTTAAGTCTCTTGGAAGGGTTATTATTGAAGAAGACAAGGTTGAGGAAATATTGACAAGAGTTCTTCCAGTTTCTTGGGAAAGCAAAATCACTACTATTCAGGAATCCAAGAACATGACTACTCTCAAACTGGATGAACTGATTGGAAATCTTACTGCTTATGAACTAAGAAGGCAAACCGGGAAGATGGATACACCCAAGAAGGAGAGAAGCCTAGCTCTCAAAACTACAAAAGGTTCAGATCTGGAAGATGATGAGATGGCTATGTTTACTAGAGATTTCAAAAATTACCTGATGAGAGGAAAGGGTTCATCAAGAGGTACAAACTTTAATAAGACAAGAGCGCCTGAGAAACAGACTAATGAAGGCTGCTATAAGTGTGGTAAGACTGACCAGATGATTAATAATTGCCCTCAATGGAAAATTAAGTGGAAGAAATAAAGGGTTTCACGAAGAAACAGGAAAAAGGAACAGGTTCAACCTAAAAGATACAAAGGATCAACCAAGGCTATGGTTGCTGTTTGGGGGTGAAACCTCTGATGAAGACTCAGAAGATGAAGCTGAAGAAGAGCAAGCTCTTATGGCCATTGGAGAATCATAGGATGAGCAAGAGGTACGTATTCTGCATCTCAAAGACAAAATTTAATTTTTGACTAAAGAAAGGTTGGCTGAGCTATTATTAGACTTTATTGATGAGTCTGAGATAGTTAACAATGAAAAGGAAGTTCTGTCAAGGGAATGAGTTATCCTAAAAGCAAAAGGCAAAAGTCTATAATCTAGGGCTGATGAGAGTGATAACAAAAATGTTGAGTTGAAGAACCAAATTCTTGAAATTGAAAATAGTGTTCTAGAACTTAGGTCTGAAAACCTAGAACTAAAACTAGGAACCAGAAAAAAGAAAGCTGATCACTCATTTCTCACTCTAGAAGAAAATCTAGGAAAAATGAAAGATGAAATGTATAATAAAGATGAATTGATTAAGGTCCTTAAATAAGATATGGGAAAGGTGAGTAGCAATAAAAGAGGACTTGGTTATGGGACTCAAACTCCAACTTGGGACCCCAAAAACAAGTACCTCACACTTCCTTAGAATAAGATCTGCACACACAATGGTAAGACTGGCAATTATAAAAATTAGTGCAATGCAAAAGAAAATGACAATCAAAAGAACAAAGCTTTTGTTCAAGAGAAACACAAGCTACCTGGTTCGGCAAGAAATAATTTGATTCATCCTTTTGCCCATAGAAATGGACCCAAACTAGTTTGGGTTCCTAAGACTAACCCCTGATTTCTTTTTTCGGGTTCAAGTGAAAGGGAGTAGCCAAATATGGTACATGGATAGTGGCACCTCAAAACACATAACTGGGAACAAGGACCAGTTCCTTTCACTTGAGAATCTAAAAGGAGGTAATGTCTCCTTTTGTAATGGAAAGAAATGTGAGATCATTAGGGTTGGAAAGGTAGGAAAGACAGACTCTCATTCTATTGAGAATGTCTACTTGATAGATGGCTTGAAATATAGCCTAATCAGTGTTTCATAACTATGTGACAGAGGTAACCTTGTAGCTTTCACCTCTACCAAATGCTTTGTGTTTAACCTTACCATTGACAAGATTGTTTTGCAGGGAAAAAGAGTTAACAATATTTGCATTGTAGATTTGTCCACTCTTTTAGAAAATAAACTCACCTGTTTAAGTGTGTTAGTCAATGATCCCCTCCTGTGATACAAATGACTTGGCCATGCTAGTCTAAATCAGCTAAACAAATTAGTCTCCAAGGACTTGGTGATAGGGTTACCTAATATCAAGTTCAAGGAAGACAAAGATTGTGTGGCATGTGAAAGGGGAAGCAGGTAAGGTCATTCTTCAAATCCAAGAAAATGATAAGTACGTCCAAGATGTTGGAACTGGTTCATATGGATCTCAATGGTCTAATGAGAACCATGAGCAGATGTGGTAAGAAATATGTGATGCTGCTTGCTGATGATTATTCTAGATTTACCTGTGTATATTTCTGACATCGAAAGATGAGGCATTTGAAATGTTTACTGCTTTAGTTAGAACAACTCAGAAACAATTAGGAGATCAACTTGCATCCATTAGGTCTGATCATGGAACTGAATCTGAAAATGCAAAATTTGCTGAATATTGTGATGAAAATGGTGTAGATCACGACTTCTCTGCCCCTAGGATTTCTCAGCAAAATGGAGTAGTTGAAAGAAAGAACAGGACCCTTAAGGATATGGCAAGGACCATGCTTCTCTCTAGTAAATTTCCCCACAGCTTCTGGGCAGAGGCTGTAAACACTGCATGTTATATAATCAATAGATGCATGACTAGACCTCTAGTAGAGAAAACTCCCTATCAGTTACTTAAAGGGAGAAAACCAAACATATCCCATATTAGGGCATCTGGTTGCAAATGCTATGTGCATAATAATGGAAAAGACTCCCTAGGTAAGTTTGATCTCAGAAGTGATGAGGCCGTATTCTTGGGATATTCTTCACATAGCAAAGCATGTAAAGTGTTTAATAAAAGATCTTTGTGTGCAAAAGAAAGTGTGCTGTTGTATTTGATGAGACTAACATTCTATCTGAGAGACAGGAACATGAAGATAAAGCCATTGGATTGTAAAAGAATTGACTGAAGTAGCATCAAAAGAAGGAATAGGTGATGGAACAGGTTCTTCCACTTAGGGCAACTTGATAGGGGGAACTAACCACAAAGAAATTGAAACAAACTCTCTACAAGAACTTGTTCCTCAGCAACAGAACACAGGATAATCAACTAGTAAAAACCAGTTGGTGGTGAAATCCCAAGTATCAAAGTTCTCATCCTATTGAGAACATGATTACTGATCCAACATCTGGAGTCAAAACTAGATCACAACTGAAGAATCTGTGTGCATTTGATGTTTTTCTATCTCTTTTTAAACCTAAAAATGTTGTTGAGGCTTTGTAGGATGCAGATTGGGTCAATGCTATGCAGGAGGAACTCAACCAATTTGAAAGAGGTCAATTCTGGCATCTAGTTCCAAGACCCAAGGGCAGATCAATCATTGGTACAAAATGGGTCTTCAGGAACAAACTTGATGAAGATGGAACGGTTACAAGAAACAAGGCAAGGCTGGCGGTTTAGGGCTATAGCCAAGAGGAAGGTATTGACTATGATGAGACCTTTGCTCGAGTTGCAACACTAGAGGCAATCAGACTCCTTATAGCCTTTGCAGCACATATGCAATTCGCACTCCATCAGATGGATGTCAAAAGTGCTTCCTGAATGGCTACCTCAAGGAAGAAGTGTTAGTGAAACAACCTCCAGGTTTTGAAAGCAAAGAATGTCCTGAGCATGTGTACAAGCTGGACAAGGCTCTATATAGGCTCAAGCAAGCCCCAAGAGCTTGGTATAAACGACTATCAAAATTCCTACTGGAGCATGGGTACCAAAGAGGTAAAATTGACAACACTTTGTTCCTAAGGGAAAAAGGTAAAGACCTCCTTGTGTGCAAATATATGTTGATGACATAATATTTGGGGCCACTACTGATAGGTTGAGTAAGGACTTTGCAAAACTAACGGGAAGTGAGTTTGAAATGAGTATGATGGGTGGACTAAACTTCTTCTTTGGCTTGCAGATCAAACAAAGCCCAAATGGGACCATGATCCATCAGCAGAAGTATATGAAATAACTAATCAAAAGGTTTTAAATGGAGGTCACCAAAGAAATAGATACACATATTGCAACTACCACTAAATTAGATGTTGATGAACCTGGTTAATCAGTTGATCAAAAGTTGTATAGGGGTATGATTGGTTTGCTCTTGTATCTCACTGCCAGTAGACCTGACATTATTTTCAGTGTAGGGCTTTGTGCTCATTTCCAGGAAAATCCAAAAGAGTCACACTTGACTGTTGTCAAAAGGATATTGAGATATCTGAAAGGCACCACTGATATGTGTCTTTGGTATCCCAAAGGTAGTAATTTTGATCTAGTAGGATATGCTGATGTTGATTACGTAGGTTTCTTAGTGGACAGGAAGAGCACTTCAGGTGTGGCACATTTCCTGGGTTCATGTCTTGTGTCATGGGCTACCAAAAAGATAAACTCAGTAGCCCTATCTACTGTTGAAGCTGAATATGTTGATGCTGCTTCTTGTTGTGCTCAATTGCTATGGATCAAACAATAGCTGGTAGACTTTGGAATTGAAGTGGGATGTTTCCCAATATTCTATGATAACACTAGTGCTATAAGTATGAAAAAGAACCCTGTTCATCATAAAAGGACCAAGCACATAGATGTTAGACACTACTTCTTAAGAGATAACTATGAGAAAGGGTTAATTTCAATAGAATTATGTGCTACTGATAAATAAATAACCGACATATTCATTAAAGCACTAAGTAAAGAAAACATTGAAAAGAACAGTGTTTGGAATTAGGTATGATTAAGATCACCTAAAAAGGTCCAGTTCAGAATGCACAATGAAAAAAAAAATAAAAAAATATGAATTTTTTTTGGTTAGGAATTCTTAATATTATGTAAATATCCAGACTAATCCTTACTTAGTTTCATACTTTGGTTAGTATACTCCTGTGACATGTGTTTATATGACTCACTAATCTCTTACAAAGTTTTTCTATTATCACATTTGAGGCACGATCAAGAGAAGTTTTACTTGGAAAACATGGTTCATCAGTATATGCTCATGAAAGAGTTCAGGTATGTTTCTATACTCTGCACAATTAGAAAGATAGATTTTGCAATCGTGAGCAAAAGTCCTAATTGCACCAAACTTCCAGAAATTCTATCCGTTGAGCATTGAACCAGTTTCATTATCCTAGGAGTCTAAACAAAATGGGACTTTTTCCTAATAACCAGTGTCGCCCATCAATCACCAAGAGACCGAAATTCTAATGTGATTAGACCCCTAAATTGACTACTGAAAAAGCATGTCGTTACTGCACTTAATCATAACCCCTTATTAAATACACACTACATCCCTTCTTTTTGTTCATAACCGTCATTCACCTCTTCCAAAATTCTGATCATCCCCTTTATCTCCAAAATTCCCAGAAATACTCTACCATGACAAATCCTCAAGACAATCTAGGTACTCCCCCACTAGTATATCCTAATACTTCATCATCAACACCTCCTATTGAAAACCCAAAACCTAGATTTCATCGCCAGAAAATGTTGGCCATGAAAACTGTAGCTTCTGGTTCTTTGAGAAAAGCCTTAAATGAAAAACTGAAAACTAGCCAAAACAAAACCCAGAATATGACTCAAGCTCTGAGTTTGAGGCATTTATCTCTGCCAGCGAAGCAGAAGAACATGGGTCTTCTGACACTGACAAAAATCAAGAAACCCCATGAGAGGTAAAT
The DNA here is from genome assembly GCA_034376525.1 of Nicotiana benthamiana. Classification (NCBI taxonomy): domain Eukaryota; kingdom Viridiplantae; phylum Streptophyta; class Magnoliopsida; order Solanales; family Solanaceae; genus Nicotiana; species Nicotiana benthamiana. The sequence continues at coordinate 29,064,972 of CM067332.1, read as the reverse complement.
ACGTGTTTTGCATATTCTGATGTGGTAGAAAGGGAAGAAAATAGGTTTGTGTTGGTAGGATCCGTAAAAATGTAGAATGGGCTGGGTCTAGTAGAAGGGGAAAGAAAAAGAAAGGAAAGGTTCTTGCTATCTGTGGTAGCATAGAAGAGGGTGGCATCAAGTCAGGAGGAAGTAGTTCGGGAGAGGCTGCTGAAGGCCTTGTTTATCTGAGTGAGCAGCGAGATGAACCTGGTTCATCTGTGGAGGAAACCCTGGCTGACATCTTGAGGAAGGTTGGGGCCAGTTATGCTCCAAAGAAGCGCAAGGCTTCTTCCCAAAAGACTCCAACTGCTTCCAAACCAACAGAAAAGCAATGTGGCATCTTGCAAGTCTTTTGTTCCTTCATTACCTAAAGGAAGAGCAACAATGAGCAGGGTCAAGAAAAGCGAGACAGAACTACAGAAAGATTTAGAAGAAAGTAAGAAAAAGAAGAAGTAAAAAAGAAAGGCAAAAGTTGTGGAAAGTTCTGAGGCTGCCGAAGAGGAGGAGGAGGAGGAGATGGAATTAATCCATCAAGAAAGAGGTACAACTGTGGAGTTTCCCATTTCCAAACCAAAAGGAACCAAGACTCCTGCAAAGAAGTCTTCAAAATATGTATCTGCTGAACCCTCATTGGCCAAAAGAACTAGGTCGACAGTGAAAGGAAAACAGGTAAAGGTTACTGAAGAAGAAGAAGAAGAAGAATAGAGTGGGGAAGAATAAGAGGAGAAGTCTGAAAAGGAACAAGATTGATTGTCAGATTTGGCAGGAGGAAGATTCTGAAGGGGAGGTTGCTGAAAGACCTGGAGGAGCCAGATATGATTAGATTGGTGGATGCCTAGATGCATAAAGCTGGAAGAACATGGTTCTTCAAATGGATGGAAGGCTAGCAAGAAAGGAGCTGATCGAGTTCATGGCTAATGCCATGTGAAAAATGGGGTAGTCACCAGTGTGTTTAGGGGAGTGAAGGCGCAGTTTGATGCACCTAAATTAGGCAAGATTCTGGACATACCCGGTGAGGGTTATGATGACTGCACTAGGCAGAGGTGGCCTTGTTTAGATGATCTTCCTAGTGCTCTCCAAATAACCAGGAACTTTTGTGATACAGAGTTTGCTGAAGATGTGCCAGAGGCAAGGTTTGTGCAGAAGAGTAAGTTGAAGCATGAGCACAAGGTGCTATTTGAATTTGTGAACAAGTGTCTGCTGCCCAGACATGAGAAAAGGCATACTTCTAACTACATGGACTTGGTTCTTTTGAATGCCTTGTGAGAGAAAAGCAGATTAACTGGCATGCATTCATTGTCGAGATAATGGACAGGGTCATAAATGGCTCCAAGGCTCATGCCACCCCTAATGGTTTCATACTGATGTCTGTGCTGTATAGGTTGAATGATCCCTTGAAGAAATGGGAAATGGCCTCCAGCAAGGACTATTTTGGTGTCAAAACCCTGCAGGCTAATGACTATCTTCTCAGTGTAGCCCCAGTTGAACCTAGTTCATCTCTGAAGACTCCTGTGAACAGCAAGGTTAGGGCCTTGGTTCAAGAGTGCGAACAAAGGATGCTCAGGTTGCTAGGCTCCAGGCTCGTGTTGTTGAACGGGAAAATGAGAGGAATAGCCTGAAAGATGAGCTAGAAAATGAATAGGAAAAGGGTGGAGCGATGCTTCAAACAATCCTCAATCTTCTCCAATCTCAACCCTCTAGTTCCTCCAAGCCTTAGGTACTCCGGCATTGTCCTTGAATCAGTCTAGTAACCCTCCAGTGACCCAGATTAGGGATTTTTCTTTGGTTGTTTTTTGCTCATGGTTGGATGTTTTTTCTTTCTTTTTATGGACTGTTTTGTAGAAGAATTTTCTTATCAATGACAATTTGCTTTTCTCTTGCTTTGTGAGGATTCGTTCTTAATAGTTAAGTTTTGTCAAGATTGATTATTGCTTCACTAAACCATGCTTTCACCTGCAGTTGCCCCAGTGGCCATGAGTAACTATTACAATTTGGGATTCATATTATATTCAACTTTTTGATGATGCCAAAAGGGGGAAAAGATATTGTGCTTTACTTTATATTCTGAAAAAGTGATATTTATAACCTGATTAAATCTAGTCCTTTATGATAAGTTACAATTCCAAGTAAAAGTGTTGATAATTTAGTTGAGTTCCATAGGTTCTCTGATCAGTAAAAGCATAGAGTTTGTCATCATCAAAAAGGGGGAATTTGTTGGCCTAAGTTCAGTTGAAGTTTTGAAGAATGACAAATGAACTTAGTGATGGACCAGGTCAATCTTATGAGACACAGTGGTTATCAACTTATGTATATGAGATGCACGTGAAGAAGATAAGTCTTAGGGATCAAGCAACAATATCTTCTGATCTGATTGAAAATATTGCATATGGAATAAGGAGAAGAAATCTCCTTATGAGAAGAGAACACAATCCGTATCAATGATAAGGGTTGGAGTTTGTATTGGTCTAGGACTCAAATTCGATGGAGGATCAGCAATTGAGTCTCAATCAAACTCTGATTACTAACTTAATAAATAACGAAGTTGTTATGTTTTACATCATTGCACATATGCAGAAGTTAAACTAAGTTGAGAGCAAAAGAGCAAGGCAATTTTGCAAGAAATTCACGTGAGATTAAAGTGTGCACTCGTGTAGCTACTTGAACGAGATAGAAGAACCAGTTCCATTGTGTTTATTCTTAGTCTAGTTCAATTGTAGTAGGTGGTTTAAAATTGTACATTTCCAGCTTTCATAGAAGCAATTGTATTAGGTACTTTGAGTATTCAAGTTAGAGTTAACTTGAAGGTGTTGCAACAGTTGAGGCTATGTGCCACATTGGGATTAGAGTTAATCCTTTAGTTTACAAAGAGTTTTGTAAATGCTGTTTTGGCTTAGTGATTTTAGTGGATGTTTGGGAAAATACTACTGTGTAGTAGGTCGTGGTTTTTTCACTTTTTGAGCCAGGTGTTTTCCACGTAAAAATATCTGTGTTCTTTAATTTTTGTACTTTAGTTCTGCATATAGTATTATTAGAACACCTAGAAGAGCCAGGTTCTTCTAGATTGAAAATTGGGTACCACACAAATCACCCATCTCTTCTTGTGTGGTATTGACCGTTAGAACATCAGACAGTTTCAGAGTATGCTATATGTTACACCAGTTTGGCTAGGCATGCACCAGCCTTGGTTGCTACTGTTCGCGAGAGGGTTCGCTGGTTTATTGAGGGGCTTACTCCCAACATCAAATCTAGCATGGCTCATGAATTGGAGATAGATATTTCTTATTAGCAGGTGGTGATCATTGCTAGGAGGATTGAGGGCATGCATGCTAGGGAGAGAGAGGAGAGAGAGGCTAAGAGGTCTCGAGAGTCGGGTAATTATTCAGGTGCCCGTATCCTAGCCACATGTCATCATCTTAGGGGTTACATGAGTCACCATGTTTATTCAGCTCTTCCAGCGGCCAGTAGTGCTGCAGCTCTTCCTAGAACTCAGAGATTTATTATGCACCTCAGGTTTCTAGAGCGCCTCCTGCGTGGGGTGCCTTTAGAGGTCAATCCAGCAGATCTGGCCCTTGCCAGTCACAGCGACCACGTCCTCCCAGAGCTTGTTTTGAGTGTGGTGACATACGCCACATTGTGAGGGATTGCCCCAGACTTTGGAAAGGTGCACCTCCATAGACTTTTCAGCCACAACGTGCCTCCAGAGTTCTTAAGCCATGGTTCCAGCACCATTAGCTACCGTACCTGATCAGCCAGCTAGAGGTGAAGGTCGTAGAGGTAGAGATCACCTTAGAGGGGGAGGCCAAGCCAGATACTATGCTATGCCTACCCGTACCGAGGTTGTTGCCTCTTAGTCTCATATCACAAGTATTATACTGGTTTGCCACAGAGATGCATCAGTTCTATTCAATCCAGCCTCTACTTACTCTTATATGTCTTCTTATTTTGCTCCGCATTTGGGTGTACATTGGGTTTCTTTGAGTTTCCCTATTTATGTTTTTACTCTTGTGGGAGATTTTCTTGTTGTGGACCATGTTTATCAGTTGTGTTTGGTTACTCTCCATGATTTTGAGACTAGAGTCGATCTGTTATTACTCAACATGGTTGACTTTGATATTATCTTGGGCATGGAGTGGTTGTCACCCCATTATGCTATTCTTGATTGTCACGCCAAAACCCTGACACTGACTATGCCAGGTGTACCGCATGTTGAGTGGTGGGGCACCTTAGATCATACCCCCAATAGAGTTATTTATTTCCTCCAAGCTTAGCGTATGGTTGAGAAAGGGTGTAACGCATACTTAGCTTATGTGAGAGATGTCAATATTGACACCCCTTTCTGTTGATTCCGTTCCTGTAGTGCGGGATTTCTCCGATGTGTTTCCAACTGACCTTCTGAGCATGCCACCTGATATAGATATTGATTTTGTCATTAATTTATTTTCGGGCACTCAGCCCATTTCTATTCCTCTGTATCGTATGGCTCCTTCGGAGTTGAAGGATCAGTTGCAGGAATTGCTTAATAAGGGTTTAATTCGGCCTAGTTTCTCACTTTGGGGTGCTCCTATCTTGTTTGTGAAGAAAAAGGATGGTTCTATACGTATGTGTATTGATTATTGCTAGTTAAACAAGGTTACAGTGAAGAACCTTTATCATTTGCCTCATATTGTTGATCCGTTTGACCAGCTTCAGGGTGCACGTGTGTTTTCTAAGATTGATTTGCGCTCGGATTACCATCAATTGAAGATTCGGGAGCCAGATATGTCGAAGGCTGCTTTCAGGACTTGGTACGGCCATTAAGAGTTTCTTGTTATGTCATTTTGTCTTACCAATGCCCCAACAACCTATATACATTTGATGCACAGTATATTCCGGCCATATATTGACTCTTTTGTCATTGTCTTAATTTATGACATTATATTGTATTCCCATAGTTGGGAAGATCATAAGCAACATCTGAGGACAGTGCTTCGGACTCTGAGGGAAAAGAAATTATATGCAAAGTTTTTAAAATGTGAGTTTTGGTTGGATTCCGTGGCATTCTTGGGCCACGTGGCATCGAGTGAGGGTATTCGGGTGGATCCGAAAAAGGTATAGACAGTGCAGAGTTGGCCCAGACCAACCTCAGCTACAAAGATCAGCAGCTTCCTTTGTTTGGCGAGTTACTACCATCGTTTCATGGAGGGATTTTCATCGATTGCAACCCCTATGACTAGACTAACCTAGATGGGTGCTCCGTTTCAGTGGATGGAAGAATGCGAGGCAAGCTTCAGTACTTTGACTACGACCCTATTTTTGATATTGTCTACAGGTTCAGGGTCTTATATTGTCTATTGTAATGCCTCGAGAGTTGGACTTGGAGCGGTATTGATGCAGGATGGTAGGGGGATTGCCTACCCGTCCAAACATTTGAAGATATATGAGAAGAATTATCTTATCCATGATCTTGAGCTAGCTGCCATTGTTCACACCCTGAATATTTGGTGCCATTACCTATATGATGTGCCTTGTGATATTTATACTGACCATCGGAGCTTGTAGCATTTATTCAAGAAAAAGGATCTAAATTTGCGCCAGAAGAGGTGGTTATAGTTTTGAAGGATTATGACATCACTATTTTATATCACTCAGGCAAGGCCAATGTAGTGGTTGATGCCTTGAGTCATTGGGCGAAGAGTTTGGCATATTTATCAGCATCAGAGAGGCCTATGGCGATGTATGTTCAAGCCTTAACCAACCAATTTGTGAGATTAGATCTTTCGGAGCCCAGCCGGGTTCTAGCTTGCGTGGTTTCTCGATCTTCATTATTTGATCGTATCAGGGAGAAGAAGTATGATGATCCTTATTGCTTTTCCTTAAGGACAAGGTTCAACATGGTGATGCCAGATATGTGGCCATTGGCAAGGGTGGAGTATTGAGGATAAAGAGTCAGGTTTGTGTACCCAATGTTGATGGGCTTCGGAGTTGATTCTAGAACAAGTCTACAGTTTGCGGTATTCCATTCATCTGGGTACTGCGAAGATGTATGAGGACTTGAGGAAACACTATTGGTGGAGGCGGATGAAGAAAGATATAGTTGGGTTTGTAGCTCGGTGCCTCAATTGCCAGCAGGTGGAGTATGAGCACCAGACACCGGGTGGATTTCTTTAGCAGATAGAGATTCCGGAGTAGAAGTGGGAGCGTATCACCATGGACTTTGTATCTAGACTCCTACAGACTTTGAAGAAGTTCGATGCCATTTGGGTTATTTGTGGATCAGCTGACCAAGTCTGCTCATTTCATTCATGTGTGTACTATTTATTCTTCGGAGCGATTGGCGAAGATTTGTATCTAGGAGATCGTTCGTCTGCATGGTATTCCAGTTTCCATCATTTCGGATAGGTGTACTCAGTTCACATCGTGGTTCCGGAGAGTCGTACAGTAGGAGTTAGGTACTCGGGTGGAGTTGAGCACAACGTTTCACCCCTAGACAGACGGATAGTTCGAGCGCACTATTCAGATTCTTGAGGATATGCTCTGTGCGTGTGTGATGCAGTTTGGGGGTTCTTGGGATCAGTTCTTTCCATTGGTGGAGTTTTTTTACAACAATAGTTATTAGTCCAGCATTCAGATGGAACCGTATGAGGCTTTGTATGGTAGACGGTGTAGATCTCCGGTGGGTTGGTTTGAGCCGGGTGAGGCTAGGTTATTGGGCACAGATTTTGTTCAGGATGCTTTATCAAAGGTTAAGGTGATTCAGGATAGGATCCGTATAACCCAGTCAAGACAGAAAAGCTACATAGACCGGAAGGTTCGTGATGTTTCCTATATGGTTGGAGAGCGAGTTTTGCTTCGGGTTTTGGCTATGAAAGGTATTATAAGATTTGGAAAGTAAGGAAAGTTGAGTTCGAGGTTATTGACCCTTTTGAGATATTGCAGCGAGTTAGGGAGGTTACTTATGAGCTTGCCTTACCTCCCAGCCTAGTAGGGGTCCACCCGGTATTTCATGTTTCGATGCTTCATAGGTGTCACGGTGATCCGTCCCACACGTTAGATTTCAGCTCAGTCCAGTTGGACAAGGATCTATCTTATGTTGAGGAGCCAATTGCTATATTGGACAGGCTGGTCAGAAAGTTGAGATCAAAGAACATAGCTTCAGTAAAGGTTCAATGGCAGGGTCAATCGGTCGAGGAGGCGACCTGGAAGACTGAGCAGGACATGCATAGCCGCTACCCTCATCTTTTCACTACTTCAGGTATGTCTCTATGCTCGTTCAAGGACGAACAAATTTTTAAGTGTTGGATAATGTGACGACCCGGCTTGTCGTCTTAAAAATTAATGCCACAATCCCCTATTAACTGCTTTCCCCAAGTTAAATTCTGCTAATTTGATTTACTGGGATGTTCAATTTTGTGTTTCGGAGAGTTTGGGACACTTAATCACTAAATGAGAGCTTAAGTGTTGGAAAATTGACCATAGTTGGAACAGAGTGAAGACAGTCTTGGAATGGAAATCCGATGGTTTTGTTAGCTCCGTTGGGTGGTTTTCGGGTTAGGAGCGTGTTCAGATAGTATTTTGAAGGGCCGTAGCTAATTTAGGCTTGAAATGCTGAATGTTGAATTTTTGAAGTTTCCGGTTCAATAGTTAGATTTTGATCTGAGGGTCAGAATGGAATTCCGAGCGTTGCGATAGCTTCCTCATGTCATTTGGGCCGTGTGTGTAAAAACTCAGGTCATTTGGACGTGATTTGGTTGGGTGTTTGATCAAAAGTGTATTTTGAAGAAATTTAGAGTTCTTCTGCTTAAATCCTTGATTAATCCGAGATTTCAATGTTGCTTTAGTTGTTGTAAGGTAGTACAAGTTTGAATAAGGTATTAGGTAATATTAGTGTTTTTGGTTGAGGTCCCGGGGGCCTCGGGATGATTTCGGATGGTTAACGGGAAGGTTGAAAAAGTGTTGTAGCAGCTATAGCATTGCAGCTTCTAGTATTTTGCATCTGCGGGTTGGGGACCGCAGATGCGGCACTGAAGATGCGCTAAGGGGACCGTAGAAGCGGATGTTGGTTTCTTCAGTAGATTCCGCAGATGCAGTAGACCTTCCGCAAAAGCGAAAACGCATATGCTAATCGAAGACCGCAGGTGAAGAAAATTGGCCATTTAATGAAAGTCGTAGATGCGGTCCCATGGCTACAAATGCGGTAATCGCTGGGCAGAACATATAAATAGTTGCCTTTGCGAAATTTAGCTATTCTTCCACCATTTTCATCCGGGTTTGAAGCTTTTGAGAGGGGTTTTTGAGGAAAACATACAGAAATCACTTGGACATAACGTTCTTGACTTTATAACTCATTTTCATATGATTAAAGACCTAAATAATGGTGAGAAATTTGGGAAAAGGGGATAGTTAGGGCCTGATTTTAAGAGACTTTTAAATGAGGATTTGAGGGGACAATTGGACTCTGATTTCAGTGTTCTTGTTATGTGTAGATTCGTAAGAGTATGAGACTTCTGAAAATGTAACTTTCACCCCATTCCGAGATGTGGGCCTGAGGGACATTTTGGTTATTTTACCTAATTTTGCGTATTAGCTTTGAATTAAATCGTAGAATCATTTACTTGAGGTATTATTTACAATATTCAATTGAATTGAATAGATGTGGGCCATTTGAAGTCGGATACTCGTGGCAAAAGCGTGATTTTGAGTTGATTTTAAGCCGGTTCGAGGTAAGTTATTTGTCTAACCTTGTGTGGGGGACCTTCCCTTTAGGATTGACATATTTGGTAATTGAACCGCCTTGTGCGTGAGGTGACGAGCGTGTACTTGTGCAAATTATTGAAATCCAATTTTCTTAATGTATTCTTTAGCATGTTTCCTTTATACTTTTATTGTATTTGCAAAATTAACCTGTTGTTAGTAGAAGAGTATATTTAGTTGACTTAAATTTCCTATTAGCTTAAATTGCCTTGTTTGCATTATCTGAAGCATGTTAGGCTAGAACTACTTGTTGCCTTGCTATGAAATTCTATTTCTGAATATTCTTCTTGTTGTTGCTATGTATTTACATTGGAACTACGGATGTGGGATTCTGGTAGCTCCCCCTTGTCTGTTTACTTTGCGACTACGAGTTAGATTCCTGATAGATCCCCTTGCACATTTACTTTGGGACAACGGGTTATATTCCCGGTAGATCCCACTTCATAGTTATATGGAACTACGGAAATGCACCTGGTAGATTCCCCCAGTACTGGGTATTTAGTTTTAGGATTACAGATCGGGATTTTGGTAGATCTTTGTGCATTGATAATTGGACTACAGATGATATCAGGGAGATCCATTAGATAGTTGATGAAAAAGACTACAGGACGGTATCCTGGGAGATCCTCGTTGCTACTATTAGTGCTGAGGTATTCTTATTTTCCGTGGTTACGCTTTTCATTGTATATTTGTTGTTACCTTGTATAACTTATCTTATTCCATCACTGTACTAATTATATTGCTTACTCTACACTATTTAATCTTATATTTTATTTGATCTCAATAGGACCATGACCTTCATCTTCACTACCTGACCGAGGTTAGGCTTGGCACTTACTAAGTATCGTTGTGGTGTACTCATGCCCTTTCTATGCATGTTTTTCATGTGCAGATTCAGGTACTTCCGCACAGGCTTATCATCCTTGAGGCAGGGAGAGCTTTTGGAGACTTCGAGTTATATTTTCTGCGTCCGTAGACCGAAGAGTCTCCATCTTTATTCTATCTTGTAGTTTTAGCCCTTCTATCGTACTGTTGATATAGACATTCTGGAGATTAGAGCACTTTATTATATTCCTTCTAGCTTGTGTTCCTGTGAGTTTCCGGATTTTGGGATAGTGATGTAGAACTTTTCAGATATTGTGCTGTGTATACCGAGCGGCATTTTATACATCGTTCCATTTTAATCATTCTTGGTTTTAGATTTATATTTCTGCAAGTTTCAATTTATTTTCTGCACTTGTTAGGCTTACCTAGTTGTAGAGACTAGGTGCCGTCACGACAGTTCACGGAGGGCGAACTGTGGTCGTGACAACAGGCATACCAGGATAGACAAGATTAGAAATAACGATATTCAGAAGAAGATGGATGTGGCCCTTGTGGATGACAAAATACAGGAAGTGAGGCTCAGATGGTTTGAGCACATGCGAAGGAAAAGCCTAGATGCTCCGATGAGGAGGTGTGAGCGGTTGGCCGTGGTGGGTACGAGAAGAGGTAGAGGGAATGCCTAAGAAGTATTGAAGAGAGGTGATCAGGTAGGACATGGTTCGACTGCATATTTCCGAAGACATGATCCTTGATAGGAAAGTCTGGAGATCAAGCATTAGGGTCATAGGTTAGGGGGTAGTTGAGCTTTTCTTACTTCATACCGGGGATGAGGCGGGATTGGATCAATTGTTGTTTATCTTAGCCCTGGCCTTAGTTACTGGTTATTGTTATTGCAGGTCATTTTTCTTCTGGTTGTTGTGCTTCTGTTACTATTACGATTTCTACTGGAGTTACTAATAAATTATCTTTTCTTGTCCTTTTTATTTCTGTCTTTCTGAGCCAATGGTCTACCGAAAATAGCCTCTTTGCCTATCGGGGTAGCGGTAAGGTCTGCGTACACATTACCTTCCCAGACCCCACTAAGGAGATTTTACTATATATATAAATATATATGTATATATATATATATATATATATATTATAGAAGGGAATAAGGAGAGGAACTTGGGGTAGTAAGGCTATTTTGGAAATAGAAAAAATTTAACTTGCCTAGTCATGAATATCATTTCATACGTACTCAAAAGTGGGCTCCACTTATCTTTTGATGAATCATGTTAAACGGCCCCACTTAACCAACTCTCTATAAATAAAAGTAAATTATTACTGTCTTATTTGGTACTTTATATTAGAATTTAATTTTATGTATTAGGGGTGAACTAATATAATGTATGGCGCTCTAACAAAAAGAATAATGTTTCCAAAAATTAATAACCACCCAGCTCAAACAGGCAATAATTGAGAAAAGCACAAGTACTAATACAAGCGCTTCGTCTTCAGCATTTTGAAACTTTTGCTCCGTACATTTAAACATGGTTTGAAATTAATAATATACTAAAAAGAGAAATCAAATTTATCATATTTCTCCAATTATTTTCTTACGAAGTCCAACAAGAAATCAGTATTACACTTGAGTTTAGCTTCATCCACATTGAGCTATTGTTATTATTTTGAAATTACACTTTCAAAAAGTTATAAAGTAAATGTTACTATATTAATTATAATTAAAAAACTAAAAAAGATGATATTAGTAAAATTAGAGTAAATGTGCCATGATGCAAGAGCGGGCTCAAGGACTTTAATATTCTAAAGTCAAAATTTATTTGGAGACCTTAAATTTAAAAATAAAAATAATTTTTTCCAAAAATCTATCGTTCTAACTTTTGAGATGCAAAATTATTAATAACTTTTTAAAAGTATCAATATCTTCTAATATTCTTTTTCGAATGATAATATAGCCATTTTTTGAATTTTTTTTAGAATTATGATCTCAGATAAGATTTTATTAATTTTAATTTTAAAAAACTTATTTCGGCAGAGGCGATTATTACATGAACTGTAAACATTATTTTATAAGAAATATAAGTTTTTAAAATAAAATTATGTCCTTTTATTTGAATGAATATATCGATTAGAGTATTATTTTCATTTTGTACTATTTTCTTTAACACTTTTAATTTAGAATATATCTAAATTAACAGTATCAAAGTGACTACTATATTTTAAGAAATGTTGAAGGTTAAGACAATAACTTTTAAAATTTTTGTCATCTAAAATCTCATATTTTACCGATAAAATTTTTGAACTTTTGAATTATTAGCCTATCCTCCTAAAACTCTACTTATATGATATAAATGCACTATTACGAATGTGAGAAAATGCACACTTTTCCATTAGGTGATAGTGGTTGGTTTATGAATAGAATTCTTTGTAATTTTCATAAGATATTTAAGTTGTTTTCGCTTTGTGATAAGTTCTACCGCCAGTAATTTAATCGTGATTGTAATGGATATGCTTTTGTAAAGCAAAATTGTAAGCGTAAGCACGTGAATTCTGCCCTAAATGAGAATAACTCCTAAAAATAGACCAAAATTTTTTTTTTATTAATTTTAGGAATTTTTTTTTTATTTTGTATTTTATGCGTTTTTAATATTTTTAAATCATAGAAAAATCCTTTAAAAAATTGGTCATTTTTACATATTTATCTTAGTATTTAGATTGACATTTTTTCTTAGGTTTAAGTTAAGTAGTTGTTTTAATGTAAAAAAAAATAAGGAGTTTTAATTTCTACAAAAAAAATCGATTAATTTAAAATTTTTACTTTCTATGATTGTTAAAAAAAAAAGAATAAGTATTTAATTGCAATGAGATTTTAATTTATGCAATTGACCCATTTTAAAAACCAGAGTAGCCCAAACCATAATTTTTATACCCAAACCCATATAACTCAAGTCTATTTCCTAATCCATAATCCATAAGCCGATACCCCCTAACCTAATCCCTACACTATATAATAATACATACACTCAATACACAAGGAGGAGCGCCGCAATTCACAGAGGAGGACCCCCATTCTCGTTGTTCTTCTTCCTCCATCTTCAAGACACAAAGAGCTCCATCATCCACCCTCTTCATCACGACAACAACCAGCCCGACCTTCACCTCATCTCCCTACTCTCACTGTTGCGATGGACTCGCCGGCAAAACACACCCCTGAATCCCAGCCTTCAGCTTCTTCATCCCTCGTCTTCAGCCGCTAAACATCGTAGGACATGACTTTCCATGGTTTCCTGTTGTAACAACAGCAACCATAGAAGAACTCCCCTCATCATCGAGCAGTTTCATCCATCCCTCACGTAAAAACGACCACCCTTGTACATGCCTTTCTTCCATTTCTTCTAGCCATTTCCACCAGAAAACAACCACAACACACACACCCAATCGATAAATAGAGCAGGAACTCCAAAACAGTGAGGAGAACGAGAAAGGTTTAAGCTATGGAGTTAAGCTGAGGTTGTCGAAATCGCTGCTGTCCGGAGTGTTGACGAGTGCGATTCAGGAGTCGAGGTTCACGGTTCCGGCTTCGATTGTTGTTGTCTTGTTTGTTTTTCGTCGCAGCTTCTACTTCAGACCCTTGTTCCTCGCCTTCGGCTTATTTTGCCTATACCTAGGTATGTTATGAAACTTCAGAGTTTGAACTCGTTGTATGTGGAAAAATGAAAATCGAAAGTTTTGTTCTCCTTGGTCTCAATTATAGCTGCCGTGATTTTTGTTTGGTGGTGTTTGATGTCACTTTAGTTATGGCTTGGTGAAATTAGCTTAAAATGAATTAACGATGATGCATCTGTAAATGATTTCAATAGGAACTAGCTCTAATTTGTGGTTTGTTTGTTTACTGCCTATATCCAATTATCTACAAGGATCAAGTAGCTATTTGATTAAGGAGCATATAGTTTTTCTTTGTTTTTTCGTCACTGGCTATTAAAGTCAGATGGTTGAGATAGAATTTATGGGTGTAATACTTCAAAGCTTGAGTTTCATTTGTGTGCTAGTGGACTTCGATCTCATGGAAAGTCGATTCAATTGGGCGCCGGTAGTTGATGAATTTCAAGCTGCCAGCACTGATTCCAACCCAATTTATACGATCTTGTACATAGAAAGAAAAATCATAAATATTCGTAGCTTTGCTTTAGGCATAATTGATAAATTATTGTAATTATGGGTATAATTCCCGTAACATAATTATGATGCCTAATTTTTAAAATTCGGGGTGCATTTCATGTAACCTAATTATAACAACTTCGGAAAAAAATAAAACCCTCTGAAATAATTTGAGGCGTGCCATGTCAAATAAAATCTCAAAACACATGGCCCTCACTTAATTAATTTAAAATCCTTCGAATTCGAGGCGCGCCATTTAGTGAAATTTTCATGGCCCTCGCAAAGTTAACAACACGTAGTTGCTTTAGGCACGTATTTTAATAATCTATTTTCCTAAACTCGGGTGCACATTTATGTGATCCAAATCCGAATTTCAACGATGTTAAAATATGTCAAAATTACAGGTGCATTTATGTGACGTGATTTCTGACGTGTTTTAATAACGTTGTGATATTCCTTAAAATTAAATAAAAGCATTAAATAATTAAAATGCACTATAGGATGACATGTATTAAAATCAGATATTAATCCATTTCTAATAGTTTAAGGGACCGTGCTAGAACCACGGAATCCGAGGGTGCCTATCACCTTCCCTCAGGTTAATAGAATTCCTTACTTAATAATTTCTGGTTTGCAGACTTCAAAAGAAAAGTCGAAATTTCCTTGATTTGGGATTTTAAAATAAACTGGTGACTTCACCGGAAAGTAAACCATCCCAAGTGGCGACTCTAAGCAATAAATAAATAAATAATCTCATTTCGAATAATGTCATTTAAATTGAAAAAACTCCCTTATCTATGCCCTTTTGCGGGGTTGTAGTGCCAAAAGGAGGTGTGACAGCAAATCTAATATTTCTTTCAAAAAAACCTATAAATTTATTATTCCTAAAAAATGAGTCTCTTAAATTGTCGGCATAAAGAAAGAGCCTTCTTTTATTTATCATGAAGCCGATACTGACACTACTCTAAGTATATAATACTTTATTTTATAATGATAATATTTGATTACACACGAAATTTAAAAGAGAAGTCTAAAATATTTGATATAGCTATTGGGCACGAGCACAGCCTGAACTAATATATATATATATATATATATATATATATATATATATATTCACCTACTAGTCCATACTTTGCTGTACTCTATTACCACTATTATTGCATTGAATATCGTTAAAAAAAAACTCTCATATTCGCAACAGAAACAATCGAAAGGAAAATTGACATAACGGCATTCCAGCTTTTGTCCTACGCTTTTGTTAGTTTGCCCTGAACATCTTTTGACGCCGTCAATACTCGGGCGGCTATCGCCGATGCGTTTGACTTTATTTCGCCCACTTCAATCTTACTTGTCTTTTGTGTTTTGAAGTGATAACTGACAGAATTATACACGAAATTTGGCAACTAATTATTTGACCAAAAAAATATAAAAATATTTTTTGTTAAATTAATTAATAAAGATGAAAAAGTAAATCTTAATTAAGCATAGAAATTTCAAATATGTAAACAAATCAAAAAATAATGTATAACATAACATGGGAGTAATCAATCTCACTGATACTTTATTGCTTCCTTTTTCCCCAATTGTTGGTGATCATCCCTTTACATAATGTAGGGAAGAAGATTTTATCTTCCTTTTGTTATGAAAATTATAGAGGAGAGGATAAAGAGAAAAAAAACCCTTTTCTAGGAAGTTTATGTATATTGTCACAGAATCTTCTATATGTTCATGAGTTAATGCTTCTTCATACCACCTCCGTTTTTGGTGTTACCTGAGTAGTATCATTCGACTTATCGGGTACTGTGATTAGAGGATTATGATTTTTACATATCTAAGAGAAATCTTACTACCGACCCTCTAGGTATGATTTTAGATTCGAATGATATAACGACGCTCTTACGATGCTCTTGGACTGTCGCGGCCGTTTTGGAACCGAAGCATTGTTTAACTTCAAATGTCATTCGTGGTTATCGCCATTATGACACACGTTCCCAGGGGATTGAACTGTTTTGTGCCTTATCAGCTTCGATTGGCGACTCTTGAATTTCGTGCTCGGAGAATTTATATCTCTTATAAATAGAAGGAGCGTACCATTTGATTGACACACTTCTTTGCCTTTACTTGAAAGAAAATTGTGAGTCTTCTTTTGTCCTGATACTTCAGATATTTTATATTCTCCTGTTAGCCAAGAACTTTTCGTCCTAGTCTTCTTTTCTTTCTTCCAACCCTTTACAAATAGATAAAAATGGCCGGTAATTCTTCTCGTGCCGATCATCCTACTGCAATTCCGATGCCGGAAAGTGATGTTCTTGCCACTAGAGGGGTAGAAATGGTGGAATATGAGGGGGTTCCTACAGCGGCTGAGATCTTGCCTCACCCTGGGAAACCATGGAATGATTTCCACAGTCTTGTCGGGGAGGAGCCGGAACCTTTTATTCAGTTATAAATGCGGAGGGGATCGCAGAATTGAAGGCCAGGTGGGGAATCTCTCACCATGTTGAAATGCTGCTGGCGTTGGGGGATGAATTAGTCCATTTTGACTGCCCACGTTGGTGCACATTCTATGCCTACTCCTTTATTGTTGGGTACGCGCTTCCTCTCCCTCTCTTGGTGGTAGATTTTTGCCACTTCTACGTGGTATGTCTGGCTCAACTTTTGTCGTACCCGTACAAATTGTTCATCATGCTGCTCAAGTTTGCGGAGCTTGCTGGTCGGGAGATCACTTTGAGGCACATACTCAATATCTTTGCTCCACAACTCATTCGTGGCACAATGATTCATATGCTCCAGCGAGGGACGAAGAGTCTGGTGGTAAAGATGGATGACAGAGTCAACCGTCGTTTCTGCGAGAATTACTTCTATGTGCGGATCGAGCACCTTTTGGCGGATCCTACAGGGTTCCCCGAGAAGTGGAATTTTGCAGATAAGTTTCTATACTTTTGGTCGGAATGATGCTCGACCGCTTTCCTTTGGGCAGTACTTAAAACTGCTTTTTGTTTTTACAGCCGCGAAACTACCCCAGTACCCTTTGACAGTATTCGCGAGTGGATGAACGTTGTCCTTTCTCATACGATAGGGGTCCGCACATGGTCGTCCTTCTATGATAGATATGGACGCAAGCCCCTTACTAGTGAGTAATAGTGTTTTTGTTGTTCTCCCCCTCCCCCCCCCCCCTTTGTTTTAACTTTGTTGCTCATGTGATGTTCATCGATGTCAGGGAGAGTGCAGAGAGCGAGGGCTCCCCCACTAGAATTTCTTCAGCCTACATCATTGTCCATTTGCCCTGCCTCAGGGTCTATTACCAGATCTTCGTCGAGGGTCGCTTCAGTTAAGTCTACGCTCGTGGCCGTGCATACGGAGGCTACTCCCAGAATTGAGATTCCGACCCCTATCACCTGATAACTAGGGATTCTAGTTCATTTTATTCTATTTTCTAACTTGAGTTTCGATTAAAAATATATATAAAATAATCTCAAAGGCTTACATATTGTACTTGTTCGCAAAGTTTTGTCTAAAAGTGACAATTAGTCAAAACCAGCTCAAAAAGGAGTGAAACATGCACAAGTACCATGTACAAGTCAAAGCACAGCTGTAATAGGCCCACCGCCGCTGCAAGCCATTTAGTGCGATCAGCAGTGAGGTGATTCAGAGAGGTGCACTTTTGGAGCCTAAGGCACTTTTGGACCCATTTTGTGCAGTCCGCAAAGATGGGAGTTGAGAGAGCTAGGAATTTAGAGATAAAGGCCAATGCAGTTCGCGGTCCTTTTTATGCGGACCACAGTTAAAGCCACCGCGATCGCGGTGCGCTTTATGCGGACCATGGTGGCTATATTCAGAGAATGCATTATCGAGCTAAAAAGCCGCATTGCGGTCCCCGGTGTATTTTGTGCGGACCGCAATACCTTGTAAGGGGTATTTTTGTCTAGAAAATTTGGCCTAGTATAAATACTTTCTTTTCACATTTTTAGGTCATCTTTGGTAATCTGTTCGAGACCAGAGCACGTGAACGGCTGTACTAGGCTGTTTTGAGTAATTTGTAGCTAGATTAACACTGAATCTTCTTTATTTTAGTTTATAATTAAATCATATGGGTTATTCTTCATCTATTTATCAGTTTTATTCCATTATTATAAGTGGCTAGACCCATTAGCTAGGGTTGTGGCTCAACCCTAGTGTTGGTATTTAATGAGTCTTGAGTTTTAAGGCTTGAATGTTTATGGATGTTTGATATTTGGACTAATTTATCTTTTCCATGTTGAATTAGTGGTTGCAAACACTAATTTGTGCCTTTTTGACTTGGGCTTTTCTTGAGAAAGAGAGCTTGAGTCTAGGAAAATTAGCCTAACAGGGAATTGGGGCGTATTTAAGAGATTGATAGCCCCAATTAAAGGGTTAAACCTAGAGATAGTAATACTCGACTTGAACCTAAATTGCTTGCACAATTATTACACCCAACTGGTCTTGAGAAAGTTAATACTCAAACTACCGAGAGGCATAGAGTGAGAAGTTTCGTGAATCGGTTATATCGTAATCTCCAACATGACAACTTGCCTTAGATTCGAGAATCCGTCAAGTATTCACCTAGGAGAAAGTCACTTCCCTAGTGCCTCTTTAACCATTTAGAAAACTTTACAAGCAATCATTCTTTGTTTAATTTAGCTTATCATAAGCATAAATATTAGAAGTAATAACCAACCAAAAGATGATTGGAAGAGTAATTAAGAGCACTACGCATCACTAGTTTAGATAGGAATCCGATTCCCACTTCTAGCTCCTGTGGATTAGATCGCGACCATCTTGGGTAAAAGCTTCTTCGACCGCTCCTGTTACTTTATAGTGGTGCAGGGTTGGCACCAGTCATCACCCACCCAATAGGGGAATGTTCTCGTGCTGAAGACGGGGTGGGGCCATCAAAGAGGCGGTGAGTGGAGTCCAAAATAGCTCCTTCGACTGTGGCACATCCAGAAGATGACCTCCCCATGATTGGGTCTGAGGCGGGAGTTGGTGTCGTTCCTCTTGTAGATACAGAGCCAGCCATTATGTCTGCCCCAACGACGGAGATCCTGGCCACTATGATTGACCACCAACCTGCCATGACGGGGGTCATACCCTTGAGGCCGTTGTTACTGCTTTTGATGGGCCTTTAGCTTTGACGTCGGGTCGTGCTTCTTCCTCGGGTGCAAAAAAAGGGAAAAGGTGTCGTGGTCGATGACTATGAATTTGAGTCTGATCTTGACCCTGATGATGTTAGGGTATTTGAAGAGGGTCTTACCCGTCCGGTGGTTCATACAGAAGGTCTATCCCGTATTCTTGAGATCACATCGGATATTAACCTTTTGGGAGATACAGAGGACCTGGTGCTGCAGTTTGACCTCTTGTGTTTTGCGGTCGAGAGCAAGGCTCTTCAAAATGTTCTTGATATTAAGTTGATGCATGAAGTGGCCTCCATGGGCTTGAGGGTACGTTTCACTTTTCTTTTATGTTCCTTTCATTTTTCTTGACGATCTGGCCTTAGCCTGTCTTCTTGTTTTTCAGACGTGCATGGTGGATATTGAAAGCGCTCGTAGGGCTGACACTTGGGCCAAGATTTTTCTGAGAATATTGGAGAAATATCGGCGCTATTGCAATAAATATTATGAGATGCATGAGCGGCTGAAGGCAACGCTTGGTGATCGATCCCTCGACGAGGAACTGGAGAAGAGGGAATAAGAGTTAGTGCAGGCTATTCACAGAAATAGCGTACTCAAAGAGCAATTTCGTGCAAAGAACGAAGAGCTTGAGTTGGGCAAAAGGGTTGCCGCAGAGTAAGATTATCTTCCGGGGAAGTTTAGGTTGATGCAATCTGAGATGGATCAGAATGTCATTGGGGTCAAGGTGATGAGTGCGGAGTGGATGTGAAAGTTGACTGAGTTGGAGAGAAAGGTTGCCGGGTTTGAAAACATCTAAAGTGCCTGGTCTTCGGCATTAGCAAGGGCGGAGGCTTTAGAGAACACTATCCGTGTCCTTCAATCCGAGCAGGAATCGGGGAGGGAGATGACCACTCCACGGAAAGCAAGGCTCGAGGAGCATATTAGTGAGATCTACCAGGACGCGTCGACCTTAGGGAACCGGGTCACTACTTTTGAAGCCCAAAAAGAGCCACTTTTGGCTCAAGTCAAATCTTCTTCCGCCATTGTTACTCGTTATTTGCACGATCTTTGGGTTCATGCTGAGGCCCAACGAGATATATATAAGAGCTTGTGGGAGGCAAGCAATGTTTCTGACGCCGCATATGAAGGAGCACGGGCGAAGGCATAAAAGGCTCGTGTTAACTGTGGATATGACCCTGCGACGCCAGAGGCCGATGAGGGTGGTAATGATGAAGAGGACTTCCCAGAGATGGTGGTGAAGAGGGCGGCGATGATGGCGTTGAGTGAAAGAATTGATGTCTTTGTTGTTTCTCTTATTTCTTTTTTATATTATTGGTTGTTTATTGTTGCTTCCTGGATTATCTTGGTTTTAGCCGCATGTAATCTGCGGCTGTTTGCACAGTAGCTTCATATAAAGAGGAATTTTTCATTGTTGTACGACTCCTATATTTCTTTCCTTATTTTGCTTTTCATAACTCTGGTGCAAAGAGGTAGATCTCTGTGTGGTGAGTTCCCGATTCTCAGGGAATTTAATGCCGCGCGGATTTGTTGATACCCAATTTTTTTCTCATATATTTTCAATACATATATACATACATACATATATATATATATATATATATATATATATATATATACACTTTCAAAATAGCGTAATTTATACGCATGCATAAGTATTTTTATAATTTTAAAAGCTCTAAATCAATTTATTTCTTCTCTTTTATTTATAAAATATCCAATAATTATTCTTCAAATTATTTTTGTGATGATTTGGTCATTTAAATTCATTATTTATGCCATCATAATTGTTTAAATATTTTTAGTGCATTTTTAGGCTAAATTGTACATCTTTGCAATAATAGTCCATATTAACGTATAATTACATTATTGATATATAAAATGGTGTTTTAAAATTTTAAAATGTTAAATAACTATTTAAATCATTTTAGTATACGAAAATATTTTTTGGAATCCATTTATCATTTTTATAAATTATGTATTTATTAAAGTGGCTATTTGACACCTAGCCTATTTTTATTTCAAATTTAGCCCTAATTCAATCCAATACCAACCCATTTTTAATTCAAAATTACATAGCCCAAACTTTGAGACCCGACCCAGCCCTAAAACCCTTTAATCTCGGACGTTGATCATAAGATCAACGACCACAAAAATATTGAAACACGTTCTCAAGTCGCTAAAACTAAAAGTGTGTTCATCTTTGTAGGTTTTGATAAATGACAAACCGACGCGCATGGAACATTGACATATGCCAAAGTCCAAGCACAAGAGAAACAAAGAACAAGATCAAGTAAAGCAACGAAGATATACATGAGTCGTTTTATATTGTGATCTTGATCCAACAATAGATTCAAGTCTTGGCTTCTCTCGAAAAATCATTTTCATCAAACCATGCATCTTTGATTTAAAACAAAATGACTTTCAAACATTTTCATTTTAGCCAAAATGATTTTTAAACAAGTCTTTCAAATCTGGACAGAACTGCCAGTTAATCGATTATGTGATTTGATAATCGATTATGTTAATTCAGCTAAAATCGGAATTTACAAAACAGCAGAATAATCGATTATGTAATATGATAATCGATTATCCTTTTTATTCAGATTAAATTAGAAATTCCGCAGAGGTCAATAATCGATTATCATATATAGCATAATCGATTATTCACTGACCGTTGCCAAAGTTTTTTTAAACGCTGAAAGATAATCGATTATGCACAAGGCAATAATCGATTATGCTAGCTGAAAATCAGCGTCTGATTTTTGAACGTTATCATGTAATCGATTATGCAAATTGAATAATCGATTATTCTAGCTGAAAATCAGCAATTAGTGATTGGCAATTAAGCAACGGTCTTGGTGACTTTGAGGACTATAAATACACCTCTAAACCTCTCTTTTAAGTACAACAACTGATTACAATTCTTGCTTAAGCTTACATACTCTCATATCAATCATTTCATATTTATTTCATAGTTTTTGAGAGCCAAATTCTTGACGAAGTTGTTGTGTTCTTAAGCGTATTAATTTTACTCATATCTACTCTATAAGAGAGTCTTGTCTTGAGTGCTAAGTGTTTGTATACACTTGAAGGGAAGTTCTAATCCCTTGTGGTTGTAAGAAGGAAAGGTTAGTTCCTTCACGTGAAGTCTTGAAGTGTGGTATCTTCGAGCAAGCATCGTTGAGACTTGTGTTCTCAGTTTGTAACGGTTTGTTAAGCACCCGTAAGCTTAACGGAGTTAGTTGAAACTCGAGAGTCTCTCGGGAAACTGGACTAACCACACGTTGTGGTGAACCAGTATAAGTTCGGTGTG
Organism: Nicotiana benthamiana; assembly: GCA_034376525.1. NCBI lineage: Eukaryota > Viridiplantae > Streptophyta > Magnoliopsida > Solanales > Solanaceae > Nicotiana > Nicotiana benthamiana. Next base: position 29,042,772 of record CM067332.1, on the reverse strand, counting down.
TTCTCTTCTTACTACTTTATTTACCGCACTTATTTTACTCCTGCAATTTTAATTCCGCAAATTTATCTTGATTTTTATTAAAACGCTATTCACCCCCCCCCCCTCTAGCGTTTAGCGTATATTCTAACAATTGGTATCAGAGCCTTACTCTCTGAAAGACTTAACAGTTTGAGAGAAACAATCCATGGCTTCTACTCGTAACGTTAATGCAGGACTAGGTGAAGGACAATGCTTCACAAGGCCACCACTCTTTGATGGCACCAATTACACTTATTGGAAGGAGAGGATGAGAATCTTCATTCAATCAAACAATTTCCAATTGTGGAAAATTATAAAGAATGGAGAACAACTACCCACTAAAAAGGTTGGAGATGAACTCGTCCCAAAGTCGGAAGACGAATATGATATGGACGATGTCAAAAAGGTGGAATATAACGCAAAGGCGATCAACATGATGTATTGTGCTGTAAATCCCGATGACTATTGAAAAATCTCATGTTGCACCACGGCCAAGCAAATGTGGGATAAACTGGAGATCACTTACGAAGGTACGGATCAAGTCCGAGAAGCTAAAATTGATTTTCTAACCCATGAATATGAATTGTTTCATATGAAGGAGAATGAGAAAATAGATGACATGTTTGAGCGATTTTCAAAAATCGTAAATGACCTTCATGCTCTCAAAAAGACATTTACGGATAAGGAGCTTGTCCGAAAAATTCTACGAAGCCTTACTCCGGAATGGCGTTCCAAAGCCGACGCTATTCAAGAATCGATCGGCATCACAAATGTCACCATAGACGGACTTCGAGGTAATCTCAAAACTTATGAATCTACTATTCTTAACCCTCATTTGGATGATCAAAGGAAAAGAAGGATTTCACTCAAAGCGTCTACGACTCAACCTCAAAACGATGAGGATTCAAGTGATGAGGATATCGAGTTCGGACTCGTGATCAAGAAATTCCAAAAATTCATGCGGAAAGAGTTTAAAGGAAAGCGGCCAGGTGGACCACTCAAATGCTATGGATGCGGAGAAGCTAGGCACATCAAATCCAACTGCCCAAATAACAAAACAGAAAAGAAATTCGCCAAGAAACAAAGAGCCTACATCTCTTGGGGAGGTGACTCCGGGGATGAATCAAGTGACGGAGAAAAAGATGAAACCGCTAATTTATGTCTCATGGCACACAAAGAAATTCAAGAAGAGGTATGTCAATCTCCTTCTAAGAAGTTTTTCTCTCTTGAAGAAATGCAAAATGCCTTTGATGAATTATATGGTGAATTTATAAGAGCTTCCAAAACCATAAAAGAATTGAAGAAACAATTTTCTTTGAAAGAAAAAGATTTGGAAAAATTGACTCTCGATAATGAGAAGCTAAAAGAGGAAAATAAGTTTTATGGCAAAAGAAGCGCCGATAAACCCGAGAGCTCAAACAATGGTTGTACTTCTTGCAAATCTCTAAAAGATGAAGTAGAAAAACTTAAGGGTACCTTGAATAAATTCAATTCCTCTCACAAAAATCTAAATGATGTTCTTGTAAATTTAAAATCTACTAAACATGGTATAGGTTTCAAAAATGAGTCTAAAGAAAAAGTTGAGACCATCCCTAAACAACCTAAGGCTCAACCTAGGCAAAACAAAATAAATGTTAACATTCAACCTAGAAATAATAATCCTAGAATCGCTATGCATCCTAGAATAAGCACTAGAAGAAATGTTGAGCGATTTAGAATACCTAGAAATGGCTTTCAAAAATTGCAACCTAGACATACTCAACCTTGAAATAATTATCCTAGGATCGCTATATATCCTAGAACAAACACTAGAAGAAATATTGAGCAATTTAGAACACCGAGAAAAGATTTTCAAAAATTGTGTCAAAATTATACTGTCAAAAATAGAGTAAATGAATTTCGACCCTCCAACTATTATCATCCTAGAAGAATGCGTAATCCTAAATTCATTTGCCAATTATTGCAATCGAATAGGACATATTGCTCCTGCTTGTTTCACTAGACACAGACACTTCACTGCATGTCAATCACACCACCATTTTGCACCTAACACACAAGGACCCAAAACAGCTTGGGTACCAAAACCTCATTAATTTGTCTTGTAGGTGTGTTTGAAGGGATCAAGTGTATTTTGGTACCTTGATAGCGGATGCTCTAAACATATGACTGGAGATGCATCAAAATTCCTTCAAATAAAACCCACGGAAGGAGGAAGCGTTGTATTTGGAGACAACAATAAAGGAAAAATAATCGGCATCGGCTCTGTAGGTAAGACCGAATCCTCCTCTATTAAGAATATCTTATTAGTAAAAGGGCTTAAACACAATCTCTTGAGCATAAGTCAATTATGTGACAAGGGAAATCTTGTATTGTTTGATTCGGAAGAATGCTTAGTTATACGCCGTAGTGATTTTAAAGTCATTCTTCGTGGTATTAGAATTGATAATATCTATATGGTTGACCTTGAAAATTCTTCATCAGATTATGTGAAATTCCTTATGAGTAAAGATGACGACATGTGGTTATGGCATCGTAGAGTAGCTCATGTCAACATGAATCTTTTAAACAAATTAGTTTCACAAAATTTAGTAATTGGTCTTCCAAATCTATAATTTGAAAAAGATACTATCTGTGATTCTTGTCAAAAAGGGAAACAAATAAAAGCCTCTTTTAAATCTAAAAATGTTGTTTCAACCTCTAGACCTTTACAACTTCTTCACATGGATCTTTTTGGACCATCTTGTATTGAAAGTCTTGGTAGAAATCGCTATGCTTTTGTAATTGTTGATGACTACTCTAGATTCACATGGACGCTATTTCTTGCTCACAAAAGTGAGGCCTTTCAAAGGTTTAAAAGTTTTCTTAAACGTGTTCAAAATGAAAAGAACACAACTCTCACTTCCATAAGCTGTGATCATGGGGGAGAGTTCGATCATAATCTCTTCGCGAATTTTTGTGACGAACTCGGCATTGAGCATACTTTCTCTGCTCCACGTACACCATAACAAAATGGAGTGGTGGAACGCAAAAATCGATTTCTCGAAGAGATGGCTAGAACCATGCTCGATGAGGCAAAGATTCCCAAATATTTTTGGGCGGATGCCATGGTACCGCAAGCTATGTGTTGAACAGAGCTATCATAAGACCGATACTCATGAAAACTCCCTATGAACTATACAAGGGAAGGAAGCCTAACCTCTCCCATCTTCGAGTTTTTGGTTGTAAATGTTTCATTCATAATAACGGAAAAGATAGCTTAGGAAAGTTTGATGCAAAATCTGATGAAGGCATATTTATTGGTTACTCATTGCGTAGTAAAGCATATAGAGTTCACAACAACCGCACTTTAACTGTCGAGGAGTCTCCTCATGTTGTATTTTCCGAAAATGATGCTCTCTTGGCGAGAAAGGATTCTTGTGTTGATCTTGCAGATTCTTTAAACAAAATAAGTCTTCAAGACAAGGTACAAGAGGAAAATCCAAAGGAAATTCAAGATGAAATCTTGGAACAACCATCGGAGGAAGCACCACCACAGGAGGAAGAAACGATGCTGCCCAACGCCTGGAGAACATTCAAAGACCATCCTCTCAACAAGGTAATTGGCAACATCGAACAAGGGGTAAGTACTCGAAACACTCTTATGCACACAATAGGACACACGGCTTTCGTTTCTCAAATAGAACCCTCAACCATTTCCGAAGCAATTGGGGATGAGCATTGGACCTTGGCAATGCAAGAGGAGCTTAACCAATTCAAATGAAATGACGTTTGGGAATTGGTGCCAAGACCCGATAATCACACCATAATTGGTACGAAATGGGTTTTTCGAAATAAATTAGATGAAAACGGTATAATCACTAGAAACAAAGCTAGGCTTGTAGCTAAAGGATATAATCAAGAAGAAGGAATTGATTATGAAGAATCTTATGCACCCGTAGCACGGTTAGAAGCTATTCGTCTATTACTTGCTTTCGCCTCTTCTATGAATTTTAATTTATATCAAATGGATGTAAAGAGTGCCTTCCTAAATGGGTTTATTCAAGAGGAAGTATATGTTGAACAACCCCCGGGTTTTGAAGACTTTAAATCTCCCAATCATGTTTTCAAACTTAAGAAAGCCCTCTATGGTCTTAAACAAGCTCCCCGAGCTTGGTATGAACGTTTAACCAAATTTCTCTTGGACAATGAGTTCAATAGGGGGAAAGTTGACGCCACACTCTTTATTAAGAACAAAAACAATGACATCTTATTAGTTCAAATATATGTAGATGATATTATTTTTGGTGCTACTAATAATTTTTTGTGCAAGGAATTCTATGAATTAATGACAAGTGAATTTAAAATGTCAATGATGGGTGAGCTAAACTTCTTCTTGGGGTTGCAAGTGAAACAAATGAAAGAGGGAACTTTCATTTGTCAATCTAAATATTGCAAGGAGTTGCTAAACCGTTTTGAAATGAGCAACGCCAAAGCAGTGGCCACTCCAATGAGTACATCCGACCATCTTGACAAAGATGAGAAAGGTAAGGAAGTAGACACAAAGAAGTATCGAGGTATGATCGGATCCCTTCTTTATCTTAATGCAAGTTGACCGGACATCATGTTTAGCGTGTGTTTATGCGCTCGATATCAATCATGTCCGAAGGAGTCACACCTAACTGCGGTAAAACGGATTATGAAGTATCTTGTTGGAACAATAAATGTGGGACTATGGTATCCCAAAGGTTCTTCATGCCAACTTATTGGCTATTCCGATTCCGATTTTGCGGGTTGCAAATTGGACCGCAAGAGCACTAGTGGCACTTGCCATTTGCTCGGTAGCTCTCTAGTTTCTTGGTTTAGCAAGAAACAAGTAAGTGTTGTGTTATCCACAACCGAGGCTGAATATGTAGCCGCGGGGAGTTGTTGTGCTCAAATCCTTTGGATGAAACAACAACTCTCGGATTATGGTCTTAGTATCAATCATATCCCTCTTCGATGTGATAATACTAGCGCCATAAGCTTGACGAAGAACCCTGTTCTTCTCAAGAACGAAACACATAGAAATTAGGCACCACTTCATAAGAGATCACGTTCTCAAAGGTGATGTCGAAATTGAGTTTGTTGAAACCAAATATCAATTGGCCGACATCTTCACAAAGCCTTTAGAGAAAGAGTCCTTTTTCCGAATTCGTAGTGAACTCGGAATACTTGACTTCACGTTGATCTAATACATGCATTGCATCTTTTCTTTTAACGATTACTAACTTGAGCGTCGGAGGCGCCTAACTCTTTTTTGCAGGTATCCGGGGGAATTCTCGGGCACTGGTGATAAATAATCGATTTTTCTTCGAGCAAGCATCGTTTAGACTTGTGTTCTCAGTTTGTAACGGTTTGTTAAGCACCCGTAAGCTTAACGAAGTTAGTTGAAACTCGAGAGAGTCTCTCGGGAAACTGGACTAACCACACGTTGTGGTGAACCAGTATAAGTTCGGTGTGTTCTCTCCTTACTACTTTATTTACCGCACTTATTTTACTCCTGCAATTTTAATTCCACAAATTTATCTTGATTTTTATTAAAACGCTATTCACCCCCCTCTAGCGTTAAGCGTATATTCTAACAAAAAATCCTTACCTAAAATAAACCAAACGACCCGTCCCCCCCACCCCCCAAACCCTTTCATTCTACACCATTCGCCGTCCTGAAATATCTCTCTTCTCTCAAACGCTCTCAAACCTAACCCTGATCGAACCTCACTAACACTCGTCTATGGCTATCTCTAGTGGTTTCTCACCATCCCTCAGTTCTCTATTAGCCTCTCTCACGTTGGTATTGCCATCTTCATGGTCCTCAAGGGACCATGGTTATTTGTCTTGCATCTATGGTCCCTTTCGCACTTGTTTCAAGCTGTTCCAGTGTTATTCTGAGTAAGATCGTCCTATATTGACTAGGATCTATGGGTCTCTAAGCATGTTTCTTCACCTCTGTGTTGTTCTCTTCGAAACCCTAATTTCTTTTTCTAAACCTCTTAGATCTTTACAAATCTGAGATGCTTTAGACTTGTTTCACATGAGTTTTGCAATAGCCTTGTGATTCTTTACAAGAATCGTATGATTTTTGAGCGATTTTTCATATTTTTCTAAACTAGGGTTTTCGAAAATTTCTTTTCCAAAATGTTTGATGATTTTTGAGTGTTTGATCTTCCGCTTCTCATATGTTTTGACTGATTTTGTAAGCTTGCTACAATCTTAACTCACTTGTATTAAAAGCCCTAATTTTTAACGTTCTTCGTTTGGTTTCTAAGTACTGGAGTACTGATTGTGTTCTTGCTTTGGATTTTGTGATTTCTCGTGATTTTCTTGTCTTGATATGCCTCTACTGAATTTCTTAGTTCAACCTTTCACTGATTCTATATGCTTGCGTTCATCCTGGATACTCATGTTAAGACCTATATCTTTCTGATTTAACTATCTGTTTTGTTAAAATTATGTGTCGAATCATGACTATTTATTTCTTACCTTATTTTATCTGCTAAACTTGCTGACTTTTTCGTGATTTTCTCTCTAACTGATGTCTATTAAGGTTCTAACCTAATTTTTTTACTAAGTTCTATGTTTCTATGAAATTTTACATAGTTTATTTTCTATTTATGGGGATTGAATATATTTTTTCTAGAAATCAGTATTACTTTGAAATTCTAGCTAATTGATTACTCCGTTAAAGATTGATATGCATGGACTTTATTTGTTTCCTTGTTTATACTATAATTGGTCGTCTCGACCTTAATTGCTTGCCTGTATAACTTTGGGATTCTTACTGGTTTTTTATTTGGTATGGTTTGGTCCTTTTTGCCTTAATTAAACCCGTATTGTTACCGTTTGGTTAATTTCCCGTAATTAAAGGAGTCTATTTTGAACTCCTTATATGGTTGGATTCTGACTTGCCCTTAATTGAGGATTTCTGATTCTTTTACCTTATTGATTCTACCCTCAAACTTCTATATAAGCACTCTCCTATTCTCACTTCAAAACAAGACATTAGTTCACAAAGGCACACTTACACTCTAAAGCTTTCTTTTCTCGTTTGCTACTTGTGATACTCGCTGATCTAGCCGTCTGAAAGTCAAGGCTAGATATTGGAACTTCATCAGCTTTATATTCTGCACTCTTTTCTTCTACTGGTATGTCTCTAGTTAAGTTTTGAAATCCAAACCTCATGTGTTTTATTCCTGCACTAGTTCATCAATTATGAATTCAACTTGTATTCCACCTTACCTCTTTTCTCAACATGTCTAAAATCTGTCCCGCTCAATATATGCTTTATATTCTGCACTCTTTCTACTTACTTCTTTGCCTAGCATGTCTAAATTGTATGTTTAATCCTATTCAAGACATATCAAGATTCCTGTATGACAACTATGATCTATGTCTTAACTACTTACTATCCATGATTAGCCTGCTAAGTCTATCAGACCCTAAGTGTTTTATGCAGTTTGGTTGACTATATGTTCCTCTATACCCTATCCATGTACCTCTAATGTGACTCCTATGTGCCCTAATCCCTTTATCCCCATGTGAGATCTGTTTGTTAAGTATTTTCTGAATCCGGATGTTTTTATGACCAATTGATTGTCTGCTATTTGGTACTCTTCTCAAACTATCTTTTACCACCAAACTATTTCCTGTTTCAGAAAACCTTTTCACATTTCAAGCCACCTCTGTTCTATTTTCAAAACTATGTCAAGCACTCTCACTTTACTCTTAGAATATTAGGTTTTGCCCCTCTGATATGTATACTGTCTTGAGATCTTTGAGATCTCTTTGAACTTTGGCATGTCAGATCTTGATTTTCATACTGCACCTAAATAAGTTGTTATTTGAGAAAAGCTCTAGGCATGAGCAATGCCCGGGATCCTTGAGGTGCTTAGGGAACTCTGACACACCTAGACATAGAATTAGCCATGAACTTTGATGTTTGAGGCTACTGGAGGCTTGGAGATCGCGTGGGCCAACTTTAGGCTCCCTATTGATTAATTTATGTTCTATTTACGTAATTTTTATTCAATTCATTGGTCTGTAATAATTTTCGTAAACAAACTATGGGGTGATTAGTGTGTGTGTGTGTATATATATATATATATATATATATATATATATATATATATATATATATATATATAGATACCATGCCTATAGGGTCCATGTTGATTCAAATGTGTTTCCTACGCTTCCACACAAATAGAAACCATGTCTACAGGATCTAAAATTGCTTAATAATAGAGATCATGCCTATATGGTTAAAATCAGCTTTATAATTAGATATCATGCCTATAGAGTGTAAAGTAATTGAAGTTCAGTTTTTCATTACAGCATGTATTCAAATTTTTTCCTTAGAAATCATGCCTATAAGTTCAAAAGTCAGCATTTAATAATTAGATATCATCCCTATAGAACTTAAAACCAAATTAGTTAAATAAATTAATTCAAATTCGTGTTTATATATTCTGGATTGGCTTGATTAATTAATTTGTCCATTTTCTTTAATAAGTTTTCAAACATTTCCTTAAATTATTACCGCTAGAAAACATGCCTATAGGATCTCAAGTTATCCATTTAAAAACTGTTCATTGTTTTACTACATTCCTAATCAGTATAGATATCATGTTCTAAGGACATTACTGTTATGCATTTAGGCAAGCTTGTAGGGCAATTAAAACTTCGTAATCATAAAATCGTGCTTTATTATTTGAGACTACTCACATTGAATATGTCTAAAATCAATAAGCCACCTGAACATGTCTTTGACTCTTTGTCTCAATTCAATGTTGTATACATCCTGCTCACCTGGATATCTTGTTCGAAGTTTTATTAAATACCTTAAACAATTATTTGAGACACACATTTATTTTTTTGCTTGTGGAGGTAAAATGTGAGCCTTTATTTGTTCCTCCTTTAAGTGCAATCCTAATTGTTTTTGATTGAAGCCTAGACTTTTCTCCTTTAAATACCTTAGGATGGTCTAGAATTACCTAAAACTAGAGGTCCTAAATACCTCCAGGTCCACGAGGAAAGGACGGGGAGTGCACGCACATGATATTTATAAAGGTTGCTCGAACGCTTTAGGCTATGACCAAGGGGAGGGAATTAGGTAGTAAGGATATGATGACTACAACCTAATGTCACATGTAGCCCCTCATTGAGAAGTGATTACTGAGGCATTGTGTAGGGTGACCCTGTAGGCTAACCAATCTAGGATACCTTCTTCCTAAATTCCCATCATCGTTTAAATTTTACTTTCCTTTATATATTTATCACTTGTCCAAGTCTTTTCCTTTTGATTAATTACTTGACTCATACATGTGCTTAAAAGTGCCAAAACATGCCTTTATTTACAAGTATGTGTTCAAACTATTTATTTGTTAAAAGGACCAATTAACATAAATATAAGTTCGGCCGGGACCCACCGTTGTGGACCGAGAGGGTACCTAACACCTTCCCCTCAAAGTTATTTCGAGCCCTTACCCTAATGCAAACTAGTCTAAGAGTTAATTGCTCTAGGTGACCGAATACACCATAACATGTTAGATGGCGGCTCTTCAAATACCCAAAACCCAAAAGGAAATGAGTATTACTCCCATGAACGTTGGAACCTGAACTTCTCTTCGTGGAGGGAAAAAAGGGGGAGCGACAGGATTGAGTAGGATTTGGGTGACAACTTTAGCTGTCGGGGCGATACTTTCGAACTAGTGTTGAAATACTGTTCCATCACAGTCCGGATAGCGTCAAACTCTTTAACAACGACCTTAGCCGTAAGGATGTTACTTTCGAGCTTATATCAAAGTATATCCCGTTGTAAGTCCCAATTTTAGTTCCCCTCTCTTTCTTATTTAAAATACTTTTGTCAAAATATTAACTTGTCGTTGTTCGATCAAGGTCGTACTCTTCTCTTTGGTGAAGGCCCTTGGTCTTAAGGTTGTTATTAAAATATTAACCCGTCGTTGTTCGATTATGATTAAACTCTTTCCTTCGGAGGCCCTTGCCTTTAAGGGTGTTATTAGAACTTTTGTCGAAATATTAACTTGTTGTTGTTCGATCGTGGTTGAACTTTTTCCGTTGGCAAAGGTCCTTGGCCTTAAGGGTGTTATTTCAAGCTTTTGTCGAAATATTAACCCATCGTTGTCTGATCGTGGTCGAACTCTTTCTTTTGGCGAAGGCCCTTGGACTTATGGGTGTTATTTTAAACTTTCACCGAAATATTAACCTGTCGTTGTCCGATCGTGGTTGAAATCTTTCCTTTCGCAAAGGCCCTTGGCCATAAGGGTGTTATTTCAAAATTTCATCGAAATATTAACCCATCATTATTCGATCGTGGTCGAACTCTTTCCTTTGGCGAAGGCCCTTAGCCTTAAGGTTGTTATTTGAACTTTCGTCGAAATATTAACCCGTTGTTGTTCGATTGTGGTCGAACTCCTTCATTTGGCAAAGGCCCTTGGCCTTAAGGGTGTTATTTCGAACTTTTGTCAAAATATTAACCCGTCGTTGTTTGATTGTGGTCAAAATCTTTCCTTTGGTGAATAACCTTGGCCTTAAGAGTGTTATTTTGAACTTTCATCAAAATATTAACCTATCGTTAATCCCAGCATTTCTTAGAGATTTTGGTATACTTTAGGGGAGTCCCAGTTTATTTGATCTTATTTGCATCGAAATGGGCAGTATGAGAAGCATAAAACAATGTTTCTTTGCTCACCCTCATATTATGCATATATTGGAGTTTCCATGTTTAATCTTTTCACTTTCTGATATTGAGATGTCATTGGTGGGTGGGACAATGAATTAGACTTTGACCTCAGGGATATCCCCATTGTCAACTCGGTCCCTAAGTCCTTTGGGGGACATTTTCGGGATGACTCCTAGGTGAGAGAGAGTGTGCAGTTAAAGGGGCATCATTTTCTAGAAGTTAGGTTGTGAAATGGATGATAATTTGATGTTTTGCAGTAATTTCTCATTTTTCAATTGAGATGTTTCTTTGCTCGCTCACCCGCAAGGTGCTTGCGCTCTTGTTTGAGCGAACAACAGAAGGTGGACCAATATAATATTCTCCTTATCCCGATCTGAGGAGTTGTGTAATGAGGGTGGATCTATAGCATTTTTCATTTTGCTTGGTGTTTCAATGGCTGATAGGGTGGTCGCTTCTGAATTTGGCAGTCGTATTGAGCTCTCTTTCACTCCTTTTTCGTGCCTTGGCCCCACGCAATTTTGAGCTTGCCTTGGTTGGTTCCTGGGTTGCCCGTGGTGCGGGGGAGGATGTTGGTTTTAGCTTCCGCTTGCATATAACATCATGATCTTGGTGGACGCATGAGGTTTCCTTGTTGCTCTTTTCGGTGGGTGATTATGTTTATGGTTTTTTATCTAGAAAAGAGTAGAAAATTTCACTCAGAAATTCCAACAGACGGCGTTAAATTGTTTGACCAAAAAGATATTGAAACCTTTTTAATTAAATCAATTAATGAATATAAAGAGGTAAATCTTAGTCAAGCATAGTAAATTTCAGATCTGTAAACAAATCAAAAAATGATGTATAAAATAAAATATGGACGATCAATATCATTGATGCTTTATTATTTTTTTCACCAATTGATGGGATCATCCCTTTACATAATGTATGGAAGATGTTTTTATCTTCCTTTTGCTAAGAAGTTTACGGAGGAGATGATAAAGAGAAAAAGCCCCCTTTTCTAGAAAGGTCCCCATCATTTATATAGTCACGGAATCTTCGAAATGTTCATGAGTTAATGTATCTTCATACCATGTCTGTTTTCGGCATTATTTGAATAGCGTCCTTCGACTTATCGGGTACTATGAGCACGTGATTTAGGAGCAAAACATGGCGTATTTCGCTGTCTTACTGCTTGGGAGGGACCCTAGTTGAGTCGACCATAGTGATTTGATTTTTACCAATACACTAATAAATTACAGAATAAAATGTATTAATCCTTTCTTACCACAAGCGATAACGATGGGTACTAAGGTTTCCTAGGATTAACACATTTAACTGTATGTATTTCAAACATCAAGCTTTATCAAAAGTTTAAATAGAATGAATACATTTAAGAGTGAAAAGGAACCAAAAAGAAAGAATACGTTTACGAATTACATAAAGTAAATATTAAGCAATTCATTATAGAAAATATTTGGACAAATAATAATGAAAGTGTTATAAGTAGAATTCTATTTAAGGTGAATGTATATATTTTCAAGAGATTTTAGGATTTGTTACTTGGTGGCTAAGTCACCTTTCCCCTATCAATAGAGGAGTTCTATTCCATTGTAATTAATCCCAATATCAATAAGAATTATCTCTCTACTTTTCTCTATAATGTTTTCTTCTTTTATTGTTTCATAACACGTTATCAGCAAGAGACTCTAACCAATTGAGTAGAAGCTTTGGGATTGAGCATAATGATTGTCAATTATTCAATGAACTTCCTTCATGATTAAATTCTGGATTTAAGGTAAATATTTTACTTTATTATTCTCTTTTTAATTCATGAAATTCTATAATTTATTTTATATACGAGGAAAGACAACAAAGTTTGATTATAAATTTAATGGAGTTTGTATGAAATTATAACCACATGAAGTGGTAAAATTTCTACCCCTTGCGATGATCAAATTCATGTATGACTATGGGACAAAGAAATGAAAACCAGTCCCATTGAATTTGTTTCACATTCCGTTAAGAGAATGTTGTAGCAATATGTAATAAGTCTAAAAGAAGATAAAATCATTACCATGAAGTTATCAATGAATGTGGACGTGGCAATAGACAAAATTATAATCATCATCATTGTGGTAATGAGAATAATAAGGATTCTCAAAATAGTCTTTTACTCTGTGAACGTAATGTTTGTCATCGATTTGACATAAGATTTTGTAAAGCGCATATAGATGATTATGGTCCATTCATGATTATGTGACGACATGTGATTTATGAATACATATTCATTTTTCAAAGAATGTGAACGTGCTAGTGGTAGTGAATATACCACACTCACTTGTCATGACCCAAACCCCGATCCGCTCGTGATGGCGCCTCTCTTGAAGACAAGGCCAGCCAACTAACATATCTCACCTTTTTAAAATAGTTACATAGTTATAAGCAGTTTAAGTATGAATGGATAACCATAAACTAAGCAAAAGATTTTTATAATATGCAGAAAACAGCCCGATACTGAAGTGTCACAAGTCACGAGCATCTATTAGAGTATAAATACAATTATGAGGTTTAAAATATACAAAATAGGACTGATGAGCAAAAAGGGAGAAAAGCGGCGCTGCGAACGCTGGCAACCACCTTGATAAACACCGATAACTCTGCCTTCGATTAGCTAAAATCCATTACTGGGTGTATAAATACCTGTATTTGCACACAAGGTACAGGGAGTAAAGTGAGTACTCCAACTCAGTGAGTAATAAAGGTAAATAACAACTGTGCGGTAATAAATCACGTAAAGCTAGTCAACATGTTGTGTAGAAGCAGTGTAAAACCCTTTTGAAAACATCTCAACTCAGTTTAAACCTCTTTAGAAAATAACTATTTCAACAGTTACGCAATCGAATGCAAAAAAAATAGTTAGTGCCGATAAGCACAGAAAATTTGTTCCTCGGGCACAAATACCACAGTATAACAGGTAAAATGACAAGTAAATATGAAAGATGGACATATAAATGTTCACCCCTTGAGCAATCTCTCAGAACAGTACCAGCCCCTCGGGCTCACTCTTAGAATAATATTAGCCCCTCGAGCTCACTCTCAGATCACAATGGGTACTCGCGCTCACTGGGGGTGTGCAGACTCCGGAGGGTCCCCTTACGGCCCAAGCATAATATCAAGCCATCTTATGGCATCAACTCTCGGCTTCCGCCTCACATCACTCAAGCAACCTCGTGGCGTATAAATGTATCTCAGGCCCTCGACCTCATATCACTTAGTATATCTTCACATCTGGCCCTCGGTCGCACTCAGTCTGAAAAAATTATCACAAGCCTCTCGGGCATTAGTAAAATAGTAGTTCTCAGCCCAAAACATCATTTAGAAATATCATTTAATCTCAAAACTGAGTAAAAGAATCTGACATGTAAAACAGTGGAAAACAACAGGACTGAGTTCAAGTAATAATCAATACAGTGAGGAAATAGTGATAGCAATCCCCCGAAAGGTTCAAATAGTTGGCCCGAAGCCCAAATATGGCAATCAACCCAAATCATGATGATAACAAATAAGTTCTAGTCAAATACGCGATAAAATCATCAATCGGGACTGACCAAGTCACAATCCCTAATAGTAAACGATCCCACGGTCATCATCAAGTGCATGTCTCACCTCAATATAGCACTACGATGTGCAATTCGGGATTCCAAACCCTCATAGCATCATTTACAATTATTACTCACCTCCAACCGGTGAAATCTCTAGCTCGCGACCACTTTACCCCTCAAATCGTCCTCCACGCGTGTCAAATCTATCCAAAAATCAGAACAAATACATCACAATGTGCTAAGGGAACAAAATCCAACGAAAACAATCAATATCAGGCACAAATTCCGAAATTATCAAAACTTAAGCTCCGGGCCCACTTCTCGAAACTCAAATTTTTTTTACATCAACGAGTTCCTTATCCTCCCATGAGTTCATACATACCAAAAGTTCTTAAATCCGATCCCAGATGGTCCTTCAAATCCCAATTGAAAAGTCCAAAAATCCCAAGCCCTAATTCTTCCATTTTTAGCTTAAGTTCCATGAGTTTCTAGGTAGATTTCATAATAGAAACGAGTTTTAAGTTTAAAAATATAACCTCTAATCGATTCTCTTTGAATCCCTATTTAATTTCCTTCAAGAATCTCTCAAAATGATCAACAATGGGGGAATGAGCCATAAAAATCAGGATGAAGTGACTTAAAACGTTCTGCCCAGGTCTGAGCCTTCCTTCTTCGTGATTGCGATCAACACCTCGCAATCGCGACGCACAAAATCGCATTGATCAATAATTTCCTTACACAAACGGGGAGTACGATATGCGAACGTGATGCCCATTCCGCTTAAAACTTCGCGAACGTGGATCCTTCACGCGAACGCGTTGAATAAAATTGCCTTAGACCAATCTGACTACAATCCTTCTTCACGGTCGCGTATAACACTCGCGAACATGATGAGATCCCTTCTATCGCCTTTGAGAACGCGTCCTAGACCCTCACAAACGCATAGCTCACAGAACTTAGCCCTTCGCGAATGCGAAGGCCAAAATACCTACAACTGCTGGGCTGATTTTTCTACATTCCTCAAACTCAAAAATGGTCCGATTGACCACCCGAAACTCACCCGAGGCCCCATGACCTCAACCAAAAGAATCAATATATCCTATAACCTTATTCAAACTTGTTCCAATCATCAAAACATCTCAAACAACATCAAATTACCCAAAACTCATTGAATTCAAGCCTAAGTTTTCCAAAAACTTCCGAAATACACTTTCGATCAAAAACCCGACCAAACACATCCAAATGACCTAAAATTTTACACACACATCCCAAATGACATATGAGGCTATTGCAACTCCTGAAATTCCATTCCGATTCCTTATATTAAAATCTCACCTATCAACCGGGAATCGCCAAAAATATTAACTTCGCCAATTCAAGCCAAAACCAATTACGATCACGTTCCTAAGTCATAAATCACCCAATGGAACTAACCATATCATAAAAATTCCGATCCGAGATCTTATACAAATAAGTCAAATCTTGGTCAAACCTTTCCAATTTCAAGCTACAATTAAGAACTGCTCCTTCAAATTCATTCTGATTTCTGCAAAAACCAAAACCAATGATTTACCTCAGTCATAATACATCACACGGGAAAGTCATGCCCGAGAACTGGAGATCAAAGTGCAAAAGCTCAAAACGACCGGTCGGGTCGCTACATCACCTCTAGAAGGAGGTTTGAGATAATATTTGAAAATAATGTCATTATTATGGCATGAGTGATCATTGGTCACGTACATATTATACGCCAAAATATTTTGGCAATATGATTATTAAAGAACAACAATAATGCAAGAAACATATCTTGCATATAATTTTGACCATAACTATAATGGTATAACTTTCTCCGTAAAAGAGATATATGACCATATGGATGTTGATGAATATGTGGCGTACAAATTAATTAAGAGCTCTGGGAGAGCAATTATTACTATTTTGGAGGAATAAAATTGATTATTAATAAGATATTACGTTGTAGTAAGTCTCAAAGAACTTATATAGTTTCTAAAATATTCGCGAAAGCGGTTGGTTATTTTGAAACTATAAATAATGGAAAGATTAATATTTTCTATTACTACATCTTGTAGCGGGGTAATATGTACGCTTTATTCACCAGTTTGTACTACAAAAATAAAAGAATACCATAATAAAGTGGAATTTATTGATATAAAAAACTCATATCATAATAGACTTAGAGTTTATTGTTAATTGCACATGTCATGGTATAAACCTAAAGTTTATCAATATTGATAATTTATTCAGTTGGCATAATTGGTTTGGACATGTTAAATTAAGTATGATGCGCAAAAATAAAAGAGAATTCACATGGATAAATATTAAAGAATTAGATAGTTCTTTACGAACCCTATTATGTGATGTTCTCATTAATTAATAGACCAACTAAAATTGAGATTGAATCCATGGATGCTGAAAATATCAAAGGTGAACATGAGCTCGTTTACCTGTCATGTATACCATATAAGATGCATCTATGAGATGGTTACATGTGCGATTATTATTAACCCGCAACTTGGTGTTTGTGAATGTAACTTGCTCAATAATTTAATTTAGAGCATAATTTCAGGATTTTCTATTCAAGATAGTGTATCTTGATAGTTGGTGTACATCACAGTTCGTTTAGCAATATAATTTATTGGGTGCCTCCACTTATAGCTAAACAATTGCTTATGAGTACTAAGTTATCTATATCAGTTTGATATAGGCTATATACCAAAATATATTATTTTCTCCCCTTACAAGTGGTTCATGGTCAGAAAATAAATAATTTCATCTTATTATTATTGATATTTGGGGTATAGTTTGATTAATATCATAGGGCACAATGATGAGTTTCCATAGTTGAAGAAGCGAGTTAGTTTTTCTAACATGAGGGGAAACATGATAACAGTTGAGAAAAGTTACATGGAATATATTATTATTTATACATCTAGATCCTTGAATAAGATAATATGAACTTGAAGTTCATAAAAAGAACATTTATGTGCAACAATATTGCAAAGTATGCTACACGTATTTGCTGACCCAAAGAAAGTAACTATATTCTTACTGCAAATGCTCCTATTAGAATAAGTTTTAGAAGGACAAAGTCTATGGTACACTTAAATCCTATAGAAAAATCGGTTTCAAATAAAACTTCTTGATATAAAAGATGATCAAATGATCATAATAAATGAGGCAAGTGATCTAGAAGATCACATGACATAAAACTTCATATAATCTCATGAGATATTCAGGTACCTGAATATATGAATGAAGAGATCTATATATTATGCCTTTATGAAAAATAAAGAGGTTAAAATCGATATAAAATGTTTGTCGACGACATCTATAATAACACTAAATATATATGAGGCTCTTAAGTCTGGAGAAACTATACAAGTAGCAATTAGTTTCCAATAAAAGATATGTAGTTTTGGACCTGTAGTTCAAACACTTGAAAGTATAAAGTCAATGGTATGTGCAATCAATTTTTGATGTCTTATTTGTCTAACATGATATGAAAACTTGATATGTATCTAACTAAAGTCTGTTGTATGACTAATATGACAATTCTTGAAGGATTTAAATCGCTTAAAGCATATACAATTCTTAGTCATGAAGTACCATATTCTAAATATAATTTATGCATATATGTGTATATATATATATATATATATATATATATATATATATATATATATATATATAAGCATGATAATATGATAGCAAGAGTTTTTACCCATATGTGAAGATATTGAAATGATGATTCCAACAAGATCATATGAAGACTATACATCCATCGGGAGATGATGATTTCAAGGTAAAACAAATTCGTTAAAATTAATATGACTAGTTTGTTTATCAAATATCTACCAACGACTTTTTGAAGATGGTACACAAGATTGGAATGCGAAAGCTTAAAGATGTGTTTTACTCTTTTTCCCTTATAAGGTTTTGTCTCACTGTGTTTTCCTTGCAAGGTTTTTAATGAGGCAACTGAAAGGCGTATTGTTAGAAACGTGTACTATTTTTCTTTTCTAGAATTTTTTCCCATTGGATTTTATTTTAGTTAAGGTTTTAATGAGTCACATTATCTTTCTAGAGTTTGTTACTTGGTGTCTATATTTTAGAGAGATTCTAGGTTTGTTACTTGGTGGCTAAGTCACTTTTCTCCTATAAATAAAGGGTTCTATTCCATTGTAATTCATCCCAAATCAATAAAAATTCTCTCTCTACTTTTCTTTGCAATATTTATCTTATTCTTTTATTGTTTCATAACAGAAAGAAGAATTTGTTTGACTTATGTTTCAAGTTATAGTGAATTAATGATAGATACTATTAGCTTGTTTGGCCAAGCTTTTCCAATCCCAGAAGCACTTTAAAAAAGTATTTTTTTCAAAGTTGAAATGTTTTGCCAAGTTTTTGGAAGGAAAAAAATATATTTTTGAGGAGAAGCAGAAGCAGTTTTGAAGAAGCAGAAAAAAGTAGTTTCTCTCCACAAGCATATTTGAGAAAAATACTTAGAATCCGTTTTCAAAAGCTTGGTCAAACAGTAATTGTTGCTCATAGTACTTTTCAAATAAGTTAGCCAAACACTACTGCCTCTCACCAAAAATACTTTTGAGAAAAAATATTTTTTAAAATAAGTTGATTTTTATAGCTTGGCCAATCAGACTATATATCTCATTCTCTCCAAATTTCTTCATAAGTCTCTAACTCATTTCTCCATTTTAGTGATGTCCCCGGCTAATAATCAGAGGACTTAAAGCTTTGTTTGGCCAAAATTTTAAAATTAATTTATTTTAAAAGTATTTTTGAAAAAAGTACTTTTGATGAGTTGATTAATTAATTTAAAAAAATATATTTGAGAAGTAATTAGTGTTTGATCAATCTTTTAAAAAATATTTTTAAGTTTATTTTTCTCAAGTTACTTTTAAAAATGCTTTTAAGAAAAAGCTCTTATACTGTTTCTCAAAAAATATTTCTGCTTCTATTCAAAATATTTTTTTTACTTCTAAAACTTTAGCCAAATATAAAATTTTTAGAGAAAAGCACTTTTGATCATAAAAATACTACTTTTGACCCACAAGAATTGCTCAAACTAGCTATTAATTTGCACTCCTCGTCTCCAAAGCACAAGAAACGACAATTAATCCCTCCAAAATTCTTGTTGTGCTCTCTGTCGGCTTTCTAATGAAAATATAAATTCTCTTTTTTCCAACAAAAAAAACAACATAATTTCTCTTTTTTGTCAAATAACATCCATCATATTATACGAAATGAATTACTTTAAACAACCACCATAATTCTGGCTCAAGCTCAATAGCAGTTTGGATCAGTTAGATAAACAGTTACTATTTTTGTCATTTTATTAGACCCTTCTTAATCTAATATTCAATAATTTAAGTTTCAAACCATAAATATTCTTTACATTTCTACATTTTTTGTGACAACATGTTGAAACTTTAATCTCAACTACTTAGTGTCTGCACAATCTGTGTCTTCTAGCGTGTTCTATTTTTCTCTAAATTATATTTTTCTTTAAATTGCGATTACTTCCGTTCCTTCAAATCAGGACTTCATGTGGTCCTTATAATGTTTTAAAAGGTGGGACTGTCACCATCCGAATTTTTCATTCTCGAGAGTCATGATAACATTTACTCGTAAACAAACTACGAACTTAAGATCTTTAAACTCTTTTATTCTAAACTTCCTTTTTAACCAATTAATAACAAGTGATAAACGTTTGAATAACAACGAGATATGATATTTAACGGAAGACTTAGATAAAATAAACCAAAATGATAAGATAATCCACATATGCCTCTACCCAAAAACTGATGTCACATCATTCACGGACTACTAAGATTTATTACATACAACCGTTTGAAGAAAGTAACATTGACTGTCTCGAATACAAGAGATAACAGAACATAAATAAAGATAGAGGAGACATTAGGCCTGCGGACGCCTGCAAGGCTACCTCGGTGTCTTGGTGGACTGAAGCTGGCTCCCGAGCTACTGCTGCTGTCCGGTACGTGGATCGGTGCAAAGGAGCACAGAGTGTAGTATCAGTACAATCGATCCCATGTGCTGATAAGTGTCTGGCCTAACTCCGGCAAGATAGTGACGATGTTAGGACCAGACTCCAGATAAACCTATACAATAGTATAATATATGACGAAAAATAAACAAGAATAAACAGTTTTAATGGAGGGGCACATGCTTCGGGGAAACATCTCAAATCCAACAGAAATTAAATAGAGTATAGAAAGACAGTTCAATATCTACAACATCGCAATAATACTACCATTGCAGCATGCAACCCGATCGCTTATCATTTAACATTGTTGTGGCATGCAACCCGATCCCCCTCCCCCCTCTCCCCCCCCCCCCACACACACATATATGTATATATATATATATATATATATATAAATATATATATATATATATATATATATATATATATATATGTAACACAATTGCGGCGTACAACCTGATCCAATATAATATCTGTTGCGGCGTGCAACCCGATCCAATATATTATCTGTTGCGGCGTGCAACCCGATCCAATATATCATCTGTTGCGACATGCAACAAAATCCTATATATTATCTATTGCGGCGTGTAACCCGATCCAATATATTATTTGTTGTGGCGTGTAACCCGATCAAATATATTATCTGTTGCGGCATGCAACCCGATCCTCATTTATATAATAATACTGTTGCGGCGCGCAATCCGTTCTATATATGATATCAACAGTAATTTTAATAACAGTCTCGACAAGGGATCAACAATAAACTAGACCATCCTGGCAAGGGAATTTACAAGTACATATACGTCCCGGCAAGGGAAAATCAGCTATAACCAATCTCAACTCAACTCCTACTTATTTCAGTTATCACCATTTCTCAATCAAAAGTAACTTCCACGAAAATAAACCAAGTCTTTACTCATTATCAAGAATTCATCTACTAAAGCATTCGTAGATTCATTTAAGAATATAACAAGTATCAATTTAGTACTCATAGTCATGCTCGACACAAACGTATAGATACTCATCACCATGCCTATACGTCGTACTCAACAAGAAGCAAGTAGCAAATAGGACTCAACTCCTAATCCCTCAAGCTAGGGTTAGACTGAGCACTTACCCCGATGCCTTGAACACAAACTGAAGTTTCAATTATAGCTTTTTCCCTTGACTCCAATGCCAATTCGCTCGTATCTAGCCACAAGTTACTTGATTACATCAATAAATGCTAAATGAATCAATTTGAATGCATGAAAATGAGTTTTTCAAAGTTTTACCCCAAAAAGGTCAAAATTGCCCCCAGACCCACGTGGTCAAAACCCAAGATCTGAATCAAAAATTGATTACCCATTCCTCTACGAACTCAAATATATAATTTGTTTTGAAATCGGACCTCAAATCGAGGTCCAAATTCCAATTTTAAAAAAACCTAAGTTTTACCCAAAACACCTACTTTTCACCATGAAAATCATTGATTTGGAGTTGAAATAATGTTAAAAAATATTAATGATTGAACAAGACTAGTTAAAAATGACTTACAATTGATTTGGATAAGAAAGGTCATTTGAAAAATCGTCTCTTGTGTTTTTAGGGTTTTAAAAAATAA
This sequence comes from Nicotiana benthamiana, assembly GCA_034376525.1. NCBI lineage: Eukaryota > Viridiplantae > Streptophyta > Magnoliopsida > Solanales > Solanaceae > Nicotiana > Nicotiana benthamiana. The sequence goes on along the minus strand of CM067332.1, from coordinate 29,020,807 downwards.
ATAATAACTGAAAATCCCGTCTATTTATACATCTGAATGACCCCATGTACGGACCTTACAAAACCGATCACCGCCTCACATCCAGGGAACCTGAGGGCCTCTGACACTGTGAAGACCGTACAAAATGGAGTGCCGTCGCACAACACCCACCGCGCACCGCACAAAGGTGACCGCGGACCGCGCTGGCTGCAATATCTGTGTTATTAAGCCTAAGACCTTCCGGAACCTACCCGAAACTCACCGAGCCCTCGGGGCTCCTAACCAAACATACGTACTAACTCAACAACAATATACGACCCCCTATGAAGACCGCACAAAATCGATCGCAGCCACACCAACCCAAGGAACCTGAGGGCCTGTGACACTGTGCGGATCACACAAAATGGAGTTCGGCCGCACAACACCCACCGCGCATTGCACAAAGGTGATCAGGGACCGTGTTGGCCCCTTCTCTGCGCACCGTAGAAAGGAGACCGCGGACCATGCTGGAGGGTTCAGAGAACTGAGATTGCTCTAAATACTGCAATATCTGTGTTATTAAGCCTAAGACCTTTTGGAACCTACCCGAAACTCACCCGAGCCCTCGGAGCTCCTATCCAAATATACATGCTAACTCAACAACATTATTCAAACCTATCCGTGCGATCAAGTTGCCAAAATAACCTCAATTACAATGAATCAAACCTCAAAATCAAGATTTTTTCTCAAACTTCATCAAGTACCAAATTTAGCAATTCAAGTACGAATCACGTCAAACGATGTCCGTTTTTCACCAAATTTCACATAAATATTTTAAATCATATGTAAAACATGTACTGGGCGTCGGAACCAAAATACGGGCTCGATACCATCACTTTCTAATCATATTTCATTTTCAAATTTCCTTAAACAATTTCAAAAAATAATTTCACTTAAAAATTTATTTCTCGGGCTTGAGACCTAAGAACTCGATTCCGGACAAACGTCCATGTCTCATATTTTCTTATGGACCTTCAAGGACTATCGGATCACAGTGCCGAGTCTGTTTACCTAAAATATTGATCGAAGTCAAATTTACTTATGTTATAATCAAAACTTAGCATTTTCACAAATTTTCATATTTAAGTTTTTCGGCTACACACCCAGACAACGCACACAAATTGAAGTGATGAAAAATGAGGTTTTCAAGATTTCGGAGACACAGAATTCAATTAAAAGTAGGTGATGACCCTTTGGATCGTCACAGGGACATGGGACATGGCGCTTTACTTGACGTAGGGCGAAGAGTAAGCTCCGAAATATGAGTGTAAGCCTCATAATTCTTTAAATTTTTAATGTCTAAATTAATAAAATAGCATAATAAGCATAATATAAAATATATTAAAAGAATAAGAAAGTTGAAAAGAATTAAAAAACTCAAAAAAATAAAATATTTAGCATTTTTTTTAATAAGCGATGTAATACTGTTAAAGTTACTATATAAAAACCAGTTGTATCGTTTTATCTTTCAAATAATTAAAAGATCACAATATTTTTTAAAATATTATCAATCTATATAGTTTATCTCTCTAAAATTAATGATCATTAAAGTCCATCAATATTGTAATATAAAATATTGCTTCTCGTGAGTAAATATAAAATTAACTGCTACTCGCTTGAACTATTGCTATTAGCTAAGCAATCTTTTCTTTGTGTTTAACCGGGGTTAAGAACAACCAAAGCAAAGAGAGGAAAGAACTATAAGGAAACTGATTTACTCGCTTTCAAGAACTTATAAGATTTACAGCTTATTCTCCTTTCGACAGCTTTTTAGGTTCATTAAATTCTGTGGGTGGTGTAGCTACCGTATTTCAAATAGCAAAATAATAAAAATTTGATAATTTTGGATGCATGGAGCTAAAATATGAATATCTATAGTAAGAGCAGATGTAAATTTTGGATAAATAAATAATAGTCACTCTCCAATAATTAGTCAATATGTAATACTATGACTCATTATTTTGAGTTACTCTCAGTCTTCATATTTATGTGGACGAATAAATCTTTAAGCATTGATTTGTTAAAGACTTTTAAGTGTTAACAATGCTAATTAGGGAATTTGTCACATGATTTGCTCAAAGGACTATTAGGCGAGCCCCAAGCGGGAGCGTTAGACGTGTGTTAGGCACACAATCGCAAGCCTCATAGAACTAGGCTCCACATGTGAACCTCAAAGTATTTTGATAGTGTCCCCTATCGAAACGTGTCCTAAAAAAGTGAGTGATTTTATTTTGTATCTCGCACAACATACACTACTTGTGTGAGACCTCTTTTTATCTCACATATTTGTGGGCCCATATCTTATATATCTGGATCCACAAAACTTTGGGACCACACAACTGTGAGTTAAAAAAGATTCCTCATGCAACTAGTGTCAGTTGAGGGAAGCACAAAATAAATTTTTCTAAGAAAGCCTTTTAGGGAATCTCCAAACTTTACCCCATTTGTGGTCCCCAAAATGGGAATTTTTCCATTTTGGGGATAACTTACTTCAACCATGTCACAACCTGGAGTTTCCACCGTTGGGAGTCATGATGGCGCCTACTCGCGGAAGCTAGTCAAGCCATAATCCTTGGAAATCATTACCCCTTTCATTTTTGTTCATTTTATACCAATTATATTAGCAATGAATAAGTATTTGAAGAACAGAGGAAATTAAAATTAGCGGATGTCTTAGATGAATATAAAAGCAAATGTCTAGAAAGCCAATACAAGTCTCTACCTAGCACCTGGTGTCACAACATACACAAACTACTAAGAGTACTAAATACAATTGTCTGAAAGAAATAAAACAATATTTGTCTCGAATACATGAGATAACAGAATGAAATATAAAATAGAGGAGATGTCGGGCCTGCAAACGCCTGCATGGCTACCTCAGAGTCTCCATGGACTGAAGGCTAGCTCCTAAACTAATGTTGTTGCCTAAATGCTGCTCTGGTATTTGCACATAAGTGCAGAGTGTAGCGTCAGCACAACTGATCCTATGTATTGGTAAGTATCTGGCCTAACCCCAGCGAGGTACTGACGAGGCTAGGACCAAACTCCAGATAAACCTTTGCAGTTATATAATATATATGGCGGAAAAGCAAACAAGTAATAAGCAATTAAAGCTGGGCAAGGGGAACATGTTGTGGGGGTGGCAGATAAATAAAATATCAAGAACAATAAGAAAAATTGTAATTTAATTTCTAACATGGATAAAGAGAAGTAAAGACAACTTTCACTTTCAGTTTCAATTTTGTTGCAGACGTGCAACCCGATCCCATTTCTCATATCTCGTGGTGGGCGTACCACCCGCTCCCATTTTATCATATCTCGTGGAAGGCGTACCACCCGATCCCATTCATTGTATCTCATGGTAGGCGTACTACCCGCTCCCATTTTATTATATCTCGTGGTAGGCGTACCACCTGCTCCTATTTTATTATATCTCATGGTAGTCGTACCACCCGCTCCTGTTTTATTATATCTCATGGTAGGCGTACCACTCGCTCCCATTTTATTATATCTCGTGGTAGGCATACCACCCGATCCTATTTCATCATATCTCGTAGTAGGCGTACCACCCGATCCCATTTCATGTTATCGCATAATCACAAGAAATCCCGGCAAGGGAACAAATAATATAATAACTTTCCTGCAAAGGAACAACAATATTGAAACAATCATCCCGGCAAGGGAGAATTAGTTATAACCAACCTTAACTCATCTTGATTAATGAAAATGCTCAATCATAAATAGGACTAAGGGGATAAATAAATCTTCGCTCGATAAGGTAGATCATTAGTTAAGGCATATGTAATGTCATTTAAGAATACAACAACTTTCATTTAAGACTCACGGTCATGCTTAATACAAACGTATAATACCTGTCACCATGCCTATACGTCGTACTCAATAAGGAGTAAATAGCACATATGACTCAACTCCTAATCCCTCAAGCTAAGATTAGACCGAACACTTACCTTGATACCTTCAACACTTCTCAAGTCTCAATTATAGCCTTGCCCTTCGATTCCAAGGCAATTCGTTCGTATCAATCACCAAGTTACTTGATTACATCAATAAACACTAAATGAATAATTCCCAATGCATGAAAATGAGTTTTCCAAAGTTTTACCCAAAAAGTCAAAAACCGCCTCGGGCTCGCATGGTCAAAACTCGAGTTTCGAACCAGAACCCGATTATCTATTCCCCTATGAACTCAAATATATAATTTATTTTGAAATCGAACCTCAAGTTGAGGTCCAAATCCCCAATTTTTGAAAAATCTAAGTTTTACCGAAAACACCCAATTCCCCCATGAAAATCTTTGATTTTAAGTAGAAATCATGTTAAAATATGTTAATGATTAAAGAAAACTAGTTAAAAATAACTTACAATTGATTTGGAGAAGAAAGGTTGCTTGAAAATTCGTCTATTATATTTTTAGGGTTTTGAAAAATAAAAAATAAGTGAAATTCTCATCTATTTATACCACTGGCAGACCCTCTGTGTGGACTGCACTAAATGGACCGCGGTCGCACAGGCTACCTAAAGACCTACAGTTCAACACACTGTGCGGAGTGCACAAAGGCGACCGCGACCGCACAGCCTCCACCGCGGACCGTACATAGGCGACTGCGGCTGCGCTGGCCCCTCCGCGGTCGAACGCAATTTCTTGCAAATCGCACAAGTGGTTCATGAACCTGCAACTTCCTGAACCTGCAACATCTGGTTTCTAAGTCTAAGGCATCCCGAAACCTTCCCAAAACTCACCCGAGCCCTCGAAACTCCAACCTAAATATACACGCAACTTCAAAAATATTCTACAAACACATTCGTGTAATTAAATCACCAAAATAACAATCACGAACATCGAATAAATCTCAAGATCACCGAAGTTTCTCAAAACTCGTTTAAACATCAAATTTCCCAATTAGGGTCCGGATCACGTCAACCGACATCCTATTTTAACCAAATTTCACAGGAATGACTTAAGTCATATATAAGGCCTATACCGAGTGCCGGAACCAAAATACGGCCTGATACCTTCGCTTTCTAATTACATTTCATTTCCAATTTTCTTAGACATTTTAGAAACATAATTTCCTTTAAAAATTTATTTCTCGGGCTTGGGACCTCAGAATTCAATTCCATGCATATGCCCAAGTCCCATATTTTCTTATGGACCCTCCAGGACTATCAAATCATGGGTCAGAGTCTGTTTGCCCAAAATATTGAGCAAAGTCAAATCTATTAATTTTAACATCAAAACTTAGCAAATTTTTCATAGAATTTAATATTTAAGCTTTGTGGCTATGCGCCTGGACTGCGCATGCAAAATGAAGCAACTCTAAATAAGGTTTTCAAAGCCTCGGGGATACAAAATTCAATTAAAACAGGTGATGACCCTTTGGATCGTCACGTTCTCCACCTCTTAAAAAACCATTCATCCTCGAACGGACAGAAGAAGGAAGTACCTGAGTCGGGAAAAATATGGGGATAACAGCTACGTAAATCAGACTCGGAATCCTAGGTCGATGCTTCAGGAGGCTGACCTCTCCACTAAACACGAACATAAGGGAAACTCTTGGATCTTAACTGGAAATCCTGCCGGTCTAGAATAGCTAATCGGCTCCTCCTCATAAGTCAAGTCCTTGTCCAACTGGACAGTGTTGAAATCTAACACGTGTGATGGATCGTTGTGATATTTCCGGCGCATGGACACAAGAAACACTGGATGCACGGCTGACAAGATCGGTGACAATGCAAGTCTATAAGCCACCTCTCCTACTCGATCAAGAATCTCAAATGGACCAATGAACCTAGGGCTAAGCTTGCCCTTCTTCCCAAGTCTCATCATTCCCTTCATAGGCGACACTCAGAGCAACACCCGCTCACCAACCATAAATGCCACATTTCAAACCTTGCGGTCTGCATAGCTTTTTTTCCTGGACTGAGCTGTACGAAGCCTATCCTGAATGGTCCTAACCTTGTCCAAGGCCTCCTGAACCATATCCATACCCGACAACCGAGCCTCTCCCAGCTTAAACCATCCAACCGGAGATCGACATCGCCTACCATATAAAGCCTCATAAGGAGACATCTGGATGCTCGACTGGTAGCTGTTGTTGTAGGAAAACTCTGCTAAAGGAAAAAACTGATCCCACGAACCTCCAAAGTCAATAACATAAGCACAGAGCATATCCTCCAAAAATTGAATAGTCCGCTCGGACTGACCATCTATCTAGGGATGAAATGCTATACTCAACTTAATCTGAGTGCCAACTCTCGCTGAACTGCTCTCTTGAAATGTGAGGTAAACTGCATACCTCGGTCCGAAATGATAGACACGGGCACACCATGAAGACGAACAATCTCTTGAATGTAAATCTTAGCTAGCCTCTCTGATGAATAAGAGATTGCCATAGGAATGAAATGCACTGACTTGGTCATCCTATCAACAATGACCCAAACTGCGTCGAACTTCTTCCGAGTCGGCGGAAGCCCAGTAACAAAGTCCATAGTGATCCACTCCCACTTCCACTCGAGAAGCTCAATCCTCTGAAACAATCCACCAGTCCTCTAATGCTTATACTTAACGTGCTGACAATTCAAACACCGAGCCATATATGCCACAATATATGTCTTCATTCTACGCCACCATTAATGCTGCCGCAAATCCTAATACATCTTCGCGGTGCCAAGATGAATATAATACTGGGAACTATGGGCCAACTCTAAAATAAACTCTCTAAGCCCATCCACATTAGGCACATAAACTTGACCATACAATCTCTAAACTCCATCATCATCTAAGATAACCTGCTTGGCACCTCCACGTTGCACCGTGTCTCTAAGGATACACAAATAGGGATTATCAAACTGCTGATCACAAATATACACCAATAATGAAGGACGAGCAACCTTTCAAGCTAAAACTCGACTAGGCTCAGAAATATCCAATCTCACAAATCTATTGGCCAAAGCCTGAACATCCAAAGCAAGCGGCCTCTCACTGACCGGAATGTAAGCAAGACTGCCCATACTGGCTGACTTCCTACTCAACGCATCGGCCACCACATTCGCCTTCCCTAGATGATACAAAATGGTGATATCATAATCCTTCAACAACTCCAACAACCTCTTCCGCCTCAAATTCAACTCCTTTTGCTTGAACAAGTACCAAAGATTTTTGTGGTCAGTGAACACCTCACATGCCATACAGATAGTGCTTCCAAATCTTCTGTGTGTGGGCAATGGCTGCTAGCTCTAGGTCATGAACAGGATAGTTCTTCTCATGGATCTTCAATTGTCGCGAAGCATAGGTAATGACATTGACATCCTGCATCAACACTGCACCAAGCCCAGTACGAGAAGCATCACAATAAGACCCAGAACTTGTGGGCAAAACCAACACCAATGCCATAGTCAGAGCTTCCTTGAGCCTCTGAAAGATCGCCTCACACTCATCCAACCATCTGAGCTGGGCATCCTTCTGGGTCAATCTGGTCATCGAGGCTGCGATAGATGCGAACCCCTCTACGAACCGACAATTCTAACATGCCAATCCCAAGAAACTCCGAATCTCTGTAGCTGATACTAGTCTAGGACAGTCCTTGACTGCCTCAATCTTCTTTGGATCAACCTGAATACCCTCTTGTAATATGACATGACCCATGAATGCTACTGAACTCAATCAGAACTGACACTTCAAAATTTAGCATAAAGCTGACATCTCTCAAAGTCTGAAGAACCACCCTGAGATGCTGCTCGTGCTCCTCCCAGCTAGGGGAATATATCAAAATATCATCAATAAAGATTATCACGAACGAATGCAAATAAGTCCTAAACACTCGGTTCATCAAATCCATAAAAGCTCTGGGGCATTTGTCAACCCGAATGAGATAACCAAGAACTCATAATGCCCGTATCGAGTGAAGAAACCTGTCTTAGGGACATCGAAAGCCCTAATCCTCTACTGATGGTAGCCAGATCTCAAGTCAATCTTGGAAAATACCTTGGCACCCTGAAGCTGATCGAACAAATCATCAATCCTCGGCAACGTATATTTATTCTTGATTGTTACCTTGTTCAACTGCCGGTAATCAATGCACATTCTCATCGATCCATCATTTTTCTTAACGAACAACATCGGTGCACCCTAAGGTGATACATTGGGTCTAATGAAACGCTTCTCAAGAAAATCCTGCAACTATTCCTTTAACTCTTTCAACTCATGCAGGGCCATACGATATGGCCGGATAGAAATGAGCTGGGTGCCCGGAGCCACGTCAATACAAAAGTCAATATCCCTGTCGGGCGGTATACCCGGCAGGTCTGAAGGAAAAATATCAGGGAACTCACGAATAAAAGGAACATAATCAACATAGGGGACCTCGGCACTAGAATCACGAACGTATACCAAATAGGCCAAACACCGTTTCTTGACCATATGACGAGCCTTCACATAAGAGATAATGCTTCGGGTCAAATGACTAAGAGTCCCTCTCCAGTCTAAACGAGGCATACCCAGTAAAGCTAAGGTCACAGTCTTGGCATAACAGTCCAAGATGGCGTAGTAAAGTGATAACCAGTCCATCTCCAATATGAAATCAAAGTCAACCATGTCTAAAAGTAACAAATCTACACGAGTCTCAAGATCACCAATCACCACAATACAAGAACGATGGACTCGATCGACCATAATAGAATCACCCACAGGAGTAGACACATAAACAGGAACACCAAATGCATCACTAGGCAAGACTAAGTACTGGGCAAAATAAGATGACACATACGAATACATAGACCCTGGATCAAACAACACCAAAGCACCTTTATCACAAACCAGAACCATACCTGTAATAAATGCATCTGAAGCCTCAGCCTCGGCCTGTCCTGAAGAGCATAACAACAGGGATGGGGCCCACCACTCTGATCTACCTCTCTAGGATGGCCTGCTGCTGGCTGGCCTCCACATATGGCGGCCTGAGATCCACCTCTAGGACCTATACCTCTACCTTTAGCACATCTACCCCCACCTCTAGCTGGGTGGGTGGGTTGTGGAACATTTGGTGCATATACCATAGCACGAGAACCCTAGTTCGGAGAATTGCTCGAAGCTTAAAGGCAATACCTAGCAATGTGCCCCATTTCACCACAAGTAAAACAAGCCCTCGACTGTCGGCCCTGGAAAATCTAAAGCGGTGGTGCACTGATAGGTGCTAGTGGTTCACTGAAGGACTACTAATCGAGATACTGTATCTGAAGACCACAATTACCTGAAATACCATGAGAAACCTAAATAGCTGACTAAAAGGGCCTAGGGGAATAGCCTCTACCACGTGAATCTCTACCTCCAGACGAGGTACCACTAAATGTACCTGAATGACGGGGCCTCTTGTTCGACCCATGACCACCTTCCTATGACAGAACCATCTCAACTCTAGGGGCTGCCTCCTAAAAAGTGATCTCACTCCCGGCCTCTCTAGCCATCTGGAGACGAATCGATTGGATGATTCCATCAATAAACCGTCTCACTCTCTCTCTCTCAGTGGAAAGTACAACAAGAGCATGGCGAGCTAAATCAACGAATCTGGTCTCATACTGGGTGACCGTCATGGAATCCTGCTGGAGGTGCTCAAACTAGCTTTGATAGGCCTCTCTTTGAGTTACAGGGAGAAACGTCTCCAGAAACAACACTATAAACGGCTCCCATATCAAAGATGGTGATCCGGCTGGTCTACCTAAGCAATCATCCCTCCACCAAGTCTTGGGGGATCCAGACAGGCGGAATGTAGCAAAATCGACCCTATTAATCTCAACAATGCCCATGTTCTTGAGAACCTCGTGGCAGCTATATAGGAAATCCTAAGGATTATCAAAAGAAGCACCATTGAATGTAGTAATGAAGAGCTTGGTGAACCTATCTAGCCTCCACAATGCATCGGTAGACATCGTCACTCCATCGTCGGGCTGAGCCACTACTCCCAGCTGAACTGCTCCAACTGGCTGAATTGCTGGAGTCTGAATTTAGGGAGATGGCTGCTCCGAAGTGTGAATAGTAGGAGTCTGAGCCCCTCCTCCAGCCTGAGAAGTGGTTGGTGCTACAGGAAGTAAACCTGCTCGAGTGACACTCTCCATGAGGACCACCAATCAGACCAGAGCATGTTAAATAACTAGGGTAGTAATAAACCCCTCTGGGTCGTGAGCAGGGCCCACCGGAGCTGCTGGGGCCAGAACCTCCTCCTCAAATTCAACCTGAGGCTTTGCCACTGGTGTTACTGCTCGAGGTTGAGCTCTGCCCCTACCTCGGCCTCTAGCGCGGCCTATGCCTCGCCCTCTGCCCCTAGTGACAGCTGCTGCCGGGGGCTCGGGTTGCTGAGCGATACATGAGGAAGTGTGTGTTCTTGCCATCTGTGAAAGAACATAGTAGAAATCCAATTAGCATTGAGAAACAGATCCGCACGATAGGAAGGAACAAGTGTGAAATTTTCCTAATTCTGTAGCCTCTAGGGATAAAAACAGATGTCTCCATACCGATCCCTCAGACTCTACCGAGCTTGTCCATGAGTTGTGAGACCTTGCAACCTAAAGCTCTGATACCGACTTGTCACGACCCGGAGTTCTCACCCTCGGGAGTCATGATGGCGCCTACTCGTGGAAGCTAGAAAGGCCATAAACCTTGGAAGTCATAATCCCTTTTCTTTTTAGTTTATTTTAAACCAATTATATTAGTAATGAATAAGCATTTGAAAAACAGCAAAAATTAAAACTAGTGAAAGTCTTAGATGAATATAAAAGCAAACGTCTAGAAAGCCAATACAAGTCTCTACCCACCACCTGGTGTCACAACATACACAGACTACTAAGAGTACTAAATACAACCGTCTGAAAGAAATAAAACACTGTTTGTACCGAATACACGAGATAACGGCATGAAACATAAGATAGAGGAGACACCGTGCTTGTGGACGCCTGCAAGGCTACCGCGGAGTCTCAGTGGATTGAAGGCTAGCTCATAAACTAATTCTGCAACCTGAATGCTGCTCCGGTATCTGCACATAAGTGCAGAGTGTAACGTCAGCACAATCGACCCCATGTGCTGGTAAGTGTCTGGCCTAACCCCGGCAAGGTAGTGACGTGGCTAAGACCAAACTCTAGATAAATCTGTGTAGATATATAATGTATGGTGAAAAAGTAAACAAATAATAAGCAATTAAAACTGGGCAAGGGGAACATGCTGCGGGGGTGGCAGATAAATAGAATATCAAGAACAATAAGGAAAATTATAATTACTTCTAACACAGATAAAGAGAAGCAAAGACAACTTTCACTTTCAGTTTTTATCTTGTTGCAGACGTGCAACCCGATCCCATTTCTCATATCTCGTGGTAGGCATACCACCCGCTCCCATTTCATTGTATCTCGTGGTAGGCGTACCACCCGATCCCATTTCATTGTATCTCAGGCGTACCACCCGCTCCTATTTTATTATATCTCGTGGTAGGCGTATCACCCTCTCCCATTTTATTATATCTTGTGATAGGCGTACCACCCACTCCCATTTTATAATATCTTGTAGTAGGCGTACCACTCACTCTCATTTTATTATATCTCGTGGTAGGCATACCATCCGATCCAATTTCATCAGATCTTGTGGTAGGCATACCACCCGATCCCATTTTATCAATCTTTTGGTATGCGTACACTCGATCCCATTTCATGTTATCACATAATCACAAAAAATCCTGGTAAGGGAACAAGCAATATATTAACTTCCTCATAAGGGAACAATAATATCGAAACAATCATCCCCGCAAGGGAGAATCAGCTATAACCAACATTAACTCATCTTGATTAATATAAATGCTCAATCATAAATAGGATATACGAGGATAAACAAATGTTTGCTCGATATGGTATATCATTAGTTGTCATTGAAGAATACAACTTTCCATTTAAGACTCACGGTCATGCTTGACACCAGCGTATAGATACCTGTCACCATGCCTATACACCGTACTCAACAAGGAGCAAATAGCATATACGACTCAACTCCTAATCCCTCAAGCTAAGGTTAGACCGAAAACTTACATCAATGCCTTGAACACTACTCAAGTATCAATTATAGCCTTTCCCCTCGATTCCACCGCCAATTCGCTTGTATATATCCATAAATTACGTGATTACATCAACAAACACTAAATAAACCAACCTCAATACATGAAAATGAGTTTCCAAAGTTTTACCTAAAAAGTCAAAAATTATACCCGGGCCCACGTGGTCAAAACCCAAGGTTCGAACAAAACCCGGTACTCGTTCCCGCATGAACTCAAATATATAATTTATTTTGAAATCAGACCTCAAGTTGAGGTCCAAATCTCCAATTTTTGAAAAATCTAAGTCTATCCAAAACACCCAATTCAACTGTGTAAATCTTTGATTTTAAGTTAAAATCATGTTAAAGATGTTAATGATTAAAAAAACTTGTTAAAAATGACTTACAATTGATTTGGAGAAGAAAGGTTGCTTGAAAAGTCACCTCTTATGTTTTTAGGGTTTTGAAAAACTAAAAATAACTGAAATTCTTGACTATTTATACCCCTGACAAACCCCCTGTGCGGACCGCACTAAATGGACCGTGGCCGCATAGGTTACGTGAAGACCTGTAGTTCAACACCCTATGTGGACTGCTCAAAGGCGACCACGGCCGCACAACCTCCATCGCGGATCGTACAAAGGCGACCATGGCCGCACTGGCCCTCCACGGTTGCACGCGATTTCTCACGGACCGCACAAGTGGGTTCAGGGGCCTGCAACTTCCTGAACCTGCAATATCTGATTCTAAGCCTAAGGCATCCCGAAACTCACCAGAGCCCTTGAAACTCCAAACCAAATATACACACAATTTCAAAATATTCTATGAACACATGAGTGTAATCAAATCACCAAAATAACATCACGAACATCTAATTAAACCTCAAGATCACTAAAATTTCTCAAAACTCCTTTAAACATCAAATTTCCCAATTAGGATCCAGATCACGTCAACCGACGTCCGTTTTTAACCAAATTTCATAGGAATGACTCAAGTCATATATAAGGCCTGTACCGGGCGCCGTAACCAAAATACGTCATGATACCATCGCTTTCTAATCAGATTTCATTTCTAATTTTCTTAAACATTTCAGAAAAATAATTTCCTTTAAAAATTAATTTCTCGGGTTTGGGACCTCGAAATTCGATTTCGGACGTATGCCCAAGTCCCATATTTTCCTATGGAGCCTTCGAGACCATCAAATTACAGGTTCGGGTCCGTTTGCCCAAAATATTGACCAAAGTCAAATTTATTCATTTTGACATCAAAACTTAGCAAATGTTTCACAGAATTTCATATTTAAGATTTTCGCCTACGCGCCCGGATTGCGCACGCAAAATGTGGCAACTCTAATTAGATTTTCAAGGCCTTAGAAACATAGAATTCAGTTAAAAATAGGTGATGACCCTTTGGGTTGTCACAAACCATTCCCCCATTTGTTTCCTCAAACTTTTTATATTCTTCTATCCATTCTATATTATATTATTATCTTTCACTTCAATTTTATTTTTTTAATTTTCATTAATAAATTCCATATTTTATTTTTATTAATTTACAATTTCCTTATTAAAACAATTCCATAAAATTTTAAATAATATAATTTGTACGCAATTATTATAGATTAAAAAATAATTCAAATAAAAGTGAAATCATTGCGATACAATATTAATTAACAAGTAAAATCATTAGCAATATCTAATATTTTATATTTGCACCAATCATTTTTTGAAATAATTATATATTTTTTACAATTATAACTTCTAACAAAATTAACTTATAATTTTACATAAAAATAATAATTGCATAAAAATTAATTTGTCAAAATTATACACTAAAGTTAAGATATAATATTAATATTATAAAGACATTACATAAATATAATTAAGTATATATAAAGAGATAATTAAAAGATTAAATAATAAATAATAATAAAAAAGTAATGAATAATAATGAAGAAGATGAATAGTATCCTCATATTTAAGGAAATATTATTCATCTCGTATTTTGAAGATAAAAATATGAAAGAATTGGAGCTAAATTATCTTAAAAATTAACTTATTACGGGAGATGAGGCAAGGTTAGAGAAGACCTTAATACACGGTAATATTAATCCATTTTCTCAAAATTTATCTACTGCTATCCTAAATTTCAAGACAATCACATTTATTTCGGTTCTGACAGTGACTTCGTGTATGCCACATCAGACTCTTTATAACCGACCGTACAATGCCACGTGTCATATTTAATAAAAGCACCCCTCCCCTATCTCTCTCTGTTCTTCCCCCTCCCTTTTCCCGTTAATTAAATAGACTGTAGAGAGAGAGAGAGAGAGAGAGAGAGAGCGCTTCAATAAATACTCCACTAACTCTACGTCGCCGGAAACTTTCCTTCCCCACTTTTTCCGGTGTACTCCTCTTTAACTTACTACTAAGTCTTACTTCACTATAGGCGGTTGACATTTCCGGTGAAAATCTGACTCACATTCTGTGCGTAACTTTTTCCTTTCTAAGTTAAAACTGCTCCTTCAGATTCCTTTTCTTCTCTGTAGCCAAAAATTCAACTCTCAGTCAACTGTTTCTTCCAGTCATTATTTGTACATTTTATTATCCTACATTTGGTTTACTTAAATTTTCTAATGCCTCATCTGTTTTGATATCTTTTTTATTTATTTATAAAGCTTGTATCTTTTGCTGATTTTTCTATATACCCATTTTGGGGTTTCTAATGGGATTATGAGCTGCATATTTCTCCGTGATTATTGAGTGAGAGCATTTACGGAAATGAGGAAGGTATTTGCTACAGTAATAATTTTGTGTATTTTATGTCCCCTTTTTGTTAAAGCAGTGAACCTATCTTTCAATGATGATATACTGGGATTAATGGTATTCAAGGCTGATATTCAAGATCCACAAGGAAAGTTAGTGTCTTGGAATGAAGAAGATGATAGCCCATGTAACTGGAATGGGATCAAATGCAATCCAAGATCCAATAGGGTCTCTCAAATTGTTCTTGATGGTTTTGGTCTTTCAGGGAAGATAAGCAGAGGCCTTTTGAGGTTAAAGTTTCTTCGAAAGCTTTCGCTTGCGAAGAACAATTTTACAGGGAGTATAAGTGCCACTGTTGTTCAGCTTGATAATCTGAGGGTGCTTGACTTGAGTGAGAACAACTTTTACGGGCCGATCCCGGGTGATTTCTTTCGACAATGTGGGCCTTTGAGGTCAGTTTCATTGGCCAAGAATAAGTTTTTAGGGAAGATTCCAGAAAGTTTGAGCTCATGTGTGGCATTGGGGTCTTTAAACTTGTCGTCAAATCAGTTTTCAGCATTGTTACCCTCTGGAATTTGGTCTTTGAATGGCTTAAGGTCACTTGATCTGTCAGATAATTTGCTGGATGGTGAAATTCCAGTAGGGATTGAAGGTATGTATAATTTGAGAGCCATAAATTTGAGGAAAAATCGACTCACTGGCGAAGTTCCAGATGGGATTGGGAGTTGTTTGCTTTTGAGGTCAATTGATTTGAGTGAAAATTTTCTCTCTGGAGAACTTCCAGAAACAATGCAGATGCTTAGCTTGTGTAATGAATTGATCTTGAAAAACAATGCATTTGTCGGTACTGTGCCAGAATGGGTTGGAGAAATGAAAAGCCTGGAAATACTTGATCTTTCTAGGAACAACTTCTCTGGTCAGTTCCCGACTTCAATAGGGAAGCTTCAATCATTGAAATTATTAAACGTGTCGCAAAATGCTATTTCTGGAAACTTGCCCGAGTCCATGAGCAATTGTTTTAATCTTATGACTTTGGATGTTAGTCATAACTCTTTGACTGGCGGTCTTCCTCCTTGGGTATTTAAATTAGGATTGCGACAAGTTTTGTTTTCCGAGAATAAGTTAACTGGGGGCTTAAAGAATGCTTTTGGTTCATCTCTGGACAACTCTCGCCAAAAGCTTCTAGCTCTCGATATCTCTTGCAATGAGTTATCTGGAGAAATTCCATTTGCTATTGGAGATTTTACTAGCTTGCGGTCCTTGAATATATCCAGAAATTCACTTGTAGGCGCCATTCCTCACACTGTTGGCCTACTGAAGTCACTGTATGTTCTTGACTTAAGTGAGAATCGGTTAAATGGTAGTATCCTTTTGGAACTTGGAGGAGCCTTTTCTCTCAGGGAACTGAAGCTGGAGAATAATGCCTTTACGGGAGAAATTCCTAGTTCTATTGGAAACTGTTCTGAACTTATGTCCATGTAAGTTGTTGGTTCTCTTTATGCTTCATTTGAGATGTCTCTCTCCTCTTGACTTATAAGGAAAATGCAGTTGGTAATTTATTGTTCGCTTGAATCTAATTGATTATATAGTTTAATAATTTAGGAACTAGAATTTGCAATCTTTTTTCTTTGTTTCCTGACAGAAAACATTGTTTTGGCTTGTTGAATTTCTAGAGTCAAGATCAAATTCAAGTCCATACTTGAGATTCTTAATCATGTTATACTGAAATTTGTTAGTTCTATGCTTCTACCAATCATGTAGAGTTTCCTGCATCGACAACGAGTTCATCAAATAACTTCTATTAATTTCAGATTATATCTTTCTTCATAGAGAAATTTCAGATAGTATTTTATACAAAGTACAAAAGGTAGCACATCACACTGCCTGTTTTTCAATGTTTTATGTTATTTATCCTTTAAAGTTTTTGCAAAGTAGTCCCTTAGTGTCAACTCTTTGCAAAACTTGGCTAATCGTTTTGTTTCAATAAACTTGACAGGTCTCTAGCACATAATGGTTTAACTGGCCCTGTACCTGCAACTCTAGCTAAACTAACTTACCTTCAAAATGTTGACCTATCCTTTAACAAATTAACCGGAATCTTACCAAAGCAGCTTGTCAATCTTGGTCACCTCTTGTCGTTCAACATCTCACACAACCAGCTAAAGGGCGAACTACCTTCTGGTGGTTTTTTTAACACTATTTCTCCTTATTCTGTGTCAGCCAATCCATCTCTTTGTGGGGCTGCTGTTAATAGGTCTTGTCCTACTGTCCTTCCCAAGCCGATTGTTCTGAACCCCAACTCCACAGAGTCTATTCCTGGTACTATCCCTCCAACTTTTGGCCGTGAGAAAAAAATCTTAAGCATCTCTACCCTCATAGCCATTAGTGCAGCTGCAGTTATTGTTGTTGGTGTTATTGCCATTACTGTGCTCAATCTTCGCGTACGGGCCGCTAGATCTCACTCTGCTGCTGCCCTTACATTTTCTGGTGGAGATGACTTTAGTGGCTCACATAGTACAGATGCAAATTCTGGTAAGCTTGTCATTTTTTCAGGCGAACTTGACTTCAGCACGGGGTCACATGCTCTGCTTAACAAGGATTGTGAGCTTGGACGTGGTGGTTTTGGAGCAGTTTATCGCACTGTCCTCGCAGATGGGATGCCAGTGGCCATTAAGAAGCTTACTGTCTCCGGTCTTGTTAAGTCTCAACAAGACTTCGAAAAGGAGGTTAAGAAATTGGGAAAGATCCGTCACCCTAATCTTGTGGCCCTTCAAGGTTATTATTGGACACCTTCCCTACAGCTACTTATATACGAGTTTGTAGCTGGTGGAAATTTGTATGAGCATATCCATGAAAGTTCTAGTGGAAATTTACTCTCATGGAATGAGCGGTTCGACGTTATTCTTGGGACAGCAAAAGGCTTGGCTAACTTGCATCAAATGAACATAATTCATTACAACCTAAAGTCCAGCAATATTTTGATTGATAGCTCTGGTGATCCTAAAGTTGCGGATTATGGGTTAGCAAGGTTATTACCAATGTTAGATCGATATGTCTTGAGTAGCAAAATTCAAAGTGCACTTGGTTACATGGCACCAGAATTCGCATGCAAGACTGTGAAGATAACTGAGAAGTGTGATGTGTATGGGTTTGGAGTTCTTGTTCTGGAGGTAGTCACGGGAAAGAAGCCAGTCGAGTACATGGAGGACGATGTTATGGTATTGTGTGACATAGTGAGGGGAGCATTAGAAGGTGGCAAGGTGGAAGAATGTGTTGACAGGAGGCTGCATGGAAAATTTCCAGTCGAGGAGGCGATTCCTATAATGAAGTTGGGTTTAATCTGCACATCACAAGTCCCGTCTAACCGGCCTGATATGGCAGAAGTGGTTACCATTTTGGAAATGATCAGATGTCCTTCAGAAGGCCAAGATGAACCTCATCAGACATTGTAAGATATGCTTTGTCAATGTGTAATCCCGGCGAAAAAGAATCCGGTTGATCTGTTCAGAGAGAAATTTATGCTGTATGTTCAAAACGAATCTCCCTTTCATGTTATGTCCATTTGAGTTACATTTCTTTTGTAATTGCTTCTCTATTGTTCTTGGTTAGCGGATTCCTTTTCACCGGATTCTGTAACAGTTGAGATTAAGATTTTGAAATGTTGATAGTGGATGTGTCAGTAGATACAATTTCAAGACAAAATGATCAATTCTGTACTATGACATGCATATTTGTCTGACTGGAAAATGACTTCTCAAAGCAGTAAAAAAGTACACTGCAATAAGATCCAGGTTGTGTTCTCAATTATAGTAAGGAAAATAACATAATAGAATTTGCAATACATGGTGGGTCAGAGTTTTTTGTTGTTTTTGAAGTACATAGCAAAATATAATATATTGGGAAGTCAAAAAGTGAGTTGATAGCCTGAGGTCCTTAAAGATTCTTATCTCCCACTATGAAGCAAATAATCTCAGTGATGATTACAAAATTGCATGCAGCAGAAAAAAGAAGTGTAAAGGAAAAAGGTAGATCAAATTAATAAAAAAGAGAATCCGATAACAGGGCATATGATGCTGTCGAAAGTGAAGCAGTGCTGTCTAATTTATTCAGATAACATTGTCCTGTCTTTAGGTTCTACTACTAACTTATGTTCTTTATTTCAATCCTTAGCTACTCTTCATTCAAGCCGCTGAAACTCACATGGTTTTCGTCCTTCTTAAGTGTCTTTATATTAGTTGGAATTTCTCTGCTTTAAAGATTTTTCTTTCCTTTTATTCTCAAACTAAAAGCAACATCAACCAGCCGCTTGTCTTTCTTTCCTTTTATAAGTTCCATTTTCTAAAAAGAAAAAAACAAAGAAGGCTGTGGCAAAATATTCAATGAAGTGAGTGAAAATCAAAATCCGCATACTTGTATATAGAAGCGGATCTAGGATTTAAAGATCGCGGGTGCAACAATTTCCTTTAACGTACATCTGTTAATAACTAATATAGAGTTTGTTCGAAACGTCTATTCGTTATAATTTTTTAGTTTATTCGTACAATTCAATAGGCATTTTTATCTGCAAATATGAAAATTACATCTCTTTTTGGGGCGTACGTCTACGGAATTGATTAATCTGGTGACGAGATTAGTGGAGCAGTACATGGAGAGGAAGAAAGACTTGCATATGGTGTTCATTTACCTTGAAAAACGTACAATAAAGTTCCGAGAGAGGTTCTATGGAGGTGTTTAAAGGCTAATGATGTTCTCGTAACGTACATTAGGGTGATTAAGAATATGTATGATGGTGCTAAGACTCGGGTGATGACCGTTGAAGGTGCCTTGGAGCATTTCCCTGTTGTGATGGGGCTGCACCAGGGATCAGCTCTTAGCTCGTTTTTATTTGCCTTGACAATGGATGTACTTTCGCGACACATCCAAGAGAGGTGCCTAGGAGCATACTATTTGCCGATGATATAGTGTTGATTGACGAGACGAGAAGGAGAGTTAACGCGAGGTTGGAGGTTTGAAGACAAACCTTCGAGTCTAAAGGTTTCAAATTTAGTAGAATCAAAACAGAATACTTGGAGTGTAAATTCAGTGACGGGACCCATGAAACATAAGTAGAGGCAAAACTTGATGCTCAAATTATCCCCAAAAGAGCAAGGTATCTCAGATCTATTATCTGAAGTAACATGGAGATTGATGAAGATGTCATAAATCGCATCAGAGCGGGATGGATGAAATAGAGGCCCGCTTCCGGTGTTTTATGTGATAAAAATGTACCGCCAAGATTTGAGGGTAAGTTTATAGAGTGGTGGTTCGACCGGTTATGCTGTATGTGGCAGTGTTAGACAGTCAAGAACTCCCACGTGCAAAAGATGAAAGTAGCAGAGATGAGGATGTGTGAGTGTACCAAGAAAGATAAGATTAAGAATGAAGCTATCCAGGACAGAGATGGAGTAGCCTCCGTGGAGGATAAGATGCGGGAGTCGAGGCTGAGATGGTTCAAATATGTTAAATGGAGAACCATTGATGCTCCTATTAGGAGGTGTGAGAGGTTGGCAATGGCTAGTTTGAGAAGAGGTCGAGGTAGGTCTAAGAAGTACTAGAGAGAGCTTATTAGACGGAACATGGTGCTACTTCAACTTACTAAGGACATGAACCTTGATTGGAGGGTATGGAGGTTAAGAATTAGGGTAGTAGGTAGTTTCTTAGTTGCTCACTATAGTCATAGTAGCCTGCATGTCCCTTCATATTCTTATATTTTTATTGCGTTATGTGGTTTTGTTTGCCTCATGTATTGTATCCCTTGTTGCTATTATTTGGTACTGCTTACCCTTTATCTCCGTCTTTTCTTCTCTCTTACTTTATTGCTTTTCTTTTTCTTCTTCTGAACCGATGGCCTATTGGCCATAGCCTTTTTACCCGTATTAGGTAGGGTAAGGTCTGCGTACATACTACCCTTCTCAGACCCTACTTGTTGGGAATATACTGTGTTGTTGTTTTTGTTGCCCTAGACTCTACTGTGGAATTTTACTGGGTATATTGTTGTTGTTAGGGGTGTCAGCTGTTCAGTTCAGCTAGTTATTTTATAAAATATATACTATACTATTTTTTTGGTTATTCTCTTTTGTATAACTAACATTAGACTTTTTGAAACCGTCTAAACCATCTAGGTTTCTCTTTGGTATCGGTACTGTATGATTAATTTTTGGTATTTTTCTTTAAACATCATATAAGTGTCGCTGATAAAAGTTAAAACACGATAGGAGATGTACTTCAGACTTTGCCGAACTCTGTATGACGATGCATCAAAAGAATCCGAAAGATAGCCAGGATAGAGATTTTATCCAACTATTCTTCTACATCATAAGAGAAATCGAGCAAAGACTAAAAAAAAAATTGCACAAAATTGGAATACGCTAATCAAGATTGGACTCTCGAATAGAGTCCATAAGAAGATTAAGTATACAATAAGAAAGATTTGAATCATACGAAAGGAATTCAATACTTTATAGTTTGTTATTCAAGATCGCTGGAATACCTGTGGCATGCTATTCAAGATGATAACTTGAACTAATTTAATTTCAATAAAAGTAACATAATAGGTTTGAGAGTTTAAGCTTTGGACTTTAGTTACTTGTTAGCTTGCAAACGTTTCAACAATTATATGGCTCAATGAAAACTCAATGTTTTGTTATTTTAAACTTAATAATAATATACATATTTTTCTTGTATAAATTATTTGTAATGATTCGATATTTTTTTGGATTTATTTTTGTAAAATTAAAAACCTATCCTAATTATCAGTACGATTATAATTTTGTATAAAAACCTATGATTTTATTAAAAAAACTTAAAAATTGATTCGATACGGTTCGATTTGGTAATTTTAGTCGGTTTTTAGAGATGCATTGACACTCCTAATTTTTGTTTTATGAAAATTACATCTCAAACATCAAAAAGTAAATGCAATTAGCATTTCAAAGAAGGAACCATTCCTTTATTACTAGCAGTACAAGTAAAATCAATACTATCATTAGATAACTACATATTTTTGTATGCCAAAAATAAGTTTGTACAAGATGTTCCAATTAGAATAAGAAAAAAAAGATTCTTCAATAAATAATTTATACTTCATAAGTAAATGCAGATCTAGATAAACAACAAGATCCCAAAAATTAAAATCATAAATCTCATCTTTTTTCTAGGCAATACATGCAAAATATTCATTATACTTTAATAGTAAAGAGACTTAAACTGTATTTAACAATCATATTATCACAAATTTTTATGTTTTAACTAAATTTATTTTTACAAAAAAATTAAATTTAATCTCACTCAAATATTCCTTCCAAGACCCAATGTTTATTATTTTGAAAGAAAAAATAAACTAAAAGATTTAAAATTAAGAGAGATGCTTATTTTGTGAAAATTTTAAATCTTGGAGGCTTTTTTGAGTGTTCTTGTTAAAAATTACTAATGAAATAATTAGAAAAAAATTGAAAAAATAATAAATGAAAAATAAAAAATTGAGAGGTAGCCAAAAAGAAATATGAATAGGAAAAAGGAAATGAAAAGCGCAATGAAAAGGAAAAGTGACACAATGTTGAGATAAATTTGGACTTGAATTTTATATACGAGTAAAGCTTTCAAAAAAATATATCAGCCATGATACCTTTATTTAGTTTGCTATTGGAGTGACATAATCAAATATTTAACTTAGTTTAAATGCAGAATAGCCTAAATGACACTTATACTTGCGGCACTTTATCGTGCCGATCTCCAAACTTATTATTTTGCCAACTGAACACTTACATTCGTTCAAATCTTATATAATAAACGCTTATGACAGAAAGCTACCGACGCGTGTAGTACAATCTCTAACACGTAGGACATCACATCATTACTAGTGTCACACAAGAAAATAAACTATTAAAAAATAGGATTGGCCTCCGAAACATAATATTTTATGTTATTTTACACTTCACCGATTATTCCACCTCAAAAAAACTTTATATCCACCATTACAACCCCTTTCTTTTATCTGGCGACTATGAATAATTCCCTAACCACCAATAAAGATTGTACTTTCAAAATTCCACCCATCAAAAATCGTCCTTTCATTTCCAGCAAATATTATCCTTTAATTGACATTTAAAGCCCCTAATAATGTGAAATATCCATCCATGGAGCTGGCTTATGCTGCTAGTTGCGCTGGAGGGACCATGATTTGAATTCTAAGTGCAACAAATAAAAAGACAGTGGAATTATTTATTAGTAAGGGAGTTTTGATTTAACAGAACAGTGTCGGCAGAATCAAAATAGATCCGTTTGTCAACCTAAAGAGTCGTCGGAATTAGTGGTTCTACTACCACAGGTAAGATACTAGAGCAATGTTATATGAGGAACAAACTCGTCTGAACCCTAATCAATTGGGTTTTGATTAAACAGAAAAAAGAAATAAAAAGTATAAAAGATTCTTTTGTTAAATAAATAGAGAAAATTAGTTTATTTCTGCCTGATTTTGTGATTTTGAAGGCTATTCATTGTTTACGGTAGTGTGGAGGGGAAAAGATTAAGGGGAGAGAAACTGAGAAAGAGAAGAAAATTGGGAGGAGAAGGGTGGTAATCTCAATTAACTTATTAATTTTACTTTTTGTAGTTTAATTTATTTTTAATCAAAATTACAAGTACTATTCTTTTTACACGCGTGTGTTACACATAATTTGTCCGCCTCAACTTTGTTAATACCATATAAGCTTGGTCAATGACCAGAGGGATTTAGAAAATTAATTAAATGAGTATAAGTATCCAATTTGTAAAATGCATGATAAATTTAAAAACCGACATAATAAAGTAACATAAATATAAATGCTATATAAATTATTCTTTTTAATTTAAATGCTAATTTATCAACCTAGCGGATGCCATACTGCCCTACACTAAAGGGTGGATTCGCTCGCGAGTCGTGCAAAATGTTAGGAGCTACCCATAATTCCAAAGCCATGTGGTTTAGAAAACTAATGTGAGTTGTCTTAAAATTGCAACTCTGGCGTGCATAAGTCTAATGAACATTGTTGGCCCCAAGAAAACCTAATTTGTTTGGCGTTTTTACCATCAGCTAGGACATGCTCTAGCAATTAAATTTTTTAATCTAATCTTGATATATGGGATTTCTTAATTATCTTTGATCTTCATTTCTCTCTTAAGCCTTCTAGAAGCTCCTAGAACCTACAAGTTCCAAGGTCCAAACATCAAGCAAAAGAAAAAAGTCAATATTTTTTGAAGAAAGCCAAAGCATTAATGGTATGCTAAGTCCAATGTATGACTCACTAGTAGGAATTGGACCATGTATCACTCATTAATTAATGATGTCTTGCTGCTTAGTTTCAGATTCTTTTTACTTTTACACTTTAGAAAACTAAGAATATATAATATTTAATATTCATTTTAGTTTACAGTGATTGATCAATTTATTTTTTATTTTGATTTAAAATAAATATTAATTTATATTATTAATAAAATTTAATTTATTTTTTAAAAATTACCCCGATGTATATATTTTTAAAAAATCTTTTACTTCTCACATAAAATTATACTCTAATATTTAATTAAGAATAATTTACTCACATTAATTATTTTTATCTAAAATTAATATTTTTCACAGTAGATGTACCAAGGCAAATTAGTAAAGAAAGCGTATCGTTTTTAATCAACCATTTCAGGAAGAGAGTTATTTGGTCAGAAAAATATGCATTTCTTTTTGAATGTGCTAAAACCTTACGCACAGATTTCCTAAGGGGTATAAAAAAAGCGATAGGCTGTGTGTGACAAAAAGAGGTGATGAAGCAGCCTGACGATTTTTATTAAAGGATACTCCTTCGTTTTATAATAAGTATTCAATTTTATTTTAGCACGCTTACTAAAAAATATTAAATTTTATATAAAATATCTTTTATGATTAAACTATCCCTACTTAAATATTTAATGTGAGAAGTAAGAAATTTCTTTTAAGAATATATACATAGAGGTTATTTTGTAAAAACAAATTGAATTTTTTCCTGATTGCATAATTGGACACTTATTTTAAACCAAAATAAAAAAGTAAATTAAACACTTAGTATGAATCAGAGGGGGTAATTAATTGATGAAAATGAAAAATAGATCTGAAGAACTCTTGAGTTGATGGAGAGGAGGGATGGCACTTTTTTATGCATTCTGTAAGGTTTTTTTTTTTGAATTGGGCAGATTGTGTTTTTTCCTCAATGCATTTAGTAAGTCTTTTATGCATTTTGGTCCTACATCAACAAAAGAAAAAGACACAAATTTCTTGAAGAAAGCCAAAGCACTACTGGTAGACTAAGTTCAAATCAAAGTGTACAAGTAGGTGTTGGACCATCGAGCGGCAATAATGGTGCACATTGGCCAATGAAAACTTGAGTTTCAAATACAATATCTTTGAATTAAGCTAAGGAAAAGGAACTATGTATAAAATTAAAGAACGCGATAGGTGTTGCGACAAAAAGTAGTGATAAAAGCATCACAGACTTGAAGTTTATAGATTCATACATTAATTTTAAATTAATATACACTAATAATTTAATTTTCAGTCAGATATTTATAGATAGTTTACAATACATATACAAGAGATTTGGACAAATATTACTGAGTTCATGTAAACTCATTATAAATACAGCCCTGGGAGAAGGTGCTTGATGATTTGTTTTCTAAGGATAAAGAAAATGGAATGTGATTTGAAGCATTCTTGATATGATGGAAAGGAAGGAGTTACTAAGAAAAGTGAAGGAGAAGGTTTCCATAAGAACCAAAGATATATAATGCATACTGCACTCACGAATTTCACAATGGACGACATGCATGTCTTCCTTTTCTAGAGAAATATCAATTTTATTTTGAACCAACGCTTTTTTCTTTTTGATGGAATACTGATAAAAGCATGCATGCGTTTCTTCCAATATATACCCTACACAAATTTCCTCCACATGGAATGCACAATTCATACAAAGGTGGAGGAATAGTTAAAAGTTTTCCACAATGTTTGGTTACCACACTTCTTTTCCTCCTTTTAATGTAACATGATTTATTAAAGGTTGCCAGCATCGAATCCACGTAATAGCGTGGATTACAAACTTTTCAATTATGTAACTAAAAAATAGCTATTTTTATGGAATTTCAAATTACACGAATGAAAGTTAATGACATTTAGAGGCACATCAATGAATTTTAGTTCATGAATACACCACTAAAAAGAGAGGAAAGAAAAATAAATATTAAGTGGATGTATAAAGATAAAATCGGAAAACCTGATTTTACGATCATTGTATCTTTACGTAGCTTCACCTTGAAGGTCCAGGGGACAGTTCGAGGTTCGACATCGAGGATTCTTTATGTCAGATCTCAGGGCAACATAAATTGATAGTTATCATGGATAAGTGGGAAGTTCTCTCGGCATATGGTTAAAGCTAACAACACCTACAAGAATAGTACCGGTCTGTACTAGACTGTTAAATAGCTGTACCAGCTACATTTCTTTGTAATAAGTGCGTATGTACTATATTGGGTTTCCCCTCCTATATAAAGGGGACCCTTGATATTTCTTGAGGCCATTTCACACAATATTCAATATACAAGAATATTCTGTGCTCTCCAACTTAAAATGTTCTCCCTTTATTTTATTGCTTACATTTATTTTGATTCATTAATTGTCTTCATTTATTACTCATTCTTGATCATAAAGAGCTCTTATTAAAGCTCTCAGAATTGTTAGTCCTTTATCGGCCGTTCGCATCCTAATGCTTAGCTCAACCTCGAGGCCTAGCGTAGACCAACTCGTGGCCCCGATTCCCAGAAACTCCGTTTGCTTAACATACACCATTCAAGCTCTTATCTTACTTTCTAGTCTTACACTTAGCATCTACTGCCTAACGACTAGTACAAAAATAAATCACGTATTTTTAGAACCACAACATCAAATCTAATTGTAATTATCATTTTCACGGTAAACAGTTTGGCGCTCACCGTGAGGCTAAAAATAATAGTGATTGTTTTCTTGCTAGTTTACTACATAACCCAAGTTATTTTTCACACTTTTTCTTATCCAAAAACCTTTGATTTCAGGTCAAAATGTCCAACGTAGTGAACGCACATGAAAACAACGGTCTTGAGGACCATGGAGAGAATGACGTAGCTATTCCAGGTATTGGTGTACCCCACGAAACCCTAAGAGTGCACTAGAACTGATCCTTGTGGGTACAGTCTCACGCAACGCTCAACACGTTGATGTTAGTTCCCATACTAATTGGAGTACACGCCAAGAAAATCAATCTAAAACCCACAAAAATCCCATCCAGTAAGAAAGAGAGGCGGACAGGAGAAACGGAGTAGGAAAACCCTAGGACATCGTCCATATGATCACTGGGGGGACCGACATTTCCTAAATACCCGTGATGAAACGAGTAAAAGTGTATGATGTAATGGAAGGGTTAATTCAGGGCCACATGTCTGAAGTTATCCTTGCATTCAGCGAGGAGGATTTTGAGACCTTGACTCGATCACGCAACAATGTGCTAATAATTTCATTTCTCTTAAATAACATTCAAATTAAACGTGTACTCGTGGATCCAGGTAGCTCGGACAACGTAATCAGTTCGAAGGTGGTAGAACACCTTGGACTGCTCGATCAGATCGTACCTACTTCCCGAGTCCTCAATGGCTTCAACATGGCTGGCGAAGCAATAAAGGGGGAGATCACCCTCTCGGTCAACATGTCTAGTGCAGTTCAGGATGCCAAATTCCATGTCATCGGAGGTGACTCAGTACAATACATTACTTGGTAGGTTGTGGATACACATATGAGGACAATACTGTCAACTTTGCATTAGATGATAAAGTTTCCGACAAAGGACAGTATAAAGACAGTATATGGAGACCAACATGCGGTAAAGGAAATATTCACGGTCCACTAGGAGAAATCAAATTCGATACACTCTACCTCGAAAGAGTTCATTGCCCCCGAAGAGTCGGATGCAACAAAGTCGACTATTGAAGAACTAGAGCAAGCTGTTTTGAGCGAATATCTCCCAGATCGGAAAGTATACCTGGGAACGGGACTAACACCCGAACCTAGGAAAAAACTCATTCAATTCCATATTGTCACACCTCTTTTTTACTCGGCTGAAGGGGATATAAGGAATTTTTTCCAATTAAAGTGACACTAATCAAATTGAGATTATTTTCTTTAATTTATCAAATTCTCCACTTGGAATAGTTTATTTGGTGCCCCAACTCACCGATTTATTTTAAAATTCCAAATTGAGGAAATATTGATTTTATTTGGTGTCCCAAGTCACCGGTTTATTTTAAAACCCCAAATCGAGAAAATTTTGTTTTTATTTTAAAAGTCTGTGAACCAAAAATTCTAACTAAGGAATTTTGTTAACTCGGGAGAAGGTGTTAGGCATTCCCGGGTTTCGTGATTCTAGCTTAATGATTTATACTTGGCTTAAATTGTTTAACTACTCATTTTTAGGAGCTATGTGCATTTATCTTTTACTGCTTTTAGTTGCTTGATTATTCATAATTAAAGAATTGAGTTACACGTACGTATATACTTTTCCTTTGGCGCGTCAAAAATCATGTCATGCGAACATGTCCACAATTAATAACACTATATTTATTTATTAAGAAAGTTTGGTTTTGCGCGAATGCATCCCTCAATTCTCTTTTTAGAATTAGATTTGCAATTATGTTACGTGAACGTATACATAATCACAATATTAGTCTAAGTCGAGCCTAAAGCAAACTACGAGTGTTGTGATTATTTAATATCTAAATTGTAATACTAACATGCGGGCTATAGGTGATTCAATGAAAGATGGCACACCTCAATTTTATTTAAACAAGGCTCGTAATTCATCTAACCAAAGTATTAGGATACTAATATTTCACTCCTATTTTTGAAATTCAATAAGGACCTACTAAATTGTGAACAAGCTCAAAGGGTGCAAGGCTAGGCTTTTAAAATCAATTTTGTGAAGGAGTTCAGGCCATCAATGGCCCATCAATTCTTTACCTAAGGGAAAATCAGCTAACTTAAAGGTTGTACATGGGTTGGAATTTGGCCCAGCGTGAAAGGACTCAAAGGCGAGCCCAGAAACGTAACCATGCAGACAGTCGCTCATTTCCTAATGGGCACCGATCCTGGCCCTATTCTGCATTATTTCGAATAAACTATTTTTTGGGGAAAAGATATGTTGATGAGGATTGGCCTCAACATTGAGCCTAAAGAGAGAAACATGACCAACTGGAAGTCAACAAGCCTGGCCACGATCTAGGCAGCCTCATTTGGGCCAGATCCAACCCCAAACAGGCAGGAATGCGTCAAACATTAAGGCCCTACTGAGGCCCACTGACTATAATGCATATACAACAGTAACATAATATGCAGATTATGAAAATTACAACACTAAACAAACTATGCTATAAACCTTACAATCATTATATTGCTACTAATGTTAACAACATGAACTTGAACTGAAACTACTCATAAAGCTATACTACTACATACACACTTGTTCTATCAAAGTTACAATTTTGAAAATATATATATATGCTAAGTACTGCGTTTCAAACATACATGAGCCAACATCCTTTATTACGAACAAACTATTAGAAACCTATACTGACTTGAAGTTCTACATATTTCATAACAACCAAACTAGTAGACCTTCACATGTAACATTTTCTACTAGACAAATTGCCATCAAACATATCCAAACCACATGAATACCAAGACTAAAACTAATAAAGGAACTTAAAGAACTTAGGAGAAAATATGGGAATAAAATAAAAAGGGGAGCATTTCATTAGATCTTCAATTTTTAGCTACATATTTCCAACAGAACGACAGGCTTGCACTTTAAAGATCATGTAGAGTCCAAGAAGTATCTAGATATTGCAATGGGAATGAGAAGTTCAGCAAGCACAGAAGTATGAGTAAATCAGCAGCTCAAACAGCAACATTCAGCTTTTTGGGCCAATCTTAAACCTAGAAAACCTGAAGTCCTTCGAAAACTTTGAGGTTCTTACTAACAGAGAAAAACCAAGGAAAACGATTCTAACCAATTTTCAACCAAACAATGCTGAAACTTTGAGTATTTCTTTTAGGCTCTAAATTTCTGATGTATCTTTCAGAACCTTTTAGGCAAAATATGATGCTGAATCTCTATGTTTGAGTCAATGTTATTCCCTTTTATAAAGTGTACAAAAATGGCATTAAAGTGGAATATTCTAACCTAATTATGAAACTATAGAATAGTATAACATCTTTTATACAGTTATATGTCCTTTTCTTCTCCATTACCAGCATTTTTATGCTACGAATGGGGACAACTGCCATATACTAGAACATTCTCATATTTCCTCATTTAAAACCCCTAATTTACCCTTCTAACCTTTGCTTATTGTAATTTTACCTAAATTTTGATTATCTGGTTAAACCCCTCTTAAGTCTGGGCCAATTACCATGGCCAAATGGACCAATAAACACCCAAAACATGGCCAGATGGTCCAGGACGAAACCAAGACCAAGCCAAAGTAAAACAAATGCCACAACTTAACCCAAATCATTTGACCATTCATGTAATTAATTAGCAACTTAATCAACTAAGTTCAAAAAACATGAAAGATATGCAAATTCAGTCGTCAATTAGTTGATTTAAATCTACTAATCATGGAGCTTACAGGACTGACCAAACAGAGATACTGATTTTAAAATATCTAAAATAATTTGACCTAGTGAATAATAAGAACCAATCCAAATAATGAAACTACATTACTCAAACAAATAATCCAGCCTAACTTCAAACAAGTAACATGTTCAAATTATCTTAAACGAATAGCCAATAAAATTAATTTGAACAATTGAATACTCAAAGCACATTCAAACAAGTAGTTAATCAGAAATTGACTCAAACAACTGAAGAAGAAATTAGAAACAAAAACAAAAACAAAACGGGAACAAGAAAAGAAAGAGGAAGGGTACTGTGAACAAAGAATGGTGCGACCTGGCCACGCTTCAGCGGTGACTTCGAAATGGGTCGAAGCTAATGCAAAATGATTGCTCTTATCAAAAGCAATCAATTCACACGAGTCTCGACCAAAGACGAACAAAACACGCCAAAAATTTTTGCAAGATTGAACTAGGGTTTCTTCTGGACTCTAGGATCTACAATTGACTAATTTTGGCGGGGTTTCTAGGGTAATTGGTAAGAGATACGAATTGAGTGAACTGTAGTGGTTGTTTGGTTGGAAGTTGGATGGGTTTGGAAAGGTTTGGGTGAACTAGGGTTTAGTCTTAGATACGAAATTGGAGGGACTTGAGAGGGATTCGAGGAGATTAGAGCTTTTTATTTTTTG
Organism: Nicotiana benthamiana; assembly: GCA_034376525.1. Lineage (NCBI taxonomy): Eukaryota > Viridiplantae > Streptophyta > Magnoliopsida > Solanales > Solanaceae > Nicotiana > Nicotiana benthamiana. The sequence goes on along the minus strand of CM067332.1, from coordinate 28,989,511 downwards.
TGCTTTTTATTTTTAATAAAATAAATAATGAACTAATTAATCCTAAAAATATAAAAACAAAACCTAAATGTAATGCATGGTATTTTTGATATTTTTCATGGTCTTAATAAAATTAAACATGCACAAAAAATATAAATAACTAATAAAATCCTAGAAAAAATCTAACTAAATTGTAAATAATTGGAGAAAAATATATTTTCATGGATTTTATAGGAGTAATTTATATAGGGAAAAATCACATGCTCACAGCTATCCCTCTTTGCTCGAGTACACGAAGGATTTTCCGGAAAAGATAATATGAGCAATTACTAGAGATTTTTGCCCGTTTGAAACTCCATGAGAAGCATCTTTTGAAAAAGTCTGACCGAACCTTGCTTTAGAGGTTGCCTACATATCCTTGCCTATAAAGGAATCATGTAAGTGTAGTTTTGAAAATTCTGGTAGCTGGGACTACTGAAAAACTATGATTTCACTATTGTTGCTGCTATTTCCTCTTGTTAAAGTCCTTATTACACCGAAATAAAAGATGAAAAGATAAACTAGCTAATCCTATAAATTATGAGTTACAATATTCCTATCTATAAACCTTCTAAAGCTTGATCTTGAGTCTTGGATGGTTTTTCTTGTAAACTATGATCTGAATCTTGATTCTTGTTAGCTGGAACCGTTGTTTGATTCTTCTTTTGATTTTCGGATCAAGGCAGGACATGCAAAACTTATGACTTCAATCATATTTTGGCCAGTCCGCATCTTTTTTCTGCTTCTACACTTTTTGGCTTCTGAGACTGTATTGAAGGGCTGACATTCCCATGTTTACCTCTGCCTGATTTGGGTTCCCTATAGTATAGTTTAGTTTACTTATGTAATTCATTTAATTCTAGTCTATAATAATGTTAATTGTAAACAGATATTGGGGTAATTAGCAAAAAAGGGAGGGTTCATATATGATTTTGTGGGGAAACTAGGTAGAAATCATGCTTTAGGTTTATGTTATAAAAGAAATCATGTTTTAGGACTATGTTGTGCTTATCTGTAAATTGGAATCGTGCCTTAGGTTTGTATTGTTGCATTAGAAATCTTGCTTTAAGGTACTTACGTTTATATTTTGCATATGGCAAACATGTTATAAGTTCATCACTTCTTTCTCTGATTCTATATAAGTTGTTATCACCTGGAAATCATGTCATTAAACTACTGCTGTAATCATGCTTCATAAAATGACTATATCTCTCGGTGCATTAATCCCTATTTAGGACTCTGTTTGCATTGGCTCGAAATTATGTTTACGTCACTTAAATAAATAACTATCTATAAAAGTTTTAAGAGGTGCCTAATACCTTCCCTTCAAGGTTATTTCAAGCCCTTATCCTAATCTCTTGTAATGCAAACTGGTTACATGAGTTAATTGATCTAGGTGCTCTAATGCACTTTAATCTGTTAGGTGGCAACTCTTCAAATATCCAATTCCAGAAAAAAAATGAGTTGTACCTAATGAATGTCAAAACCTGGACTCCGCAAAAGAAAACGGGGCGCGACATGCTTGCGTGTTTCCAATCAAAGAGTCCATTTGTTTTGGACTATATATACATATACATATACATATGCATATACATATACATATGCATATACATACATACATATACATATACATATGCATATACATACATACATATACATATACATACATACACATACATATACATATACATACATACATATACATATACATATATATATATATATATATATATATATATATATATATATATATATATATATATATATTCATCTTCTAAAGTGTGTGCAAAAAGTTAAAAACTTTTCTTCCCTTTTCTTTTGTAGTGGGATTTTTTCTTATAAGTTTTTATTGTTTTTGCTCCTAGTTATACTAGAAGAGTTTTTTGAATTCTGGGGGATATGCCTAAAATTATTTATTTCGGTGTGAGCGAAATATCCTTAAGGACGGTATCTTTGACATGCCTCAAGCTAAACCTTTTATTCTCCATAATCATCTAATTTTTCCAACAATCTTAAGGATATTTTACGTAGTTATTATGGAGAATAACGCTACGAATGCTGCTGTTGATGCTACTACACCTGCTACACCAAAGTTCTATCACGAATTACCTATGATAAACCTTTTCCTGATGTTTCGAAAATTGAGGTTTTTGGTAGAGATAATATTAAGCGTTGGTGTCACGACCCAATTTCATTATAGGTCGTGATGGCGCCCAACACTATTGTCAGGCAAGCCAACCCAAAAATACTAGTGAGTTCTTATTTTACTTTACCAAAACAATTACAACACTTTCTTAATTTGAGTTTAAAATAAGTGATAATTAGCAACGTACAATAATAGTTATACAACCCAAAAGAACAGTCTACCAATGTGTATGCCAAGACCTGGTGTCACAAGTATATGGGCATATAGTAGAATATACAAAAGAATAAATCTATCATACTATCTGAAAGAGAATAGATAGTCAAAAGCAAAGAGAGACTCCATCATGATGCTGAATGGCATAGGAAATGAGTAGCTTATCGTGGAATCTCGGTCAATGATCAAGAATGCGCACCAGACTGGTAGCCAGATGTACTTGTCTCAAACCCAATACAATTAAGTACAGAAGCATAGCATGAGTACATAAATAATATGTACCCAACAAGTATCCAGTCTAACCTTGAAGAAGTAGTGACAAGGAGTCGACTTGACACTTAGTAAAGTCAATACCAAAAATGAGCAAAGATTTCACTAAGCATGGATAACATTGGCATAATAGCAAGCTTAGAGTTAACAGAGAACAGTTTATCAGTTTCAGTCATGTTTTATAATAATTTCATTTCAAGGCATTTAACAGAGTAAGTCATGAATAAGATTTCACATAAATATTATGCGCATATTATACCGAGGTCGTACGGTTCGATCCAACATAAAAGAAATTCTGTAGTGCCAGAGGGTCGAATGGAATGAACAATAGATGCGTCCATTTCGACCGAGGCGATCGGACCGATTCGCAAATATCAATTTTTATCAAGAAATAACATAAAGGCGCATTCATAGTCAAATAAATTTATATAAGTGCTCAAGTAAGTGCAAACGTTCACATATATTTGTTTCTAATCCCTATCATATGCTAAGTGGTCTTATTAGCAAGAAAATGATATAAACATTTGCAAATATGGCATGGCACGGTCCTAAATTACACGGATAGTTAGCATAATTGTAGCTACGCACGAACGCTTGTCACCTCATGCGTACATAGCCCCCGCAAGTTAGGAGCACAGAATCAGTTAACTCACCTATGAGGAGAATTCCCTCTTAAAAGGTTAGAAAGGAGACTCACCTCTCTCCAAAGCGTACTTCCTATATCAAGAATGTACTCAAACCCTCTATTTTGAGCTGAACGATCCAAAACTAATTAAATGAGGTAGGAACTAGTCCATACAAGCTCAAGAGTTTACATTCTAACTATTAAAGTAATTTCCCAATCCTAAACACAAGTTTCCTAAAACCCATCCCCAGGCCCACTTGCCTGGATTCCAGAAATTTATGAAGAAAGTAATTTTCTATAACCTAAGTATCAAGAATGTGCGATGTCTACTTTATTCCATAACAAACTTTGTGGTTAAACCTTATTTTTATCAAAACCCTAGGTTTTACTATAATACCATGATTTTTCACTAATCTTTGTGTGTTAATCTACCCAAAACTCAAGTATTAAACTTAGAATAAGTAGAAGTAACCTACCTCAAGATGCTAGGTGGAAATTCTCTCTTTAGAAGCTCCCAAATCGCCCAAACAATGGAGAAAATGTGTTAAATAATGACACATTCCCGTATTAATTAAGGCACTGCCTTCAGTGATTTCTGTACTTGTGGTAAGGGGACCGCATCTGCGGTCTCTCTTCTACGAGGGGACGTCTGCATCTGCAAAGCTGGGCTAGGCTGGCTGGGACCGCTTTGCGGTTTGGGGTCTGCTTCTATAGAAAGGGAGCTGCATCTGCATTTCTTGGGCTTCTCCACCTTGGTCGCACCTACAAGGTATCGACCACTCCTGCGGTCCTGCACCTGTGGCTGACCAACTGCATGTACGATTATGAGAGATAACTGGAGCTTCAACTCCTTTCCAAGTTTTTCAACTTCACTCGAGCCTCATCCGATTGATGCTCAGGACCCCTGGGCCCGCCCGAACATACCGACAAGTTTGAAACCATAAAATGGATTCGCTCAAACCTTGAAACAATCCTATTAAACCAATTAAATTATACTTATGAGCTTCAAGTTCCTCAATTTACTTCAAATGTGACGAAACACACTTGCACTACTCAGATTGACACCAATTTTGCATGCAATTCTTAAATGTCAATACGGAACTATTCCCTATGTCCAAGCTCCATTCGGACCTCGATAACACAAAAACCCATTCCAAGACAAATATTTAAGAACTTCAAAATCCTTAAGGAATCAACTTTCACTATTAGGCACCAACACACTCCCAGGTCATCCAAAATCCGATCCAGACATACGCCCAAGTCCGAAATCATCATACGAACCTGTTGGAGTCTTCAAATACAAATTTTGAGGTCATTTACTCAAAAGGTTGACCTTAAAATTGTCCTTCTAAGCCAACCTTAAGGAACCAAGTGTTCCGATTTCAACCCAAACTCTTCCAAATACTGAACCAACCATTTTCTCAAGTCATAAATCAGTAAAAGCAAGTACGTGAAGTCTTATCTATGGGAATGGGGTTCTAAAAAGAAAAACGACCAGTTGGGTCATTACATTATCCACCTCTTAAATAAATGTTCATCCTCAAATGGGTTTAGATTCATAGCTGAAGTGCCGAATAAGTGTGGATATCTGCTCCGCATGTCCTCCTCGGCTTCTCAGTTAGCCTCATTGACTGGTTGGACCCTCCATTGGACCTTTACTGTAGAAATCCTCTTGGATCTCAACTGAGCTCCTATCTATCAATAATGGCAAGTGGCTCACCCTTGTAGCCCAAGCTTGCGTCTAGCGGATTAGAGCTGAAGTTTAACACATGGGATAGGTCGGCGTGATACCTCCGAAACATAGACATGTGAAAAATTGGATGAACTACCGATAAGCTGGAAGGTAAAGAAACCTCGTAAGCCACCTCTCCAACTCATCTTAACACCTCAAAGGAGCCAATAAACCATGGGATCAACTTGCCCTTCGTCCCGAATCTCATACCAAACTTTATTGGTGAGACTTTCAAGAGAACCTTCTCGCTATAATGAATGATACATCACGCACCTTCTAATTCACGTAACTCTTATGTCTAGATTATAATGTGCGAAGCCTTTCATGAATCAACTTTAGATTTTCCAAGGAATCTTTCACCAAGTCTGTACTGTAAAACTTAGTCTCACCAGGCTCAAACCACCTAATAGGAGAATGATATCGCCGACCATATAAAGCCTCAAGTGGAGCCATGTTAGTGCGGGACTAATATGTGTTGTTGTAAAAAAAACTCTGCCGAGGGTAGGAACTGATACCACTACCCTCCAAAGTCAATCATACATGCTCTAAGCATATCATTCGAAATCTGAACTGTCCACTTTGACTGTCTGTCGGTATGAGGATAAAATGTTATGCTGAGCTCTACGGTCCCCCAACTCAGTTTGAAAGACTCTCCAGAAATGGAAAGTGAATTGAGGACCTCTATATGATATGATAGAAACAGGCACACCGTGCAACTGGACTATATCCCGAATGTAAATCTAAGCTAATCTCTCTGAAAAATAAGTAGTCATTATTGGAATAAAGTGGGCCAATTTGGTCAACATGTCGACAATGACCCAAGCCGCATCAAACTTTCACAATGTCTGCGGCAACCCAAATACAAAGTTCACAGTAATGCGCTCCCAGTTCCACTCAGGTATAGGCATGTGTTGCAATACTTTGCCTGGCCTCTGATGCTCATAATTAACCTGCTGGCAATTCAAAATCGAGCCACATACTCAACTATATTTGTCTTCATCTGTCGCCTCCAATAATCTTGTCTTAGGTTATGATACATCTTCATAGCACCAGAGTAAATAGAATAGCTCGAATTATGTGCCTCCTCTAGTATCCTCTCCCTCAAGCCATCAATATTAGGAACACATAGGCAATACTGGAGTCACAGGACTCCAACTTCGCCAATAGAAACCCTTTTGGCACTACCCTTTGGCACCATCTCCCTAAGAATTGCCAAATGCGGATCCTCGAATTTCCGGCCTGGATATGCCCTAAAAGTAAAAACTGAGCAACAACACACACACAAGAACTCGGTTGGGATCTGAGATGTGTAACCTCGCTAGTCTATTAGCCAAGGACTGAATGTCCAAAGCTAATGGCCTCGCCTATGATAAAATGAATGCCAAGCTACCCATACTCTCTACTTTCCTACTCAAGGTATCCGCAACCATATTTGCCTTGCCTTGATGATAAAGAATGGTGATGTCATAATCCTTTAGTAACTCAAGCCATCTACACTTTCTAAAATTGAGGTCCCTCTACTTTAACAAATATTGCAAGTTGCGAAGATCAGTGCAAACCTCACATGACAACCCATACAGATAGTGCCTACATATCTTAAGAGCATGAACCATTGCAGCCAACTCTAGATCATGCACGGGATAATTCTTCTCATGAAGCTTCAGCTGACGTGAAGCATATGCAATAAATCACTCATCATATATCAATACACAACCCAAGCCAACACGTAAAGCATCACAATATACCGTATACATCCCCGAACTGGAAGGCAACACAAGAATTGGTGCTGTAGTTAAAGCTGTCTTGAGCTTCTGAAAGATCGTCTCACAATCATCGGACCAGGTGTTCTTCTAGGTCAATATAGTAAGAAGTGATGTAATAGATGAAAAGCCTTGCATGAATCAATTCCCTCAATCTTCTAGGGGTCCACCTTAATACCCTCTGCTGACAGAATATGCCCCAAGAATGCAAGTGACTCTAGCAAAAACTCACAGTTGGAGAACTTACCATATAGCTTCTACTATTGCAAGGTTTAAATCACTACTCTCAAAGGCTGCTCGTGCTCCCCCGGGCTATGTGTGTAGATCAAGATGTCGTCAATGAAGATGATGACAATGCAATCAATATAATGCCTAAACACCTTGTTCATCAAGTCCATAAATGCCGCTGGGGCATTAGTCAAGCCAAAGTACATTACCAAAAACTCATAATGACCATATCTAGTACGGAAAGCAGTCTTCAGAACATCTAAGTCCCGAATTCTCAACTGATGGTACCCAGATATCAAGTCGATCTTAAAGAATACCCTAGCACCCCGAAATTGGTCGAACAAATCATCAATGCGCATCAATGAATACTTGTTCTTGATGGTATCCTAGTTCAACATGCGGTAATCAATGCATCTCTACATGGTCCCATCTTCTTTTTTAGAAACAACACTGGTGCACCCTAAGGTGACATACTTGGTCTAACAAACCCCTTTGCTAACAACTTCTCAAGCTGCTCTTTCAACTCCTTCAACTTTTTCGGAGCCATACAGTATGGTGAAATAGATATAGGCTGGGTACCTGGGGCAAAATCAATATAGAAATCAATATCACGATCTAGTGGCGTGCTAGAGAGGTCAGAAGGAAACACATCGGCAAACACCCGGACTACTAGAACTGAATCAATCTTCAGAGACTCTGCGGCGGTGTCCCAAACATAAGCTACATAAGCCAAACATCCATTCTCGACCGTATGTCGAGCCTTCAGAAAAGAGATAACTAGACTAGATGTATCGACTAAGGAACCCTTCCACTCCAACCTTGGCAACCCTAGCATTTATAATGTTATACTCTTGGCATGGATCTGGGACGATGTGATATAGAGATAACCAATCCATGCCAGGATGACCTCAAAGTTGGTCATGTAAAGCAACATGAGATCTTATCTAGTCTCGAAACCTCAAAATGCGACTACACATGATCCGTAGATCTAATCCATAACCACAAAATCGCTTATAGGTGTGGACATATGAACAGAAGTTCTAAAAGGCTTATGAGGAGTAACCCGAAAATAAGTAAATATAGATGACACATACGAATAGGTAGACCTTGGATCAAATAGCACTAAAGCATCTTTGTGGTAGATGGAAATAATACCTATGATAACGGTATTTGAGGCCAATGCATCTGGTCAGGCCGGAAGGGCATAGAATTTGGCTAGATCGTCGGCTGGCTGGCTTCCACTTGACTGAGTAGTAGTTGGCTGACCTCTCCCTGCCTAGACTCAACCTCTAGAACGGCCTCTAATAGTTTATCCCCTTCCTCTAGGCAGCTGGGCAACCGGTTCTGTAATTTTGGGTTGTTGACTTTGCTGCACTGCCTTGCCTCGAGGCCTGGGGCAATATCTCCTCATATGACTAAGGTCTCCGCACTCAAAACAACTCTGCATTGTGGTGGCGTGCTACCATAATGGCTAACCCCGTTGGCCTGTAGGCCCACTAATAGAAGCCCGATAGCCGATGGACGGAATGAACTCTCTGGTATGGCGCTAAAATAAGGGCGTGCTCGAGCACCCTGAGCAGGTGGTGGTGCTGAATATAGGGGCCTGCTAGGCTGACCCATACCAAACTGACCTCTACCCTTAGCCAGGGCACATATGAACTCTCCGGAGAATCTAGACCTCTTGTCCTGTTGTATCTGCTCCGTACCTCTCAGATGGTAGCTCTGGATCCTCTGAGAAATCTCCACCACTAGCTGATAAGGAGTCCCTATCTCCACCTCTCGAGCCATATTGGCTCTAATACTAGAATGTAACCATGCAACAAACCTCTGCTCCCTCTCTGTGTCAGTAGGGATTATAATTAGTGTATGGCAGGATGACTCAGAAAAACTCGCCTCATAGACGGTCATAGACATCAGACCATGTTCAAGCTTCTCAAACTAATACCGTAGCTCTTCCATGTCAGAGGGCGGGATATACCTGTCCAGGAATAACTATGTGAACTGACCCCAAGTGATGGGAGGAGAACCTGCTGGCCTGCTAAGAACACACGACTACCACCATTTATGGGACCTGCCCTCCAGCTCAAAAGTAGTGAAGTCAACCCCATGCTACTCTAATATGCTCTTATTGTGCAGTCTATCCCTGCACCTATCAATAAAATCCTAGGAATTATCTTGATGCTCACCCCTGAAGATAGGAGGGTGTAGCCTCGTCCATCTTTCCAATAACTTCTACGGATCACCATCCGCAACTGGCCTAGGCTCGGGTACCATTGTAGCGATTAGCTAAGTCCCATTCACAGATAATGTACTCAGAGTCTGATACACTGCAGATGCATGACCAGGATCCTGAGCAGTAGGGTTCTATGTTCCCCCTCCCGCCTGTGATATAGTTGGATTTGCTGACAATAAACCATCCTTAGTCATGGTGTCTATGAACCGCAACATACAAACCATGACCTCCTGCATATCCGATGTTGTCATAAAGTCCGCTGGGGTAGGCTCAGCTACGGGCAACTCGCCCCTCTCTTCAATGATAAGATCTCCTATAGGATCCACTAATGGTGCTACTAGAACAACTCTGGGATGCCTTCATCCCTTACCTGGAGCCGATGCCCTCCCCCGGCCTCTACCTCGACCTCTAGAAATGCAGGGAGCAACTCCTCCCTGGTCTGGCACATATGTCATATGCGTCCTCACTATCTGTGAGAGAATAGAATAGGTAAATTTAGTATACTAACCACTGCACGATTGGAAATGGATAAATAGTAGTTTCCTAACACCCTATAGCCTCTCGAAGATAAATATAGATGTTTCCGTACCAATCCACAAGACTGTATTAGGTTTTCCCATTACTTGCGAGACCTACGTGAACCTAGTGATCGGATACCAAGTTGCTATGATCCAATTTCATTACAGGTCGTGATGGCGCCCTACACCTTTGTCAGGCAAGCCAACCCAAAAATATTAGTGAGTTCTTGTTTTACTTTACCAAAACAGTTACATCACTTTCTTAATTTAAGTTAAAAATAGGTGGTAATTAGCAACGTACAATAATACTTATACAACCCAAAAGAATAGTCTACCAATGTGTGTGCCAAGACCTGGTGTTGTAAGTATTTGGGCATCTAATAGAATATATAAAAGAATAAATCTATCCTACTGTCTGAAATAGAATAGACAATCAAAAGCAAAGAGAGACTCCATCATGCTGCTGAACGGAATAGGAAGGGAGTAGTTCATCGTAGAATCTCAGTCTACGATCAAGAATGCGTGCCAAGCTGCTAGCCAGATGTACCTGCCTCAGACCTCATACAATTAAGTACAAAAGCATAGTATGAGTACATAAAGAGCATGAACCCAACAAGTATCCAGTCTAACCTCGAAGAAGTAGTGATGAGGGTTCGACTTGATACTTACTAAGGTCAATAGCAATAATGATCAAAGATTTCACTAAGCATGGATAACATGGGCATAATAACAATCTCCCAGTTTATGAAGAATAATATATCAGTCTCAGTCATATTTTATTACAATTTCACTTCAAGGCATTTAACAGAGTAAGTCATGAATAAGATTTCATATAAACATCATGCACACATTATGCCGAGGTTGTACAACCCGATCCAACATAAAATAAACTCTGCACTGGTAGAGGGTCAAATGGCACGAACCATAGCTGTATCTGTTTCTACCGAGGGAGCGGCCCGATCCACAAATATCAATTTTCACCAAGAAAGCACATAAATGCGCATTCATTGTCAAATAAATTCATACAAGTTTTCAGCTAAGTACATACGTTCACATATATCTATTCAGATCCCTAAAATATCTTAAGTGATCTCACTAGCATGATAAATATAAATATTTGCAAATATGGCATGACACGGGTCCTAAACTACCCGGGCAATTAACATATTATTAGCTATGCATGGACTCTCATCACCTCGTGCGTACGCAGACCCCATAATTCGGAGCACATCATAAGTTAACTCACCTATGGGGACAATTCTCTCTTACAAGGTTATAAAGCAGACTCACCTCTCTCCATAGCATACTTCCAATATCAAGAACCTGCTCAAACCCTTAACATGGAGCCGAACGATCCAAAATAATTAAACAAGTAAGGAACTAGTCAATACAAGCTCAAGTGTTTGCATTCTAACTATTAAAGTAATTTCCCAACCCTAAACACAAGTTTCCTAAAATCTATCCTCGGGTCCACGTGTCCAAATTCCATAAATTTTGGAAGAAAGTTGTTCTCCATAACAGAAGGATCAAGAATATGCGATTTCTACTTTATTACATAACAAATGTCGAGGTTAAATCTTGTTTCTATCAAAACCCTAAGTTTTACTCTAGTCCTATAGTTTTTCACTAATCTTTGTGTGTTAATCTACCCAAAACTTAAGTGTTAAACTTAAAATAAGTAGAAGTACCTTATCTCAAGATGATAGGTGGAAACTCCTTCTTTGGAATCTCCCAAATTTCCCGAACAATGGAGAAAATATGTAAAAAAAAATGTCACATTCTCGCATTAAATGAAGGCACTAACTTCAGCAATTTATGCACCTGTGATTATGGGACCACATCTACAGTGTCGCTTCTACGAGGGGACGTTGGCATCTGCGGAGCTAGGCTTGGCTGGTTGGGAACCCTTCTATTTCTGCAGAAAAGGGAGCCACATCTGCGGTTCCTGGGTTTCTCCCCCTTTGCCACACCTGCAAGGTATCTACCGCTCCTTCAATATCGCACATGTGTCTGACCAACTACAGGTGCGTTTATGACAGCTAACTGAAGCTTCAACTCCTTATTAAATTTTCCAATTTCACTCGAGCCTCATTTGGTTGATGCTCTAGGTCCCTGGGCCCTGCCCGAACATACCGACAAGTTTAAAATCATAAAACGGACTTTCTCAAACCCTCAGAACATCCAAAGCAACACTAAATCTAAGAATCAACCCCTAAAACCAATTGAATCAAACTTATGAACTTCAAGTTCTTCAATTTACTTCCAATGCGACGAAACATGCTTACACTACTCGGATTGACACCAAATTTTGTGTGCAAGTCTTAAATGGTAATACGGATCTATTCTGGATCTCAAAACTTTATTCGGAACTTGATAACACAAAAACCTGCCCCAAACCAAATATTTAAGAACTTCAAAGTCCTTAAGGAATCAACTTTCACTATTAGGTACCAAAACACTCCCGGGTCATCCAAAACCTGACCTAGACATACACCCAAGTCCGAAATCATAATACAAACTTGTTGTATTCTTCAAATCTGGATAACGAGGTTGTTTACTCAAAACATTGACCGAAGTCAAACTTGGCCTTTTAAGATAATCTTAAGGAACCAAGTATTCTGATTTTAACCCAAACTCTTCCAAATCCCGAACCAACCATTCCTGCAAGTCATAAATTTGTAAAAGCAATTACAAGAAGTCTAATCTAGGGGAAAGTGGTTTTAAAAATTAACACGATCAGTTAGGTCGTTACACTTGGCAGGAACGGGTGCATTCTATTTTAGATATGCATGGAGCTGCCTTTGCACTTACTGAACCTAAGCCAACTGAAGCCACTTCCATTCAGATGGATCACTAGATTCATGATAATAAGGTGTGTAGACATACTATAATTTCTACTATTTCTAACGAATTATTCGTTTTCTACGTTTCCTACAAGGAGGCAAAAGAAATATGGGAATCAATGATAACAAAGCACACTACTGACAATGCTAATAAACAAAAGTCTGCAATTGGAAACTACTACACGTGGGAGATGATGGAGGACAAGCACATAATTGCACAAATCAACGAATATCACAAGTTGATTGAAGATCCTAAATCTGAAGATATTTCTCTGCCCGAATAGTTTGTTGCTGGTATGCTTATAGAATACTTTCCAAATCTTGGAGTCTACAAGCATCAAGTGAAACACAAACACAAGCAATTGTCACTGAAGGACTTAGTCAAGCACATTATAATTGAAAATACAAATCGCAAACAAGATCTTGCTGAGAAAGGAAAGGAAATTGCTACAAAAGCCAACCTTGTAGAGGACAATAAGTGGTAGAACAAACCAAATAACAGGTATGATAAAATAAATGGTTATAATCCCAAACCTACGATCAAGCCTTCAAGAAAAAAGGCAACTTCTTTGTGTATGGCAAACCTGGCCGTCATGCTACTCAATGTCAGAAGAGGGTTGGGAATGACAATCCCACTAAGGCTAGAGTAAATTTAACTAAAGAGTAAGGGGATGACATAATTGCTGCAGTTGTTTGCCAAGTGAACCTTGTGGCCAATGTGAAAGACTGAGTGTTAGATTCTGGTGCCACTAAGCACATATGTCCTAACAAAAAAGACATTTTTTCCTACACCCAAGTTGAGGAAGGAGAAGAAGTGGTATATCTTGGTGACTCAAGGACTACTATAGTTGTTGAAAAAGGCAAAGTTCTTCTCAAACTCACATCTGGCAAAACTGTGGTCATCATTTGTGTTGCAACGAAATTCATTGTCCGAAGGCCTTAAAACCTCTTTTTTTGTCTCATCTCGACTTGCATGTGTATTCCAGGCGTGTATCCAAAAAGCTATTAGGTGAAAATATGTGAAAGTAATAAATTTTTCTTTTAAAATGAATTTAAGTTGACTTCGGGTTCACATTTTGGGTAAACGGATCCAAACTCGTTATTTGACGGTCACAGAGAGTTGTAGAAAAATATGGGACTTGGATGTATGCGAAATTGCATTTCGAGGTCCCAAGCCCGAGAAATGAATTTGTAAAAAAAATGTTCTCTGAAATTTTAAGAGTCTTTGGAAATGTGAATGTATTGGAATTTGATGGTATCAGGCCAATATTTTGTTTCTTGAGCCCGGTGCAGGTCTTATATGGTATTTAAGTTGAGCCCATAAAGTTTGGTAAGAATTGGAGTCTGTTTAGTATAAATCGGACCTTAATTTGAGAAAATAGATATTTTGGAGGTTCTTACGTAAATAAATGAATTTGAGGCTTACTTCATAGTTGTTGATGTTATTTTGATCATTTAATCGCACAAGCAAGTCGTATGATATTTTTGGACTTGTGTGCATGTTTGGTTTGGATCCCTAAGGGCTCGGGTGAGTTTTGGATAATCCATGGAGTGGATTTAGACTTAGAACATAGTGTTGTAAGTTTAGAGAAGTTACAGGTCTCTAAAATAGACATTGCGGTCCGTAGTGGTTTCTCGCGACCATAGTGGATTCTTCGCGACCGCGATGGAATTTATGCAGTCTGCGATGAGCTAGGCCAAGGCTCCGCTTCCGAGCTAAATTTCTTATGGTCTGCGGTGGAGATCTACGGCCATAGTCCCTTTTATGCGGTCCACAGAGAGGGTTCGTGAGGAGTATATTTAAATGGGACTTTCAGTTATTTTTTCACTTTTCAAAACCCTAAAAACATAAGAGGCGATTCTCCAAACACTCTTTCTTCTCCAAAACATTAATAAGTGATTTAAACTCATTTATTTCGCTCCTTAACTTCTATTTACAAGATTACTTCCTAAAACCTAGGGTTTTCCTGGTGGAATTGGAAATTTTGGATAAAACCTAAGATTATAGAAATTTGGGGATTTTGACGTCAAATTGATGACGGATTCCAAAACCAATTATATATCCAGGCTTGGGGGGTGAATGGATGATCGGGTTTTGGTCCAAATTTTGGGTTTGGACTAAGAAATCCCAGGGTTGATTTTGACTTTTTGGAAAAAAATTAAGAAAAAACTATTTTCATGTATTAGAATTGATTCATTTAGCATTTATTGATATAGTTAAGTAACTTGTGGCTAGATACAAGCGAATTGGTGGCAGAATCAAGAGGTAAAGCGATAGTTGAGGCTTGAATTGTGCTTGTAGTATCGAGGTAAGTGTTTGGTCTAACCTTATCTTGAGGGATTAGGAGTTGTGTCCTATTTTCCACATGTTAATTTTTGAGTATGACATAGAAACATGGTTACGAGTATCTATATGTTAGTATTAAGCATGCCCATAAGTCTTATACTATGATTAATTTGACACCGTTTTGTATTGTTCATGCCTTATGTGATATTTCTATTTTTGAACAAGGCTTGTGGAAGTAATTTTGATAAGTTCACATTTAAGAGCGTTGGCTCAAGATATGAAATGATTCATGAAATTATTGCTGGCAATTGAACACTATAGAGCATTGGATCAAGTTGTGAATTGAGTTGTGGAGTAAATGTGAAAAGGAGAAGAGGATCTGGATATTGTCTCCCTTGCCGGGATGTTGTTGCTTCAGATGTTATCTCCCTTGATGGGATGTTATGGCTTTGATATGGTTTCCATTGCCGGGATATGATTGTTGTACTATTGTTCCCTTTCAGAGATTTTATTATGACTTACTTATTCCCTTCCCTTATTGATTGTAATTGTTATTCGGGTAAGGAAGAGTGTTAAAGTACGAAGGTGGTGCCATGCTTTGTATTGGTGAGAGAGTGTTAAAGCACGAAGGGTGATGCCATGTACGATATTTGTGAGAGATTGTTAATGCACGAAGGGTGATGTCGTGAAGCACGATGTACCGTTCTATGCCTTTATATGAATGATAATGCACGAAGGATCCTTTAGGGCCATGTTTATGTGAGGTAAAAGCATGAAGGATGATTCCATACCGTTTATATTTATTATTATGATGATAGCGAGAGTAAAAACACGAAGGGTGATACCATGCACTGGTATTTGATATTCTTTTTTTACTGATAGTTGAGTTATGTCGTTCTCTACATTTAAATGTTGATTTTTGGTTCTAATGGTTGGTCCCCGCAACATGACTCCCCCTTCATATCTTTAATTGTACGGTTTTGCCCTATATTTTTGTTGTACATGTTAACTGCACATGTTTAATTGGTAGTTTGGTCCTAGCATCGTCACTACTTCACTGAGGTTAGGCTAGACATTTACCAACACATGAGGTCGATTTTGCTGACACTACACTCTGCACTACGTGTAGATCTCGGTACTGGAGTATACAGACTTTAGCTTTGGGTCGCAGGCATCCACAGGCCTTGGCGTCTCCTTATATCCTTTCATCCTATTTCATTTATGTATTTCATAAACAACGTTGTATTTATTTTTTGGACCCTTATTTGTAGTAGTCTTAGACCATCCGTGAAATGCTGACACCAGTTCTAGATGGTTTATGTATAGATTGGTATTGACATCTTTATTAAATATTACATTTTGGTCTTCCACTTATTATATTTAGCTTTTTATCTAATGTTGCTCCTTAATTAATAAAGTATTAAAATGGGAAAAAGGTAAATAATTCAAAGGGTCGGCTAGCCTAGCTTTCACTAATAAGCGCCATCATGACTCCCGAGGGTAGGGAATCCGGGTCATGACAAATAGGTATCAGAGACATACATTTCTTAGGTCTCACAATTCACAAACAAGCTTAGTAGAGTCTAAGGGATTAGTACGGATACATATGTATTTATCCCCCAGAGGCTACAGAGTTAGGAAAAGTTTCACATCTATTCTTTTCTATCGTGCGATTTGACTTCTCAATGCTAATTGAACTTCTACTCTATTACTCACAGATGGTGAAAACACGTACCGCTTCATCAGCTGACAGTAACCCGAGCCCTTAGTAGCATCTCCAATGTAATGTAGAGGTCGAGGCCGTGCTAGAGCCCGAGGTAGGGGTAGAGCTCAGTCCAGAGCTCGAGCAGCAACACTAGTGGCAGAGCCTCATGTTGACTTTGATGAGGAGATTCTAGCCTAGTCAGTTCCACTGGGGCCAGCTCAGGTCCCAAAGGGTTTCATTGCAACCCTGGTACTTTAGGATGCTTTTGTTTGTCTAGTGGGCCTTATGGAGAGTGTCGTCCAAGAAGGATTGCTTCCTGTGGAACCAACCATCTCTCGGGATGGAAGAGGAGCACAGACTCCTGCTACTCGCAGTTCGGAGTAGATGGCCACCAAGTTTCAAACTCCAGCAACTCATCTAGTTGGGGTAGTTCAGCCTGGTACTGTGGCACAGACTGGAGAGGGGCCAGCTATGTATGTTGATGCCTTGTGGATATTGGACAGGTTCACCAAGCTCTTCACTACAACTTTCAGCGCTGCATATTCTGAGGATCCCTAGGATTATTTAGGCAGTTGTTATAAGGTTCTCATGAACATAGGGATCATAGAGACAAATGGGGTAGACTTTGCTACTTTTCATTTGTTTGGATCTGCCAAGACTTGGTGGAGAGATTATTGTTTGGCTAGACCATCTAGGTCACCAGCTTTGACTTGGGATAAGTTCTCTCAGCTATTTTTGGAGAAGTTTCTTCCTATCACTCAGAGGAAGATATATCGGAGGCAGTTTAAGTGTCACCAGTAGGGTTCTATCACTATTACTCAGTACGAGACCAGGTTTAATGATTTGGCCCATCATGCTCTTCTTATATTTCCCACTAAGAAAGAGATAGTAAGGAGGTTCATTGAGAGACTTATTCAGCCTATTCGATTTCAGATGGCTAAGGAGATAGGGAGTGAAATTTCCTTTCAGGATGCGGCCAATGTAGCTAGGAGAGTTGAGATGGTTTTATCACAAGGGGTGGTCAGGGGTCTAACAAAAAGCCTCGTCATTTAGGAAGATTCAATGGTTCCACATCTGGAGGCAGGGATTCTTTTGGTAGAGGCTATCCTCCAAGGTCTTTTTAGTCAGCACTTCAAATTTCTCACAATGCTTCAGGCAGTCGTGGTTCTCATATGTAGTATTCTTATCAGCAATCCTACAATTCACCTCCAGCTCATAGCAATGAACTACTGCTCCAAAGTTTTCAGGGTGGTCATCCAGGTTGTCAGGGTCAGCAGTCTCAGCAGACAAGGTCTTTTTATACTTATGGTGATATGGAACATATTGCTAGATTTTTCCTCGAGCATCAAGTAGCTCTCAGCATCAAAGTTCTTGTGCCATATCAGGAACCAAGTGTTCCACAGCCCGCCCACCCAGCTAGAGATGGAGGTAAAAGTGCTAGAGGTGGAAGCACAGGTATTAGAAGTGGAGGTCAGGCCACTAGAGATGGAGGCCAGGCAGCAGTAGGCTATCTCAGAGATGTAGTTCAAGGTGGTGGGGCCTGACCCCGATATTATGCTCTTCCAGCAGGCCTGAGGACGAGGCTTTCGATGTAGTTATCACAGGTACTATTCTGGTTTGTAGTAGAGATGCTTCAGTTCTGTTTAATCTAGGGTCTACGTACTCTTATATGTCATCTTATTTTGCACCGTATTTGGTTATGCCTAGTGATTCTTTGAGTGCTCTTATATATGTGTCTACACTGGTAGATGATTCTATTGTTGTAGATTGTGTCTATTATTCATGCATAATTGTGATTGGGGGTCTTGAGACTCGTGTAGATTTGTTACTTTTAGATATGGGTAATTTTGATGCCATATTTGGGATGGGCCGGTTATTATCTTACCACACTATCTTGGACTATCATGCCAAAACTGTAAACTTAGCCTTGCTGGGGTTGCCTCGTTTAGATTGGAGAAGGACTCCTGGTAATTGTACCCATAGTGTTATCACATATATTAAGGCTCGACATATGGTCGAGAATGTGTGTTTGTCCTATTTGGCATATGTTCATGATGCTAGTACTGAGGTTCCTTCTATGGATTCTGTGCTAGTTGTTCGCGATTTCCTAAAGGTTTTTCCTTCAGACCTATCAGGTATGATGCCCGACAAGGATATCGACTTATGCATTGATTTGGCTCTGAGCACTCATACCATTTCTATTGTGATGTATCATATGGCCCCGCCTGAGCTGAAAGAATTGAAGGAGCACTGGCAAGACTTGCTTGTAAGGGCTTTATTAGACCTAGTGTCTTGCCATGGGGTGAGATGGTGTTGTTTGATAAGAAGAAGGACGGATCGATAAGAATGTGTATAGATTATCGGTAGTTGAACAAGGTTACAATCAAGAATAAGTATCCATTGTCGAGGATTGATGATATGTTTGATTAGATTCAGGGTGCCAAGGTATTCTCAAATATTGACTTGAGATCTGGCTACCATCAGTTGAGGATTACCGCACCAGATGTCCCTAAGATAGCTTTCTACACTCGGTACGGAAATTATGAGTTCATGGTGATGTTATTCGGGTTGAGCAATGCCCTGGAAACTTTTATGGATTTGATTAATCGAGTGTTCAGGCCTTACTTGGATTCATTCATGATAGTCTTCATTGATAATATTTTGATTTATTCCCGTAGTAGGAGGAGCATGAGCTGCATCTGAGAGTTGTTCTTCAGACATTGAAAGATAGTCAGTTGTATGTTAAGTTTTTGAAGTACAAGTTCTAGTTGAGATCAAGTGCTTTCTTGGGTCATGTTGTTTTAGCAAAAGGTATCCAGGTAGATCTAAAGAAGATAGAGGCAGTCAAGGACTATCCTAGACCCGCATCAAATATAGAAATTCAAAGTTTCTTGAGTTTGGTAGGTTATTACCGCCAGTTTGTGGAGGGGTTCTCATCTATTGTAGCCCCGATGACCAAGTTGATCCAGAAGGGTTCCCAGTTCAGGTGGTCGGACGAGTGTGAGGCAATCTTTCGGAAGCTCAAGACAGCTTTGACTACGACATCGATGTTGTTTTTTCCTACAAATTTAGGGCCATACACAGTTTATTGTGATGCATCACGTATTGGACTTGGTACAGTATTGATGTAAAATGGAAAGGTCATTGCTTATGCTTCGTGGTAGTTGAAGGTTCATGAGAAGAATTATCCCGTTCATGGCTTGGAGTTAGTAGCCATTATTCACGCGTTGAAGATTTAGAGGTTTTATTTATATGGCGTATCATGTGAGGTGTTCACGCATCACAAGAGTTTGCAATACTTGTTCAAGAAAAAGGAGTTAAATTTGAGGCAGAAGACGTAGTTACAGAAGGACTATGATATCAACATCTTATATCATCTAGGGAAGGCCAATGTAGTAGCAGATGTATTGAGTAGGTAGTCAGTCAGTATAGGCTGTTTTGCATATATTCGGCCAGTGAGAGACTGCTTTCTTTGGATTTCAGGCTTTGGCCAATATGATCCCTATTTGTGTGTCCTAAAGGACATAGTGCATCACGGCGGTGCCAAGCAGGTCAGAGCAGAAGATGATGGAGTTTTGAGAATGCAAGGTCATATTTGTGTGCCTAATATAGATGGACTTCGAGAGTTGATTCTAGAGGAGTCTTATTGTTCCCGATATTCTATTTGTTCAGGCGCCGCTAAGATGTATCAGGATTTGCAGCAACACTATTGGTGGAGGAGGATCAAGAAGCATATTTTTGGGCATGTTGCCCGGTGTTTGAATTGTCAGCAGGTAAAGTACGAGCATCAGATACCTAGTGGTTTATTCTAGAATATTGAGATTCCCGAGTGGAAGTGGGAGTGTATCAATATGGACTTCTTCGTTGGAATCCCGCAGACTCAGAGGAGGTTCGATGCAGTGTGAGTTATTGTTGATAGCTGACCAAGTCAGGACATTTCATTCCTGTGTCAGTCTCATATTCTTCCGAGAGGTTAGGTGAGATCTATATCCGGGAGAATGTTCGTCTTCATTATGTGCCCGTGTATATCATTTCAGACTAAGGTATACAGTCTACCTCACATTTGTAGAGAGCAGTTCAACATGAGTTGGCATAAGGGTTGAGTTAAGAATAGTATTTCATCCTCAGACGGACAAGAAATCTGAGCATACTATTCAGATTTTGGAGGATATGCTCCGAGCTTGTGTCATTGACTTTGGGTTCTCGTGGGATCAGTTTTTGCCTTTAGAGGAGTTTTCCTACAACATAGCTACTAGTCGAGTATCCAGATGGCTCCTTATCAGGCTTTATATGGTAGGTAGTATCGGTCGTCGGTTGGATGGTTTGAGTTGAGAAAGGCTCGATAGTTTGGTATAGATCTAGTATAATATGCCTTGGACAAGGTTAGGATCATTCAGGATATGCTTCGTACAACTCACTACAGGTAAAAGAGTTATGCCAACCGTAAGGTTCGTGATGTGGCATTCATGGTCGGCGAACGAGTATTGCTTCGGATGTCGCCTATGAAGGGTGTGATGAGATTTTGAAAGAAGTGCAAGCTTAGCCCTAGGTTCACTAGGCCATTTGAGATTCTTGCTCGAGTGAGAGAGGTGGCTTACAAACTTATGTTTCCGCCGAGCTTATCAGTTGTGCATCTGTAATGACCCGATTGGTTGCTTTGAGTGTTTTCACTTTTCTCGCTAGTTCTTGGGCATGACTATCCCTATGTGATATATCATGACTTATGTAAATCGTCATTTTTAGTTTTTAGGGTAATTACAATGAATTTGGAAGAATAATTCTCAGTTTGAAGCTTAAAATTTGAAAGGTTTGACCAAGTTTTGACTTTCTAGTATATGATCTCGAATTGGAATTTTTATGATTTTTTAGGTCCCTTGGGTGATTTGGGACTTGGGAGCGTGATCCGAATTTATTTTGGAGGTCCGTGGAAGGTTTAGGCTTGCATTGGCGAAATTGAAATTTTGGCATTTTCTGGTTGATAGGTGAGATTTTGATATAGAGGTCAGAATGGAATTCCGAAAGTTTTAGTATGTCTGTTGTGTCATTTTGAATACGTGTGAAAATTTTAGGTCATTCTGGCATGATTTGATAGACTTTTTGATCGAAACCATAATTTGAAAGATTTTTGGAACGTTAGGCTTGAATCTGATGGGTATGTGTTAATTCGATGTTGATTGAAGTATTTTGAAGGTTGCTATAAGTTTGGATATTAGTATATGACTTGTTTGTGCTTTTGGTTGAGGTTCCGGGGGCCTTAGGGGAAATTCGGATTGTTGATAGGAAGATTTGAGTTGGGTTTTGGCAGCTGAAGATTTTCCCATTGCTGTCATAACCGCACCTACGATTAGGGGACCGCAAGTGCGGTCTTGCGAAAGCGAAACTGGACCAATAGATGTGGCCAAGGAGAGTGTCAGCTGGAACTGCAAAAGTAGTTAAGGAAGTGCACCTGCGATAGTGTAGGTGCAGGATTTGCATCACAGATGCGGCGCCTAGGTTTTAAGTAAAGACCACAGATGCGGTGTCTAGGACCGCAGAAGCGGGACCATAGGTGCGAAAAGCCTGGGCTAGAAGGTATAAAAGATTTCCTTCGCGATTTTTGAGTTATTCTTCACCATTTTGATTCGGTTTTGAGCTTGAGGGAGCTATTTGAAGAGGAATTTCAAGGGGATTTCATTGAGGTAAGGTTTTTGGACCCTAAACTCATTTCTATTGTGTTATTTCACTGATTTGGCTTGATAAGTTAATGGAAATTAAGGGTTAAAATTGGGAAACTAGGGCTTAAGGATGGAGATCTTTGAGCAAAGGTTTGAGGGGTAATTTGTGATTGCATTTTAGTACTTTTGATATGAATGAACTCGTGGAGTGATAAGGAGTCTATTGATGTAAATGTTATTGAATTTCAAGATGTGGGCATGGTTAATTTCGGTATTTGCATTATATTTTGATTACTTTTGAGTGGGCTTTGTTCCCTTAGCATATTTTGATGGATATGTACTGATTTATGTTAGATTTGGAGCGTCTGGAGGCCGATTCGAGAGACAAAGGCATTGCATGCTAGTGTTTAGACTGGATAGAGGTAAAGTGATTGTAAATGTTGTCTTGAGGGTATGAAATCCCAAATTTCTCATTTTGAGGTGAAAAACTCACAAGATGATGAGTGTGGGGTCATTCATCATTGGAGATTGTGACCTAGTCCATACCGTATGACTGTTTTACCGCGCATTTGATTGAAAATTGTTTGCTATTATAATGTTTTAGGTGAATGCCATATTTGGGTCTCGTGCCAACTGTTTGGGACCCTTAGGGTATTTTTAGTGCTATTTCCTCACTGTTCGATTTCATATTTGTACTCAGCCGTGTTGTATTCTACTGTTTTCATAACTCAGACATGTTTACTTTGTTTTTCCATCTTAAATAATATTTTGGGCTGAGCATTATATTTTATAGTGACCGAGTGGTTTTTAAATATTTATGACTGCGTAGGGCTGAGGGCCTATGTTATGAGGTTTTATAGGATAGGGTTGCACACCGCAGTAGTGTTGTACTGATTTATGATTATGAGGCAGAGGGATTGAGTTGTACGGCATGAGGTGGCTTGATATGAGGCCAAGAGCCTATTGATTATGCCATAAGATGGCTTGATATTGTGTTTAGGCCATATGGGGTCCCTCCCGGAGTCTGTACACCCCCAGTGAGCGTGGGTACCCAGTGTGAGTGATATGATATAGCCCGAGGGTCTGTTGTTGTTTCATAGTGTTTCTTGAGGGGCTGTTCTTGATCCATTTATTTGTTCGAGGAGCGATTCTTGATTCATATTATGCCCGAGAGGTTGATTACGGTAATTGTGAGGTAGCCCGAGGGGCTGGTTTTATTTATATTATGCCCGAGGGGTGGTATATGGTACATGTTTTTTCTCGAGGGGTTGTTTACATTTCTATCATTTTTACTCATTGTTTATCACTCGTTGGAACTATTGAGAGTTGTTTTAAATTGTTTTACCGAAACTGAACATGATTTACGAAGTAAATGATTTCTGTACTGTTATGGAAATGTACTGTATTTGTTATAGCGTTATGATTTGGCTTACGTGTTTTCTTTCTGCTCACCTTTCATTTACTTTTATTTCTTACTGAGTTGGCGTACATGCCCCGGGGCATCTGAGCAATATGCGTACTTTTGAGAAACATCAAAATTCTTTGATAGAGGATTTGGCATTTTTATCTGAATCGGCTTCAACATGTCCAATTGCTTCAACCTTTGGAACAAACTGGTATATGATACTCCGATAGGGGTGAAAGCCTTTTCTTTTTTCAGTAGCCTCTCATTCTTAAACGTTTGCTTGGTTCAGAAACCTGATTCGGAGGTTTTCAATATGCTCGTGGGGGTGGGTGGGCATTTTGTGGAGATGAGTACAGGGAAAGTGATGTACGATTTTGGGAGTTCTGTGGAGAGAAGTAGCGTTGGGGAGGATTATCTGGTACACAAGGATATCCACGAGGACGATGTCGAGGCTGGAAATTTTGATAATCGTTTCCATTTCTCTTTCTCCTGCCGAAGCTTACTTAAATATTCTGAATGTCTTTCGAACAACTCATGATTTTTCCTGACTTGATTCCCTCTTCTACTAGCTCCTCCATTTTTAACACATTATTGAAAGGTTTTCCCAAAGCCGGGATCAAATAACAGAAATAGGTGGGCTCCTGGGCTAGTAGGAAAAGCTCAACCATTTCCTCTTCACCAATCGGGGTACTGATTCGAGCAGCTTGCTCCCTCCATCTGAGCCCAAACTCCCTAAATCATTCCTCCGGCTTCTATTTCATTTTAGATAGGGAAGAGGTATCTGGGGCAATACTTGATTTGTATTGAAAGTATCGAACAAAATCTTGAGCCATGTCACCCAATGTAGGACATTTACCGACATCTTGATGAGTATACCAGTCCAATGCTGCCCCAATCATGCTCTTGCTGAAATATGCTATCAACAGGTCATCTTTGTCTCCAACGCCCCTCATTTCACGGTAATAAACCCTCAGGTGGGCAACTGGATCTCCACGGCCATCGTACAAGTTAAATTTTAGCACTTTGAACCCTGCGGGTAGGCGGACATCAGGGGATACAAACTGTTCTTCGCAAGCCATATTACCCTGGTCTCGCATTCCTTGCTTGTTCTTCAAGGACTGTCTTATGCCTGCCAGCCTCCGGGGTATTCCATCTCGCATTTCTCTTCCTGTGAACCTTTCACTTCCTACATGAGGCTCGTCCCACGGGCCCTGCTTGTGTGAGTTGGAAACCTTGTGGGAAACCTTTGAGGGGCGTATTGGATATCATGAGCTTCGAGTAGGTATTCATTGTTGGGGATAATGGATGTGACAGGGGGCGATTTTGGGAATAGATAGTTGGGGGATGAGTGCGGAGCTACTATGGTGGTTGGGAAAACTGTAATAAGCAGGTGTATCTAGAGAGTATGGAGGACCATTCAGAACCATGACCGGAATTTGGATGAGGGTAGTGTTTGGGAAGCTAGGTAGTGGTCGGGGTGGTTCTTTCCCTCAGCCATGTGTTGTCTCAACATTTTTACCTCTTCAATTAACCCACTGTCTTGGTCAAACCAATTGTTTTCAGGCCCCGGTATCGACCAACTCAGTTTTGTTGTTGTCTGCCATTGCCTTTTGACTTTGTGCTGTAGAGGAGAGTTACTACTTTAAAAACCACAAATCATCCACCCTTTTGCTATGAGTATAACAAAATGAAGTCATCATGTTAGCGTTCGGGCAAAAAATAACTCAAATATCACATTGCGTGCAATGCACCTAGTCACAGTTATCAGTTCTAAAATGACTCCAAGGGTACAAAGGTCAGTTGGCGTCATCCCAATTTGTTCTGTTCAACCTCTCTTTTCTTTGCTTTTCTAGCACTTGCTTGCTCATTTACCCTCCTCTTTTCCCTTCTAATTATCACTCTTTTTTTCATTTCTCACACCTCATGATTTCACCTTTTTTTTTCTCCTTTTCTTCCCTCTTTTTCTTTTTCTTTTCTTTTTAAATGAATAAAAAAATAATTCGATCGAACCCTACACAAGTTGCTACGCATCATGACCCCGCATGAATCAGATCTTTGCGTAGTTATGAAAGATCGAAAATAAAGTAAACAAACTGACATTTATTTATTTTATTTACTTTTTTACCTTAAGGACTACTCTTATAAAAGCAGCAAATCCCTGTTTTTTCTTAATTTTCTAGACTTAACGATCTATAACATACTCTAAACTCAAGCTCAACGAGCAAATATTTTTTGTTCTTTTTTTCTTTGAAACAAACACGTTGTGGTAACTTATTAAAGAAAAGACTCTACAAGAGAAGAACATTTTTTGATTCTTTTTTTTTATGAAGAAAATCTAAAGAATAAACTACAAAAAAATATTTTAAAATTTCATTTGATATCCTGACGCAAGATTTCGAAACAAGCAATAAAAGATATTTTCGGATTTCAATTTTAATTGCCTAAAAAGAGAAAGTCTGAAAATAAATCAAAGATGAAGTATGTTGTCTTTTTTTGTACTATGTAAAATATCCCAAATTTCTAATGAAATTAAAAAAAAACATTTTTCGCTAATTTTCTAAAGAAGAAACTAAAAAATAATGTCTTTTTGGAATTAATATCTTAAAATAAAACTCTTAAAGAAGTACTAAAAGAACATTCTCTTCTTTTTTGATTTTTTTTGCCTTAATGTACCAATAGGAAATATAAAAGTAATTTTTTATTTTAATATCCTAGATATTCATTGCCTAAGGAAAAACCTCCTCAAATAATTTTTTTTGTTTTTAATTCCTAGAATATCCTAAAAAATCTAACGGAAATATTAAAACGCAAAATTCTTTTCTTTTTATTTTGCTTTGCTTTTTTTTTGGAATTTTGACTTGTAACACATTTCCAAATACAAAATAAAAATACAAAAACACAAGACTTGTCAAACTTATCTAGACTATTACAAACTCTAACATCACCTAAAAGACCGGATAATATTGCACAGGACCAAAAATAAAACATAAAAGTTGATTCAAAAATTCAAAATGGCTCTTCGAGCAGCTCTTGAATGCAGTGATCCTCGGGTATCTGTTATGCTCAAACTCTGGTAGGTAAATCCACACCCATATAAGAAAACTTAAACCAACATTATGTTAGACAATAACATTCCTTATTAGACACATGCAAGACATGGTTGCGATTATTTTTGGAAAATAATTTATTTAGCCAAAAGGTGGCTAGAAGTGAAAAGTTTTGTTGATACCCCACAAAGCCAAGAACCTAAGATTTACTAGGAATACCAGACCCAATATGGGTTGCTTATGTATCACGCCCCGAAAGATGAGAATCAAATTTGCATAGTTCGGGCATATTGGATACGTGCGAGAATTAAAAGGAACTAATTTTGAGAAAAATATGTTTTTTTCTTTTTAATTTTCTTTTTAAAAAATGATAAAACATGCAAAATCTTTTTGGATTTTCTTTTCCCTTTTTATGACTTTTAATTTTCTGCAAATAACGAAAAGTGTAAAAAAAATGGAATCTTTATGTATAGTTTTTTTCTTTTTCTTAATAAAAAAGTAACAAAAAACATAACTGAGCCCTACTTGCTTTATTTTCACACTTTACCCTCTTTTTCTCTCTTTTTTTTCAAGTTATATTTGCACTCGACTTTCATTGGTCCGCCAAATAACCTTTTTACCCTTGGAGAAATGCAACATGTAGCATATTTGGATTAGGATAATCTTTTATTTTTGGGTACACCTTTCCTAGACGGATCCCTGTGTTGAGTTCCCTAAGTCAAATGCGCATGATGCAAACAAACGTTCCTACTAGGGATCCGGCCTGAAGCTGCATTTTTCTAGGTTTAAATCTTGCGGTTTTGGTCTAGACTTGGCGTACCCGAGTGAACAACTGGGGTTGAAGAAGGCGCGACGTACTGGGAGCACTAAAGTCTGTCCGGCCTTATCGTTTGTCCAGCCTCGCTCTATTTGATATAATTTTACAGAAAAAGCGGGCTATGCGAATGTATGCACCATCTTTAGAAGACTTAGAGGGGTAGTGTAAGGAAACAATTATATACTGTTCAACAATATTAAAGATATAAACAGATAGCATTTTAGCACAAAGGTTCACAAAAATATAATAATATCAACAATAAATAAGCCAAGTAAAAATCATAAAACAAGCTCAAATTCTTGAACCCTGAACCACAGATTCTGGGTTTGCTTCCCCAGTAGAGTCGCCAGAGCTGTCACACCTCCTTTTGGCACTACTACACACCAGATAGGGCATAATAAAGGGAGTTTTTTCAATTTAAGTGACAATTAAAATAAGATTAATTATTAAAAATCAGAGTCACCAATTGGGATAATTTATGGTGTCCCAAGTCACCGGTTTAAAATCCCGAATCGAGGAAAGAATGACTCTGTTATTATAGTCTGCGAATCAAAAATGCGGGTAAGGAATTCAGTTAACTCGGGAGAAGGTGTTAGGCACTCCCTAGCTTCGTGGTTCTAGGACGATCGCTTTGATAATACTTGGCTTATTTTAATCGGAAAAGGGTCATATAGTCCCTCTACTAGTCAAAATAAGCTATATTTGTCCTCTGTTATACTATTTGGCCATATATGTCCCTACCGTTCACATTTCTGGTCATATATGTCCCTCTAACGTTAACTTTTTTTAAAAAAAAATAAAAAGCCACATGTCAGAGTCCTATTGGTTAAATTAAACCCATACCCCTTTTTCTTTATATTAAAACGAAATATTTGTAAAAAATATAAAAAAACTTGTAAAAAATGGGAAAAAATTTGTAAAAACTGAATTTTTTTGTAAAAGTTAGGAATTTTTTTATTTTAAAGAAATGAATATATTATATTAAAAACAAAATATTATATTAAAACAAAAAAATTAATTAAAATGATTTTTTAATAAAAAAGAAATAAAAATTGTTTAAACTAATTTTTTATTTTTTTAAAATATATTAAAAATATGAACAGAGCATCTCTAATCGGAATGATAAGGAATACATTCTTCTTCTTTTTTGTTACACGAAACAATTTGTTAAACAATTTTGTCAAAAATAAAAATATTTTGTTAAACAATTTTTATTTCTGTTTTTCCAAAAAGAAAATCAGTTTATTTTTAAATTTGAAAATATTTCCAAAATGTGTTTTTTGTTTTTAAAAAATATGTTTTTTGCATTTTTAGATAATTTTGTTTTGTATAAAGTGAAAACACAAATTTGTAAAAACTGAAAAAAATTTAATATAATAATTTTCATTTATTAAATTCTGAAATAATAAATAAAACCCAGTTTTTTACATTTTTTACAAATATTTTCGTTTTAATATAAAGAAAAAGGGGAATGAGTTTAGTTTAACCAATAAGACTCTGACACGTGGCCTTTTAATTTCTTTTTAAAAAAGTTAACGTCAGTAGACATATATGGCCAGAGATGTGAACGGTAGGGACATATATAGCCAAATAGTATAACGGATGATAAATGTAGCTTATTTTGACTAGTAGAGGAACATATATGACCCTTTTCCGTATTTTAATTACTGATTTGAGAACCTATGCGTATTTACTTTTTTATCGCTTTTAATTATAAAATTATTCTGAAACGGGTTACGCGTACATATACCTGCCTGTTTGACGCGTAAAAAATCATGTCACGCGAACATGTCCACAATTAATAACGCTTAATTATTATTAAGAAAAGTTGGTCGAAGTTGCGCGAACGCATACTCCGATTTTGTTTTTTTTTAAATCGCAATCATATCACGCGAACGTGTCCACAACCACGATAGTATTTTAAGACGGCCCTAAAGGATATTCTATGAAATATTAACCCTTTTTTAGAGTCATAAGAAATCAATATGCAATTGTGATTTTCATTCGGCCCGGCACACCTCTCTACCAAACTTGCAATTCTAACATGTAGTAACTCTTCTCTCAATAAGTCTCACAAGTCAACAAGGGACAAACTAATTGAAATACAGGCATATCTCTGAAGGAGGAAGAAAGGATCATGGCATTATAACGTTAAGGCAAGCTAAAATAAATCATCTTTTTGTCCTTTCATAGAGAAATCTACAACAAGACAAGATAGAGCTCGAATGTCGCATTAGGTAGTACGTAAATATATCTACATTCATTAATGCATTGTATTTGAAAAGCAAATGTATTAAAAAAAACATGCCAACAGCAGGTTTTTGATTTCCTCAGTAACACATTCAGGTGAAATACAAGGAAGATGACATCATACCAAGAAGCATACTCAAGAACTGAAACTTGAAAAATCAGAGGAAAAAAAATTGAAACCCAGAACTCACAGTCAAACCTTTCTCACAGCTTTAAAGCTATTCTGAATCCCAAAAAAAAATTGAAACCAACCAGCGAACATTGGGTCTTCTAGCATAACTGAACCACAATATTCGGAGAATCGACTCTATAAACCTAAAGCAGGATGCACGGAATGCCTCATGTATTATGTTTACTTCCCTTTCTACTTTAACAGCACTAATCAATTAAAGTGTTGCTAAAACTTTATCGGAAATGATAGAGGAGGGCAGCATCTAACCAACAACCCTATCAAGAACCAAACAGAACACATATAAGAACATGAACTACTAGTAATCAAGGCTGCTGCGAGCCAATCAGTGCAGAATTTTGCACTTGAAATTGTACAAACAGACAGCCTAAACAGCTATAAAACAAAACAGACCTACAGCAGGGCCCAACAGTCCAGACAAATGACCTAAGTACTGCCTGCTATCGATTCAAATTTACTACTCTAATTGGATTCTTCAATAGCTCGGAAGAACAGAACTCTCATGATGGCAACAGGGCAGGCAAGTCTCGAATGAGAGAAGGAAAATAGAGCCAATACGAACATATACAGTCAATGAATGCTAAAAAAACAATTCCAGAAATGTTTTGACACTTAAACTCGATTGCACAACTGGAAAGAGATACATGGCTGTTTGAGAAATAATAACAAAAACTAGTATTAATCAGTGAAAGATCATGACAGAGAAGATCGAAATACCAATAGATTTGAGCAATCAGACAAATTGTGACTTAGCTTCACCTAGATCAATCCAGCAACAAGAACACATTTCCATTCAACTACAACATCGAATTTCCAAAGAACTTTAACAACAGATACTAACCATTAACAGGAGTTTGGGAATCGATACATGAACCTAACCCACAGGGATTCAAACATGAACATGAGCCAATTTCCAAACCAACATCAAAGAACCACAAATGAATTTTTAGTGACGGATAAGTTAGGACAATCTCAGACTCTAACCATTAAGAAATGGATAGAAAAAATCAGAATACTAGCTCAAGGCTCATCCCAACATCCTAAATTTGTTCAGTGATGTATTACTTCTCAGTTTTAAATCGATTCAAACAAACAAACATTTCAGCTCACATGATATAGCAAAACGAGA
The DNA here is from genome assembly GCA_034376525.1 of Nicotiana benthamiana. Lineage (NCBI taxonomy): Eukaryota > Viridiplantae > Streptophyta > Magnoliopsida > Solanales > Solanaceae > Nicotiana > Nicotiana benthamiana. The sequence continues at coordinate 28,958,441 of CM067332.1, read as the reverse complement.
GAGTTTGGAAATGCACCTGCAAATAAACTTTGATTAATGCAATTGAAGGGTTACAACGATTATCAGAGGAAGCGAGTCCAAACAGAGATCGCAATGAACTCGAGATTCAGCAGCTAAGCGAACAGTTTTAGAGCAACTCAAGACCATCAGCACTTAGTCAACTTCCATTAACTCAAAATAAAATTCAGAACAACAAACTCACACTTCAGGTTCAAACCATATTCACCATGTGAAGGGTGAAAATTGTCCAATTTCCAATTATAGGGAACAAAGAGACTCCAATTAACCCCAAAACGAAAATCAAATATCTTTTTTTTATAGTAACTGAAATTAAGCTAAACTGAACAGTAGAGAAGAAGGAGAACTTTTAGAACCTTTTCCAACTCTTTCTTCCAATTTTTCCCCCGAGTTCGCTTCCAAAATCAGATCGATCTCCTTTAGAAAATGAATTTCTAATGAATGTGGGGCTTGGATTGAGTGAAATCAATCCAACGCCTCACACTCATCCAGCAAATCATTCCAGAAGCTTCCAATCGCGTGCCTTATCTCCAAATTGAGCGAGTGAAGGGAATGAGAATCTTCAGTGTCAGAAATGGTTATCTGTGGTAAGAGGAGAGAAAGGAGAATGCATGAGGAGAGATTTGAGGTTCAATCACTCGAATTTGGACATTATTAGGGCTCGATTCGGGTGCTTTTGGAGAAGAAGAAGCAAAGTCGTGTGGGTGATCTTTGGGATTTTAAAGATTAAACCCTTTTTCTTTTAATTAGGTGTTATTTTGGGGGAACGGGTCGGGTCAGGTCTCCCAGGCGGGTTGGAGCGGGAGTGGGTCTGGGCTGGTCCAGCTTTTAGGGGAGGGCGAATTGTTTGGGCTGGTGGACTTTAAATTGATTAGGCCCAAACATGGCTTGACACTCTATTGTTTTGCTTTTCTCCTTTCTCCTTTTTTTTTTTAATTTTCAGAATTAAAAATAAGAAAATAACACAAATTAACCTAAAAATTGAATTAGTTAACTCATAATTACCAATATTAACTAAACCAAATTATGACCAACTACCCAAAATTCAAACTTAAGACTAAAGTGTAAAATAAACTATTTTTGTGATTTTGTATTTTTGTAAACTTCTCATTGCTAATTAATTTCAAAAATAAGTAAACTTAAACCCTTAAATGAAATGCATTTTTTGTATTTTTATACGAATTAAAATGTACGGATAAAATGAGAACAATTAACATAAAATGTCATAAAAATCCGCAAAATTCCAAACAATAAAAGAAATTATTTTTTCTCGAATTTATGGGAGTAATTCATATAGGGAAAAACTCACGTGCTCACAGTGATGACATTTGCCCAACTGGTGTTCCACATATCGCTTGATTTCAAAATATACCACACGATTATTATAAGACGAACATAACCCATAACATAACCTCTTTATTATGTTAAGTGCCTAGTCTCACCCCCAATAATACATGTTATAACATTCCCAACTTGTCGAATTTCGGCAAAACTTATTTTCTTCAATTCTTTTAGCTTTTAATCCTTCCAACCCTCTTGGTACTTGTTGTTCATGATCATAAATATTTGTAACCTCCAAAGTAAAAAATAATTAACTTACTCTATATACTTTCAAAGAGGATCTTATTTTCGAGCTTACAATAATTGACTTGCGACGTACTCTACGCCGAAAACATAGGGTGTATTCAATTATGAGTTTATTTATCATTTATTACTATCAACTTGTAATAATTTTTAAAATAGGTTATTTAATTTAATAATGTGAGCTTGCCTAGTAAGTAAATGTCAGGCCCCATCACAGTTATGAGGTTGGAAATTTTGGGTCGTGACAAGCTGGCATTCAGGTTTCCTAGGTCTCACGAGTCATGAGCACGCTTAGTAAAGTATAGATGATCTGTACATAGACGTTTGTACTTATCTTCTATAGGCTATAGAGCTTTAGGAAAATTTCACTTATTTCTCTCTCAATCGCGCGACTTTATTCTATTAGTTAAGTTTGAACCATTCTATTCTTGTTATCTCGTAGATCGCAAGGACACACACAACATTTACTGTCAGGCAGGAGCTAGAGCCCTCTATTGTAACTATGACAAGGGGTAGGGGCTAAGGTAGGGGCTGAGGCACAGGCAGAGTTCAGTCTAGAGCACGTGCAGCAACACCATTTGTAGAGCCTCAGATCGAGCATGAGGAGGAGATCCCTGTTCAGGTCGTACTAGTTTGACCCCCTGAGTTACTAAAGGGATTTATTTCTACTCCCGTACTTTAACCGCTTAGTCGGCTATATGGAAAGTGTTGCCCAGGCTGGAGTATTTCTTATAGAACCAACTGTCTCTCAAGTTGGGGGAGGATCTGAGACTCTTGCCACTCACACTACGAAGTAGACATCTCCCTTGTACCAGACTCCAGTGGTCCCAGCAGTTAGAGTATTTCAGCTCGTTGTTGCTACACTGACAGAAGAGAGGACCACGAAGTTTTTTGAGGGATCGATGAGGTTGGATAAGTTCACCAAGATCTTTTCTATTCATTTTGGTGGTACACCTTCTGAGGACCCAAATGATTATTTAGACTGTTTCCACGAGGTGGCGTGCAACATGGGTATTGTGGAGTCCAATGGAGTCGACTTTGCAGTATTTCAAATGACCGATTCTATTGAGAGGTGGTGGAAGGATCATGAGTGAGGTGGACTAGCAGGTTCACCGCCACTCACTTAGGATCAGTTTTCGCAGCTATTTTTATAGAAGTTCATTCCTTCCACTCTAAGAGAGGACGACCGTTTTAAGTTTGAGCGCCTTCTCTAGGGTAGCATGACTGTTACATAGTATGGGACTAGATTCGTGGATTTAGCTCTCAATGTAGTTGTCTTACTTCCTACTAAGAGGGAGAGACTGAGGAGATCCATTCATGGTCTTACTTTTAGTATCATGATACAGATGGCCAAGGAGACTAGGGATGATATTTCTTTCCAGCAGGCAGTAGATATTGATAGATGGATTGAGATTAGTTGTGATCAGAGTGGAAAGGCGGTATTCGACAAGAGGCCTCATCATTTTGATGGCTTCAGAGGTGCCTCATTTGGAGGCAAGGGTTCATTTTGTAGAGTCCATCCTCACAATATGATTTAGCCAAATATTCATACACCACACGGTACCTCGGGCAGTCATGGTTATTATAGGTTTCATCCTGAGCAACCAGCATCTAGTAGACCTTCCTCTCCTAGCGGTGCCCCATGATTTAGATCTATCATAGTGGTTAAATGGGTCGTCAAGGTCAATCTCATCTTAAGTGGCCACAATAGCCAAGAGAGTGCTTTGAGTGTGGAGGTACGAGTCATATCAAAAATATTGTCCCAAACTTCGTAGTAGTATGTCTCAGCAGGGGGTCAGACAGCTGGAGGTGGTTCAGGCCGCTAGAGTTGGAGGCTAGCCAATTAGAGTCCATCCGAGAGGTGGAGGTCAGAGTGGTATGGATAAGCCTCGTTTCTATGCATTTCCAACTAGATATGAGGACATCTAATACCATCATCACATGTGTTGTTCCAGCTTTCCATACAGATGCCCTGATTTTATTTTATCCGTACTCTTCTTGTTCATATATACAACAACAACAACCCAATTAAATCCCACTAGTATGGTCTGGGGAGCGTAGAGTGTACATAGACCTTACAACTACCCCAAAGGGATTGAGAGGATGTTTTCTGGAACTTATTGATATATGTCATCCTATTTTGCTTCATATCTGATTATGCCTCATGATTCCTTAAGTAAACCTATTTATGTGTTCACAGTTGTGAGAGATTCTACTATGGTAGATCGTGTTTATCGCTCGTGTGGTTTTTATCTGGATCTATGAGACAAAGGTAGACCTCCTACTTCTTGATATGGTGGACTTTGATGTTATCTTGGGCATGGATAGGTTGTCCCCTTATCACTCTATTTTAGATTATTACGCCAAGACTGCGACATTAACCATGTCGGAGTTGCCTCTATTAGAGTTGAGAGGGACTCTTGGACATTCTACTAGCAGGGTTATTTCATATGAGAAGGCTCAACGTATGATTGAGAAGAGATGTCTAGAATATTTGGCTTATATCCATGATCCTAGTACGGAGGTTCCTTCTATGGATTCAGTACTAGTTGTGCATGACTTTCCTAAAGTGTTTCTTACGGATTTGCTAGGGATGCCACCCGATAGAGATATCAATTTTTGTATTGGCTTGGCTCCGGGCACTCAACCATTTCCATTCTACCATACCGTATAGCCCCAATTGAGTTAAAAGAATTAAAGGAGCATTTGTAGGATTTGCTTGATAAGGAATTCATTAGACCTAGCGTCGCACCTTAGGGTGCACGTGTTGGTTGTGAAGAAAAAGGATGGAACAATGAGAATGTGTATAGACTATCAGCAATTGAACAAAGTCACTATCAAGAATAAGTATCCTTTACCGAGGATTGATGACTTATTTGATTAGCTTCAGGGTGCCAAAGTATTTTTAAAGATTAATTTGAGATCTGTCTACCATCAATTGAATATTAGGGCATTGGATGTCCCTAAGACAAATTATTTGACTCAGTTTGGCCAATATGAGTTCTTAGTGATGTCATTTGGTTTGGCTAATGCCCCGGCAACAATTATGGATTTGATGAACGGGTATTCAAGCCTTATTTGTATTCTTTTGTAATCATCTTCATTGATGATACATTATTTTACCTCTATAATTGAGAGGACAGTGAACATCATTTTTGGATCATACTTCAGACTTTGAGGAATAGTTAGTTATATGCCAAGTTCTCAGAATGTGAGTTCTAGTTGGACTTGCTTTCCTTTTTTGAGCCATATTGTTTATTCTGAGGGCATTAAATTGGATCATAAAAAGATTGAGGTAGTTCAAAATTGGCCTAGACCTACTTCAGCTACAGAATTCGGAGCTTTCTAGGGTTGTGGGGTATTATTACGGGTTCGTAGAGGGGTTTTCATCTATCACAACCCTATTGACCAAGTTTACCTAGAAGGGTTCTCTTTTCAAATGATCCAACAAGTATGAGTTGAGCTTTCAAAAGCTCAAGATTGCTTTGAATACAACCCCTGTGTTGGAGTTGCCTGTAGGTTTGGGATCTTACACTGTGTATTATGATGCATCGCGTGTTGGCTTGGTGCGTATTTATGTAGGATGGTAGGATAATTGCATTCTTGTTTCGGTAGTTGAAGGTTCATGAGATGAGTTACCATGTTCCTGACTTAAAGTTCGTGGTTATTGTTCACACGTTGAAGATTTGGAGGCACTATCTATATGGCATTCATTGTAAGTTTTATACCAAATATCGGAGTTTCTAGTACAGTTAAAGCAAAAAGACCTTAATTTATGGCAGCTGAGGTAATTGGAGTTGCTGAAAGACTATTATATCACTATGTTATATCATCTAGGAAGGCTAATATCGTTGTAGATGCACTGAGTAGGAAGACGAGGAGTATAGGTAGTTTGGCATATTTACCAGTAGTTTAGAGGCCACTAAACATGGACATTCAGCATTTATCCGATAGATTTGTGAGATTGGATGTTTCGGAGCCCAGTCGGGTTCTTGCATATTTTGTGGCATAGACTTTATTGTTGGAGTGTATCAAGGATCTCCAGTTTGATAGTCCTCACTTGTTGGTTTTTAAGGATACCGTGTAGTAGGGTGGTGCCAAAGAGGTTGTGATTGGAGATGATGGTGTTATGCGACTTCAAGGCCGGATTTGTGTTCCAAATGTAGATGGGTTGAGAAAATTGTCTTTGAGGAGGCTCGATATTTGCATATTCTATTCAACCAGGTGTCACGAAGATGTATCATGACTTGCAACAACACTATTGGTGGCGCAAAATAAAGAAAGACATCATTGCTTATGCATCTCAGTGTTTTAATTGTCAGCATGTGAAGTATGAACATCAAAAATCGGGTGCATTGACTCGGAGATTTGAGATATCGGAATGGAAGTAGGAGTGCATCACTATTGATTTATGGTAGTCTTCCCCCAGACATTGAAGAAATATGACGCAGTATGGAGATTATTCATATGCATGCATGCCAATTTCTATTGTTTCTTATAGAGGCATGCTGTTTACATCATATTTTTGGAGAGTTGTGCATAGGCACATGGGTTAAGCCGAGCACAATGTTCACCCTCAGATAGACGGTAGTCTGAGTGCACTATTTATATCTTGGAGGACATGTTACGTGCTTGTTTCATGGATTTTGGAGGTTCATGGTACAAGTTATTACCTCGTGAAGAATTTGCCAACAACAACAATTACTAGTCGAGTATTAAGATGGCGCCGTGTGAGGCCTTGTATGGGGGACAATGTCGTTCTCCAATAGCTTGGTTTGAGACCGGAGATGCTAGGTTGTTGGGCACATATTTGGTTCGTGATGTTATAGAAAAGGTTAAGGTGTTTTGGCAATGGCTTCATAAAGCTCACTCCAGATAAAAGAGTTATACGGACCAGAAGGTTCAAGATATAGCTTTTATGATATGGGAGAAGGTCCTGCTCTGAGCATCACCTATGAAGGTCGTGATGCGATTTGGGAACAAGGGCAAGTTGAACTCGAGGTTTATTTGGTATTTAGATCATAGAGAGTGTTGGGGAGGTTACCTATAGGCATGTAGTGCCTCGTAACCTATCAGGTGTATATCTGGTATTCAATATTCCCTTGCTTAGGAAGTACTATGAGGACAACTTGCTGTTTTGGACTTCAACACGGTTCAGCTTGATGAGAATTTGGCCTATGAGGAGGAGATGATGGCAGCTCTAGCCTGTCAATTTGAAAGTTTAGGTCTATGAGTTTTCCTTATGTAAAAGTAAAATAGAGAGGTTAGCCGATCGAGACAGCTATATGGAGTCCAAGATCGATATACACAGTAGATACCCCCGCCTTTTCCCTAGTCCATGTACTTTTCTATGTCCATTCGTGGATGAACGTTTCTTTTAGAGGTGGCGAATGTGATAGGTCATTTTGGTTTCTAGCCCTTATTTTCATGTTCTGAGACATCCGCTAGCTTCATTTTGTGATTCTTGGTTTTTGTGCACGATACGTGTCTTTTTTAGAAAAGTTTTTACATAAAAATTAAAGAAAATATGACTTTTTGTTTAAAAAAAAGTCAAGTTGACTACGATCAATATTTTGGGTAAACGATCCTGGATTGGTATTTTGATGATTCTAGTAGGGTATTGTGATTTTGAACTTGGTCATATGCTGGAATTGAATTCGAAGATCCCTAAGTTCATTTGACTCGTTTTTCCAAAAAATTAGCAATTTGAATGTTTGGAAATTTACTAGGTTAGACCGTAGGTTGACTATATGGCTATCGAGTTCAGATTTACGTTTTGGGAGATGGAATAGGCCTGTTTTGCTATTTGAAAATGTATGCAAAATTTTGTGCAACTCGGAGTTGGTTTGATAGGATTTAGACGCTTGGTTGTGATTCTAGATGTTCTTGAGTTTTATTTTGAATTTCTTACGTTTGATGCCCAATTCATGGTTATAGATATTATTTTGGTATTTTTATCACGAGAACAATTTTGTATGATTTTAATACACTTGTGTGCATATTTGGTTTGGGTCCCAAGGGGCTCGGTGAGTTTCGGATACGCTTCAGACCATTTTTGACCTTGCGCAACAGCTATTTCTAGTGTTTGGTGCATTGTGAGTCTTGATCACAAAGCTTCTCTCATGATCATGAAGGGGAGATTTGGGAGTAGACCTGGTAACTCTCCACGAACACGAGAGGAGGGTCTTGAACAAGATGATTTAGGGGGACTACCTTTCGCAAACATGACGGTCCACTCGCGAACGCATAGAGTTGGGATGGATAAGAAGGCTGGTGATGGTTTCTCTTCGTGAATGCGAACCAAGAATCACGAATGCAATGTCTAGCTAGGATCTTAGCCTTCACGAATGCGAAGACCATTTCTCCACTGCTCTTTGCAAACGTATTAGGTGTTTTTCGAACCCGAAGAACAACTAATGCCCATATATTTAAAGTGTTGAAAGTCGGGGTTAAACCACTTTTCACTATTTTTGAAGCCGGAGCTCAGTCTAGAGGCGATTTTGAAGAGATTTTTCATCCCTACTTCATTAGTTAGTGATTTTCAACTCGTTTTAATTTATTTCCATCGTCACCCATAGATTCTTTAATCTATGAACTCCATGGTAAAACTTAGGGATTTTGCACAATTGAAATTTAGACCTCAAATTAACGTCAGATTTCAAAACAATCACATAACTAGGATCAGGGATGAATGGTAATTAGGTTTTGGTTCGAATCTCAATTTTTGAGCAAGCGGACCTGGGTTGAATTTTGTTGTCTTTTTCAAAATTTACATAGATCAAATCTTTTTCGCTCGTGGGTAGTTTGTAAAGCTTATGTTGAATTATTTGATCTATATTTGGCTAATTTGACAAACTTGGAGGCTAATTCTAAAGGAAATGTCTTGGTTGATTGTTGATTTGATTCCAGAAAGAGGTATATGTCGTGATTAACTTTGACTTAAAGGAATTAAGATTTGATTGAATTATTTGCTACATGATTTGTGTGTGGGGACGACGTATATGCAAGAAGAAAAGTGTATATGTGTAATCACGGGCTAAGTATGCGGACATTTATTTGTTATTCTCAATTATTCCATGTCTTTATGTGATCCATGTATCTACTTGTTAAAAGCTTTAATTAGTACTTGCCTTTATGTGGTAATTTCATGCCTTTAACCATTACATGCCTTAATTTATAATTGTTTCCTTATATCCGTGTATTTATTTATCATTGTCTTTACTTACCTTTTTCCTCGAGTGTTATTAGATAGATACATTTACCCTCTTATGTATTTAACCATGAACTCCTTTATTACGTTTTATTTTTGTACACGCCGTAGTTGCTTGTAGTTATACGTTGTTGGAAACACGTTCTCAAAGCATTATACTAAAACGTGTGTTCATATGTGTAGGTTTTGATGAATGACAAACAAGCGCAAATTGACATATGACGAAGCTCAAGTACAAGAGCACAATTGATATATATATATAACGAGATTCAAGCACAAGACCAAGTTTTATTGTTTTACATGAGTTATTCTTAATTGTGATCTTGATCCGACAACTTGACTCATGACATGGCTTCTCTCGTAAAACTATTTTTACAAAATCATGCATATTTAATTTAATGCTAAATGATTTTAAATCATGCATATTTACTTTAGTCAAAATGATTTTTAAACATGCCTCTTAAATCTGGACTAAGATAATCGATTATGTACTTATGATAATCGATTATGTTAAGACAAGACTGCATGACAATCGATTGTGAACTAATGACAATCGATTGTGTTAAGGCAGTGAGCATCAGGTTTTTCAAACCTGCATGGCAATCGATTGTGAACCTTATGACAATCGATTGTGATGAGGCAGTGTACATCAAAGTTTTTCAAAACTCAGAATAATCGATTGTGAAGTTAATGACAATCGATTGTGAAGAGACAGTGTCCATCAGATTTTTCAAAGTCACAAAATAATCGATTGTGAACATATGACAATCGATTGTGTTGAGGCAGTGTCTTCCAGACTTTTTCAAAGTTATTAAATAATCGATTGTGAGTATATAACAATCGATTGTCAAGAGGCAGTGTCTAAAATGATTTTCAAAGTCTGATAAATAATCGATTGTTAACATTGCACAATCGATTGTGAAGCTGACCGTTGTCGTAAAGTTTTCAAATACCGTCAGGTAATCGATTGTTGATTTTGTACAATCGATTGTTGAAATTAAAATCTGGAAAGGATTTTTTGAACGTTGCTGAATAATCGATTATTGATTTTGTAGAATCAATTGTTTTACGTAAAATCTGGAAATGATTTTTTGAACGTTGCTAATAATCGATTGTTGATCTTGGATAATCGATTGTTACACGTAAAATCTGGGATTGATTTCTGGAACGATTGGCAAACAATCGATTGTGCCTTCTTGACAATCGATTGTCATTCAGTAAAATTAGCAACTCTTAATTGGCAATTAGGCAACGGTAATGCCAAGTTTTTCAACTATAAATATAGCTTCATTTCAGTGTTTTAAACACAATAACACACAACAACTGATCATACAATTGCTATTAGCTTGCATACTCTATTGCTAATCATTTTGTATTCATTACATAAGTTTTGAGAGCCATATTCTTGTCCAAAGTTGTTGTGATCTTGAGCTTACTTCTTTTACTCATATCTACTCATTAAGGAGTGTTTTGTTTGAGTGTTTTAGTGTTTTGTACACTTGTAAGAGAATTGTGATTCTCTTGTTGTAAGGAACTTGTGTTTCCTTGGTTGAAGTCTTGGAGTGTTGTATCTCCGAGCAAAGGTGTTAAGGCGTGTGTCCTTAAGTTGTAAAGGTTTGTTGAGCACCCGTAAGCTTGACAAGTTAGTGGAAAATCTCGAGAGAGTCTCTCGGGGACTGGACTAGCCACGTGTTGTGGTGAACCAGAATACATTGGTGCGTTCTTTCCTTTTGTTTATTTAACGCACTTATTTATTTCCTGCAAATTTTAATTTCCGCAAGTTTACGCTAAATTTTATTATAACGCTATTCACCCCCCCCTCTAGCGTTAAGCGTATTATCTAACAATTGGTATCAGAGCCCAACTCTCTGAAGACTTAACAGTTTGAGAGAACCGTCCATGGCTTCTACTCGTGACTCTTTTGCAGGAATTGATGAAGGACAATGCTCCACACGACCACCTCTATTCAACGGTACAAACTATACGTACTGGAAGGAGAGGATGAAAATCTTCGTTCAAGCAAACAACTTTCATCTCTGGAAGGTGATAACGAAGGGAAATCAAATTCCAACCAAAAAGGTTGAAACCGAATGGGTTCCCAAGTCCGAAGAAGAATATGACGCGGATGATATCCGAAAGGTGCAAAATAATGCTAAAGCAATTAATTTATTATATTGTGCTGTAAATGCTGACGATTATAGGAAAATATCGTGTTGCACAATGGCGAAGGAAATGTGGGACAAGCTGGAAATTACGTACGAAGGTACGGACCAGGTAAGGGAAGCCAAAATTGATTTCCTAACCCATGCTTATGAATTATTTCACATGAAGGAAGGTGAAAAGGTGGATGAAATGTTTGAACGATTTTCAATAATCGTAAATGATCTACATGCTCTCAAGAAGACATTCACGGATAGAGAACTTGTTCGAAAAATTCTTAGAAGTCTCACTCCGGTATGGCGATCAAAGGCCGACGCGATTCAAGAGTCCATTGGCGTCTCAAATGTCACCATCGACGCATTAAGAGGTAATCTTAAGACTTATGAATCTACTATACTTAACCCTCTGGTTGATGATCAAAGGAGGCAAAGAATCGCTCTTAAGGCAAACACAAGCCAACCTCAAGTTGATGAGAACGGAGACAACGAGTTTGGACTCGTTATCAAAAGATTTCAAAAGTTCATGCGAAAGGAGTATGAACGAAAGGGCAAAAAGCAAGGCGAACAAATAAAGTGCTATGAATGCGGTGAAACCGGGCACATCAAATCAAATTGCCCAAACATCAAAAAGGAGAAAAAACCTTTTAAGAAGCAACGTGCATACATTTCTTGGGGAGGAGACTCCGGAGATGAGTCAAGCGAAGAAGACGAAGATGAAGCCGCAAACCTTTGTCTTATGGCGCAAGAAGACAAGCAAGATGAGGTATGTCAAATCTCTTCTAAAAACTTCTTTACTCTTGAAGAAATGCGAACTGCTTTTGATGAGCTATATATTGAATTTATTAAGGCTTCAAAAACTGTCAAGAGCATAAAAGAAAATGCTTCTCTAAAAGAAAAAGATTTTCAAAAACAGCTTTCTTTGAAAGAAAAGGATTTAGAAAAACTGGTTTTAGGAAATGAGAAGCTGAAAGAGGAAAACAAGTTTTTCGGAAAAAGAAGCGCCGACAAGCCCGAAAGTTCTATTAAAATTTGTTCTTCTTGCATGCATCTCAAAAATGAGGTAGATAGACTTAAAGGTACCTTAGATAAGTTTAATTCTTCTCACAAAAATTTGAATAAGGTCCTTGTTAATTTGAAATCAACCAAGCATGGCATAGGCTTTAAGAATGAGCCTAAAGAAAAGGTTGAAGCCAAACCCCAACCACCTAAGGCTCAACCTAGGATGAATAAAACAAATGCTTATCCTAGAAATAGCAATCCTAGAACAAATATTCATGCTAGACCAAATGTTGAACATTTTAGAAGACCTAGAAATAACTTACCACCTAGAAATGACTACCCTAGAAATGATGCATATTCTAGGCCAAACACTAGAAGGAGTTTTGAACCTTTTAGAAAATCTAGACATGACCATTACTCTAGAAATGCTGCTCATTTTAGAACTAATAGTAGGAGAAATGGTTCTCATGAAATGCGCAATAGTCATAATGAAAATAGAGTAAATCATTTTCGTCCATCAAGTTACTATGAACCTAGAAGGATGCATAACCCCAACGTGACTTGTCATTACTGTAGACGCATTGGTCATATTGCTCCTGCATGTTTTACACGACATAGACATATCACTCAATCGCATCATTATAATATGCCTAACCCTCAAGGACCCAAAATGGCATGGGTACCTAAAACGCATTAATTTGTTTTGTAGGTATGTTTGAAGGGATCAAGTGTACTATGGTACCTTGATAGTGGATGCTCCAAGCACATGACGGGAGACGAATCCATATTCCTTCAACTAGAACACAAAGAAGGAGGAAGTGTGATTTTTGGGGATAACAATAAAGGAAAGATTATTGGCATCGGATCGGTCGGTAAGGATGAAAATTCCTCTATTAAGCATATATTACTTGTTAAAGGTTTAAAGCATAATCTCTTGAGCATAAGTCAATTATGTGACAAGGGAAATCTTGCCTTATTTGATTCGGATGAATGCTTAGTATTTAGACGTAGCGATTTCAAAATTATCCTTTGTGGTTTTAGAGTGGATAATATTTATATGGTTGATCTTGCTAATTCCTCACCCGAATATGTGGATTGCCTTATGAGCAAAGAGGATGATACTTGGCTATGGCATCATAGAGTAGCACATATAAACATGCATCTTTTGAACAAATTAATTTCACAAAACTTAGTTATTGGTCTTCCCAATTTGAAATTTGAAAATGACTCTATTTGTGATTCTTGTCAAAAAGGAAAGCAAACAAAAGCATCTTTCAAATCCAAAAATATTGTTTCAACTTCTAGACCATTGCAATTGCTTCACATGGATTTATTTGGACCATCTCGCATTGAAAGTCTAGGAAGAAATCGTTATGCTTTTGTGATTGTTGATGATTATTCTAGATTTACTTGGACTTTATTTCTTGCCCATAAATGTGATGCTTTTCAAAATTTTAAATATTTCCTTAAACGTGTTCAAAACGAAAAGGAAACAACCGTTACTTCAATTAGAAGTGATCATGGGGGAGAGTTTGATCACAATCTCTTTGCAGACTTTTGTGACGAACTCGGTATCGAGCATACCTTTTCCGCTCCACGAACACCACAACAAAATGGGGTGGTGGAAAGGAAAAATAGGTGTCTCGAAGAGATGGCTAGAACCATGCTCGAAGAGGCTAAGATTCCCAAACATTTTTGGGCGGATGCCGTGAGTACCGCATGCTACATCTTAAATAGAGTAGTCATAAGGCCAATACTCATGAAGACCCCTTATGAACTCTACAAGGGAAGGAAACCAAATATCTCCCATTTTAGAGTATTCGGTTGTAAAGTTTTTATTCATAACAATGGAAAAGATCAATTGGGAAAATTTGATGCTAAGTCCGATGAGGGAATTTTCATTGGTTACTCTTCACGTAGCAAAGCATATAGGGCTTTTAATAAAAGAACCGAAACTGTGGAGGAATCCCCTCATGTTGTATTTTCCGAAAATAATGCTCGCTTGGCGAGAAAGGATTCCGGTTTTGATCTTGCAGGTATTTTAGATAGCTTGAAAGACAAAATACAAGAGGAAACGCCTAAGGAAAATAAAGATGAAATCTTGGAACAACCAACGGAGGAAGCGCCACAATTGGAGAATGAAACGAAAACGCCTAACGAGTGGAGGACAATCAAAGATCATCCACTCGAACAGGTAATTGGCGACGTCGGAGAAAAGGTAAGTACTCGAAACTCCCTTAAAAACACCTTAGGTCATACTGCTTTTGTTTCTCAAATTGAACCAACAACCATCTCCGAAGCAATTGGGGATGAGTTTTGGACCTTGGCAATGCAAGAGGAGCTTAACCAATTCAAACAGAATGACGTTTGGGATTTGGTGCCAAGACCCGAAAATCATACCATAATTGGTACGAAATGGGTTTTTCGAAACAAACTAGATGAAAATGGTGTAATCACTAGAAACAAAGCTAGGCTTGTAGCAAAAGGCTATTATCAAGAAGAGGGTATTGACTATGAAGAAACATATGCTCCCGTAGCTAGATTAGAAGCTATTCGTCTATTACTCACATTTGCCTCTTCTATGAATTTCAATTTATATCAAATGGATGTGAAAAGTGCTTTTCTAAATGGTGTTATTCAAGAAGAAGTTTATGTTGAACAACCCCCCGATTTTGAAGATTTTAAATCTACCGATCACGTTTTCAAACTCAAAAAGGCTCTTTATGGTTTAAAACAAGCTCCTCGAGCTTGGTATGAAAGATTGAGTAAATTTCTATTGGAAAATGATTTCATTAGGGGGAAAGTTGACACCACCCTTTTTGTTAAGCATAAAAACAATGATATTTTATTAGTTCAAATATATGTGGATGATATCATATTTGGTGCTACTAACAATGTCTTATGCAAGGAATTTTCCGATTTAATGACAAGCGAATTTGAGATGTCTATGATGGGTGAGTTAACATTCTTTTTGGGATTACAAGTAAAGCAAATGAAAGAAGGTACGTTCATTTGCCAAGCCAAATATTGCAAAGAATTGCTGAAACAATTTGAAATGAACAATGCAAAAGCAATGGCGACTCCCATGAGCACATCAGATCATCTAGACAAAGATGAGAAAGGTAAGGAAGTCGGCACTAAGAAGTATCGAGGTATGATTGGCTCTCTTATTTATCTTACTACTAGTCGTCCGGACATCATGTTTAGCGTGTGCTTATGCGCCCGTTATCAATCGTGTCCAAAGGAGTCTCACCTTACTGCGGTAAAACGGATTTTGAAGTACCTCATTGGTACTACAAATGTGGGTCTATGGTACCCCAAAGGTTCTTCATGCCAACTCGTTGGCTATTCCGGCTCCGATTTTGCTGGATGCAAATTGGACCGCAAGAGCACTAGCGGCACTTGCCATTTGCTCGTTAGCTCTCTCGTTTCTTGGTTTAGCAAGAAACAAGTAAGTGTTGCGTTGTCCACAACCGAGGCTGAATATGTAGCCGCGGGGAGTTGTTGCGCTCAAATCCTTTGGATGAAACAACAACTCTTGGACTATGGCCTAAGTCTTAATCATATCCCTCTTAGATGTGATAATACTAGTACCATATGCTTGACAAAGAACCCCGTTCTTCATTTGTGAACAAAACACATTGAAATTAGACATCATTTTATAAGAGATCACGTTCTCAAGGGCGATGTCGAAATCGAATTTGTTGAAACCAAAGATCAATTGGCCGACATCTTTACAAAGCCCTTAGAGAAAGAGTCCTTCTTCCGAATTCGTAGTGAACTCGGGATTCTTGACTCCACGTTGATCTAAGTCATGCATTGCATCTTTTTATTTTACATGATTTCTAACTTGAGCGTCGGAGACGTCTAACGAATTTTTGCAGGTATCGCCCTAAAGGTAGGGGGAAGTATAAAGCATGACGCGCAATAATCAAGTCTTCTTCAGAAAAATCGGTTTCTGTCGTCTAATAATCGATTATCTCGTATCAATAATCGATTGTACTGCTATTACTTGAGTTATTGTACTCTCTTTAAGTAATCACGTTTCTTTCCAATAAATAAACAAGCTTTATTTACATCTTTGGCATCTTATTACAGTTTTTTTTGCTAATGGCAAAAGGGGGAAGATAACGGGTATGCACTCTCAATTCTTATTAACGGGTATGCACTCTTCTTATTAATTGAGGGGGAATTCATATATTGAGGGGGAACTAATTTTGCATACTTGTTGCATATATTTACTTGTCTTAAATCGTCATTATGAATTGTCTAATTTGCATATCCCGCTTAAAGTTTGCCATTATCAAAAAGGGGGAAATTGTTGGAAACACGTTCTCAAAGCATTATACTAAAACATGTGTTCATATGTGTAGGTTTTGATGAATGACAAACAAGCGCAAATTGACATATGACGAAGCTCAAGTACAAGCGCACAATTGATATATATATAACGAGATTCAAGCACAAGACCAAGTTTTATAGTTTTACATGAGTTGTTCTTAATTGTGATCTTGATCCGACAACTTGACTCATGACATGGCTTCTCTCGTAAAACTATTTTTACAAAATCATGCATATTTAATTTAATGCTAAATGATTTTAAATCATGCATATTTACTTTAGTCAAAATGATTTTTAAACATGCCTCTTAAATCTGGACTAAGATAATCGATTATGTACTTATGATAATCGATTATGTTAAGCCAAGACTGCATGACAATTGATTGTGAACTAATGACAATCGATTGTGTTAAGGCAGTGAGCATCAGGTTTTTCAAACCTGCATGGCAATCGATTGTGAACCTTATGACAATCGATTGTGATGAGGCAGTGTACATCAAAGTTTTTCAAAACTCAGAATAATCGATTGTGAAGTTAATGACAATCAATTGTGAAGAGACAGTGTCCATCAGATTTTTCAAAGTCACAAAATTATCGATTGTGAACATATGACAATCGATTGTGTTGAGGCAGTGTCTTCCAGACTTTTTCAAAGTTATTAAACAATCGATTGTGAGTATATAACAATCGATTGTCAAGATGTAGTGTCTAAAATGATTTTCAAAGTCTGATAAATAATCGATTGTTAACATTGCACAATCGATTGTGAAGCTGACCGTTATCGTAAAGTTTTCAAATACCGTCAGGTAATCGATTGTTGATTTTGTACAATCGATTGTTGAAATTAAAATCTGGAAAGGATTTTTTGAACGTCGCTGAATAATCGATTATTGATTTTGTATAATCGATTGTTTTACATAAAATCTGGAAATGATTTTTTGAACGTTGCTAATAATCGATTGTTGATCTTGGATAATCGATTGTTACGCGTAAAATCTGGGATTGATTTCTGGAACGATTGGCAAACAATTGATTGTGGCTTCTTGACAATCGATTGTTATTCAGTAAAATTAGCAACTCTTAATTGGCAATTAGGCAACGGTAATGCCAAGTTTTTCAACTATAAATACAGCTTCATTTCAGTGTTTTAAACACAATAACACACAACAACTGATCATACAATTGCTATAAGCTTGCATACTCTATTTCTAATCATTTTATATTCATTACATAAGTTTTGAGAGCCATATTCTTGTCCAAAGTTGTTGTGATCTTGAGCTTACTTCTTTTACTCATATCTACTCACTAAGGAGTGTTTTGTTTGAGTGTTTTAGTGTTTTGTGCACTTGTAAGAGAATTGTGATTCTCTTGTTGTAAGGAACTTGTGTTTCCTTGGTTGAAGTCTTGGAGTGTTGTATCTCCGAGCAAAGGTGTTAAAGCGTGTGTCCTTAAGTTGTAAAGGTTTGTTGAGCACCCGTAAGCTTGACAAGTTACTGGAAAATCTCGAGAGAGTCTCTCGGGGACTGGACTAGTCACGTGTTGTGGTGAACCAGAATACATTGGTGCGTTCTTTCCTTTTGTTTATTTAATGCACTTATTTATTTCCTGCAAATTTTAATTTCCGCAAGTTTACGCTAAATTTTATTATAACGCTATTCACCCCCCCTAGCGTTAAGCGTATTATCTAACATACGTTTCATTTATTATTATTTTTGGGATCAAGTTGCATATCGCAATTGAATTAAAATGATATGATATGAAGAGATAATAGTTGAAAGTTATATGAACATATGATGATATGGTGAGACCGGGTTGCACGTCGTACAATATTTATTTATATGTATTTGTGGATCGGGTTGCACGCTGCAATAATATTTCTTCATATATATTTTTGGATCGAATTAAGTGCCACAAATGAGAAGAATTAATATTTGTATATACTTATGGATTAGCTTGTAAGCCGCAATGGAGAAGATTAATTTTATTGTGTTCAACTATTGTAGTTGTACCGTCTTTTTTTAGAAATTAAGCAAAAATGTTATTTTTGGGTCCTCTATTTTTGACCTACGGGTCTTGTACTTGAGTTTATTGTTTATATTATATTCATGTTTCTATTATTATTATTTCATATAGGTTTATTGTGAGTGTCTTGTCACAACCTCACCACTACTTCATCAAGGTTAGGCTCAGCACATATAGAATATGTGGGGTCGGTTGTGCTCATCTACACTTTTGCACTGCTTGTGTAGATACCGGTGTTGGTCCCATCGGTGCATAGCAAGACTGCTCGGAGTTAGATTCTTTTGGAGAATTGGGGTAGAGTTGCTGGCATTCGCAGTCCCTGAAGTCCCCTTCCATCATATTTTGCTGTTAATTCAAGCAGTTTCACTTAATTTCAGACCCTATTAGTAGTATTCTAGTTACTCATATACTTATTCTGAATTTATAGGAGTAGTTTATCACTGTGTTATTTATATTTATATTATGTTAATTTCTGAGTTTACTTATCATTAATTATATCACCTTGTAATAATTGTTAAAAATGGTTAGTTAGTTTAATAATATCGATTTTCCTAAAAAGTAGATGTTAGGCGCCATCACAGTCCTGAGTTTTTGAATTCTGGGTCGTGACACTAGAAGTGCACGGTATGATGACTTCCATAGGTGAGAAACATAAACACCATGGCTACCTGAAGTATAATGGGAAACCTAGAGCCTTGACTACACCGGTTGAATAGAATGACCTATACAAAAAGAAACCCTGCCTCTAGAAGAAGCACAAGTAAAACTACCGAAAGGAAGAGGCCTCTTGTCAGATTTTTCCTCCCTCCCTGACCATGTATCTGCTCAATCCTCCTGACAATATCAATCGCTTGAATGAAAGAAGTCTCAATCCTGGCCTCTTTGGCCATCTGAAGTTTGATACTATATGTAAGACCCTCTATGAACCTATGCACCTTCTCCATATCAATAGTTATCAGTATAGCCGCATGACAAGACAGATCAACAAATCTTGTCTCATATTGGGTAACTGTCATGCTGCCTTACTGAAGACACTTAAATTGGTTGCATACCTCATATGTCTGAGTAAGTGGGATGAACTTCTCCAAGAATAACTACAAAAATTGACCCCAAGTAAAGGAGGTAATCCTGCTGGTCTGGCCAGTTCATAAACCTACCATCACTTCTTGGCCGAACCATGCATCTGAAAGACACTAAAGTCAACTCTATTAGACATAACTAGTCTTAAATTGTGCAAAATATCATGTCAACGGTCAAATAAATCATGTAATCCTCTGAATTCATACTGTTGAAAGGAGGAGGAGACAACTTTGTGTGCCTATCTAGCCATTTATATCTCAACAACTGACATTGAGAGTCTAACCTTAGGATATACGGCAATAATAGGCTGAACCACCCTAAGCGGTCACACTTATGGAGTTTGATAACCTTGGGTCATATGCTCCAGGTGCGAGTGGAAGAAGTCTAAACTCTTACCTTGACCTGGCACATGCCATAGGAAATACAATATCTAGGAGCAACTCTCTATAAGGCCCACCATATTGAAGCACTAGAGTAGTAATGAACCCCTTTGGGACCTGTGTTGGTCCTACTAGCTCAACCTGAACCAGAACATCCTTTGAATATATCCATTTCTCAACTGATACTTCACTAGCACGAGCATGAGTGGTTGCAGGTGTTGTTACATATTTCCTGGGCTGGGCTTTAGCTCTATCCCTCCCTCGGCCTGCACCTCGACCTCTACCCCTTATGACAGCTAAGACATGGGGCTCCAACTCCTAATCAGCTACAGTAAAGCATGTGTCCTCATCATCTTTGAGAGAATTAGAGAAGAAATATTTAGGCTTTAAGACAAAATAAAGTCGTACGATAGAGAAAGAAAGAAATTGAAGTTTTCTAAATCCTTATAACTTTTAGAAAATAATTAAAGATGTGTAACAACCCGGCCAATCATTTTGAGTATTTAAGCCCCATTCACCCTATTTGATGCTTTACATATGTTTTTTATGGTTACTTGACTTTTCGGTGGTTGGTTTGATTTCAGGGATGTTTTGGATTTAATTGGGACACTTAGTCCAAGGTTAGAAGCTTAAGTTGGGATGTTTGATCGAAGTATTACTTTTTTGTAGTTGATCATCGATTAGAGTTTTGATAGTTTTCTTAGGACTAAATGATAATTTTGGACTTAGGCGTATATCCGGATTTTGAATTGGAGGTCCCTAGGTTGATTTGGTTCTATTTGGCGAAAGTTGGAAGTATTGAGGGTTAGAAGTTCATAGGTTTGACCCATAGTTGACTTTGTAGTAATTGATGTCCGTTTGTGATTTTAAGCCTTGGAATAGATTCTTATAGTGATTTATGACTTACACACAAAATTTGAGGTCATTCCGAGTTATTTAGGCATATTCGGCGTAAGTTTTGAATTTATTTGGATTAGTTCCTTAAGCTTGAATTGAGGTGCAACTCATAATTTTGATTTTTTGGTTGTTTGCAGCCACGAGTATGTCAAGTGTTATGTTCTAGTATTGGTTATTATGGTTGGACGGGGTACCGGTGACCTCGGATGCATTTCAGATTGTTTTCAAATCATTTTAGATATTGGAGGCGTTTCTGAACTTCTCAGTTCTGGTGCTTTTGCACCTATGAAGGATAGGATGCAGTGCGACTTCGCGGAAGCAAACCTAGGATTGCAGATGTAGAGCTGGCTGAGAAAAGGGCTTTCCTAAGATGCAACAAGTTTTTTCCTTAAAAACGGCTAGGCATGTGCGTAGGTTGGCCTGTAGAAATAGATCTTTGGGATTTAAGTTGTTTTCGCATATGTTATGATTTTTTCGCAGATGCGGAATCGCAAATGCGACTGAGAGATGCAAAAGCAGAAATGCTGCGCAAAATATACCATGAACGCGGGTTTATTCATTTATCACATTTTGATATTGGGGGCTCGGATTTGGGAGATTTTGGAGGAAATTTTCATGATTTGTATTGAGGTAAGTGTTTTTTACTCGAATTTGTTTATTATTTATCATTCAAACCTTAATTTTAGTGATTGATTGATGAATCTAAGTGAAGAAATTGTAGACTTTAGTAAAAAAATTTCTAAAGAAAATTTTGATGGTTTGAGTGTCGAATTGAGGTCGAATTTGAATGAAAAGCATATACTTGACTCGTATCTTATTAGGTGTTTGAAATTTGTGAATTTTGCTAGGTTCCAATTCTGGGGTTGATTCTTTCAAATGATTTATTTATTTTTGTTCAAGATCGAAGATTTATTGTCTGAGGTTGTTTTCTATAGCTTCTATTGTTATTATTAAGTTATTTTAGCTAGATTTGAGTAGTCTGTAGGTTGATTGACGCGGAAAAGGATTCTTAATGTACTGATTTGGCTTATTTGAGGTAAGTATATTATCTAACCTTTTGCGGGGAAAATCCCCTTAGGTTCTAGCTATAATTTTTTTTATTTATGTGATGTAAAAAGTGACGTTTACATTAGGTGACGAGTATGTATGCGGGTGCTATGTGTGGTCTTGACCGGATTAGATAGTAGGTTATTAATATGCCTTAATTTGATAATGAACCTTATATGAAACATGTTAAGACCACTTTATAATAACTTGATCTTCATCATTACATTGACTTAGCCATAGTCATTCTTTATAGTTGAACACCCCTCTGCTTTTGTGATTAGTTCTATGTCCTTGTGCACTATTATTGATAGTTGCGAGCTTATATCTTTGGTGAAACTTTGGTATCCTTGTTTGTGATATTATGGCCCTTGGTATCATTATTTTGTGGTATTGTGGCACTTGTGGACATATTGAGTAGATTTATTTAAGGGCGTTAGCACGGGGTCTCTGTCGTGCGATTGTGTCTATTGTTGTACGTGTGGGAAAAAATAATGGTGGCGTTATCTTGGGCTTCCCATGTGGCAAAATAAAGGTGGTTACATGTGCATGTGGTGAAATAAGGTAGGTGATACTCTTGATTTTAAATTGTCAAACTAGTTAATTTGTTGGCAAATGTTGGCTTTCCTAATAAATGGATATTACGCATTATGGCCCCTTGATTGAGATTTCGGATCGTGATATTATTTTTGTTGTTGTGTCTAGAGCAAGCATTATCCATGAATCACATGTTCTTGCTTCCTTACCTTATCAAATTATTTTTAGCTCATCTTGACAGTCATGTATTTTTCAAATAAAAACTAAGGTTTTCAACCTTCCTTTTTTCAACACATTCAAAATTCTTTTAAATTGCTTTTAACTTAGCAATGCACGTGTCTTTGAAGTGACCATTATTATTGCAGTATATGCATCAATCGATTTTAAATAATTGAAAATTTAACTTTTTTGGGATGATACAGGGTATTGGCGTCTTTATGTCCTGGTCCTTTTATATTGCTACTATGATTTTCATGCAAAGTGTTTAACATTTTTGAGGACCTGTTCTATCTCAACGTTCTTTTCAGTTTAGTCATATTGAATTCATAAGTTATTCCCCTTTTTCACATTCAGCTGAGAAATTATGTTTAACCCTTTTCAATTTGTTCTTTAGGTTTTCCTGAATCTCACTAGCATGACTCTTTTTCTTAGCGGGTGCATTAAGAAGCAATTTATTTTCAATCATCAAAACTGATTTTTTATTACCTAGAGTGAGAACTCGGTCCTTTATTTATTCAATAATGCTTTTCAGGTTTTTGTTACTTGTTTTTTAGTCCTTATTGTCAAACATAAAACAGGCATATTTTTTTATAAGTTATTCCTTCTCAACACAGAGATCATCATATTCATCATTCAAGACCTTAGACAATGAAAATAGTTTCTTTTAGAATAAATATAAATATTTTCTTTAATATCATAAAAATTTATCTCATTGTTTATTTTCCGCATCTGAATTCAAGTTGGCCATTATGGCAAGAGTGTAGTTGTTGTCTGACTCAAATTTATCCTTGGCTATCAAATAAACAACGTCTTCATTGAGTCAGATTCATTCTTCGCCATCGAAGACAGATCCTCAATGTCACTATCATCAGAGTCATCACTAGAGGTATTTCGTGCAATAGCCATAGCCCTTTTAACAATATTATCTGCTCCCTTATCTTTTTCGGGAACCCTATCCTTTTTTTGCTCTTTTACTTTTGGATTATTTTTCGTTTCCTCAATCACTCACATTGGACAAATCCTACTAAAGTGATCGTCACTACCACACTTGTAGCACTCATTAATATTGCTCTTTTCTGGAGCCTTAGTTTTTGATATTGAAGCTTAGTCAATTCATAATTTTTAAATTTCCAATAAGATCATCTATGGTCATTGTGCCAAGATACCTAACTTCAATGATAGCATTAACCTTGTTTTCTCAAGAGGCGGGCAATCTACTTAGAATCTTTCTTATGATCATGATATGGATATCTTGGATAGTTTTCCTATCCTTCATCTTATATAGTTCATACTGACTTGTGAGAATATCAGTCTTTGACTTTTTGACCTAGTTCGTACCATCATGTGTAGTCTAAAATGTATTCCAAATCTGCTTAGTATTAGTGCATGTAGAAATTTGCTCATACTCTCAGGCCCGATTCCACAATTTAAAATATTCTTAGCTTTGGTGTTCTTCTGAATAGCCTTGATATCTTCTCATTATAATGCTCTATGATCTTACGGCCAGTAACTACTCCATTATCATCTTTCGCTATGGGAACTTTTGGACCTCTTTGAACTATGTCCTACACTTTTAAATCTTCTGATTTCAGAAAATTATGCACTCTTTCTTTTCACCATCCATAGTATTTTTTGTTGAATAATTATCACGATCCGAAATACTACTCTTGGGACCGTGATGGTGCTTAATATTTCATTTGCTAGGCAAGCCAACGTTAGCAAAATTACTTAACCAGTTTTGAAAATTCAGATTCAAACTATTAACAATAATAAAATGTAATCATTTGAAATAGACTAATAAAATACTAAATAAAGAAGTCTAATCATACCCTAGAATCTGGAGACACGAATACATGAGCATCTAGAGTACTATAGATGATGTTTGAACAAAATGCAACTATTTGAAACTAAATGAATAGTAAATACAGAATAGAAAGGAGACTTCAGAGTTGTGGGCATTGAGCAGCTATACCTTAAGCCTCTTAAAGTAGCTGAATTCGAGTAGTCTCGCTACGCATCACTAGGACCCATACCAGTATCTGTACCAAAATTATAGAAGTATAGTATGAGTACAACCGACCCTCTGTATGTTCTGAGTTTAATCTTGACGAAGTAGTGACGAGGCCATGGAAAGTCACTTATAAATAAACTGTACGAATAATAACAGAAAAATAGAAATAGAAATAAAGTAATAAACTCATATAAACAGACCCAAAGGTCATCTACCAGAGAGCCCCAGAATAACAAAGTCTCAAGTCTCATATCATAATACCAAGGATAACTCAACAATTACAAACAATTACAACATATGAACGTAAGGATCCAACTGGTTGTTTTGAACATTTGTATTTTATTAAGTTGTTTGAAGTCTTTAGTAGCTTTATATGACGTATTATGACTTGTGTGAATCGTCCGTTTTAATTTTTTGCTGATTGGGATTGATATGGAAAAATGATTTTGAACTAGGAAGCTTTAGCTGTAAGAGTTGACCAAGTTTGAATTTTATGTGTTTGAACTCGAATCAAACTTTTTATGGTTCTGTTAGGTTCGGATAGTGATTTTGGACTTGGGCGCATGCTCGGATTTGCATTTGAATATTTTTATAAGGTTTTGGCACTAATTGGCGAAAGTTAGCAATTTGAAGGTTTGAAATATTCATAGGTTTGAACGAAAGTTTATTTTGATGATATCAGATTCGAATTATTTCTCTGGTAGTTCTAATAGGTTCGATATGTCATTTGAAACTTGTATGCAAAATTTGGGTTCATTCTGGATTGGTTCGTCTTGAATCATACCCTTAGTTCCAAGTTTGAAGTTTATGAACTTAAAAGATTTATCTTGATTGTCAAGTCGTGGTTTTGATGTTATAATGTGTGATTTGAGGCCTCGAGTAGGTCCATATTATATTTTGGGACTTGTTGGTATGTTCAGACGGGGTCAAGAGAAACTCGGGTGAGTTTCGGGGTAGTTTTGGACCATTTCTAGGCCCTTTTTAGTCGCTAGGTTTTTACTACATGTGAGTGAATCGCGATCCCGGACCTTTGGGTCTCGTCCACAACGAGCAAATTGTTGGACAATACGCTTTACGCTAGAAGGGGGGGGGGTGAATAGCGTTTTAAAAATATTAAGCGTTTTAGTGCGGAATTTAAAAACTTTGCAGAAATTAAAACAAGTGCAGTAGAATAAACTTACACAATGATGTATCCTGGTTGGCCACAAACGTGGTTAGTCCAGTCCCCGAGAGACTCTCTCGAGATTTCCACTAAACTTGTCAAGCTTACGGGTGCTTAACAAACCGTTACAGCTGAGGACACAAGCCTCACCCAGGTGCTCGGGGATCACAATCCCAAAGACTTCAATTGCTCGGGGATACCAATCCCAAAGACTTCAATTGCTCGGGGATAACAATCCCAAAGACTTCAACTGCTCGGGGATAACAATCCCAAAGACTTCAACTGCTCGGGGATAACAATCCCAAAGACTTCAACTGCTCGGGGATAACAATCCCAAAGACTTCAACCGAGGAATCACAAGTTCCTCAACAAACGAGAATCGCAATTCTCTTACAAACACAAAACACACTCACTTTACAAAGCACTCTTTAATGAGTAGATATGAGTAGAAATAGTACGCTCAAGATCACAACAACTTAGCTCAATAGAATGGCTCTTCAAAAAGCTTTATGGATGAATGGAAAATGATGATCAATGTAAGAAAGCTTTTAGCAATGAAAATACTCAAAGTGTATATGTTGTTGTTGTGAAAACACTGAGTTGAAGCTGTATTTATAGGTGAAAAACTCAGTCTTACCGTTGTCTAATTGCCAATTAAGGATTGCTGAAATTACTCAGTGACAATCGATTGTCAAGACTAAACAATCGATTGTTTGCCTATCAGATTAAAAATTCAATCCCAGATTTTACGTCAACAATCGATTACTTCAAATCAATAATCGATTATTTATAACGTTAAGAAATCCTTTCCAATTTTTGGCATAAAACATCGATTGTCCGGAAATCAACAATCGATTATTTTAACAACGTTCAGAAAATCTTTTCCAGATTTTAAGCAAAACATCGATTGTTAAATATCAACAATCGATTACCTGAAGGTAATTGAAAATATATGACAACGGTCAGCTTCAACAATCGATTATCAAATGGAATAATCGATTATTAATTAATTTCAAAACTCTCTGTCTCATAATAATCGATTATCAAAAGCCACAATCGATTATCATTTTATTTAAAATCACTGGGAGACATTTTTCTCATTCTAATCGATTACCATTAGTTCATAATCGATTTTTATGAGTTTTGAAAACTTTGCCTCAGTTAACAATCGATTATCATAAGTACACAATCGATTGTTATGCAGTTTGCAAAAACCTGATGTTAACTGACTTACTCACAATCGATTATCATTAATTCACAATCGATTGTCATGCAGTCTTGGCTTAGAGATACTCGATTATCATAAGTACATAATCGATTATCTTAGCCCAGATTTTTGAGGCATGCTTGGAAAACATTTTAACAAATGTAAATATGCATAGTTTAAAATCATTTGACACTAAATATGCATGATTTTGGAAAAATAATTTTAGTAGAGAAGCCATGTTATGAGCCAAGTTGAGGAATCAAGATCACAATTAATATTGACTCAATTATAACATTTCTAAACTTTGTCTTGAGCTTCTTGTAATGCATCCATTTTGTGCTTGTCCTTGAGTACTGCTATATATCGCTTTTTGCTTTGTTTGACATTCATCAAAACCTACAAAAGAACACACGTTTAGTATATTTCATTTGAAACGTGTTTCCAACAATTTCCCCCTTTTTGATAATGGCAAACATAAGCGGGATATATGCAATAATTATTTTGATAATCCAAGACAAGTGTAAAGTATGCAATTTGATGTTCCCCCTCAATTCATGTTCCCCCTCACTTTAAGCATGAATGAAGTTGAGAGTGGTATAGCATACTTCTTGATATCCCGTTTCTTCCCCCTTTTGCCATTAGCAAAAATATATACAAGGGAAGAATATGCAAAAAAAAACATATGAAATAAACAAAAGTTTATTTATTGGAAAATAACATTACATGGGTGGAGCCAAACACAATAAAACGAACAACAACTAACCAACCAAGGAAAAACAAATCAGAAACAACAATTTCACATCATCAAAAACAACAATTTCATCATTCATCACCCCCATCCCCTTCATCATCATTGGGAGGCGCTTGATATGGCACCACCTGAGCATAGGCATAATGCACGTGATCAAAGTAACCATGGACCTCACGGGTTAATTGAGTAATTTGGTCAGAGATAGTCCGGAGGGTAGGCTCCTGAGGAGGATGAGCACGACGGGCTTGTTGATTTTGAGGAGGAGCGGGAGCATGATCACCATCATGATGAAAGGAAGACTCCGAAATTTCCCAGATTTTGGTGCTCTTTTTGAGAGGACCATTAGCAATATTGACCCCGGAAGCTTCAAGAAATTTCATTATTAAGAGGGCATAGGGGAGAGGTATGTCATCTCTGGTGGCATTGAACATATGAGATTGAATAAGCTTGCACCAATTGATTTTAACACCGGTGATAATGGCATGAAGAAATTTGGCATCCTCTTGGGAAATGGTGGTGTGATTGAGTTTACGGGGTTTGAGAACACGAGTGATGAAATAGAGAATGAAACGATAATTCGGGTCCATACCCTTTATGGTGGGACGACGGGAAGAAGACTCATCATAGGCGACTCCGGCTTGGCGGAAGAGATTAGCTTCATCAATCATGTCCCCGGCATCATTTATGTACTGGTAGATGTCTTCACCATCATGCGGAATGCCGGCAATGAGGTGGAGGTTATCTTCAGAAATTAGAATGGAAATGCCGTTAACATTGGTAACGAGTTCACCCTCATCATCTTTGTGAAGGTTGGAGTAAAAAGCTTCAACCAAAGTAATGTTGTAGTAGGGGTGAGTAAGGAGTAGGAAATTGAAAAGTTGGCACTCTCTTAGCATATTCGCGGCTGGAATGAATGGTGCAACAAGAGCGTTTGTTGAAAAGCGAGGAGGGAGAATAAGGCGTTTCTCAAATTTGGTTAAGAAACGGGTGAGCTCTTCATCGGATTCAAAGAATAGAACCGATCCATCTTGATATGGATGGCGAGAAGAAGAAGCACCTTGTTTGGAACGAGCACGTTTGGAGTTGCGGCTTGACATTTTTGAAAAAGATGTGCTAGGATTTTTCAAAGATAACAAGATAATTTGATGCTTGGGAGGCTTGAGTGAGTATACAAGAGCATATGTGCAGCCTATATATAGAGAAGGAATGAATCTTACACTTATTTGAAAAGATTTGGAGAGATTTGAAGAGCTTTGAAGTCTGAAACGGTAAAAATAAATTCACTGACCGTTCAATAATCGATTGTTTGAATAGAATAATCGATTGTCATTAATGAAAATGATCTGACACATCGATTACACGCCAGAACGGAAAAAAAAATTTGAAAAAGATAGTCGATTGTCAAACTTGGTAATCGATTGTTTTTCATATTTATGACCTGACAGGAATCGATTGTAGAGCCAAAACGGTAACATACGTTTAAAACAGATAATCGATTGTCAATATATAGTAATCGATTATTTCACTCACAGAGAGTTTGGATTTTGGCAAATAATCGATTGGCAGAACAAATAATCGATTGTTTGGAAGGGGGATGCTAAAATGATGAGACTTAATTCTATCAAGCAATGTAAACATTCAACAAGACTTCATGACAAAAAAAAATTGAATCAACAAATAATCGATTATTGATACTGATAATCGATTGTAAGCATAAATAATCGATTATGATCGATTTTTCTTGTATCAAGACAATTTATACTTTCCTCTTACCTTTTGGGGGATACCTGCAAAATAGAATTAAACATCTCCGACGCTCAAGTCAGTAATCTATAAATGAAATAATAACTTTGAAACTAGTGTAGTCGGGTGAAAAACGTGAACTCTTAAGAATTTTGTCCTAGGATGTTCTTAAGAGGGTTTAGGGTACTTACCTTCCCTTCGACTTTGCCAATTACC
Source organism: Nicotiana benthamiana (assembly GCA_034376525.1). NCBI lineage: Eukaryota > Viridiplantae > Streptophyta > Magnoliopsida > Solanales > Solanaceae > Nicotiana > Nicotiana benthamiana. The sequence continues at coordinate 28,928,861 of CM067332.1, read as the reverse complement.
TGATTTTGAACATCCTCCGTTCATTTTGGTCTTTTGGCTCATTCTTCAATTTAAGAAGCTTCTTCCACAATTTTGCCTTTGTCTTCCTTGTATTTTGTCTTTTAAATTTTTTCGAAAATACTTCCGATTTTGAAAAAAAATGCCTAAATCGACTTTTCCGTCTCTTCCTCCTTCTTTGTGCTTTAATTGAAGGAATTTTGAATTCGTCTCCCGTCAAGTGTTTGGAGTATCCACTACACTTGATTCCTTCAAGCACACCTGCAAAACAAATCAATGCTCTTTTGGTACCCATGCCATTTTGGGTCCTTGAGGGTTATGCATACTATAATGATATGTTTGAGTAGCATGTCTATGTCTAGTAAAGCATGCGGGAGCAATATGACCAATTCGTCTACAATAATGACATGTCACATTTGGATTATGCATGCATCTAGGCTCATAGTAGCTAGAATAATGCACATTGTTTACTCTATTTTCATTTCTCCTAATTTGAGCACCATAATCATTTCTAGGTTGAACATTTCGGGATCTTCTAGCATGATCACTGTTGTGCCTAAAATATGCATCATGTCTATGGTGACGATTGCTAGGCGGAAGGTCATGTCTACGTCTCCTAATATTTTGTCTAGCATGCATGTTTGTTTTAGGAAAGGCATTTTTGTTATTAATCCTAGATTGAGCTCTAGGTGGTTGGGTTTTTGCATCAACCTCTTCTTCATTTATGAAGCCTATTCCATGCTTGGTTGATTTCAAGTTATCAAGCACCACATTCAAGTTTTTATGAGAGGAGTTGAATTTATCTAGTGTGCCTTTTAATCTACCTACTTCATTCTTAAGGTCTACACAAGAAGCACAATTTTTTGTAGAACTCTCGGGCTTGTCAGAACTTCTTTTCCCATAAAACTTGTTTTGTTCTAGTAGCTTCTCATTTTCCAAAACCAATTTTTCTAATTCTTTTTCTTTTAATGAAAACTGTTTTTGAAAATCTTGTTCTTTTAGAGAAGCACTTTCTCTTAAACTAGTGACGGTTTTTGTAACTTTGAGAAATTCAGCATACAATTCATCAAAGGCATTTCTCATGTCATCAAGAGTATAAAAATTTTGAGAAGAGATTTGACTTACCTCACTTTGATTTTCTTCCTGTGCCATGAGGCAGAGATTTGCCGCTTCTTCATTTTCTTCTTCACCGGATTCGTCTCCGGAATCTCCTCCCCAAGATATGTATGCTCGTTGCTTCTTGAAGGGTTTCTTCTCCTTTTTAAGATTTGGGCAGTTTGTTTTGATATGCCCTGTTTCACCACATTCATAACATTTAACTTGCTCACCTTGCTTTTTCCCTTTGCGGTCATATTCTTTTCGCATGAATTTTTGGAACTTTTTGATGATGAGTCCGAATTCGCTATCTCCATCCTCTTCAATTGGTGATTGACTTGTGCTCGCCTTTAGAGCAATCTTTTGCCTTCTTTGTTCATCAATAACAGGGTTAAGAATAGTGGATTCATAAGTCTTAAGATTACCTCTAAGAGCGTCTATGGTGACGTTCGTGATTCCAATTGACTCTTGAATCGCATCGGCCTTTGATCGCCATGCCGGTGTTAGACTCCTAAGGATTTTTCGAACTAGTTCTTTGTCTGTGAACGTCTTCTTGAGCGCGTGGAGATCATTCACTATTGATGAGAACCGCTCAAACATCTCGTCTACCTTTTCGCCTTCCTTCATATGGAACAATTCGTAAGCATGAGTTAAAAAGTCAATTTTAGCTTCTCTTACCTGGTCAGTCCCTTCGTAAGTGACCTCAAGCTTGTCCCACATTTCTTTCGCTGTTTTGCAGCAGGAGATTTTCCTGTAATCATTAGCATTAACAGCACAAAGTAATAAATTAATAGCTTTAAAATTATTTTGGACCATTCGATTATCCTCGGCGTTGAATTCCTCTTCTGATTTTGGCACCCATTCTCCTTCCACCTTTTTGACAGGAACCTCATTTCCTTTGGTGTACACCTTCCACAAGTAAGGGCTGTTTGATCTGACGAATATCTGCATCCTTTCTTTCCAATATGAATAATTAGTCCCGTTAAACAAAGGAGGTCTTGTGGGGCACTGTCCTTCATCAATACCTGCAAAAGAGTCTAGAGTAGAAGCCATGGAAAGATTCTCTCAAACGGTTAAGACTTTCAGAGAGTATGGATCTGATACCAATTGTTGGACAATACGCTTTACGCTAGAGGGGGGGGGGTGAATAGCGTTTTAAAAATATTAAGCGTTTTAGTGCGGAATTTAAAAACTTTGCAGAAATTAAAACAAGTGCAGTAGAATAAACTTACACAATGATGTATCCTGGTTGGCCACAAACGTGGTTAGTCCAGTCCCCGAGAGACTCTCTCGAGATTTCCACTAAACTTGTCAAGCTTACGGGTGCTTAACAAACCGTTACAGCTGAGGACACAAGCCTCACCCAGGTGCTCGGGGATCACAATCCCAAAGACTTCAATTGCTCGGGGATACCAATCCCAAAGACTTCAATTGCTCGGGGATAACAATCCCAAAGACTTCAACTGCTCGGGGATAACAATCCCAAAGACTTCAACTGCTCGGGGATAACAATCCCAAAGACTTCAACTGCTCGGGGATAACAATCCCAAAGACTTCAACCGAGGAATCACAAGTTCCTCAACAAACGAGAATCGCAATTCTCTTACAAACACAAAACACACCCACTTTACAAAGCACTCCTTAATGAGTAGATATGAGTAGAAATAGTACGCTCAAGATCACAACAACTTAGCTCAATAGAATGGCTCTTCAAAAAGCGTTATGGATGAATGGAAAATGATGATCAATGTAAGAAAGCTTTTAGCAATGAAAATACTCAAAGTGTATATGTTGTTGTTGTGAAAACACTGAGTTGAAGCTGTATTTATAGGTGAAAAACTCAGTCTTACCGTTGTCTAATTGCCAATTAAGGATTGCTGAAATTACTCAGTGACAATCGATTGTCAAGACTAAACAATCGATTGTTTGCCTATCAGATTAAAAATTCCATCCCAGATTTTACGTCAACAATCGATTACTTCAAATCAATAATCGATTATTTATAACGTTAAGAAATCCTTTCCAATTTTTGGCATAAAACATCGATTGTCCGGAAATCAACAATCGATTATTTTAACAACGTTCAGAAAATCTTTTCCAGATTTTAAGCAAAACATCGATTGTTAAATATCAACAATCGATTACCTGAAGGTAATTGAAAATATATGACAACGGTCAGCTTCAACAATCGATTATCAAATGGAATAATCGATTATTAATTAATTTCAAAACTCTCTGTCTCATATATAATCGATTATCAAAAGCCACAATCGATTATCATTTTATTTAAAATCACTGGGAGACATTTTTCTCATTCTAATCGATTACCATTAGTTCATAATCGATTTTTATGAGTTTTGAAAACTTTGCCTCAGTTAACAATCGATTATCATAAGTACACAATCGATTGTTATGCAGTTTGCAAAAACCTGATGTTAACTGACTTACTCACAATCGATTATCATTAATTCACAATCGATTGTCATGCAGTCTTGGCTTAGAGATACTCGATTATCATAAGTACATAATCGATTATCTTAGCCCAGATTTTTGAGGCATGCTTGGAAAACATTTTAACAAATGTAAATATGCATAGTTTAAAATCATTTGACACTAAATATGCATGATTTTGGAAAAATAATTTTAGTAGAGAAGCCATGTTATGAGCCAAGTTGAGGAATCAAGATCACAATTAATATTGACTCAATTATAGCATTTCTAAACTTTGTCTTGAGCTTCTTGTAATGCATCCATTTTGTGCTTGTCCTTGAGTACTGCTATATATCGCTTTTTGCTTTGTTTGACATTCATCAAAACCTACAAAAGAACACACGTTTAGTATATTTCATTTGAAACGTGTTTCCAACACAAATTTCTTTTTAGGCCTTGTGAATCGCGATCGTGGAACCCTTTCTCGCGATCGCGTAGAAGAATTTATGCTTTCACATGACTAACTTGGGAAGCTTATATCTTGTAATTTTTAAGGAACTTGGAAATGATCCAAAAATTAAAGTTGTAGCCATTTATGTCTAGTTCTCAGAAAATTAAATCAATTGTCATTTGGAGTATTTTTTACAAAAAGTTATAACCATTATACTAGATATTGTCTGGAAGAGTTGGGCAAGCTAGTTGGAGTTTGTTCATTGCGATCGCAGAGACATCTTCGCGATCGTGAATGATAAAAACTATGCTGGTAATTTTTTTTTGAATCGCGATTACAAGGTTGGTGACCGTGATTAAGAAGGACCCCTGTAGTTCATTAAAACATCAAATTTCGGGATTTTGAGTTTATTTTCTTCGTTTTTTGAGTTGGGAAGTTCGGATTTTAATGATTTTGGAGGTTATTTTCACCGCAAGAATTGAAGTAAGTATTTTATACTTAGTTATACTATAATATGTGATTCCATCTTCAATTTTGGAATTCGATTGATAATCTCAAAATAAAAATTAGGGAGTTTTGTCTTGACTTTCCTAAAGCAAATATCTGAGTTTTGGAGATTGATTCAGATTCAGATTTGAGTGAAATTAGTATGATTGGACTCGTATTTGAATGGGTTACCGAAATTTGTGAGTTTTGTCGTGCTTTAAGGTGCGGATCCAGGTTTGACTTTTTGGTTGACTTTAAGTAATTAACTAAAGATTCGATTTTTATCGTTTGAATTTTTCTCCTATGACAATATTTGATATTTTTGAATTATTTTTGGCTAGTTTTGATTTGTTTGGAGGTTAATATGTGCCGGATGGAATTTCTAGAGTATTGTTTGGCTTGCTCGATATTTTATTTTGTATCATTTGAGGTAAGTATCTTAGTTAAACTTGGTTGAGGCACTAGTTGCCTGAGTTATTTGTGACAGCTACGTGTTATGGGTGCACACGTGTGTGGGGATTAAGCATATGTGCGAGAACCAATGTATTTATCCATGCTTGGAGTAGTGCTTAGGCTATGATATACCTTGAGTTGACTGTTAAGATTTAAGCTGTAATGTTCCTCATATTTGTAGCCATGTTCTGAAACTACTTTATCTAGGTTTGAGGATGTATAGAAATTAATCTCCTGATTCAGCCATATAACTGTTATATTGTGATGTAATCACATGTTTTAAGATATGACATCATGCTTGCAGATGCATACAACTTAGCTTGTCACTTATACTAATTCATGATTATGAAATTTGATGTTCTTAGATCGTGTATATGTATTGTTGCGTATCTACTTTTTGTGTGATATGGTTTAGACTGGTAGTTTATGACCACGTCGGCCGGATTCTAATATTGTGCATGTAACTACACCGAATGTATTGTGATATTATAATCGGCCCTAGATCGACTAGAGAAAAATTTTCTTTTATCTTCCACAAGTCTTAATACAACTTTAACTTTTAAAATTATTTCTCAATGCATCTTCAAACTCTTTTTTCAAGTGTCAATAAAATAATTATGACGCTAGCTTAATTAGCAGTCCCAAAACTAACCACCCTCTACCAATTCTACGTTAAGCATTAGATCTACATAACTTCTTAGTGAATCCAATTCCTTATCCGCATTCAACGAGATTTCATGAACTCAAAAATATTATTCTCTTCGTTTCGAATTAAATGAGGTATTTTTCTATTTTAATCTATTTCAAAATAAGCAATATATTTTTAAATTTAAAAATAATTTAGATTTAAATTCTTTATTTTATTTATTTTATCCTTAATAAGAAGTTTTTATAACCATAAACATATCATGGTTTTTGAAAGTTTTTACCCTTTTAATTTTTAAGATCACACATTTTAAAAGTCTTTTTTATTTTTTTAAATTCCTTACCGAATTAAATTAACTCATTAAATAGAAATTGATGGAGTATCCTTACGGAAATATACCTTAAATCACCTCTAAACATGGCTCAGATTATTAGTATCCTCTTCGAAGTATGCCCCGTCTTAATTATCCCCCTCAACTTGGCCTTTTGAGAGATATTACCCCCTAGACGGTGATGTGACAAAAAATATGGGTGCACTTGCCTACTACAAGGATTTTTCTGTATATGTGGTAGTTTTAAACTAAAATATATTTTTACCATTTTATGAATTTTACATTTTTAGATAATTTTTTTCAAATATAATTTATAATAAAACTTGGATAGAACTATATTATTTATGTTAAATATTTTTATTTGACCAAAATTAATGAAGTTTTAGTTAAATTTTTTTAATTGACCTGAAAATAAAGATTTATACAACCTAAATAAATAGTAAAGATATCTAAAAAGTTATAAAAAATACATCAAAAGTTATTTTTATAAATAAAGTTATATAACAAATTTTTATAACTTTTTAGATGCCTTGTCTATTTATTTCAATTGTATAATATTTGTTTTCAAGTCAAAACAAAAAAAGATTAACTAACACATTATTATTTTTGGTCAAATAAAAGTATTTAACCTAAACAATGTAGTTCTATATAAGTTTTATTATGAACTGCATTCGAAAAAAATTCATATAAAATAATATTCTTACATCTGTAAAAATATCTTTTATTTTTAAAAAATGTAACATATATAGAAAAATTAATGTGACAGTCGAGTGCACTCACACTTTTATCACATTAACATCTATAGATAATGTTTTTCAAAAGGTTAAATTGAAGAGTAATTAAAATCTAATATAATTAGGAGATAATACTAATAATTTGAGCCAAAATTAAAATTGCATAATGTTATAAACTAATATAAAAGACAAGAACAACAATGCAAGAACAAGAGCAATAGAGAGAATAGAGAGAGTTCTTCTTATTGAGTTGATTGGAGTACCAAGGGATGATTTACAATGATAGGGGGCACCTCTATTTATAGGGGAGAGGAAGATTTAGCTACCACTAATAGAACTCTAAAATCTCTCTAATTAAATACATTAAAGACATTCACCTTAAATAGAAGTGTAAGAATCTTCTATTTATAACACTCCCCCTTGAATGTCTATTCAACAATGTGCCTCATAAAACCTTAAAACAAAAACCCAATGGGAAAAATTAAAGTAAGGAAAAAGAGTACACATGTTTGAATATGCGCCTATTGGTTGCCTCGTTAAAAACCTCGCAAGGAAAACCCAGTGGGACAAAACCTTGTAAGGGAAAAAGAGTGCAACGCGCATTGACTCCCCCTAATGAGTACATCAATTTATATCCTTGAGCATTTGCATTCCAATCTTGTGCATCATCTTCAAAACGATCTTTGGTAGACGTTTGATAAGTAAATCAACCATATTGATTTGAATAAATATTCCGCACCTTGAAATCATCATTCTTGATAGATATGGACATCTTCATATAATGTCGTGGAATAACTCTTCAATATCTCCATAGATGTATTCTCGATGCCATCATGCTTATAGTTATATCAAGATACATATGTACACAAATTGTACTTAGGACGCGGTACTTCGGGACCACGAATTGCATATGCTTCAAGCAACTTAAATCTCTCAAGTTAAGTCATGTAAGTCACATAATAGACTTTAGCTGCATATCAAGTTTTCATGTCATGCTAAACAAATAAGATATCGAAAACTGATTATACATACCTTTGACTTTATACCTTCAAGCATTTGAACTATAGGTTCAAAGCTACATGTCTTTCATATGGAATCAATTCTTCTTGAATTGTATCTCTTCCATTTAGTTACTTTCTTTGGGTCAGCAAATGCGTATAGCATGCTTTGCAATATGTTGCAATTGAATTATCCCTTTTATGAACTTCAGGTTCATATCATGATATTCGGGGATATACATATACAAATGATAATTCATCCCATGTAACACTTTCTCAAGTGTTTATCATGTCTCCCCCTCATGTTAATAAAGCTAACATGTTTCCTTAACTTTGGGAAATCATCTTTGTGCATTATGTCAATATACATAGCACCTTAATAATAAGATGAAATTATTTGGTTCCTGACCCTGAACCACTTTTGAGGGGAGAATATACTCTCGTATACAACTTATATCAAACTGATATATACAACTTCGTTCTCATAAGGAACAGTTTAGCTATTAAGTGGAAGCACTCAATAATTATCTTGCTAAACCAACTTTGATATAAACCAACTTATCAAGATGAACTGTCTTGAGTAGAGAATCTGGAAACTATGCTCGAAGTTAGATTACTGAGCGATTTACCCCGCAAGCACCGGCCAGGCTGCGGGTCAATAACAATTGCGCATGTAACCATTCCATAGATGCATCATATGTGGTATACATGGCAGGTGAATGGGCCCATATTCACCTTTGATATTTCCAGAATTTAGGGGTTTCAACCCGAAATTTTTAGTTGGTCAGTTCATTAATGAGAACAAGTGATACAAGAGTATTCGTAAAGAACTTTCTAGTTCTTTAATATTCACCTATGTGAATTTGCACATCATACTTCAAATGAGATGGCTAACACGAATGTCAACTGACTAAATTATCAATATTGGTAAACTTCAAATTTACACCATGACATGTGCACTTATCAATAAACTTCGGGTTTATTATGACATGGGTTTTATACCAATAGATATCCACTTTATTGTGGCATTCTTTCTTTTGTGTAGTACAAACTGGAGAACAAAGCGGGTAGCTTTTCATATACAAATTACCCCGCTACAAGTTGTAGTAATAGGAGAATCAAAGCCTTCCTTTATTTATAGTCTCAATATAATCAATCGCTTTCGCGTGTACTTTGGAAACTGAATAAGTTTCTTTGAGACTTACTACAGCACAATACTCAATTGTGTTTCTCCAACATAGTAATAATTGGCTCTTCGAGAGCTCTCAATTAATTTTGTACTACCACAGATTCATCAACATTCATGTGGTGAATTTCTTCCTTAAAGAGAAAGTTATACCATTATGGTCATGTCAAACTTATATGCAAGATATGTTTCTTGCATTATCGTTGTCTTTTAATGGTCATATTTCCAAAATACTTTGGCGTACAATAGGTACGCGACCAACGATCATTCATGCCATATATCATCTCAAACCTCCTTCTAGGGGTGAGGGTGGTATTATCTCAAGCCTCATTCTAGGAGTGAGTGTGGTATATTCAATACCAATTTCATGTTCATATTCTTCCAATATTGAATATTTATTTGTGAATCACATTCACTTCGAGGATATGTGATTTTGTTATCCTTTTCAGATCTATAAATGCTTCAGGCATTTGATTTGCTATTCTTTGCAAATGGATAATCTTTTGTGCCTCTTTCTTTCAAATAGAGGTATGTGGATCAAGATGAGATAATGATGCATTTTTCCACAAAATTTCCCGTTTGGTTTCACCAACTTCTCCCCCTAATTTTGGGAAAAGTGTCTCATCAAATTGACAGTCTGCAAATAGTGCAGTGGACAAATCTCCTGTCAATGTTTCGAGGTAGCGAATAATGGAGGACGCGTCAAACTCAACATATATTCCTAACCTCCTTTGCAAACCCATTTTGGTGCGGGATGGCGGTGCTACAGGCACATATACTGCGCATCCAAAGCTTCTTAAATGGGATATATTGGGTTCATGACCCAAAACCAATTGCAATGGGGAATATTTGTGTCAATTCGTCAGTCAGAGACGAACTAGCATTGCTGCATGCAATATGGCGTGACCCCAAGCCGAAGCAGGCAGCCGACAAATTAGTATTGTTGCATGCAAAATGGCGTGAACCCAAACCGAAATGGGCAGCCTCGTTTTCATGAAGAATTCAAGATTATTCTCATCTATTGTCTCAATATGATATCCATTTTGAATGATATCTTTAAAACTCAACAAGTTCCTTTTAGACTTGGAGGAGAACACTTTGATTGATATCATTAAAACTCAACAAGTCCTTCTTAGACTTGGAGGAGAACATTGCATTCTCTATGATTAACGTCATGCCTTTGGGCAGAGTTACAATTGCTCTTCCGGAGCCTTCAATCAATTTACTACTTCCATAGATTGTAGTAATGTTTGCCTTACACAATTACTCTTCTTTTCTTTGAGTATTGTATGTGTAGTACATGAATCAACTAGGCAAATACTTTTACAATTGGACGTTGGTCCAAGTTCGCTTTGTGAGATATCCATATTTGCTATCCCATAGTTTAACATACAAAAGAAATACACGAACATACGAATAAACAAGTTCAATTCTTTTGTGTCACATAATATTTTCAAAATCTGCTACTAACAGTTGGCTAACAAAATCAGATATGTTATCCATAATCAATTCCTTTGCAGTTTGAAAATTTCAGCGTTTTTCATAAGACAATCGATTATTAAACACACACAATCGATTGTTGGAACATAGACAATCGATTGTTAGACATACACAATCGATTATTTGTTATTTTTGAAAAACTTCAGATCACACTGTTTAAGACAATCGATTGTTAGATATAGACAATCGATTGTTGGTCATTTTTGAAAAATTCCGGACCTCACTGTATCTGACAATCGATTGTCAAATATAGACAATCGATTGTTGGTCATTTTTGAAAAATTCTGGACCTCACTGGATAAGACAATCGATTGTCAAATATAGACAATCGATTGTTGATCACTTTTTGAAAAATTCGTTATAAAGACAATCGATTGTTGATCATTGACAATCGATTGTTTTGCAGTTTTATGCGACATGAGATAACCGACTAGTTTTTCAGGTTAGTCGATTACCTCTACTGGAAAGTAAAGATATTATTGATATTTGAGCATATTGAGAACTAATACAAACATCATATCATGAACTAGCTAATACGAGATAATACTAATGACTATTAGTTTATTCATTAACTAATACAAATAAATCAAACAGCTCCATCTTCTTTCATCACCGATCCATCATCGATTAGGTGGTCTATCTTCCCATCGGGTTGCTCAAAGAAGTCTGCCACATTTAAGTTGTCGTCAGAGACAAAATTCGTTATGGGGCGTTTACTCTTTCGAGATGCTTAATAAAGGTCAACCAAATGTCTTGGTATACGGCAAGACTTAGACCAGTGCCCGTTTCCACCGCAACGATAATATATAGTTTATAAACTATTTGCTTTTGGATTCTTATCGTATCGTGCTTGTGGCAGAGTGACCAACTTCATGTTGTCATCTCTCTTCTTTAAGCCTTTCCACAAGATGGGTGAATCCTTGATGTTGAGATATTCAATCTTCAAACTTTCATCAAGGTGATGGCGCAAGAAAATCAAGGCCTTCATACAGTTTCAAACCTTCATTAAGGTAATGGCGCAAGAAAATCAAGGCCTTAGCATAGTTTCAAACCTTCATTAAGGTAATGGCGCAAGAAAATCAAGGCCTTAGCATAGTTTTGGGTAGATGCACTATTTCTGTCTTTAATGGCGTCTCCAAGACCCATAGCATCTAAGTGGATTTCATCATCCAACACCCATGTCATATAGTTCTTGCCCGAAATTTCGAGGGCAACGAACTTTCTTTTCATATGACACAATTACATCAAGAGCGTGTTCATACTTACGGGCTCTATTACAATTATCACATTCACTTCAGGGAATGGATCAAAATCATGTGCTTTACACAAGCTGCTACCACATTCTCTAAAGGGAATGGAGCAAATTCAATTGGACGGAATTCTTTGTCACGTCCACAATCATACATGAATTTAATCATGGCAGGACATAGAGATTTTACCACTTCGTGTGGTTATAATTTCTCACAAACTCCATTCGAGTTATAATCAAACTTTGTATATAAAATTTATAGAATTCCAAGAATTTGAAAAGGAAAAGTAAATTACTTACCTTTAAGGTATCCCAAATATATTTTCAATATTTTCTTCCTTTCCTTTCTTTCTTTCCTTTTTCTTTTCAACTTTTTCGTTCCTTTTTCTCTTTTGCTTTCTATCCCTTTTTTTTTCTTTTCGTTCTTCATGTTTTTGATTCTCAAAAGAGAATAAGGCTTCTGCCTTTTGTTTCTTTTCTTTTTCTTTCTTCATTCTTTCTTTGAAAAAAAACCCTACACAAACAAAAGTTAAGACAATCGAAAATTTCAATTGGTTAGAGACTCGTGCTGATAACGTGTTATAAACTAATATAAAAGACAAGAACAACAATGCAAGAACAAGAGCAATAGAGAGAATAGAGAGAGTTCTTCTTATTGAGTTGATTGGAGTACCAAGGGATGATTTACAATGTAGGGGGCACCTCTATTTATAGGGGAGAGGAAGATTTAGCTACCACTAATAGAACTCTAAAATATCTCTAATTAAATACATTAAAGACATTCACCTTAAATAGAAGTGTAAGAATCTTCTATTTATAACACATAATATATTTTTGCCTTTTCATGGACAAGCGCACGGATCCCATCCCGGCGAAATGATTAGACTATCAGTGGAGGACCCCAAATGTCCACGAGACTCCCGTCTCACCGAAACTAAAACTGACTCTTTCCGGTCAAAAAGTCAAAATCAAATTCTCCAAATAGTGACAGCACCTCTCAGGAGTAATAAATTGTCAAGTTACTTCATCACGTTCAAAAATTAGTAATATTGTTATGAAACAATAAAAGAACAAGAGCAATATTGCAGAAAAAGAGAGGGAAATTCTTATTGAATTTTGTGGTGATTTACAATGGGGTAAGACCCCTCTATTTATAGTAGGAAAAATGACTTAGCCTCAAAGTAAAACTCTCTACAAGATAGACATTCACTCTAAATAGAATTCTATTCTTAACACTCCCCCTTGAATGTCTACTCAATGAATAATGTGCCTCATTAAAACCTTAACTAAAATAAAACCCAATGGGAGAAAAAAATCTAGAAAAGGAAAAAGAGTACACATATTTAGTAATGCGCCTATTGGTTGCCTCGTTAAAATCTTGCAAGGAAAACCCAGTGGGACAAAACCTTGTAAGGGAAAAAGAGTGCAACGCGCATCAACTCCCCCTGAAAAGAGCATCAATTCACATCCTTGAGCCTTCGCATTCCAATCTTGTGTACCAGCTTCTTGAAGGTTGACGTTGGTAGAGATTTTGTGAACAAATCAGCCATATTATCACTTGAACGAATCTGTTGCACGTTGATATCACCATTCTTTTGAAGATCATGTGTGAAAAATAACTTTGGTGAAATATGCTTTGTTCTGTCTCCTTTTATGAATCCTCCCTTCAATTGGGCTATGCATGCTACATTGTCTTCATACAAAATCGTGGGTAGTTTGTCACATTTCAAACCACATTTGTCTTGAATATGATGTATTATAGACCTCAACCACACACACTCTCGACTTGCTTCATGAATAGCGATTATCTCAGTATGATTAGATGAAGTAGCCACAATTGATTGCTTAGTCGATCGCCAAGATATGGCAGTGCCTCCATAGATAAACACATAACTTGTTTGAGATCGAGCCTTGTGTGGGTCAGATAAATATCTAGCATCAGCATAACCAACAAGATCAGGACTGCAATTATTGCTATAAAATAAGCCCATATCGGTAGTCCCTTTTAGATACCGCAATATATGTTTGATTCCATTCCAATGTCTCCTTGTGGGAGCAGAGCTATATCTTGCTAAGACATTAACTGAAAAAGTTATGTCAGGCCTTGTAGTATTTGCAAGATACATTAGTGTGTCAATTGCACTAAGATATGGTACTTCAGGACCAAGTAGCTCTTCATTCTTTTCTTGCGGTCGGAATGGATCCTTATTCACATCAAGTGATCGAACAACCATCGGAGTACTTAAAAGATATGCTCCATCCATGTAAAACCGTTTCAATACCTTTTCTATATAGGCAGATTGATGAACAAAAATTCCGTTTGCCAAATATTCAATTTGCAAACCAAGACATAATTTTGTCTTTCCGAGATCTTTTATCTCGAATTCCTTCTTTAAATAATCAATTGCCTTTTGGAGTTCTATGGGAGTTCCAATAAGGTTTATGTCATCGACATATACGGCAAGTACAACAAATTCCGGTGTTGTTTTCTTTATAAAAACACATGGGCAAATGGCATCATTTATATAGCCTTCCTATAATAAATACTCACTAAGACGATTATACCACATTCGTCCTGATTGCTTTAGACCATACAAAGATCTTTGCAATTTGATTGAAAATATTTCCCGGGACTTTGAATTATGAGTGTTTGGCATTTTGAATCCATCGGGAATTTTCATGTATATCTCATTATCAAGTGAGCCATAAAGATAGGCAGTAACCACATCCATTAAATGCATGTCAAGCTTTTCAAGGACAGCAAAACTAATGAGATAACGGAAAGTTATAGCATCCATTATGGGTGAATATGTCTCTTCATAATCGACACCAGGCCTTTGAGAAAATCCTTGTGCAACAAGGCGTGCCTTATATCTTTGTACCTTGTTTTTCTCATTTCTCTTGCGTACAAAGACCCATCTATAGCCAACAGGCTTAACACCATTAGGTGTTTCAACTATAGGCCCAAAAACTTCACGTTTTGCAAGTGAATTCAATTCTGATTGGATTGCTTCTTGCCATTTTGGCCAATCAAGTCTTTGTCGACATTCTCCAACAGATTGGGGTTCAAGATCCTCACTTTCTTGCATAATGCTAGATGCAACATTATATGTAAAGACATAATCCACCACTATATCCACTCGATTAAAATTTGTCTCAATATCGATTGGATTTATTGATAATTCCTTATTTTCCTGAGTCTCGGGCTCAATGGATTCTTCATGAATCTCAGAATTTATTAAATCGTGAATTTCCTCATGAGATTCTTTCGTAGTGTCATTTTAATCATTTGCTTTCCTTTTTCTAGGATTTCGATCTTTGGAACCTAATGGCCTGCCACGTTTTAGGCGTGCTTTCGACTCATTAGATATGACACTAGAAGATTGTCCAATAGGGACATCAATACGGATTGGAACATTCTCTGCGGGGATGTGAGATTTTGTTGTCCTTTTCAAGTCCGTGAATGCATCAGGCATTTGATTTGATATTCTTTGCAAATGGATAATATTTTGCACCTCTTTTTCACAAATAGAGGTATGTGGATCAAGATGAGATAATGATGGATTTTTCCACAAA
This sequence comes from Nicotiana benthamiana, assembly GCA_034376525.1. NCBI lineage: Eukaryota > Viridiplantae > Streptophyta > Magnoliopsida > Solanales > Solanaceae > Nicotiana > Nicotiana benthamiana. The sequence goes on along the minus strand of CM067332.1, from coordinate 28,913,729 downwards.
ATTTCCCGTTTGGTTTCACCAACTTCTCCCTCTATTTTTGGGAAAAGTGTCTCATCGAATCGACAGTCTGCAAATCGTGCAGTGAACAAATCCCCTGTCAATGTTTCGAGGTAGCGAATAATGGAGGGCGATTCAAACCCAACATATATTCCTAACCTTATTTGCGGACCCATTTTGGTGCGGTATGGCGGTGCTACAGGCACATATACTGCGCATCCAAAAATTCTTAAATGGGATATATTAGGTTCATGACCCAAAACTAATTGCAACGGGGAATATTTGTGATAATTCGTCGGTCTGAGACGAACTAGCATTGCTGCATGCAAAATGGCGTGACCCCAAACCGAAGTGGGCAGCCTCGTTTTCATGAGTAATGATCTTGCAATCAACTGCAGGCGTTTAATTAAAGATTCTGCAAGACCATTTTGAGTGTGAACATGAGCTACAGGATGTTCCTCTTTTATCCCAATTGATAAGCAATAATCATTAAATGCTTGGGATGAAACTCAGCAGCATTGTCTAGTCTAATAGACTTAATTGGATTATCAGGAAATTGTGCTCGTAATCGAATTATTTGTGCCATTAATTTTGCAAATGCAAGGTTGCGTGATGACAATAGGCACACATGAGACCATCTAGAGGATGCGTCTATTAAGACCATAAAATATCTAAAGGACCCACTAGGTGGGTGAATAGGTCCACAAATATTCCCTTGTATACGTTCCAAAAACGTAGGTGACTCAGTTCCAACCTTTGTTGGTGATGGTCTAATAATAAACTTGCCTTGATAACAAGAAGTGAAAGAAAATTCATTATTTAAAAGAATCTTTAAATTCTTTAATGGATGCCCATATGAGTTTTCTATAATCCGTCTCATCATAATTGATCCAGGATGTCCCAATCGATCATGCCAAAGTACAAAAGTATTGGAATCAGTTACCTTTTGGTTTACTGTGGAATGTGCCTCAATTGCACTAATTTTTGTTCAATACAGGCCACAAGATAAAGATGAGAACTTCTCAATAACCCTCTTTTGGCCAGAGACATTCTTTGTAATGATGAGGTATTCAAGATTATTCTCATCTATTGTCTCAATATGATATCCATTTTGACGGATATCTTTAAAACTCAACAAGTTCCTCTTGGACTTGGAAGAGAACATTGCATTATCTATGATAAATATTGTTCCTTTAGGCAGAGTTATAGTTGCTCTTCCGGAGCCTTCAATCAATTTACTACTACCAGAAATTGTAGTAGCATCTGCCTTACACATACTTAAATGAGAGAAATATTTCTTCTCTTTGAATATCGTATGTATGGTACATGAATCAATTAAACAAATATTTTTACAATTGGACGTTGATCCAATTTTGCTTTGTGAGATATCCATATTTGCTTCCCATGGTTTGACATACAAAAGAAATATACGAAATGAGAATAAACAAATTTAAGTCTATGATTCAACATAATAGTTATTCTCCTTTTAATACTCTTGTATCCGTTGCTTAATAATTAAATAATATTTTCAAAATCTGCTGAGGTTAGTTGATTAACCAAATAGATAATCGACTAACCTGTTTCAACGTTTAAAAAAAAACTAGTCGATGAACAGGCAACGGACATAAGGTTAATCGATTAACTAAAGTGATAATCAATTAACTTAGGTAACGGTCATTAGGTTAGTCGATTACTAAATCGGATAGTAACATGCCTTGCCGAAAAAGGTCCAGTTTAATAGAATATATTGGTTAATCGATTATCTGTTATGTTAATCGATTAACTTACTGAAAAATCATTACAAATAAAGCATAAGATGAATGTGTAATCTAAAGTTATATAAAATTTGAACCATATCACAATAATAGATAACTTATGTAAACTATGATAATTGTTTATTCATTAACTACTACGAATAAGTAAAAATAAAAATATCAAACTGCTAAATCTTCTTTAACCATGGATCCATCATCGATCAAGTGATCTATTTTCCCCTCAGGGTGCTCAAAGAAATCTGCCACATCCAAGTGGGTGATGTCAAAATTATTGTCAGAGACAAAATTGGTTTCAGGGCCTTTACTCTTTAGAGATGCTTGATAAAGCTCAACCAAATGTCTTGGTACACGGCAAATTTTTGCCCAGTGCCCTTTTCCACCGCAACGATAACATATAGTTTCTGAACTATTTGCTTTTGGATTCTCATAATTCCATTTCCGCTTTTGGTGGTTATATCTCTTTGGGGGGTGACTAGCACCAGGAAAATTTCTTCCTTGTCCACGTCCACGGCCATGACCCCGACCATGATTAAAGCCATAGCCTTTTCCACGCTTAGCATAATGGGAATACACCTTATCTACTTCAGGCAATGGTGTAGACCCAGTGGGTCGATTTTCGTGATTTCTCATGAGCAGGTCATTGTTTCGCTCAGCCACAAGGAGAAGAGAAATCAGCTCAGAGTACTTTTTGAAACCTTTCTCTCTGTACTGTTGTTGCAGAACCATATTGGAGGCATGAAACGTTGTAAACGTTTTTTCAAGCATATCATAATCAGTTATAGTATCTCCACAGAGTTTCAATTTAGAAGTAATTCTAAACATTGCAGAATTATATTCAGAAACAGACTTAAAGTCTTGGAGCCTCAGATGAGCCCAATCATATCGTGCTTGTGGCAGAGTGACCAACTTTAAGTTGTCATATCTCTCCTTTAAGCCATTCCACAAGATAAGTGGATCTTTGACTGTGAGATATTCAATTTTCAAACTTTCATCAAGGTGATGGCGCAAGAAAATCAAGGCCTTAGCACAGTCTTGGGTGGATGCATTATTTCTGTCTTTAATGGCGTCTCCAAGACCCATTGCATCCAAATGGATTTCAGCATCCAACACCCATGTCATGTAGTTCTTGCCCGAAATTTCAAGGGCAACGAACTTTCTTTTCATAATGTCAGACATAATTAAAACAAAATTAGGAGGAGAAAAAATACCTTAATTTTCTCAAAAAGATTCTTGAGATAGTAGAGCTTCGTGCTGATAACGTGTTATGAAACAATAAAAGAACAAGAGCAATATTGCAGAGAAAGAGAGGGAAATTCTTATTGAATTTTGGGGTGATTTACAATGGGGTAAGACCCCTCTATTTATAGTAGGAAAAATGACTTAGCCTCAAAGTAAAACTCTCTACAAGATAGACATTCACTCTAAATAGAATTCTATTCTTAACAAATATCAAATTATAGTAATACTATTTGTTAATTCATATCTTCACTGCGTCACGTGTTAGCTCGACCATCAATATATATCAAATTTACCTCATACAAGAGGTGAATTTAATATTTAAATTTTATGGTTTTATGTTTAAGATTTTTACCAACTCATTATATTATTAAAATAATATGTGAAATTACTACTTAATTGTTATAAATTTTAATAATTTTTTTACATATAAATACATACATTATGTTCAGTTGAATCATAGCTCAAATTCTGCATTTGTTGCTGTTCGACGTTTTAGAAAAATAAGAAGTTATCTAATAGTATGTATTTTTTTTTTAAAATCTTAATGTTTTTAATTGGTGAAGCGTCAATCAAATAAGACGATTAAACGAAAGATAGTTGGCTGGTGAGGAAGATCTTTGCAGCAAGAGAATGGTGGATAAAGGAAAACACTACAATCCAAGATTGCTGTCGGGAAGGAAAATATAGTATCAAGACAACATATATCCATACTACTCCACAATACCATAAAGTTCAATGGAAGAAACTACTACTGATTCCAGGCTTGCTACCAAAACAAAAATTTATACTATGGACGGCGTTGCATAAACGACTAGGCACAGCTGACAGACTAGCGAAATGGGGCACCCATATTGAAAGGCCTGCTCGCTATGTGAGACAGACGCAACAGAGACACACATGAACACTTGTTCTTTGAATGTGCTTACTCCCAGAGACTGTGGCAGGGACTACTGAAATGGTTGAACTTCAACAGACTGATACAAAGCTGGGAGCTTGAGGTACAATGGCTTTCACCCAGAGTAAACAACACGCACCCAAGAAAATCCATATTAGCAATAGTGTTCGCGGCAACTGTGTACAACATATGGATGGAAAGGAATGATAGATGATTTCGACAGTCGAGACAAGAAGCTACCAGTAGAGTAAGGCAAATAGCTATTCAAGTGCATATCACTGGACTGAAGAAATTAAAATGGCAACCAACCTTGCGAAACCTCAATTGTTACCCCCGATGTAATCCTTGAGTTTAATCCAGTACCCGTTGTGTGTGAGAATATGCTTGTACACTAGTAGAATGTAGCGTAACTAAGGGTTCAAATTATGAAAATTGTTCTATTGTCACAAAGAACAATTGATGTACATTGACAAAGATTAGAATACAAATTTTCATTTTCGACCAAAAAAAGGAAAGATAAACGACAATTTAGACATATCATTAAAGTAGTAAATATATTTTGAGCATGAAAAAGGAGGTAACATGGATTGGAGGGAGGAGTATAATAGTATAGTAGAAGTAGTAGTAATAGTTAAATCCACCGCAAAAAGCTCCTCCTCTTCCTACACTGTCTGAATCTCCCAAGGATATCGCATTCGGGTCAAAATGCAAGATCCGTCAAATCCAAACTCCAAGAATCAAACGCCGTCATTTTCAGCTACATTCAGGCCATCTCACCACCGGCGAGCTCATTCTGAAGTGAACTTCCGGCTGCCGGAGGATCTAGATCTAGTATCCGACCCATTCGATGCGTCCACCGGGAGTTTCGAGGAGATCGGATCCGAGGAAGATTTCTTCTCCACTTACATGGACATTGAGAAACTCGGCACCGGATCCAACCCTACTGATGGATTCAACAATGCTGCCGGAAGTAGTAGTGGACTACTGGTAGCTGACGGAGAGAAGACTTTCAGTAGGCCACGTCATAGGCATAGTAATTCTGTGGATAGTTCCAGTTTGTTGCTAAGTGAGAGTATTGAAGCTAAGAAAGCTATGGCTCCAGATAAGCTTGCTGAACTTTGGACCATTGATCCTAAACGCGCCAAAAGGTATAAATTTCTTTTAGAAGTTTAATTTTAACGGTCATTTGGTGCTATCTTAGGAAACTCTCGATTAGATCTGTTTGAATATATAGCTTGATTTAGTCCTCCATTTATTGTTTTCCTTTTAAATTTTGATTTACTACTTTCAAAATCACCTTAACTAAACACATTTTATTTCTTTCTTGGAGATCCCGAGCATTCTTTACCGTTTAAGTTGATCTGGATTTCCTTAGTGTTAATGTACTAGGTGTACACTGTACAGTCATGTGAATTAAGGTCCTTCTCAGACGAGGGGCTGAGCTAATTAGGGAGTTAATAAGCTGTTAATCGTTTTGCTAAAGATTCTCATAAGTAGCGATTAGGATGGATTGACGTACTGTCATTGAACACTAATATCTCTCTTTATATATTTATTTCCATGTAGTATGTTAGCGTTGTACCCATATTTACTTTCCTTAAGTACCCCTAACAACAAATCAACAATGCAAAAATTAGAGGGACAATTTTTGTCTTTTCACCAAAACCTAAACCCAATTCTCTCTCTTACATTTTTTTCCCTCTTCGTCTATGGAAAAAAACTCAGGCATCAATGTTTACAGATTTTTTGCTTTCTATCCTCCACATTAGAATCTTGATTTTTGTTAGTCTCTTCAGAAATGAAATTCTGCTATCTTCTCTTTAAGATTTATTGCGACTTGCGAATATTTTTGATTCTTAAGATTTAATGAACTCTCCATGGTATGCTGACATAAGATACAGATGTGAAATTGAGATGGAGTTATAGTTATTTAAAATTAAAACTGCATATCTGTAGAAAAGCAAGAACAAGAAAACCGCTAAACTAGACTAACAGTAGGATCACAAAGACGTATATGTGCAAGTTCTCATATCAAGAAATGGTGTGTCGAAGAAGCAAAATGCTTTGTTAGTACATGTTAACTGTGTCATTTTTATTCTAAAGTTACTAGAAGTTCCCAAACCAGATATTGAACTGTGACTCTTTTGCATGGACTAACTCCATGAGACTTGCAAATGCGTGTTGACATGAAAACTTTCCAGAACAGAGGTCAAAACAGTTTTTTATACCAGAAACTGAGAACTGGTCATTTTTTTCCTAGAGCCAGTCTGCACCACATTATCTTGTTCTTATCATGTTTTTGTTTAGCAACTTTAACAATTAGATTGGGTTTGATTTGATCCATCTCATTAGTAAGAGGTACTTCTGTCTTGTTTTAGGGTAGTTCTTAGATCTTACTTTATACAGTTTATAGTGTATTTGGGTAAAACTGAAATGAAGCTTAAGCTTTACTAAGTGAAGTTTAGTGCAAATTACAGTCTAACAAGACTAATTGTAGTCATGTACTATCTTTAAGAAGATGGCAGTACATCCAAGTTAAGTCAATTGGCTTGTTCGCCTGGACTGGGAAAACGATTGGTTAAGTCTATAACTGGATCATGTCTCTTTTAACATAACCCGCTTAAGAAAATTCCTGGACTAGTGTGGCTTCAACTAATCTCAATTGGTGAGTTTCCTAGCATTATTGAAGTATCACAACAACAACCCAGTATAATCCCACTTAGTGGGGTCTGGGGAGGGTAGTGTGTACGCGCCTTAACCCTTTCTTTGGGTAGAGAGGCTGTTTCCAAATAGACCTCCGGCATCCTTCCCTCCAAGAACTTTCCACCTTGCTCTTAGGAAGACTCGAACTCACAACCTCTCGGTTGGAAGTGGGGGTTGCTTACCATCAGAGCAACCCCTCTTGTCATTATTGAAGTATCACACGATCTTATTATCAGTGTTGTTTGGTCCATCAAAAAGGTCTCTGTTCCCGTAAAATCAACGTAGTTTTAGCAAGGTCCATTTTGACGTTTACACTTGTGGGGGCGTGGGGGGAGGGGGGAGGGGGGCATTCTTTTGTGAAGTGATGCCACGTCCAAGTTTAATTGAAGTAATGCCAGGTCCAAATTCATTTAATTTACTTCCTATAAATTTTGGCTACTAAGATTGCCGTCTATTAGGACCAAGAAAGTCCAAACGGAAGATTCCTTTGGCTTAACTCATGGGCCTTAAGTTTGGCTCGTCCATCTAGTATCACATGATTCAGTGTCTTATAATTCTGTACCAAAGCTTAAAGCTTGTATAGCTTACAGCTGCGGCAAAACAATGGCCCTGGACATGTGATATAATCCTCTGTGATCCCCTTATAGATTGCACTTTGTGACTTTGGAAACCAATAGAAATGACCACACTATGTAGCATTTTGTCTGCTTTCTTGAAAGGCTCTAAACTTGGTATATTCCAATGTCGACTTGTATGATTTGTGATGATTTTAGGATAGCTGTTCAGAAGGAGATTATTTAACATGATGCCATTAATGGAAAAGAAAGAACGCAGTTAACAAATTACTGGTGTTGATTCTGATTTGCCAAGATATGTAAATTTACTTAGAAATGTCAAGTGTAAAATATATGTTTAGTATTGATATTGAAGCGTTTTTACGTATCACACTGGATAATTACATGTTGTAAAGCGAAGCGCTCTGTTTCACATTGATGATGCCCTGAGAATATGTTAGACTGGTTTCATCGTAGTAAGTTAAAGCTACTTCAATTCTAGTATTTAGCACAAGTTCTTGAATATAAGTATCTGAATATTCAAGAACTTGTGCTAAATACTAGAATTGAAGTAGCTTTAATTTGTCAGGCAATTTATGCACTAGTATTTCGGAGCATTTTTTGTGAGGAAACTATGTAGGTTCTTAAAACTACTAATCTGCCCCTTGTCTAAGAAGCATAGACACCTCCAAATGGAAAATATGATTCTATTTTACAACAAGACTCTACAACACTCAGGTGCATTTACTATTGGTCCATTGCCTTCTAGGAGTTTTTTAGCCTTAATTAGAGATTTGTGTGCCAATAGGAGATATAGAGAATCTTTTTTATTTTGTCCATATAATGTTGGCCTGAGATGAATTTAAATGGGGAACATGGTCCTTGAGGATTCATATAGCTGACCTCGGCTTGTTTGGGATCCAGTCGTACAATTGCTGTTGTAATCTCCAGCACTCTGATGCGTCTAAGTATGCTCTGCCCGTATCAATATTTAAGTCAATATACCACCATGTCTGACGCAAGCAGTGCCACGCTATGTTTCTGATTTGATAATTTTATACAGGATTTTGGCTAATCGGCAGTCTGCTTCTCGTTCAAAAGAGAGGAAGGCCCGTTACATGACTGAGCTTGAGAGAAAGGTTCAGACCCTTCAAACAGAAGCAACCACTCTTTCTGCACAATTAACCCTTTTCCAGGTAAATCTTCCTTTTCGAGAACTTCGAAATCTGTTCTAAAATTCATAGGTGTTCTCACAGATTGCATTGTATTCCATTAAATATGAGAATAATTGGTCTGTACACCATTCTATAACAGCTATTTTTTCAGCTGCGGCTGTGTCTGTTTAAATAAATAGAAACATGATGGCTGAATGACCATGGAAACGTTGTGATCATTTATTCTCTCTGAAAAATAACTGTGTTTAGACAAACCTAGGAATTAACTTTCTGCATTTAAATGATAATACCTTTTCTCAGCTAGATGTCTAACAAAGTAAGCGACACTTTTCCTCTAAGTATTCCATGGGTAGCAAAAATTTTGAAGTGGATTTTGCACGTAATATGCCCTTAAGTATCTTCCTTTCGTAGGGAAGTGAGGGAAGCATATACAGGGAAAAAAGTGCATGCTCAAATTAAAAAAAAAGATTTTTCAACATTTTGGTTACGGAATTTAATTTATCTCCCTCACAATAATCGACACTTCACATCTGATTGTCCTCTCCATCTGCAGCGGGATACAACCCAGTTTACTAATGAGAACACAGAGCTTAAGATCCGTTTGCAAGCTATGGCACAACAAGCTCAGTTACGTGATGGTATGATTGATTATCTCTTCTCTGTCTTTTCCATTGGCTTCCAGAATTTTTTGTTTATCAGTCGTTTTCACATCATCTTGAAATTCTCAGCTGCTTATTCCACCTCTTATGGACAGGACACATAGCAAAACTGAAGCTACTGTTACGTTTCTAATCTACAAATAGAAAGTCATAATGTTTCCTCGTCTCCGCTTAATTGAGAGAATAACAATTCCAGTTCATGTTTATGGCGAGAAAATTTATTAATGCTGTGTGTTTGTTTTGCTGTTCCTATATTACAGCTCTGAATGAAGCACTGAAACAGGAAGTGGAAAGACTTAAAATGGCTACAGGGGAAATGTCGTCCTCTTCAGATGCGTACAATTTGGGGATGCAGCACATTCCATATAATCAATCAGCATTCTTTTCCCATCAGACACAGTCAGGGCCAAACGAATCCCAGAACATACAGATGCAGCAGTTTCATTCCCTCCAGGACAGCTTGTTGACTCCTCATCGCCGTTTATTTGCAGGCCATGGGCAGGCTCTCCCAGATACAATGCAACAGGATCCCCTTGGTCGTTTTCAGGGTCTTGATATAGGTGGCAGGGGTATGCATCACGTCAAGACCGAAACACCTTCTATTTCTGCTAGTGAGAGCAGCAGTACATTGTGATTGTGTTGCCAACTTGCGCAATCGCTTTCCCAACCTTATTTATGGAATTGTTAATAGACTGACGTGTTTAACATCCAGAACATGATATCATTCAATTTTTTTGATTAATTATTGGTTCCATTTGACTTGAGTCTTAGGTTTCAGTAGCTTCCAGGGGTCTTGATGTGTTTTTTTAATTTTATATTTTATTTTGCCTCTTTTTTCTTTCCGCCAGTTTGAATCATTTCTTGTGATTTATTCATGTAACTTTAAAGGAAGGTTTTTACCACTGCTCAATGGCCGTAATCTTATGGTGCCATGGTATCGTTAAACTTCAACATATTCTTGTTCAACCTTGCAAAAAGTTGTTTTTGTATTTGTGTAGCAAGCGCCATGTTATTGTGTAAGGTAACGATCTTTTGCTTCCCCTCAACTTTCAGGGTACTGTTGTATACCTCCATAATTTATCCTGGTAGAAATGCCCTACCCACCCTCGGAATGATTATACCTGCCCGATGGGTCTACATCTATCCCGGAATGTCATGGGGTACTGTTGATATTCCTCATTCTTGTAACTGTCAATTGTAACCCGTGCAGGTATGTCCGCATCCCCTACCCCGGGAAAAACAAACTAAGAAGATATGCAGAAAAGGGACAAGTGTTTTTCGACGAAAGCTCATGATTTTCTTGCTTTCCTGTTTATCATGGCCACTGAATTATCGCAAACAATTTTTGTCCAGGTCCATGCAGAAGACGTGGGCTATTATGACCCTAAATGCTAAAAATTAAATAACGATCATGGTGAGATGACAACCCTTATTCCTTAGATTGTTTTTGATGGGACCCCTTGTGGGTGGACCAAACCTATAATATTTTCCAACATCACTTGATCTCGCCTCACACATTTGTGTATCCATCCGTTCTTCTCTTTATTGTTCCTTTGATTAGGCGTGCCCAATTATTGTCTATATCCAAGTGGAGATTTAGCCATAAACTCAAATAAGAATGTGATTATGGAATTCAACAAGCGTTTAGCACCGTTGACATCCCCATTCATTCTGTCTTTTCACAATTCTTATCTCTATTTTATCTTTATATTTTTTTATTCTTCTCATTGTGGGAAATGGATGCAACATGTCCCATCAAATTTCCTTTTTTTTTTTGGAAAAAAAGAAGAGAAAGGGAAATTTTCCAATTTTCTCATAATTACAATAGCTGGGAATTGAAGAAATGTTAACAAATGACGACAAAGCCAGCTCTTCAATACTGCGATTTTCATCCAACACATTTACATACTAAAATGAATTGTCTGCCATACCTTTGGCCCAAATTGGCAAAACCACACAAAACGTCATAAGGAGCTAAGTAGGAAAAGAAAACGACTTGCTTTCCGTGTCACAAGCATCCTTAATGTCAGAAGACATGCACCATTGATTTACTGCATATTTCAATCTAAAATTTCATCATATATATATCCTCCCCATCCATTAAGGGACCATATATTAGGACCAATTTCGAAGCAGACAAGAGAAATTCACATGGCAGACGTAGGGTGTATATAAGGGCAGTGATTTGATCTGCGGCTCCTTGGAAGATCATGTGGGGTTTTCTTGTGGCCGCTTGAACTGACTATATTACTCCCTTGTGTATCATATTACTAAAAGAAATATTATACTGTTATAAACTAAAGCAAAAGACAAGAACAATAGAACAAGAACAATAGCAATAGAGAGAAGAGTAGAGAGAGTTCTTCTTATTGAGTTGAGAGGGGTCTCAAGGGATGATTTACAATGGTAGGGGGCACCTCTATTTATAGGGGAGAGGAAGATTTAGCTACCACTAATAGAACTCTAAAATCTCTATAATTAAATACATTAAAGACATTCACCTTAAATAGAAGTGTAAGAATCTTCTATTTATAACACTCCCCCTTGAATGTCTATTCAATGATGTGCCTCATAAAACCTTAAAACCAAAACCCAATGGGAAAAAATTAAAGTAAGGAAAAAGAGTACACATGTTTGAATATGCGCCTATTGGTTGCCTCGTTAAAAACCTTGCAAGGAAAACCCAGTGGGACAAAACCTTGTAAGGGAAAAAGAGTGCAACGCGCATTGACTCCCCCTAATGAGTACATCGATTTATATCCTTGAGCATTTGCATTCCAATCTTGTGCATCATCTTGAAATCATCATTCTTGATAGATATGAACATCTTCATATATTGTCGTGGAATAACTCTTCAATATCTCCATAGATGCATTCTCAATGCCATCATGCTTATAGTTATAGCAAGATACATATGTACACAAATTGCACTTAGGATGCGGTACTTCAGGACCAAGAATTGCATATGCTTCAAGCAACTTAAATCTTTCAAGTTAAGTCATGTAAGTCACATAATAAACTTTAGCTGCATATCAAGCTTTCATTAGTGATACTAAACAAATAAGATATCGAAAACTGACTATACATACCTTTGACTTTATACTTTCAAGCATTTGAACTATAGGTTCAAAACTTCATGTCTTTCATATGGAATCAATTCTTCTTGAATTGTATCTCTTCCATTTAGTTACTTTCTTTGAGTCAGCAAATGCGTATAGCATGCTTTGCAATATGTTGCAATTGCATTTCCCTTTTTATGAACTACAGGTTCATATCATGATATTCGGGGATATACATATACAAATGAAAATTCATCCCATGTAACACTTTCTCAAGTGTTTATCATGTCTCCCCCTCATGTTAGTAAAACTAACATGTTTCCTCAACTTTGGAAAATCATCTTTGTGCATTATGTCAATATACACAGCACCTTAATAATAAGATGAAATTATTTGGTTCCTGACCTTGAACCACTCGTGAGGGGAGAATATACTCTCGTATACAACTTATATCAAACTGATATACACAACTTCGTTCTCATAAGGAACAGTTTAGCTATTAAGTGGAAGCACTCAATAATTATCTTGCTAAACCAACTTTGATATAAACCAACTTATCAAGATGAACTGTCTTGAGTAGAGAATCTGGAAACTATGCTCGAAGTTAGATTACTGAGCGATTTACCTCGCAAGCACTGCCAGGCTGCGGGTTAATAACAATGGCGCATGTAACCATATCATAGATGCATCATATGTGGTATACATGGCAGGTGAATGGGCCCATATTCACCTTTGATATTTCCAGAATTTAGGGGCTTCAACCCGAACTCTTTAGTTGGTCAGTTCATTACTGAGAACAAGAACTTCTAGTTCTTTGATATTCACCTATGTGAATTTGCACATCATACTTCAAATGAGATGGCTAACATAAATTATCAATATTGGTAAACTTCAAATTTACACCATGACATGTGCACTTATCAATAAACTTCGGGTTTATTATGACATGGGTTTTATACCAATAGATATCCACTTTATTGTGGCATTCTTTCATTTGTGTAGTACAAACTGGAGAACAAAGCGGGTAGCTTTTCATATACAAATTACCCCGCTACAAGTTGTAGTAATAGGAGAATCAAAGCCTTCCTTTATTTATAGTCTCAATATAATCAATCGCTTTCGCGTGTACTTTGGAAACTGAATAAGTTTCTTTGAGACTTACTACAGCACAATACTCAATTGTGTTTCTCCAACATAGTAATAATTGGCTCTTCGAGAGCTCTCAATTAATTTTGTACTACCACAGACTGAGGTTCGAGATCCTCACATTCTTGCATTCCGTATTTTCAAGAGTCTCAGGCTCAATAGATTCTTCGTGAATCTCGGAATTAATCAAATCATGAGCGTCCTCATGTGATTCTTTCATAGTGTCATTTAGATCGTTCTTTTTCCTCTTTCTAGGATTTCGATCTTTGGAACCTAATGGTCTGCCACGCTTCTGGCGTGCATTTGACTCATTGGATATGACACTAGATTTTTGTCCAATTGGGACTTCAATACGGATCGGAACATTTTCCGCGTGAATGTGGGATTTCGTTATCCTCTTCAAGTCCGTAAATGCGTCAGGCATTTGATTTGCTATTCTTTGCAAATGGATAATCTTTTGTGCCTCTTTCTTTCAAATAGAGGTATGTGGATCAAGATGAGATAATGATGCATTTTCCACAAAATTTCCCGTTTGGTATCACCAACTTCTCCCCCTAATTTTGGGAAAAGTGTCTCATCAAATTGATAGTCTGCAAATAGTGCAGTGAACAAATCTCCTGTCAATGTTTCGAGGTAGCGAATAATGGAGGACGCGTCAAACTCAACATATATTCCTAACCTCCTTTGCAAACCCATTTTGGTGAGGGATGGCGGTGCTACAGGCACATATACTGCGCATCCAAAGCTTCTTAAATGGGATATATTGGGTTCATGACCCAAAACCAATTGCAATGGGGAATATTTGTGTCAATTCGTCAGTCAGAGACGAACTAGCATTGCTGCATGCAACATGGCTGTGACCCCAAACCGAAGTGGGCAGCCGACGAACTAGCATTGCGTCATGCAAAATGGCGTGACCCCAAACTGAAGTGGGCAGCCGACAAACTAGTATTGTTGCATGCAAAATGGCGTGAACCCAAGTCGAAGCGGGCAGCCGACAAACTAGCATTGTTGCATTCAAAATGGCGTGAACCCAAACCGAAATGGGCAGCCTCGTTTTCATGAAGAATTCAAGATTATTCTCATCTATTGTCTCAATATGATATCCATTTTGAATGATATCTTTAAAACTCAACAAGTTCCTTTTTGACTTGGGGGAGAACACTTTGATTGATATCATTAAAACTCAACAAGTCCTTCTTAGACTTGGAGGAGAACATTGCATTCTCTATAATTAACGTCATGCCTTTGGGCAGAGTTACAATTGCTCTTCCGGAGCCTTCAATCAATTTACTACTTCCATAGATTGTAGTAATGTTTGCCTTACACAATTACTCTTCTTTTCTTTGAGTATTGTATGTGTAGTACATGAATCAACTAGGCAAATACTTTTACACTTGGACGTTGGTCCAAGTTTGCTTTGTGAGATATCTATATTTGCTATCCCATAGTTTAACATACAAAAGAAATACACGAACATAAGAATAAACAAGTTCAATTCTTTTGTGTCACATAATATCTGCTACTAACAGTTGGCTAACAAAATCAGATATGTTATCCATAATCAATTCCTTTGCAGTTTGAAAATTTCAGCGTTTTTCATAAGACAATCGATTATAAAACACACACAATCGATTGTTGGAACATAGACAATCGATTGTTAGACATACACAATCGATTATTTGTTATTTTTGAAAAACTTCTGTTTAAGACAATCGATTGTTAGATACAGACAATCGATTGTTGGTCATTTTTGAAAAATTCCGGACCTCACTGTATCTGACAATCGATTGGCAAATATAGACAATCGATTGTTGGTCATTTTTGAAAAATTCTGGACCTCACTGGATAAGACAATCGATTGTCAAATATAGACAATCGATTGTTGATCACTTTTTGAAAAATTCGTTATAAAGACAATCGATTGTTGATCATTGACAATCGATTGTTTTGCAGTTTTATGCGACATGAGATAACCGACTAGTTTTTCAGGTTAGTCGATTACCTCTACTGGAAAGTAAAGATATTATTGATATTTGAGCATATTGAGAACTAATACAAATATCATATCATGAACTAGCTAATACGAGCTAATACTAATGACTATTAGTTTATTCATTAACTAATACAAATAAATCAAACAGCTCCATCTTCTTTCATCACCGATCCATCATCGATTAGGTGGTCTATCTTCCCATCGGGTTGCTCAAAGAAGTCTGCCACATCCAGGTGGGTGAAGTCAAAGTTGTCGTCAGAGACAAAATTCGTTTCAGGGCGTTTACTCTTTCGAGATGCTTAATAAAGGTCAACCAAATTTTATGGTATACGGCAAGACTTAGACCAGTGCCCGTTTTCACCGCAACGATAATATATAGTTTATAAACTATTTGCTTTTGGATTCTTATCGTATCATGCTTGTGGCAGAGTGACCAACTTCAGGTTGTCATCTCTCTTCTTTAAGCCTTTCCACAAGATGGGTGAATCCTTGATGTTGAGATATTCAATCTTCAAACTTTCATCAAGGTGATGGCGCAAGTAAATCAAGGCCTTCGTATAGTTTCAAACCTTCATTAAGGTGATGGCGCAAGTAAATCAAGGCCTTCGTATAGTTTTGGGTGGATGCATTATTTCTGTATTTAATGGCGTCTCCAAGACCCATAGCATCTAAGTGGATTTCAGTATCCAACACCCATGTTATATAGTTCTTGCCCGAAATTTCGAGGGCAACGAACTTTCTTTTCATATGACACAATTACATCAAGAGCGTGTTCATACTTACGGGCTCTATTACAATTATCACATTCACTTCAGGGAATGGATCAAAATCATGTGCTTTACACAATCTTATGTCAAATATTACTTTCATAAAGTGAAAGATTATTTTGAGAATCCTTATTGTTCTCACAATAATGACGATTATAATTTCGTCTATTGCCACGTCCATGGTAATGCTTTTGTCTTCTTTCAGACTTACCATATACTGCATCCACATTCTCTAAAGGGAATGGAGCAACTTCAATGGGACGGGATTCTTTGCCCACAATCATACATGAATTTAATCATAGCAGGACATAGAGATTTTACCACTTCGTGTGGTTATAATTTCTTACAAACTCCATTAGAGTTGTAATCAAACTTGATTTTCTATATTTGTATATAAAATTTATAGAATTCCAAGAATTTGAAAGGGAAAAGTAAATTACTTACCTTTAAGGTATACCAAGTATATTTTCAATATTTTCTTCCTTTCCTTTCTTTCTTTCCTTTTTTCAACGTTTTTTTTTTCTTCCTTTTCTTTGGTTCTTTTTGCTTTCCAGAGAAATTTTTCTTTCTTCCTTTGGTTCTTTTTTTTTTTTCTGTTTCTCGTTCCCTTTTTTTTTTCTCATTCTTTCTTCGTTCTTTCTTTGAAGCAAAACCCTACACAAACAAAAGTTAAGACAATCGAAAATTTCAATTGGTTAGAGACTCGTGCTGATAACGTGTTATAAACTAAAGCAAAAGACAAGAACAATAGAACAAGAACAATAGCAATAGAGAGAAGAGTAGAGAGAGTTCTTCTTATTGAGTTGAGAGGGGTCTCAAGGGATGATTTACAATGGTAGGGGGCACCTCTATTTATAGGGGAGAGGAAGATTTAGCTACCACTAATAGAACTCTAAAATCTCTATAATTAAATACATTAAAGACATTCACCTTAAATAGAAGTGTAAGAATCTTCTATTTATAACATATACTCTTTTATATAGAAATAAATTCTTTAAAATTTTCATCTTTGTTAATTTAGGATACACCTAGAAAGAAATAGAGTTGAATTGTATCTTACTCGATTTTTGTGTTTTCAAAGAATTTGATTCTTTAAACTATCTAAACAGACACAAATATAAATAATTGCAGAAAGTTAATTAATACAATATTTTTTACGTGAAAAACCTCCTTGCTCAAGGGAGTAAAAACCATGACCTACCTAGTAGAATTTTTCTAAAATCTCCACTAAACTTCAAAGAGCAGTGTTTAGGCTACAACTTTATAACCAAGGTGACTAACTCGACCGAAACTTAAACAGTGTTGTTTTGGGAAAAAATACGTTTCTACTACTAAAAAAAGTTACATAAATACATAAAATGCAGTATAATACTGTGTTTTACTTTAATGGAATGTTAGCCATTAAAGTAAGTAGTACTATACTGCGTATTATTAAAAAATAATTTCTTTTAGGAAACCGCAGTACAAGACGGCATTTTCCTTAAATGCAGTATTGTAGTGCATTTCCCTTATTAATTTGGGCCCACTCCCGCAAGTCTGCAGAGAATATTTTGTTTTAAGTGTAAAACGCAGTATAACACTACGTTTTACACTGAAACGTATTATTATACTGCGTTTACTCTAATTTTTGGCCACACCAATAATTAACTAACGTAACAATAATTCAAATACATAAAACATGATATTATACATAAAAAAATCTTGCACCCCAAGCTCGGACTTGCCTTATTTGAAGGCGTTTCAATTTTATGAAAATCCATTCCATACTTTACTTCGAACTTCCGTTCATACTTCTCTCTTCTTCTTATTAAAATTTTTTTTTACAATGTCTGAAGAGAAAAAAATAAGTGTTTCATTATATTGCGGGGGTGAGGTTGTGCTGGAGATAACTTTGTGAGGTATAACTCACCTCCATAGTGTCATGTTAAATTGTCGCTTACAATGGAGTATAATAAATTGGTATCGTTGTTACGTAAAAAATGAGTGTGAGAAAGCGTTCGGTTAACCTTAAAGTAACCGGTAGATTTCCGTATTCAGTGACTCCGCGGGAGTTTGCTTGTTGTTCTGAGTTTAACATCAAAGATGATGAAACTCTTAAAGATATTTTGCGGATTCCAGATGAATATAGGAAATTTATTGTAATAAAATTATTGAAAATGTACGTCATGGTGGAAGATATTCCCAATAATGAGGGCGTGCATAGTAGGGATAACCCCCAGTCATCGGGTGGTTATTCTGGAGTGGTTTTTGCCGGACAGATTGCTGATGATAGAGTTTGCCTTGATTTAAACTTGTCATCCACGGGGAATAAGCAGCCACAAAATAATTTTTCAACTTTATATAATCTACAAGACGACTGGTAAACTTCAATTTTACTACGTTTTAGCGATGTTTGTTTTATATTTTTATTGTATTTATATTAACACTTATATTTTTCATAAAGGGTGTTGTCTAGATATGAATTTTACAAGTTATGACCCCGACCCTAGTTGGAATATGCATAGTTCTGGAGTATTGGATCATAGTGGTCTATCCGAGAGTCATCACCAACAAGAAAATATCCATCGTGAAACATCAAGACAATACGACTTGTAAGTAAAGTGATATAGCTATATCAAAAGTATTTATCAAGTTGGGTAACTTATCATTCTGTAACCAAAATAAAGACATATCTCGGTCGCAAACGTGCCTTTGAACTTATTTATGGCGACTAGGATAAGTCTTTTTCAAATCTGCCCAAGTACATGGCCACATTGCAACACGTTAATCCCGGGGACTGTTGTTGAATGGAGGCGTGATTAAAGTCTGGACAGACCCGAATATATTTTCAACTATGTATTCTGGTCATTTAAAGCAACAATTGATGGTTTTGCACATTGTCGTCCTGTAAATTCCATAGACGGTACTCATGTCTATGGAAAGTATGATATTAAGCTTTTGATTGCAGTTGCAGTAGATACCAACAGAAAAATATTTCCACTAGCCTTTTCCATTTTTTGCCAATGAAAGCAAAGAGATGTGGACTCTTTTATTGAACCACTTGAAGCACAACGTTCAGGTATTTGTCTAATATCTGATCGACATGGTAGTATTTTAAGTTCTGTACGGCACTTGCCTGAATTGTAGGAACCATATGCATACCACCGTTACTGTGTGAGGAACCTGAAAGCCGATTTCTAGAAGAAATATCCTAACATGGCCTTGCATGACTTAATGTGAATGGCTGCAACTGAGCACCAACAGTGCAAACTCATGAGGCGCATGGAAGCGATCCGGCAGATAGATCCACGAGCCTATACTTGGATGATGGGACATGAGCTTCACATGTGGACATTGCATGTTGATGGCGGCAGACAATGGGGAGCCCTCACTACAAACGTGTCAGAGTCATTAACGGCTTGTTGAAGTCTGCCCGTGGATTGCCTATCACTGCCATGGTCCATATGACATTTAAACAGAGTGCGGAGAGGTTAGTTGAAAGGCATGAAGCTGTATCCGTATTGATGTACATGGGTGTTCAATTTATGCCAATACCCATGAGAAGATTTGAAAGGTATAGGAGGTAAGCACATTGGCATTCATTTCTACAATACGATCACGACCGAGGTATTTTTGAAGTTAAGATCACCATCCGCGGACACCATGGGAATAATCTACAGACGATGAATGAAGACAGAAGGTTATGTTCGTGTGGAAAATGGACCGTCTACCACATGCCGTGCCCACATGCCTTGAAATGTTTTCAACAAGTTGGCTTAGGGGAAACCAACTATATTGATAGGCAATACAGTGTTGCTGCATACGTAGACACGTATAGTGGGCAGTTGCAGCCATTAGCTGCTGAACATCTTTGGCCGTCGGAACCTTTTAAGATGGTGTGTAACAACGACTATTTGCGCAAGCAGAAGTGCAAAAGAGGACGCATATACGAAACCAAATGGATGTTGGTGACACTGTTTATGCGCGTAAATATGGCATATGCTCGCAGATAGGACACCACCGTCGTAAATGTCCTTCATGTGGTATGCGTGACGGTGGTAATCCAGCTCTTGGTGCAAGTTCGTCGAATGTACCCAACTTTCAAGAATACCCCTAGTCTTTTATTTTCGTAATTCTTTTTTGTAACACGTATCTGTACTTCTGTATATTGCAATATCTATCAAATAAAATTATGTTCCATAATCTTGTTTTTTAACATGACCTTTTGGTATGGTTGTTCAAATATTAAACTTATTGGTATTTGTAAAAAAAAAAGTTAATATTAAAAATAAATTTATTATGTAAAGCATGGTAGAATACTATGTTTTATCAGTTATCTTATTGTTCTAAAAAAATTTGGAACGACTGCAAAAAAAGCGGCTTTGTTGCAGAAAAATTTAATATATAAAGTGCAGTATAATACTACGTTTTTTGAGTTGTCTTGTCGTTTTGAAAAAGCTGAAAATCATGTGAAAAATTTGTTTCATTTCAAAGATATTTAATGTGTAAAGCGTGGTATAATACTACATTTTTCGTGTACGTAAAGCGTGGTATAATACTACATTTTATGTGAAATCTTGCCTATAAATAACGAGCGCATTCTAGCTATTTTTGCGCTTAACAACAACCAATAGAAAATGTTTTCAAAAAACCAAAGTTTCTCTTTAGGAAATGTCTCAACAACCCCTTTATGTCCCAAGATGCAATTGCGGAGAAAAATACAGCTTGTACAATTGGTGGGAAGAAGGTGGACGCTGCTACTGGGCATTTACGAAAACGTTTTATAGGCAACCAGACAAGCCTACATGTGAGGTATGGATGGATGAACCATGTGAGCAAAATACTACAAAGAGAGAATTCATGAACTTCATCATTTGTGTACGAGGCGATGGGAAAGAGAGTGCCGAACCAACCAAGAAATTGACGAGTTGAGGGCAAAACTCAAGGAAGTGGAAAAAGAAAAAAAATCTAGAAACCAACTCAAATGGTTGGAGCAGAGAGTATTAGCCGGTCGTGACTAAACAGTGGCTTGTACGTGTTGAGCGTAGTAGTATATCTTTATGTTTCCCTTGTCAAGTATTTTCGTTAGTTGTACTACATTTTTTTTTATTATGTGTATCTTTAAGTTTGCTATGTTTGTGTTTGTCATGTTTAAATAAAATTATTATTCAAATTCTGTTATTTACATAATGTAGTATTTTCTTCATAGAATTATTCATCTTATTGGTGTTAGTAAAAAATACCTATCTAGAAATTAAAAAATAAATTTAATATGTAAAGCATGATAGAATACTATGTTTTATTAGTTATCTAATCGTTCTAAAAAAATTTGAAACGACTGCAGAAAGAGCTGCTGTATTGTAGAAAATTTTTATATATAAAGAGTAGTATAATACTACGTTTTTTTTGAGTAGTCCTGTCGTTCTGAAAAAGCTGGAAACCATGTGAAAAAAGCTGTTTCATTTCAGAGATATTTAATATGTAAAGCGTGGTATAATACTACGTTTCGTGTGAAATTTTGTCTATAAATAACAGGCGCATTGTAGTCATTTTCTGTGCTTAACAATAACCAATAGCAAATATTTCCATAACTCCAAAGTTTCACTTTAAGAAATGTCTCAACAACCCCTTCCCGTCCCAAGGTGAGATTGCGGAATCAAAAGCATGATATACGATTGTTGGGAAGAAGCTGGATGCCGCTACTGGGCGTGTATGAACAAGTTTTATAGGCAACCCGACGTACTTACATGCAATTTTAAGTGTATGGATTGATGCACCATGTGAGTAGGAATACTACAAAGACAAGTTGTATCATCTTCATAATGTGTGTAAGATGTAGTGGGATAGAGAGCGTCAATCCAAGCAAGAAATTGAGGAGTTGAAGGGGAAACTCAAGGAGGTGGACAAAGAGAAAAAAAAGCTGGAAGACCAGTTTAAGTGGTTTGAGAAGAGAATACTAGGTGGTAGTGACTAAACATTGGCATGTACGTGTTTAGCATAGTAACGTATCATTATGTTTAACTTGTCAAGTATTTTCATTAGTTGTACTATTTGTGTTGTGTTAGGTTTACGGTGTTTGTGTTTGTGTTTGTGTTGTATTGTGAAAATAAAATTTTGTTCAACCGCAGTTAAAATAAAATTGTTGTTAAACTAGAAAGGCGTTCTCATTATTTACATAATGTAGTATTTACACAAAGTAAAAACAAAAGTAAATCAATGAGTCCCGCAACCGGTGTGCTTCAGTGCTGCTACTGGCCTGAGTCGCATCCCCTGTCGCCCGGGTACACTATCAGGATCATCATCATCAAGTCGCCTCTTTATGTGAGGATGCGCAACATCATTGACTGTACAACTAGCAGGATCTGTAGAAGATGTCGTCGGGCCGTCAGCAACCTACAAAACAAGTAGTAACCTTAGCATTTGAAAATGTATATTACTATTGTACGTGTTAAGTCAAAAACATTTTCTCACCATGGTCTCGTCGGCCTACTGAGTATATGCATCCCTGGTGTCCTCATCAGTGCATACACTGGCCTCTATGATTGGCTCCGACATATGACTATTAGATATTAATTTATGGCAAATCATTAAGAAAAAGAAAATAAATTGAAATTTTACTGCAATACAAACATACCTGCACCTGTGGTAGATCCATATCAACCGCCGGGGATGAGGCATAACTCAATCTGTGCCCTCCATACACGTCTTGGGTCGGCCGATCCTCAGTTGTGGTAGATGGGCCTGAAAAGAACTGGTCTACATCCCCGTCAAATGTACTCGTGATCAACAATGCTCCTGACGGGGTGACCTGCGATGTTGGCAGAGATAGCTGAAGGTTTTACGACGACATGCTACTGGAAGGCTCATCTACCTGAGGGATATAACCTAGTTGATCATCTTCAACATCCTCATTTCCAAGATCCTCATCATGTCCCTCAATAGGTGGGTTGAATAGTGCCTCAACGCCCCCTTGCTGGGGACTACCTCATCGCCGTCCCTGCGACCCCTTGGGGCACCCCTCCCGTGCCCTACCCCGATTGTAGTCCTCTGGCGCTGCATACTGAGCCTCGTGATCCAACCTCGCACCGTCTCTTGCTTGAATCAGGGTCCAACGAGCCAGCTCTGTCACCCGCCAACCATACTCAACGAGTGCAGCACTGTCCATGCTGCTGCATCTCCTGTCCCAACTGGTAGACCAGGTAATGCCCAATGGCCTATGAAACATTTAAAATATAAATTAAATAATGCTATATCACAATTATAAGATATTAATAAGCCACAAAAACATACTCCCGACGTATGGTTTGTAGCACCCGCCAATATATGAATAGGATTCCCGATCATCAGTCAGGTATGACGGTGGTACCATTTCGTATACAACTTAATAGTGGCCTCCTAGGTAAATGAAGGTGGTGGCGGAATACAGTACCCTCGCTGCTCCCAAATATGGACCTGCTGCTCTAGCCATCCCATAAATGTATCGTCCTCCGTGGTTCCTGCTGATAGTGTGTAGGCACCCATGCAGGCTCCCCCAGTATAGGCTGGGGATAACGAAACTGGCAAAGCACACGCTCTGTGGCATGATACTCAACCACATCGAAGAAGATCATCGGGACGAAGGTGCTCCAAATCAGTTAGTCGAATGAGCAATAATCGGGCAGGTGAGCTAGCAACTCGTCACTGTATGGCATCCAGATGAACTTATAAATAATTACATAAAAGTGAGTATGTGCAACACAACTCAATTTATAATAAGTAAGTCTAGGTACATATTTACATGTCCTGCCACTAGCATATCTAACATATCCATGACAAGGGCGATACTATGATGATCATCACTCCCTCAGTAGGTCCCACGCCGGAGAACCCATCTATTAGCTAGAGGAAGAAACGGATAAGCCTCAACTGGCTCTAGTGGTGGTAGAGGTGGCTTCAACGGCATGATCCGGTGCCAGGCCCAAACCTAAGATAAAAGGTTGACATAAAATTTAAGAGTCATTTCGACAATAAAGAATTCAGAGTAATGAACAGAGTATTCGAAAATGTTGTCACCTATAGAAGGGGAAGAAAACCACTATGTCCACCTGGAAAAGCATGTTCACCCGGCACATACACCGGTACAGGAATACTAGAACAACAGAACCCCATTCGTACAGGGGTAAATCATCTAGCCGTTTGCAGATGATGCAGAAAGCGCATACTTACTATACTTACCAAAGTGTTCGGGAACAAGACACTCCCAAAAAGCAGGAGCAACGCCAACCTCGTGTACCGCTCAATATGGACATCCCTTGTCTTGTCGGTAATGTCTTGGTGCAACAACGCCATATATTCTCTGATAGCTGATAAAGAAACATGACTACCCCATCTTTGTATAGCTTCACCCTGAGGTCTGTAACTAGTATGCTGCCCTAATAAATCTAAATACTGGGTACGCGTCATGGATATCATTTACTGGGGTACTGCAACGGCCTGTCCATCTACGCACATGTCATACATTTCCTGAACATCCTCTAGCCAGATGGTGGCCTCTCCAATGGGTAAGTGAAAAATGTGTGTCTCCGGTTGCCACCGCTCTACCAAGGTCGTGATGAGAGACCACTCAAGCTGCATCCGCCCAATTTGAAAAATCGTAAAGAAGCTGTAGGCGTTCGACTACGCGGTGATGGAAATGATGCTGCCTCAAGAAGTCTCACAAATCGTCAGGTCTCCTGGAGTGGAGAGGCTGAGCCGATAGATGTCCCTCCCATACATAGGAGGACCTATGGTCGCTCTACGAGACTAATTGATCATCCTCGGCTAGTCTAGGATGCACAAGCGGCAAGTCCATGTCGTCTACTATAATTTAAACAACATTAATTGTGTGTGTTAGTTTATTGAATTAAATAATTAATTTGAATTGGAATTCATAATTATCTATGGGTTCCAGGCTCAATATTTGAGGCTAGGTAGCACCAACTTATCCTTAATTATTATGCGTGTCAATTTTAATATTTTTAGAATTTTGTTAGTTTAATAAACTAAACAATTATTTTTAAAATTGGACTGAATAATTATGTATGGGTTCTAGGCACGATATTTGAGGCCCAGTAGCACCAAGTTATCCTTAATTATTATGCGTGTCAATTTTAGCATTTTTACAATTTTGTTAGTTTAATAAATTAAATAATTATTTTTTAAAATTGGACCGAATAATTATGTATGGGTTCCAGGCTCGATATTTGAGGCCCAGTAGCACAAAGTTATCCTTAATTATTATGCGTGTCAATTTTAGCATTTTTACAATTTTTTGTTAAATAAATTAAATAATTTTTAAAATTAGATCGAATAATTATGTACAGGTTCCAGGCTTGATATTTGAGGTCCAGTAGCACCAAGTTTTCCTTAATTATTATGCGTGTCAATTTGAGCATTTTTATAATTTTGTTAATTTAATAAATTAATTATTTTTAAAATTGGACTGAATAATTATGTGTGGGTTCCAGGTTCGATATTTGAGGCCCCGTATACCAAGTTATCCTTAATTATTATACGTGTCAATTTCAGTATTTTTACAATTTTGCTAGTTTAACAAATTAAATAATTATTTTTAAAATTAGACTGAATAATTATGTATGGGTTCCAGGCTCGATATATGGGGTCCGGTAGCACTAAGTTATCATTAATTATTATGCGTGTCAATTTCATCATTTTTATAATTTTGTTAAATCAATAAATTAAATAAATTATTTTAATATTGGACTGGATGATTATGTATGGGTTTAGGATCGATATTTAAGGCCTGTTAGCACCAAGTTATCCTTAATTATTATGCGTGTCAATTTTAATATTTTTACAATTTTGCTAGTTTAATAAATTAAATCATTATTTTTAAAATTGGACTTCATAATTATCTATGGGTTCCAGGCTCGATATTTGAGTTAATTTGACAATATATATTAATTTGTTACTTTTTTAAGTTTATATTTATAAATTAAGTAATTAATTTTGTAAAGTCTAATTGGATAGACTTTGTAGTTACTTCATATTTAAACTACAGAGACTCTATGCTAAAAGACTCTACATTTTACTATACTAATATGCTCTATATTTTACTACACTAAAATGCTATATATTTTACTACTCTAAAAAGCTATATATTTTACTTTAGCTAAAAACTCTATATTTTACTACGCTAAAAGGTCACTGTTACACATAAAAACAACAAACATAACATACATATGAATAATAAACTAAATAAATAATATTTATTTATTATTTAAAAATAAAAAAGTAGTTATCAAGTTTTAACTATTTTTTGTCCCAATGCTAATAAATCAATCCGGACATAAATAAGATACAAATTTAAACACAAATATAACACAGATTAACATGGAGATACATTTAACAATACAAATATGCATGTAATATACGAGTTTCAACATAAATAAAATCGAAATACCATGATTTAAGTTTTTTAAATAGATTCAAATCGATTTATTGAACCAGAAAGAAGGAATCCAAAGCTTGTGTTGTATGTGGGACCTACACTCTTTGCTTTTTGGGTGACGGGTGGGGCCTAAATTATTTTTTAATTTGAGGGGGAGGGGGGGGGACCATCAGTGAGGAGGGGAGTTTTTCTAAAATGGGGGATCCGTGGTTGTCTTGGGGGAGAAGAAGGGGCCCTATATTTTATTAAAGGAAAACGCACTATAATACTGCGTTTTTCTTAAACCTAGTATAATACTGCTTTTTCCTTTAATAAAATATAGTCATTTATGGCCGAGTTATAAGGTGGGCCCAAATTGATAAGGGAAATGCAGTATAATACTGCGTTTAAGGGAAACACAATACTGTACTGCATTTTCCTAAATAAAATTACTTTTTTTATAATATGCAGTATAGTACTGTATTTTACTTTTACGGATAACTTTTCGTTAAAGTAAAATATAGTATTATAATGCGTTTAATGTATTTATGTAATTCTTTTAGTAGTAGAAACGTATTTTTTTGCCCAAAAAGACACTATTTTAGTTTCAGACTCTGACTAACTCTAGTACCCTAACCCCTACAATTAACCCAATTGTAGTAATCTCTTTCCAAACTACCTCTAGTCTAGAAAGCTAACAGAAAATCAAAGTTTTAACAATAACCTATTATTACACTTCTTAAAAATCAAATAGGTTACAATTTAGCTTCAGAAGTATAAGTTTGCCGTGATTTCAATCATCAGAATTGTTCTCAGTGATTTCTCTCAATACTCATAGTCTTGAAATGCGGAAAAAGTCTTTTTTTTATAGTAACAAGATTGGTCAAAAATCTTCTTCAATTAATGCTCTAAAACCTCGAATATTTAGGTTAAGGAAAACATGTCCTATTTAGATTTGATTTTCATATTTGTTTCCAACTCTTCAACCTTCTTTTTCCACACAAGTCTTTCATATAAATACAAAGTCCATGATGTCCTTCAATTTGTGTATTCATTTTAGAGGTGATAAGACTCTTGCCACCCATACTCCAAAGCAGGTGGTGTAGGGACTTCAGACACCAGGGGTACTATCATCCCCACCAACCATAGTTTCTCAGGCCTAGGTAGGTCCCACATTGACTGACGAGGAGCAGAAGAGAATAGAGAGGTTTGGGAGGCTCAAGCCTACATCATTCAGTGTGGCTGAGTCAGAGGATGCCCGTGACTTCTTAGATAGGAAACGACAGGTTCTTAGTACTACGGGAATTCTGGAGAATAGTCGGGTCTTATTTACTACTTTTCAGCTGTCGGGGAAAACCTTCAGATAGTGGGAGGCCTATGAGTGGAGTAGGCCAGCTAGTGTTGCACAACTTACATGCCACGGGTTCTCCGTTCTGTTCTTGGAGAAGTTTGTTCCACCGAACCGTATGGAGGATTTGCGTAGGTAGTTCGAGTAGCTACGCCAGGAGGGTATGTTCATGACCTAGTATGAGATGAAATATTTAGAGTTGGATCTTCACACGATCTAGTTGGTTCATAAAGAGAGGGATAGGATTAAGAGGTTCATTGATGGCCTCAACCATGGACTGCACTTTTTTATGACTCGAGAGATTGCATCAGGTGTTAGGTTTAGCGAGGTGGTTGATATTACTAGGCATCTAGTACAGATCTGTAGTAAGAAGTGTGAGGATAGGGAGGACAAGAGGCCTCATGGTTTGGGTAGTTTTAGCGGTGTTTCTTCTAGAGAAAAGTCCTATAAAAGGAGGGGTCGTCCTTATAGACCTGGTCAGATGGCTAGTCTGATTCGTCATGGTGTTTTAGCTAGCCATGGGTCATATAGTGCTTGATCGTGCCAGTCATCTCTCAGTGCCCTCCCAGCTTAGAGTTTATCCCGTGCTTCATCTGTTCAAGGTTCATCCGTGCCAAGTTCTTCTAGCAGCTATTCTGGTTCTCGGGGTCCGATTCAGTCCCCCCACTATCAGGGAGTTGCTTCAAGTGCGAGGAGTTTGGACATGTGTGGGACAGTGTCCCTATCACTTTGGAGGTCCACTTCAGCAGATGGGTCAGGCTATGACTTCTACACCAGTTACTTCACTACCCGACCAGCCAGCTCGAGCTAGGACTCAGACATCTAGAGGCCGCCCTAGAGGGGAGGTCGAGTAGCTAGCGGCCAAGCTAGTCTGTATGCTATCCCTACCAGGTCAGAGGCCGTTGCTTTAGACGCATTGATCACTGTATTGTTTCAGCATGCCACATAGATGCTTCCATATTATTTTACCCTAGTTCTGTTTATTCATATCTGTCATCCTATTTTTGTCATTATTTGGATATGCCCTGTGAGTCCTTAGTTTTGCCTGTTCATGTATCTATACAGGTAGACAGTACTATTATTGTGGACCATATGTATCAGTTGTGTATGGTGACCGTTGGTAGGTTGGAGACTAGAGTTGATCTCTTATTTCTTGGTGTGTTTTATTTCGACATGATTCTAGGTATGGATTGGTTGTCCCCATGCCATGCTATTCTGTATATCACGCTAAGACCGTAAAGTTGGCAATGCCGAGGTTTATGTAGGATCGAGTGGAAAGGTTCTCTAGATTATGTTCCCAGTAAGGTGATTTTATATATGAAGGCCCAACGAATTGTTGGGAAGAGGTGTTTTTCATATTTGACCTTTGTGAGGGATGCTAGTACTGATATTCCTACTACTGATTCTATTCCAAAAGTGCAAGACTTTATGTTTCCTACAGACCTGCCGGACATGCCACCCGACATGGATATTGATTTTGGTATTGACTTGGTGCCGGGTACTCAGCCCATTTCTATTCATACGTACCATATGGCACAACATAGTTGAAGGAATTGAAAGAGCAACTTCATGAGATTCTTGACAAAGGGTTCATTAGCCCTAGTATATCGCATTGGGGTGCACCGGTTCTATTTGTGGAGAAGAAATATGGTACTATGCGGATGTGCATATACTATAGGCAGTTGAACAAATTTACAATTAAGAACAAGTATCATTTTCCACACATTGATGATTTGTTTGACAAGCTTCTAGGAGTGGGAGAGTTCTCTAAGGTTGATTAGAGGTCTAGGTATCACCAATTAAAGATTCAGCTTTCAAATATTCTAAAGACGATGTTCAGGACCCGCTATGGTCATTACGAGTTGCTTGTGAAGTATTTTGGGCTGACCAATGCCCCAACAACATCCATGCATCTGATGAACTGTGTATTCCATCCATATCTTGGTTTGTTTGTTATATAATTTATTGCTATTAACCTAGTGTACTCACGTAGTCAGGAGGAGCATGCACAATATTTCAATATTGTACTACAGAGGTTGTGGGAAGAGAAACTTTATGCCAAGGTCTCCTAGTGTAAGTTTTGGCTCAGTTCAGTGGCGTTCTTAGGGCACGTGGCTTTCAAGGATAAAGGTGGATCCAAAGAAGATAGAGGTAGTTCAGAGTTGTCCCAGACCATCTTTAACTACTGAGATTTGGAGTTTTCTCGACTTGGCTGAATATTATCATCGCTTTGTGGAGGGATAGTTGTCTATTACATTGCCTTTGACTAGCTTGACCCAGAAGGGTGCGCCATTCAGGTGGTCGAACGAGTGTGAGGAGAGCTTTCAGAAGCTCAAGACTGTCTTGACCACATCTCCAGTTCTAGTTTTACCTTCAGCATCGGGTTATTGTACAATGTATTATGATGTATCTCGGATTGGTAGATGTGTATTGATGCAGGAGGGGTAGAGTACTTGGTTATGCTTTACGCTAGTTGAAATCTCCTGAGAAGACCTACCTTTTTCATGATTTAGGGATGACATCCATCGTTCATGCATTGAAGAATTCGAGGCACTATATGTACGGTGTATCATTTGAGGTATTTATGGATCATCAGAGTCTCCAACACTTGTTCAAGCAAAAGGATTTAAATTTGAGGAAGCAGAGATGGCTGGAGATCCTAAAGGACTATGATATTACCATTTTGTATCATCCCGGGAAGGCCAATATGATAGCTGATGCCTTAAATAGAAAGGCGGTGAGTATGGCTAGCCTTATATTTATTCCTATTGGTGAGAGACTGCTTGAATCAGATGTTCATTCCTTGGCCAATAAGTTAATGAGGTTGGATGTTTCGGAGCCTATTCAGGTTCTAGCTTGCATGGTTTCTCAGTCTTTCTTATATGATAGCATCAGAGAGCACCATTATGATGATTCCCATTTGCTTGTCCTTACGGACACAATTCAGCATGGTGATGTCGAGGAGGTTTCTATTTGGGATGATGGGGTGTTACGGATGTAGGGTTATATTTGTGTGCCAAATGTAGATGAGTTGCATTAGTTGATTATTGAGAAGGCTCACAGTTTATGATATTCCATTCATTTGGGCACCGCAAAGATGTATAATGACTTGAGGCAGCACTATTGGTGGAGTATGATGAAGAAAGATATAGTGGGGTTTATATCTCGGTGCTTAAATTGTCAGCAGGTGAAGTACGATCATAAGAGGTCGGTAGTTTGCCTTATAGGCTTGATATTTCTGAGTGAAAATGGGAGTGTATCAGCATGGAATTCGTAGTTGGGCTCCCAAGGACTTCAACGATGTTTGATAATATTTGGGTGATTGTGGATCGGGTAATCAAGTTCGCGCACTTCATTCCAGTTGGGACTACATATTCTCTAGATCAGTTGATTGAGATCTATATCCGCGAGATTGTTTTCCTTCATGGTGTGCCGGTGTCTATCATTTCGGATCGAGGCACTCAATTTAAATCACAGTTTTTGAGAGCAGTACAGAACGAGTTAGGCACGCGGGTTCCACCTTCAGACGGACGAACATACTAAGCGCACTATTCAGATAATAGAGGATATGCTACGCGCTTGTGTCATAGATTTCAGGGGTTCTTGGGATCATTTTCTTCCGCTTGTATTGTTTTCTTTCAATAACGGCTACCAATCGAGTATTTAGATAGCCTCGTATGAGGAGTTGTATGAGGGATGGTGTCAGCCTCCGGTGGTTGGTTTGAGCCGGGTAAGGCTAGGCAATTAGGTACAGACTCCGTTCAGGATGCTTTGGACAAGGTTAATGATTCAGGATCGGCTTCGCACGGTACAATATAGACAGAAGACTTACGCTGATCGAAAGGTTCGTGATGTTGCTTACATGGTGGAAGAGAAGATCTTTGCTAAGAGTTTCACCCATAAAGGGTGTTATGAGGTTCGGAAAGAAGGGAAAGTTGAGTCCTCGGTATATCAATCCTTTAGAAGTGCTTGAGAGGATTGGAGAGGTGGCTTACAAGCTTGCATTGCCGCCTAGTCTATCAAGTGTTCATCTAGTGTTTCATGTTTTCATGCTACAGAAGTATTTCGGCGATCCATATCATATTTTGGACTTCAACATAGTTCAGTTAGATCGGGATTTTACTTATCATATGGAGTCAATGGCTATTTTGGATTGCGTGTTTCGAAGTTGAGCTCAAATAATATAGCTTCAGTGAAGGTGAAATGGAGATGACAACCAATCGAGGATGCTACTTGGAAGCATAAGTTGAAAGAGTTGACCGGATGTTGACTTATGTGTAAATGGCTTCCGAAAGGATTTTATGGTTATGATAGCTCCGTAGGGTGATATTAGATTCAGGAGTGTGTCCGGATATTTATTTAGTGGCATGTAGATGATTTTGGCTTGAATTGGTGAAAGTTGGAAGAATTGAAGTTTGGAGAGTTGAGAGGTTTCACCAAGAGTTGACTTCCTTGTTACCGAGCTCAAATTTTTGTTTCAAAAGTGGAATAGATCCGGTGTATCATTTATGACTTGTGTGCAAAATTTGGACTCATCGGAGTTGGTTTGATAGGTTTCGGAATCAATTGCAGTAGTTGGAAATCCATTAGTTTCAATAGGCTTGAATTGAGGTGAAATTCATGTTTTTGATGTGATTTTCGTATCATGTTTTGGGATATATTTGTATGTTTATACCGGATTCCATGGGCCTTGGGATGATTCACATGGAAATGAGATCGAAATTGGACCTAGTAGAAATTTTGTTGCCGCTAAATTTGGTGCCGTCGCACCTGCAGAGGATTGGTCGTAGGTTCGAGACCGTAAAAGTGAGCCATGGTTCTTTGGTACAGTCTTGAAAGGGTTGGGATGTGGTCATTGGTTCAAGGAGGTTTTCCACATCTGCAAGCCCGCAGATCGACGAGGCTGCGCAAATGCGGAGTTTGGTAGGCGTGGCTGGCTTCGCAGAAGTAAGGAGCGGACCGCAGAAGCAGCCTCGCAGGTGCGTTCTTTTGGCTGAATTTGTGGCTGGTCAGGGTCCTAATTGGCTTCTGCAGGAGTGGAAATTTTCCCGTTGAAGCAGAGCCGCAGGTACAAAAATGCCTGGTAGAATATAAAACCGAGGGTTAGAGTTATTTTTTTTTTTGGACTTTGGGAACTTGGATTAAGATTTTTTTTGAAAATGTTTTCACTAGATTTTGAGAGGTAAACAACTTTTGGTCATTTTATATATTAATACTGAGTGCACATTGAATTTCCCCCTAGTTTTGGTGTTTGAAGTAAAAATAGGGAATTTTTGATCCATGTAATTATTGGAGATTTGACTGACGATTTGGTACAAAATTTGATAATTTTGGTGTGGTCAGATTCGTGATTGAATGGGTATTCAAATTTTGTTAATTTTTTCAAATTCCGAGATGTGGGCCTAGGGTTGAATTTTTAAGTTAATTTTTTTATTTTTATTAAAAGAACTTAGCTTATTCGTATGGAATGATTCCTATATCTCATGTTGATTGTATTGAGTTTCCTGTGGCTAGATTCGAGTCGTTTGGAGGCTGATTTGAGAGACGAAGGCTTGTTGGGGTAGAGATTTATACGGTTTGAGCTAAGTAATACTTCTAAACTTTATTATGAAGGTATGAGTCGCTGAATTATGTGTTATGTGGTTGGGGTTGAGGTGACACAAATGCTAGGTGACGGGCGTGTGGGTGCATATCATAGAAATAGTGACTCAGAAGATTCCATAAAACTGTGTAGTCATCTAATCTTGTTATTATTCATGTACTCTCCATGTGTTAGAGGAATCGAGTTGTGATTCATATTAAAGATCGTGATTAGGCTATATGATGATACTGTTAGGACCCGCATAGGTTATTTTGTTGATGAATTATTTGTTAATTTGCAATCATGTACGCAGTTGCCTCTATCATTTGCATATCTTATCTCAGTCTTTGTTGCCATTATTGTTACATCATATTCTATTGTTTAGGCTGATTGTTCTAGGATTTTGTAAGCTCGAGAGACTCGAGAGATTAATGAATTAATGATGCTAAGGGCCTGATTGTGAGTGATACTTATATGATCGGGCCACACGTCGTAGTAGGCTTTTTTGATTCATTCCATGATTGTCTTCTAATAGTGCTTGGGCTAGATCCTCCCATCCAGAGTCTGGCATACAAGCACTGAGCGCAAGTACCTACTGAGTGCGAGTGCCGAGTGATTGATAGGATTGAGTGACTGGGAGGACTGAGTGACTAAGCGTGCTAAGTGAGATCAAATACTACAAGAGTATGCACATGACATTATCACTATGTTGCATTACAATTAGCATTCATAATTGACATGTAAATATAGTGATGTGTCATTTATTTCATCAGTCACACTTGGCATTTTTATACATGTAGAACACAAACTGTTAAACTTGAAAGCATGTCTACATTTCAGTACTATTAAAAATATGTATTTGTACTGTACATATTGAGCTCGTCAATGCTTTCGGCCCAAGATTAGTCTTGTTACTTATTGAGCATATTGGGTTGCTTGTACTCATACTACACTCTCTGCTTCGTGTGTAGATGCAGGTATTTCTGGGTACGGCAGTTTCTATCTAGGAGATTTATTTTTTGGAGACTATCGAGGTAGTTGCCTTGGCGTCCGCAAGCCTTTACTCTCCTGCTTTTCTGCTTATATGTACCATAATATCTTCATAGACAGTGTTTAATAGTCAGACTATGTTGTCAGTTAGATGCTCATGTATTCAATGGCACCCAAATTCTGGGGAAATTTTTATTGAGACACGATAATTTAATTGTTTGTAAATTATGAGGTTTTAACTATTTAAGCTTATTTCAGTATGCTTTATATTAAATAGGCGTCTTCACGATATGTGAGATTTTGGGTCATGACTGTAAGCCCAAGAACATTTTCAAATTAACATTAAATTTGGTGAATAAGTCCTTAATATAATACCCAAATTCTCAAAAGTCACATTGTAATTACTCAAGAATTTTAAAAGGAGTTGAAACATAAGTTTAAAAGTCAAGACTTTTTAAATTGCTAGAAGCCCTAAAGAAAACGCATTCACCTCCGTAGCAGCAAGTTCAAAGTTCAAATTGTAGGTTAATCATTCTTTTTGTTCCTCCACGTAAAAAGCTTTATTCTTTTATGTTCAAGTTACTTGTGCTAGTAAGTAACGTATCAATAATTGTTTTGGCTAGTTTTTTGTGGGGGTGGAGCACATCCCCTCTCTCTCTCTCTCTCTTTATATATATATATATATATATATATATATATATATATATATATATATATATATATATTCACTTATTTATAATTTTCTTTAATTTTTATTATTTTACCTATTTAAAAATATTTATTATAACTATATTATTTTATAAAATATTAAAAAATAAATACACATGGGGCTTACACTTTATACATCGGGTTCATCCCTCTCTAACGCATATGTAAAATGTTTCGTCTTACACCCACACCTTTTAAAATACTGCTTCTCTTATTTTTTTTTCCTTTTCCTCATTGGCAGTAGCTAATTCCTTAATGAACATCCTTTTACTCTTTGTCCCAGGTGATCTAGCTACATAATCACACTCCTTCAAGGTCTCGTCATCAAAGGAGTGGACCTTGGTCAGAGCATGAGTACCCTTCTCTTAATCAACAACCTTTGCCATGTGTGAGGAAAGATTAATTAGCATGTTATTATCTAGAATCTCTATCATTGAGAAGTTCAAGTACGTGGCATCATTCCTATTTTCAATCGACGAAATAGGCACTTGTTCACAAATTTTAAAAGCAGCTTGTAAACCGATTTCGTCTTTCCCTTTCCTAACTTCCTTGATAACAGTTTTTACTTTCTTTGTGTATACTTGTTACGCAAGTACATAGCATCCTCCTTATCTCCCTACTCCTGGGTGTGAGCACATAAACAAGTGCGTCCATCCCTGAACCTCAAGCTTCTCCATCAACTCTTTCATCCCATACATTGCTACAATAGCTGGATCAATTAATCGATCTTTCAATATGATTAATTGAGCAAACCACTCTTCTCTGCCTACAATAGTAATTTTTTCTTTGAGTATTTTTTCTGTGATTGGAATTGGTTCCTTTTATTTATGGCTCAAAAACTGAAGCCTTTGTCTTATTGGAGGAGCTCTACTTGGGAGTGGCTGAAGATGATTCAGACTTTTTTCTTCGTTTTTCTTTGAAGATGGTCCTTCTCCTCCTCCTCCTCCTCTTCTTCTTTTTCCCCTACATCAGCCTCATCAATCAATCTGAACCCCTATCTATCTTTCTTCTTTTTCTTACTCTCCTCTAAAGCCTTCTCAAGAGATGCCTTGGTTTCTATCTGGTTACACGTGTTCTTATTCCTAGACTGACAGATCCAGAGGGAAAACAACCTTCTTTGACACAGCTTTTACCCTCCTAGAGAGGGTTTTATCCACAACCTATTTTCTCGTACTCATTTTTGCAATTATATTTATCAATACTTTATCATCACTATTAGCACTACTTTCTTTCCTAACTTATGTCTCTTTTTCTTTCTTAGTGTCAGTCTAGTCAAAGGATTATGAGTTTTCAGGATCAGCATTCAAAGAACCAGGTTCTTAAACTTGATCAATTTCTTGCACAACCACTACATCAAATGAAAGTTCTTCTTCATAAGCCAATATGTTGAAAAATAAACTTGATTTTGGGTTATGTGTTTTAGATTTGGGCTTGCAAGTATCCAAGTATATTAGATCAAGATTGTAGTCCATTATCTAGAAACTTCTTGTAATATGTAGTAGTCAAAGTGTGTAAAATAATCTTGTAAAATATCTAAGTCTAGAATTATCATAAGAATACTTAGGAATTATCTAGATACTAGTAGATGAAGTGTTCTAGACTATTCCATTGTGTAGTATAAATAGAGGTATCACCACTCATTTGTAATTAAGCAATAAGTAAAGCATTCAAGATCAATCAAGTTTCTAAATCATCAATCCTCTCTTCCACGAATAATATATATATATATATATATATATATATATATATATATATATATCCTCCTATTTCCAACAAATTGGTATTAGAGCTTGGTTTGACAAGATAATGGCCAACAATGTCATCACGTTTCCTCGCCTCACAAAGGATGATTATGATCGATGGAGCATCCAAATGAAGACCTTCCTAGGTGGACAAGACCTATGGGAGATTGTGAGGCAAGGTTATGAGGAGACTAAAGACAAGGGCTCACTCACGAAAGAAGAAAAGCGATACAAGATCAATGATCAAAAGGCTCTTTCCATCATCCAACAAAGTGTAGATGATGGAGCTTTTGAGAAAATTGCAAGTGCAACCACCGCCAAGAAAGCATGGAAGATCGTAGAGAATTCTCACAAGGGAGTTGTTAAGGTGAAAAAGGTTCGATTACAAACCCTACGAGGTGAGTTCGAATCCTTATATAAAAAAGACTTTGAATCAATTTCCGATTATTTTACAAGAGTCTTGGCGATTATCAATCAACTAAAGAGGAATGGTGAAACTCTAAGAGATGTAAGAGTCATTGAGAAAATTCTTAGATCATTAGATTCAAAATTCGACTATATAGTCATAGCCATCGAAGAATCTAAAGATCTAGAATCAATGACTATCGATGAACTCATGGGTTCACTACAAGCCCATGAAGAGAGGTTCAATAAGAAAAATAAGGAGCCTTTGGAGCAAGCTTTACAAGAAAACTCTCTTTCAAGGAAGAGAGTAGTGAAAAGACTCATCAAACGAGTCAACGAGGTCGTGGTCAAGTACGTGGCTGAGGACGAGGGCGAGGATATATCAAACATGGAGGCTATAGCTCTTACAAAATGAAGAAAAAAGCCAAGATTTTCACTTGACAAGAGGTCGCGGGAGAGGCTACACAAGTAGAAGGCCAAGGTATGAAAACCCTCAAACTAAATGCTATAATTTTCATAAATTTGGCCACTAGTCTTCGGAATGCGAGAAGTCAAACAATTATGTGCAAGAAAGAGCAAATTTGTCACAAGAAGATACCGAAGCCGTGGAAAACACTTTGTTACTAGCATGCAAAGGTGGAGACAACGGAGGATCGAATTTGTGGTATCTCGACACGGGTGCAAGCAACCATATGTGCGGTGAAAAAAGCATGTTTGTGGAGTTAGACGAGGCAATAAGTGGAAATATCACCTTCGAAGATTCCTCTAAAGTCCCGGTTAAAGGCAAAGGTAAGATCCTCATCCGCTTGAAAAATGAAAGGCATCAATTTATCTCTAGAGTGTATTATATGCCCAATATGAAGTCTAATATACTGAGTGTTGGAAAACTCTTAGAGAAAGGCTATGATATTCACATGATAAATCGTAGTCTTTCTATAAGAGACCAAAGAGGAGGTTTCATTGCTAAAGTGCCAATGTCAACGAATAGGATGTTTTTGCTAAATATTCAACATGACATTCCAAGATGTTTAAAAGCATGTTTCAAAGATAATTCTTGGCTTTGGCACATGAGATACGGGCACTTAAATTTTGGAGGCTTAAAGTTATTATCAAGTAAAGGAATGGTGAAGGGTTTTCCTCCAATTAATCATCCGGATCAAATATGTGAGGGATGTCTTCTAGGAATACACTTTCGAAATAGTTTTCCAGTAGAGGCTTCTAGTAGAGCGAAGAAACCTCTAAAACTTATTCATACGGATGTGTGTGGACCCATCCATCAACTATATTTCGGTAAAAATAGATATTTTCTTCTATTCGTTGATGATTTTAGTCGAAAGACATGGGTCTATTTTCTAAAAGAGAAGTCGGAAGTCTTTGGAATGTTCAAGAAGTTCAAAGCGTTTGTGGAGAATCAAAGTGGTCTCACCATAAAGATGATGAGATCTGATCATGGAGGAGAGTTCACATCCAAGGAATTCAAGGAATTTTGCGACAACAATGGCTTACGACGTCCTCTAACTCTTTCGTATTCACCTCAGCAAAATGGTGTTTCAGAAAGAAAGAATAGGACCATCCTTGATATGGCTCGAAGTATGTTAACGAGCAAAAGGATTCCTAAGGAGTTTTGGGCCGAGGCAGTGGACTGTGCGATCTATCTAGCAAATCGCTCGTCCACTAAAAGCGTCAAGAACAAAACGCCCATTGAAGCTTGGAGTGGAAGGAAGCCCGGCATCTCTCACCTACGAGTGTTCAGAAGTATGGAATATGCTCATGTGCCAGATCAGAAATGGACGAAGCTCGATGATAAAAGAGAGAAGCTCATATTCGTGGGCTATGACTCAAGTTCGAAGGGTTACAAGCTATAAAATCCCAAGACCGGTAAAGTAATCTCAAGTCGAGACGTGGTGTCGATGAATAAGCAACATGGGATTGGAATGTTCCCGAAGAGGAGAACTACGATTTTCTCCCTTATGCGTTCGAGAGTACTATAAGGAACGAAGAATATCTAGAGGTTCAAGAACCTTCTAGTACACCATCTCTGCACTCTCCACATACTCTAAGCACACCAAATGAAGCGACACCAACATCAGGAGGAGAATCAAGTAGGCTACAACATCGCACAAGGAGCATTGAGAAGTTGTACGAGGTAGCTCAGCCTATGGAGGATCTAACATTGTTCTGCCTTCTTGCCGATTGTGAGCCAATAAGCTATGAAGACGCAGCAAAAAATGAGAAGTGGAAACGTGCCATGGACGAGGAGATTCAAGCAACCAAGAGGAATGATACGTGGGATATTGCTACTCTACCAAAGGGGCATAAGGCTATTGGTGTAAAGTGGGTGTACAAGGCCAAGAAGATTTCCAAAGGTGAAGTTGAAAGACACAAGGCAAGGTTGGTGGCGAAGGGATATAGTCAACAAGCTGGCATAGACTATGACGAGCTATTTGCTCCTGTCGCTCGTCTAGAAACTATAAGATTGATGATCTCACTTGCGGCTCAGCATAATTGGAAGATTTATCAAATGGATGTCAAATCCGCGTTCCTTAATGGCCACTTAGAAGAAGAGTCTATATAGAACAACCTTCGGGATACATCGTGAAAGGCCAAGAGAATAAGGTGCTGAAATTGAAAAAGGCCTTACGGGTTGAAGCAAGCGCCTCAAGCATGGAATAGCAGGATAGACAAGTATTTCCAGCAGAATGACTTTACAAAATGCCCAAATGAGCATGCCCTATACACCAAAGTAAGCAAGGATGGAGATGTTATGCTTGTGTGCCTATACGTGGATTGCAATCTCAAGTTGTCAAAAGATGATGAAGGATACTTGGTGGACCCAACACAATACAAGAGCTTGGTTGGAAGTCTGAGGTACCTAACCTGCACGAGGCCAGATATTCTCTACGTAGTTGGATTAGTAAGTCGATATATGGAATCACCTACAATAAATCACTTGAAGGCAGCAAAGAGGATACTTCGCTACATCAAAGGTACGATTGACAATGGTCTGTTTTATTCGCCTTCTGATCACTTCAAGCTAGTTGGATACAGAGATAGTGATTGGGCCGGATACATAGATGATCGTAAGAGTACGAGTGGTTTCGTGTTCTATATGGGAGATACAGCGTTCACATGGAGTTCGAAGAAGCAACCCATTGTGACTCTGTCAACGTGTGAAGCCGAGTATGTAGCAGCAACATCGTGCACCCGTTATGCAGTGTGGCTGAGGAACTTACTAAATGAGCTTAAGTTTTCTCAAAAGGAAGCTACAGAGATATATGTGGATAACAAGTCCGCGATTTCTCTAGCAAAGAATCCAGTCTTCCATGATCGAAGCAAGCACATCGATACAAAATACCATTACATTAGGGAGTGTGTTACAAATAAAGAGGTGCAGATAAAGTACGCGAAGTCATTTGACCAAGTTGCTGATATTTTCACAAAGCCTCTAAAACACGAAACATTTCAGAGATTACGGAATATGCTCGGAGTGACGAAATCAAGTTTAAGGGGGGCTGTTGAAAAATAAACTTGATTTTGGGTTATGTGTTTTGGATTTGGGCTTGCAAGTATGCAAGTATATTAGATCAAGATTGTAGTCCATTATCTAGAAACTTCTTGTAATATGTAGTAGTCAAAGTGTGTAGAATAATCTTGTAAAATATCTAAGTCTAGAATTATCATGAGAATACTTAGGAATTATCTAGATACTAGTAGATGATGAAGTGTTCAAGACTATTCCATTGTGTAGTATAAATAGAGATATCACCCCTCATTTGTAATTAAGCAATAAGTTAAGCATTCAAGATCAATCAAGTTTCTAAATCATCAATCCTCTCTTCCACGAATAATATATATATATATATATATATATATATATAGCCTCCTATTTCCAACACAATCCTCCATCACCGACAATAGAAGGACCTGTTTGTTGTTAGGGGCTTCTAATGTTTCTACTCCCACATTAATACTCTCCCTCAGATCTTCTTCTCTACGCTCCCTCATTGTTTCTTCAGTTTTCTCCTTACTCACATCATCAATAATTTTCTCGACCTCTTTTTCTTTCACCAACTCATCGACTCCATCGGTTTCTACCCGAGTCTCAAGTTCTACTCCCTTACTCAACTTCTGACAAACCACCTCTTTTGACTTTTCAATAACATCCACTTTCTCCTGTTCAACATCAACTTCCCTATTAATTTATAGCTCTTCCACAATTAGGTTTCCACTTTCAGATCATTCACTTTTTTCTTCTTCTTCTTCTTCTTAATCAAAGTAGTCAACCAATCCAGTGAGACTTTTGGGGCTTTTGGTCGGGAAGATGGTTCTCGGAAAGATTAAGTTGGGGTAGTTATGGAGGAATATGTAGTAGGGTTAGGAGTAAGAGTAGTTATAGAGGAATGTGTAGTAGGGTTAGGAGTAAGAGTAGTTATAGAGGAATGTGTAGTAGGGTTAGGAGTAGGATTGTTTTTTTAGAAATTTCAGTGTGATTTGGCTGGGTGAGTTCGACATTGATTTTGAGAAAAGAATGAGTTAGAATTTTTAGTCCAGGTTTGGATAATTTAGGAATAATCTTGATCGAATGAGAGGGAATGGGAAGAAGAAAGGATTTTATTGAGTTTCATTAATTAATCCTAATCTAGTTCTAAGAGGGAAAAGAGTAACTGTCAATTTTAGAAATTTAAAAACGACAGTTTGGGACTTCAATTGGATGGCAGATATGTGTGCATGGAAGTTAAGGAAACAGGTCTTGGCTGCACGTGAAATGGAGCTAGTCATGATTGCCATATAACTAACGATTATTATTTCGGTACCTGATCCACTTTTAGTTTCGTGGTATAGAGGGAATGGCTACAAAACACAAGTAAGGTAAGTGGGAACCTGATTTTAATGACGTGACAGTTTAACAATTAAGTACAACTATCAAATGAAAATGGAGTACCTACCTGAGTGTCACATAACCAGGTTCATTGACTAATTTCCTCAGTCTTGGCTAAGAAAAACTTTTTTAATCCACGCTTTTGTTATTAGATTAAGCATCTATGTCCTATAATCAATGTCATGCGTGTATACCTGTTAAATATAATAATGAGTTAAATATTATTGAGAGAAGTCAAGAATGTTCTCATCTATTTTGATCAAACCAAGCTCCAAACGATTTCTTTCAATGTGATCCCTGCTCAATGTTTGGTGAATATATCTGCAATCTTCTCCTCTATCTTGCGCAACTTCACAGAGATGTGACCATCCTCAACATTATCTCTCAAGAAGTGGTTCCTCACATCAATATGTTTGGTTCTCTTGTGGTGAACTGGGTTCTTGGCAATGTTCATTGAACTTGTGTTGTCAAAAAATATGGGAACCCGTTCAATCATCATTCCATATTCTTCTAGAAATTTCTTGATCCATAAAAGCTGAGAAAAACATAATGTAACTGCTACATACTCAGCTTCAGCTGTTTGTAGAGCTACATAGTTGTGTTTCTTTCATACCTATAAGATTAAACATGAGCCAATAAAATGATCCATCCCTGATATCCTCTTCTTGTCCACCAAGTATTTATCATAATCAGCATCTGCATATCCAATCAATTTGAAGGAGTCTTTAGTTGGGTGCCAAAGAAACAAGTCTTGAGTACTCATAAGACATCTTAATATTCTTTTAATAACCTTCAAGTGCGATTATTTTGGACTTGACTGGAATTTTACACACAACCCCACACTATATGCCTTCTTACAGTTAAGTAAACAAGGACCCAATTAACTATGTACTTCTTTTCATCAATGGAGGTACCAAGTTTATCCATATTCAACTGCTTTCAGTGGCAATATGAGTATCAATTGGTTTTGAATTTTTCATTTAAAACCTTTAGAGTAACTCCTTGATGTATTTCTACTGGTGTATCGTGGTTCCTTTTGCAATCTGCTTAACTTGAAGCCCAAGTTTCCCATCATGCTCATTTAAAATTCACTATCCATTAATTTGACAAAATTCATCGCACAAGACTTCGTTTGTGGCTCCAAAACGGATATCCTCCACATATATTTGAACTATCAGTAAGATCAAAATTTTGATAGTCTCTCATACCAAGACCTTGGATCCTCTTTTAAGCCATATAATGCCTTATCCAATTTATACACACGATTTGGAAATTTATGACTCTCAAATCCTTGGGAATGTCGCACAAACACTTTCCCTTTCAAATACCTATTTAGGAAGGATCTCTTCACACACTTTGAAACCCATGTATGATTGAAATGCAATTAGCACGCATATAACCTCCATTCTTGCAATAGGGGCAAATGTTTAATCATAATCAATGCCTTCTTCTTTGTAGCCTTGTTCAACCAATCTTGCTCTATTTATGGAAATATTGCCTTGATTCTCCTGCTTATTCCTGAACACCTACCTAGTTCTAATGATTGTTTTGTCTTTTGGGCTAGGAACCAGGTGCCGCACTTTATTTCTTTTAAATAAATTGAGTTCCTCCTGTATAACCACTATCCAATCTGCATCTTCAAGAGTCTCTTTAATGTTCGTAGGATCCACCATAGATATATAGGTTGTGAAGGAAATAATGTTTCTAAATGGACCTGGTCATGTTCCCAGAGTCAACTAGTGTAAGCAGATTAGTAAGTGGATGGGAATTTTGATGTTTCCAAGACTTTGTATGTAGACATTGAGTGTCATTATTTCCTTCATGCTCAACAATGGAACCAGATGCAATACCTTCTGTCTGATTTACTTGATTTGTTCCCAATGTTAGTGTTACTTCCTACTCAACTTCCAAAGGATCTGGTTCTTACTTTGGTTCAATAGCACTCTCTAGAGTGCTTGGTTTGTATGTTCCTCATTGTTTTTCACAGGACCAAATTCACCACCATCACTCACATGTATAACTTTTTAGTCAGATTGTTAGATTCATAAAAAATTATATGTATACTTTATTCAACCCACACATTTCTTTTATTTTAAACTTTATAAGCTTACTGTGTAGTTAGTTACATAGAAAGACACCCTTATCACCTTTTATATAGAACTTCTCCAGAGCCTCCTTACCTTTATTGTGCACAAAATACTTGCTTCCAAAAGCTTTTAGGTGGGTTACACTGGGTTTCCTGCCCTTAAGTAATTCATGGGATGCCCTTTCAATTATTGGCCTAATCTCGCACCTATTTATGATATAGGATGCAATGTTTACAAGT
Organism: Nicotiana benthamiana; assembly: GCA_034376525.1. Taxonomy (NCBI): domain Eukaryota; kingdom Viridiplantae; phylum Streptophyta; class Magnoliopsida; order Solanales; family Solanaceae; genus Nicotiana; species Nicotiana benthamiana. Next base: position 28,869,398 of record CM067332.1, on the reverse strand, counting down.
TCAACCCAAAAGGTTTTAGGAAGTCCATGGCTAATTAGCATAGTTTTGGACATATCCTCTAGAGTTATATTTTTTGTTCGTACAATACCATTATTCTATTGTGTCGTGAGTGCAGAGAAATTAACGTGTATACATTTCCAACACAAAATTTTAGAATGTTAATATTTTCAAATTCAGTTCCATGGTCAGGTCTAATGTTAGCTATATGACTGTTCATTTTTCTTTGTAGTATTTTAACAAAAGTCACAAACATATTACACGTTTAATCCTTAGTTGCTAGAAAAATAGTCTAGAAAAAGCTTGAATATCATCAAAAATTATAAACACATACATCTTTCCACCTCTACTATGAACCTTCATTAATCCACATAAGTCCATATGAAGTAGTTTTTGAGATTGAGAGAGACTTACCACTTTTTTGGATTTGAGTGATGACCTGACCTGCTTACCTTTGTACAAGCATCACATGTTTTATCTTTCCTGAATTTTGACTTAGGCGAACCAAGAACTAGGTCCATAGAAATTAATTTGTCTAATATAGAAAAATTTACATGCCCTAGTTTTTTATGCCACAGAAAAGAGTTAATATCAAGTGTACTAAGACGTGAAAGTGTATTTTCAGGTAAAGACATAATATAAACTTTGTAAATAATTTTTTTCTCTTTCCTTTGGAGCACCGGGTAGCCAGAGTTCTCATTTGTAACCATATAGTTCTTAGAAGTAAAGAGAAATGGGTTCCCCTTGTCACACATTTGAGAAACACTCAAAAAACTTACCTTTAGCATAATATATATTTTCAATAGCATGAAACTGAGACGTGTGAGCACATGATTTTTCCCTATATGTGAATAACTCCCAAAAATTCAAACAAAAATGATTTTTTTCTTTATTTTTACAATTTTTGTACATTTTTGTGTCATTTTTCTGATAATTGTTTGCATCTTGTTTGTGCATCTTAATTCATATGAAACTACAAAAATACGCATTTACATGTAGGATATAGTTTTATATTTTTAGGATTAATTAGGGATCAATTTATTTTATAACAAAACATGAAAAATCACAAAATAGTTCACTTTGGCATTTTATTTGTTTTGATTGCGAATTTATCGTAAAAAGGGTTTAGATAATTTTAGAATTTAATTAATTTATCTTTGGAATATTAGGAAATTATTTTAATTTTTTGTACATTTATAAAATTAGAAAAATGTGATGAAAAAATACAAAATGGAAAAAATAAATAAATATGAGAATTAAAGAAATTAGAGAAAAAGGAAAAAGAGGAAAAAGATTTTTGATTTACAATATAGAGGAAAAGAATTCTGGCCCATTTTTTGTTTAGCCCAAATAGACCCCTAACCCGCCCAGGCCCAATAATCTTATTGCGCGATCCAGTCCAATTAAACGCTTCACCAAACGATGCTATTTTGTTGGTTTAATCTCAGCCGTTAGATCTTGATCCAACGATCAAGATCATCCTATGTTGTTCCCTATAAAACTGTGCGAACACGCTTCCCCCTACCCCCACTTCTTATCGTCTCCTTCACCCCTCCCTCTCTAAGAAGCCCTAGAGACGCCGCCGCCATATCCCTCACCCTAAAACCCGGCGGCGCCACCGCCAAACTCGACCAAACTAACACCACCCAGTCTCTTCAACCTCCTCTTTACAACCATGACAACTGTTTCCTTTGAATCCTAACTCAACTGTTCGAATATTAATTTGAAAACCTAGGTCAAAATACCAATTCATCCAAATTGGTTCAAAATCACACCCCATAATCCCCTGACCTCCCTCACCCTTAATCTTTAACCAAAATCCCTCGAATCCAAGTGGAATTGAACGGATTTCAAATTTGTATTTCGTGGAAGTTGGGTCTGTTTTGGAGCCATTTTGAAGAATCCGGCGTCCATTTGGTTTTAAGCTAACGTTTTATGTTTATTTCATATGAAATAAATATATATCATTAGCTTAGGCCAAATTTGAGGGCCAATCGAGTCTGGAGTAAAAATCCGTAAGTTTCCTTCTTTTCTTTTCTTTTAGTGTGATTCATTTTCTTGTTTAGTTCAGTCGAGCACGTTAAAACTAAGTTCATTTTTGTGATTGTTAAAATCAATAGGTTAATTCGTATTAGTCTTCTATTTAAATTCTGAATTGGTGTTGATTCTTTGTTAGTTTATATGCTTAATCGTTAATTAGATGTTAGCTTAATTAATTTTTGCAATTGTCTAATAGGATACTGATTTAGGAATTTTCTCTATTTCTTTGTTGTGTGCTTCTGAATTCAGTTTGGGGGTCGATTGCTTGTTTGTGAGATTGGCCATAACTATTTAGATAACCTTAGTTAATATTTAACAGGGGACAAAAGGGTGGGTCAGTGAATCAGTATGGTTAGTAATTTCAGGGGGTTTCAGGGGCAGTTTGGGCATGAGAAAAGGGTAGGATTTTGAAGAATAGTAATTTTTAAAACAAAGATGAGGGTATTCTAGGAATTGTGTAGCCTAAAGAGCATCCTAGAAGCTCATAGAATAGGGCCTTAGTGCACATTTCTGAAAACTTAGGGAGCAACTTGAAGAACATGTTAGAAATTGAGGTTAAAAGCTGTAAATAACTAGCGACTAATGGTGCAAATGGAAAATCTGACCCTTTGCCCTCATTCTTGTCTATATAAAGGCATTAAATGCCTTGTGAAAGGGGGCAGAGCTTTTAAGCTAAAAATATCATAAACAAATCTGATTTCTTCTTTCATTCTAGTCCTAAATTAGCTTCAGCATTCAGATATACAGAAAAATACAAAACAAATACATACAAAAATCAAAAACAACAAAAACTCTTCATAAAATACCAAAATATACTATTTCATTAGAGCTGTAAGTTTATTTTGATACTCTAGTTCATAATTTGCATTTCTGGTTCTCTTCTCATTGCTGAAGTTTCTCTGTTATGCATAGTTGAGTTCAAACAATTTCTGGGTTATCAGTTTGCTTGGGTTTGTTTTGCTGTTTGCTGCTGGGTTTTTCAAGCTCTTGGGTAGATTTCACGTATATAGAGGCTTATTTTGGTTGAGTTTGCTCATTCCTGGACTGTGTTCTGGTTTTTTTCTCGTCACTGTTGAATGTGTTGCTGCTTATTCTTTTCCTCTCCTCTTTTCATTGTATTCCCAGGTACACTACCCTGAACCATATTGATGTAAGCTTGTTGAAGTTTGAAATGAAATGTTCTAGGGGTTTATTGTTCTGTTTTCCTTTTATATAGATGTTGATTAAGTGTATAATTAAAATGGGTTATCTGTTAAATGTGGTATAGTGTTGAATTGTGGCATTGGATCCTTGGAATAACTTAAAATGTAGTCAGTTCAATGGGTTTGTTTAATTGGGCTGTTGAATAAATTCAAAGGTTCATATGATCTTTGTGGTCACCTGTGGTATTGGAGCTGGGTAAGTATCATGTTAAAAGGGTAGTCACTTTATAGTAGTATTTCAATTCATAAATTGTAGATTGCTTGTAGATTTATCATGGATCATGCTAGTGTAATGTTAATGGTAAATTAGCTTTGAAGTCAGTTAAAGGTCAGGAAGACAAAAGGCTTACCCATAGCGAATCATCTCATTAAAATCAGTAATCCATAATGGATAAATAGTCTGATAAATTACTTTAGAAGTTTTGGAGTTCATGTCTAGCAACTATAATGAAGGTATGTATGGTCATTGCGGTGCGTCGTTGTTGTTGCGTGAGTTTTTGCAATTAGAGTCATGATTATCATTGTTGGGACTCGAATCTCTTGACCTCTTTCATGAGGTCCAGCTAATTTCATTCGGCCTGGGCTGATTTTGGGCCCAACATGTGAGTAATTGGGGAATTTTGTACAAGCCTGTCATTCTCGTGTTGATCAGGCTATTTAGGCCCAAGGCCAGGAAGACATCTAATCCGGTGTTGCCTAATCGACAACTTTTCAATAATAATCAACTAGATTTTCTTCTTCTATTACGTGTAAAGACAAACTAGAAATATGAAGTTGTATTCACTCTGTTAGGTTGGCCTTTTAATAACTAATGAGACGAGCCTCGCCAAACAAAACAATAGCGCGGCCCTCAGTAAATAATTATAAGAATTAATTTAGAACTCGGGAGGGCCGTTTAGCGAATTTCACGGCCTTCCCCAAATAATATTATGCTAGAACCTTTAAGCACGATTTAATTAAATTACTTTCTTAAACTCGGGTGTGCACTGATACGTCCCAAATCCAAATCTCGATGAAGTAGAAACGTGTCGACGATCACGTGTACACTGGTGGTGACGTGATTAGAAATACGTTTTCACGACGTCGCATGTCTTTTAAAATAAATAATGGTAAAAGTGGTACACAAATAAAAGCACATAAGTTAGCATGCATTAGAATCAGATAAAATCAAATACAACAGTTAAACGACCGTGCTAGAACCACGGAACTCGGACTAACACCTTCTTCCGAGTTAACAGAATTCCTTAATCGGATTTCTGGTTCGCAGACTGTAACATAGTCATAATCTTCCTCGGTTGGGGATTCAAATCGGTGACTTGGGACACCATTAATCTCCCAAGTGGCGACTCTGAATAATTAATAACCAAATCCTGTTCCGATTGTCCTCTAATTGGAAAAACTCCTTTACGCTCCTTTGCGGGGGTGTATAGCGAAAAAAGGAGGTGTGACTAGACGTACCAACCTTAACTATATTGATAATATTACTTTTTTCCATTTTTGATGCCCACACTCCCTCATTGATAGGCTATTAGTGAGAGAAAAGTATCTCCATTTCCAGTCATGTGGCGGAGCGACCACTATCAATATACCACCAATTGTTGCTTCCTTTTACCTTACCTGCAAAAATATTCAGGGGTTAGCTTTAGGAACCCATATAAGCTTGGGTCCCTGTCTTTAAGTAAAATAATGAATAACATTTTTCTTAGTCCACCCTAATAGTTTTTCACTTATTAATGAAGAACCAGATTTCATTACTTTACTTTTCGGACTTCTAGCTATGCATATTTATTTGACATATCCATAATTACCACAATGAGTGAAGAAGCAATTGTCAGGAACGTCTACATACTTATTATGAGGATTACATGGAATTTTAGTTTCAATATGTCCTAAACCCCTTTTGTTACTACTATAGTTCTTATGTATCTTAAATATTACTTGGGAAGACCTAGTCCACTTTAAGTTCTTCTAATTCAAACTTAGCCTTATCCAGATTTTCTTCCAGCATCCTAACCTTTTAAGAATCATAGAAGTTTTTAAGTAGCTTAGTTTTGTTCACTCTATCGTTTCTCCTCAATATCAATGGCTAAGTCTTTATTCTTATTGGGGGCACTGAACAATTTATTATTCTCAGTTTCTATGGCAGCATTTTAATCTTCTAACGCAAGAATATATTCCTTGAGATTAACTACAAAGTATTCAAGATTATATCTACTTATCTCCCAATCTTTGTGCTCAAACCTAAATGATGCATAATCGTTCATTAATTGTTCCTTTTTTATCAGAAATCTTTTAGTATGCATCCATCAAGACAACAGACGAGGAAATTAATCTTTTTTTAGAGTAGGTGTAAATTTTATTTTTGATATCTTGAAATATTTCATTAGGTTCTTCTTCCTCATCAGCATTAGAGTCTGAATTTTCCATTAATACCAGAAGATCTTGTTTGCCATCAATGATTGATCTTCATCGTCATCGTCATCATCATCAACGTCATCATCATCATCAGACTCATTAGTTGAAGATGATTGCATAGAAACCGTAACTCCTTTCATAATTTTGTCCATAAACTTATTTGTCATCCTATTTTTGGGAGCCCGGTCTCTTTTCTACTATTTTTTCCAGGATTATTCCTCTTCCGTCCAGCTCCACAGAAGGGGCAGTCTTTAATGAAATGTCCCTTTTTTTCCATACTTGCATCATTTATCAGTGTTTTTTCCTCTACAACCTTAGGTTAGATGAACTATCTTTCTTCAAAAATCCACCTCTTATTATTGCTCGTTGGAAACGTCTGGTAAGCAGTGCCATATCATCTTCTTCAATATCCTTCTTCTAAGTGGTCTTAAAACCTTGTTCATGGCCTTGTGAGGTTCAACAAATTGTCGATCTAGATGATCCTGATTGAGTTTTAACTCATAAGTTTCCAAGTTTCTAATGAGATTATCAAGAGTCGTCATGTTCTAGTTTTCTGCTTCAGCAATTGCATTGACCTTGTACCCATGAAAGGATAATATGCTCAGATTTCTTTCACAATTTTATTAGGAGAAATAACTTCTACAAGAGATATTAGTTTATTTATAATTTATGTGATCCTACTATGCATCTCACGGTGTAGCTTGATGAGGACTTGACTTATAAAGAAGAGACAGTAGCTATTCTAGATCAGTAGGTTTAAAAATTGAGGCCTATAGATATTTCTTCTACGAAAGTACTTTGGGGAGATCAGGCGATGAAAAGGCAACTTGAGAGTTTGAGTCCGGTATGAGGAGTATCTATTTGTATCTCTTTACAAGTTCAAGTACATTTCTATGTTCATTCGAGGATGAACATTTCTTTTATAGGTGGAGAACGTGAAACCCAAACATATCATTTTGAGTTCTAGCTTCTCATTTCAGAATTTGAAACCTTATATAGCATTATTTGATGATTTATTACTTGCGTGGGTGGTCCATCTATTTTCTAGAGAGTTTAAGTGTGATTTCACAAAGAAAACTTGATTTGTGAACTTGAAAATGGTTAGAGTTAACTATATTATTGGTAAACAATATCGGATCAGCATTTTGGCGATTTTGGTAGGTTCATATGATACTTTTGAACTTGTGCACATGTTTAGTTAGGGTCTCCGGTGTCATGAGGCCATTTCGGCACTTGTTGTGAAAAGTTAAAAAATAAAAGTTTTCCGAACTTTGAAACCGTTGAGTTTGGTGCGTGATTCTTGATCTTGCTATCAATTTGGTGTTTCGAGATCATGAGCGAGTTTGTATGTAGTTGGTATACTTGTGTGAATATTTTAATTGGAACCCAAGGGACTCGAATGAGTTTCGAGATGGTTTCTAGCCATTTTTGTACAATTTGCAACAACTAATGTGTTGATGGTGCATTGTGCATCGCGGACATGCAGCTAAGCTCGTGATCGCAAAGGGGAAATTGGGACAATAGTGATTTACACTATGCGAACGTGAGGGAAAGCTACTGAGCACTAGGTCCTGGGGGGAGTTTCCTTCTGCGAAAGCGATAGACTTCATGCGAACACGTAGGCATGGGCTTTCGAGTGGTGGCAGATGGTTATTTATCATGAACGTCACAAGTGGATCGCGAACATGGAGGCTTGAGAGGGGCGATGCCTTCGTGAAGGCAAGGAGGCTTTCACGAACGCAATGTCTAGTTGGCCAAAGTCTTTACGAATGTGGCATGTGCTTCACGAACGCGAAGAGAACCTGATGCCAGGGTATATAAAGGATGAAAATCGGGATTTAGCCACTTTTTTCGAGACCTAGATCACAGATTGAGGAGATTTTTAAAGTGATTCTCACCCTAACTTCTTTGGTTAGTATTTGTTTTACCTAGTATTCATTTATTTTCATAAATACCCATAAATTTATCCCTAAATCTAGTATTTTAAAGAGTAAAATTGGAGTTTTGGAGAAAAATTTATGATGGCTAATTGGTATTTCGGACCTCAATTTGAATCACAATGGACTCGAGAGAGAATGGGGAATCGGGATTTAGGTCTTAGGTTTAGATTTTGATGGTGTGAGCTCGGATTGACTTCTTATTGACTTTTCTAAATATGTTAAAGGTTGAATCTTTTTGATACTAGGGTAATTTCTATAACTTTTTTTGACTGATTTATATATTATTTGACAAGACTCGAGTTGTTTGAAGGCTTGTGCTAAAGGCAAAATTGTAGTGGAGTATTGATTTAGTTTCGGGAAGAGGTAAGTATGGTTGTTAACCTTGATATGACAGAATTATGTGTGATTGGTCTAATTGATATATGTCCCATATGTTGGGACTGCATATATACAAAGTAATAAGTGCATATGCATTACCAAGGGCTAAAAGCATGCAGGGGTGAGTAGTTTATTCAAGTATTTGCTTAATTATTTCATGCTTTTAATTGTTAAATGACTTTACTTATTTCGTGTTTTTACTCCTTAAATATTTTTACTTGATTCATAGTTTTAGTTGCTACACGTTACATGCTTTTACCTGTTATATACCTTTACATGCTACATAAATTTACTTGTTACTTGTCGTATGCCTTTACTAGTTTCATGCGTCGTTCTTCTACATGGTATTGGATTGTGCAACTATTTGATCATTTGCATGTTATTAACCTTGATTTGGATCCTTGTTTGACTAAGATTAGCTCTAAAACGTGGAATTTGCCATTTCTTTTTGTTCATGTCCATCATTTCCTTAGCGAATTATGCTATTTCGTCCTCCTCGATAGTTGATATGAATTTTGCTATATTTGAATGTATTGTTGGATAATTTCGTGTAAATTGATATGTTGGATAGGGATGCGGCCGCAATAACATTATGATAAGGATCAGGTTGATCGCTACATAAATAGTATGGCCATGGGATTGGGTTACCGCTGCAACAATGTTTGTATATGTATTGAATTAGGTTGTGCCGCCATAATGTATGTGTTATGAAATGCTGGTGTTTTTTGTGATATAGCCTTCCCTATGGCTTTTGGTTGTGTTGATTGTGGATATTGCTTCTTCCCTGTTGATTTGAACTGCCAAAAAGGGTTTTGGTTTCTTTATTCAATAAATGTGGTTATCACTTTTGTTATTGGATTCCTTTTACTATTTCATGCCTTTATTCCTATTATTATTACTGTTACCTCTACTACTATTTCTGTTGCTAATTCACTGTACAAGTTTATACTATAGGTGTCTTGTCTTAGTTTCGTCATTATCTTGTTGAGACTATACTCGATACTTACGGAGTAATTGAAATTAGTTGTGCTCATACTATACTTCTGCATTTCTTGTGCATATTCTGTGTCAATCCTAGCAGTATCTAACAAGGAACGAAGCTTGGTGATCAAGGAGACTCGAGATAGTGTTGTTTCCGTCCTCAGACACCGAAATCACCCTAGGTCTTATTATCGCTATTTTCTTGTATCATATAGTAATACATTTCATTTCAGGATTTATATATAGTACTCTTAGTAGCTCATGTACTCCATGACACCAAATCTTGGGAGACTATATGTTCGAAATTTGGGTTTAGACTATTAATATATATATATTTGTGAGTTCTTCTTGTATTCCATATTATTATGTTGATATCTGTTAGTCTAGTTTTCTTATTTATTGTTACGTGTTGGCTTGCCTAGAAATCAATGATAGGCGTCGTCATGATCTTGTTGGTTGGGGTTTTGGGTCGTGACAAAAACTATTCTATGTATGATTTATTTTGGAAAATAAGACTCAACCAAATATATGATTTGTTTTGGAATCAGGCCTCAAATTGAGGTCCAACTCGTCAATTTTTAAAAAAACCTAGGTGCTACCCAAAACATCCAATTTCCCCATGAAAATCTTTGATTTGAAGTTGAAATCATGTTAAAATATGATAAGGAGTGAAGAAAATGAGTTAGAAATCACTTACCAATCATTTTGGAGAAAAATAGTTATTTGGAAAATAGCCTCTTATGTTTTGGGGGTTTTGAAAAGTGTAAAATAATTGAAATTCACGTGTATTTATACCCCTCAGAAGTTCCCTGTGCGGACCACGCAAAAAGGACCGGTGGCCGCACATGCTTTCTGAAGACCTGCGGATCATTGCCTAGTGCGGACCGCACCATAAATGTTTCACGAATTTTTAACAATAAATTAAGCAATTGTAGTAGAAAGATTGAAAGAGAGATTGAGAGAGATTGAGAGTATTGATGAATTGGTGAATAAAAATGAAAGAATGAGGGGGTATTTATAGTTGAGATATGGGAAAAATTATAATTATATAAAGTTTGGGGTTAAATTAAAGTTTGCGGGCCAAATGACTATTTTACAAAGTTCCAAACGGCTACTTTTGAAAAGAGTCCTTACTGATTTTTTTTTAAAAAAATTATTTTAAAAAAAGAGCGTTGGGCCCGCGAGGACCGTCCTAGGCCCGTCTGGCGGTCCCGGGCCTAGCGGTTCTTCACTTCTGAACCGGCCCGTCACGGGCTTATAGGACCGGCAGGCCCGGGACAGCCAGGACCGGCCCACCAGGACCACGGGCCCGGTACGGTCTCGGTTCAGGCCTGGGCCAGTTTCCGCTCTTACAATAGACTGTATAAGGACCTGAACCTGTGGGCAAAACTAACACCGGCGCCATAGTCATAGCTGTCTTGAGATTCTGAAAGCTCGCCTCAAACTCATCCGACCATCTGATCTAGGCACCCTTTTGGGTCAACCTGGTCATCGGGGCTACAATAGATGAAAACCCCTTCAGAAACCGACGGTTGTAGCCTTTCAATCCCAAGAAGCTCCGAATCTCTGTAGTTGATGCTGGTCTAGGCCAGTTCTTGACTACCTCAATCTTCTTTGGGTCCACCTGAATACCCTTTCCTGATACGATATGACCCAAAAGTGTAACTGAACTCATCCAGAACTCACTCTTGGAGAACTTTGCGTATAAATGACTATCCCTTAGAGTCTAAAGAATCACTCTAAGGTGGTGCTTGTGCTCCTCCTGGCTGCGGGAGTATATCAATATATCATCCATGAAAACAATCACAAATGAGTCCAAATAAGGCCTGAACACTCGGTTCATCAGGTCCATGAAAGCTGCTAGGGCATTTGTCAGCCCGAATGACATAACCAAGAACTCATAATGCCTATACCGAGTGCGTAAAGCTGTCCTAGGGACATTGGATGCTCTAATCCTCAACTGATGGTAGCCGGATGGCAAGTCAATCTTGGAAAATACCTTGGCACCCTGAAGCTGGTCGAACAAATCATCAATCCTCGGCAGTGGATACTTATTCTTGATCGTTACCTTGTTCAATTGCCGATGATCAATACACATTCTCATTGTCCCATCATTCTTCTTGACAAATGACACTGGCGCACCCCAAGGTGAGACATTGGGTCTAATGAAATCTTTCTCAAGCAAATCCTGCAACTGTCCCTTTAGCTTCTTCAACTCCGGCGACACCATAAGATATGGCGGGATAGAAATGGGTTGGGTGCCCGCAGCCACATTAATGAAAAAGTCAATATCCCTGTCGGGTGGCATACCCGACAGGTCTGAAGGAGAAATATCGGGGAACTCAAAAACAACGGGCACATAATCAATAAAGGAAACCCCAACAATTGGAATCCCAAACATAGGCTAAATAGGCCATACACCCCTTCTCGACCATGCGTCGAGCCTTCACATACGATATAACACTGCGGGTAGAATGACCATCGTCGAGCCTCGGTCTTGCCCTCTGCCTCTAGTGGGAGCTGTCTGGGGCTTGGACTGCCGATCAGAAGATGAGGAAGCGCGTGTTCTCGCCATCTGCGATACAATAGAGTAGAATTTCAATTATCATTTACAAACCAATCCGCATGACAAGAAAGAAAAGATGTGAGATTTTCTTATCTCTTTAGCATATGGGGATACATACAGACATCTCCGTACGGATCCTTCAGACTCTACTAAGCTTGTCCGTGAGTTGTGAGACCTATGCAACCTAGAGCTTTGATACCAACTTGTCACGACTCGAAATTTCCACCCTCAGCAGTCGTGATGGCGCCTACTTGTAGAAGCTAGGAAAGCCACATTCATAAACTTCTAACACTTTCATTTTAAAATCTTTTTATCAATTATAACAGCACGTATCGAATAATTTGATAGCAACGGAAACATGAAGATAAAGTGGAAGGCTTAAATTAAATAAACTGAACAATAACGCGAAACTTGTCATATATCTCTACCCAAGAACTGGTGTCACGGTATCCACGGACTACTAAGAGTACTAGATACAGCCGTTTGAAAGAAATATAACATTGTTTGTATCGGAATACATGAGATAACAAAATAAAAAACAAGTTAGAGGAGACTCTGGGTCTACGGTTGTCTGTATGGGTACCTTGGTGTCTCAGTGGACTGAAGTCTGGCTCCCGATCTAGTACTGCTACTCACACGCTGCTTCGGTATCTGAACATAAGTGCAGAGTGTAGCATCAGCACAACCGATCTCATGTGCTGGTAAGTGTCTGGCCTAACCCTACCGAGGTAGTGACGAGGCTAGGACAAGACTCCAGAAAAATCTGTACGGATATATAATATATGGAAAAATAATCAACAGGAAATAGCTAAGTAAAACTGGGGAGGGGGAAACATGCTCTGGGGATAGCAAAATAAACCGACTTCTCAAGAAATTATAATGAAATCAACTATTAAGCTACTAACATGAATAAGAATAGATAAAATAACTTTCACTTTCAATGCAAGTCTCGTTGAGGCGTGCAATCTGATTCCATTTCTCAATATCTCGTGGTAGGCGTATCACTGCTCCCATTTCATCATAACTCGTGGTTGGCGTAACACCCGATCCCATTTCAGTATCTTGTGGTAGGCGTACCACCCGCTCCCATTTCAATATCTTGTGGTAGGCGTACCACCCGCTCCCATTTCAATATCTTGTGGTATGCATACCACCCTCTCCCATTTTAATATCTTGTGGTAGGCGTACCAACCGTTCCCATTTCAGTATCTTGTGGTAGGCATACCACCCGCTCCCATTTCAATATCTTATGGTAGGCGTACCATCCGATCCCATTTCATGTTATCACATAATCACGAGAAATCCTGGCAAAGGAATAAAGTAACATAATAACTTCGTGCCAAGGGAACAACAATATAGAAACAATCATCACGGCAAGGGAGAATCAGCTATAACCAACCTTAACTAAGTTTGATTAATGAAGATGCTCAATCATAAATAGGATTACAAGGATAAATAAGTATTTGCTTGATACGGTAGATCATTAGTTAAGGCATACATGATGTCATTTAAGAATACAACAACTTCCAACATAGGACTCACGGTCATGCTTGACACCAACGTATAGATATTTCTCACAATGCCTATATGTCGTACTCAACAAAGAGAAATTAGCACATAAGACTCAATTCCCAGTCCCTCAAGTTAAGGTTAGACCGAACACTTACCACAATGCCTTGAATTCAACTCAAGCCTCAATTATAGCTTTACCGTTCGGTTCCACCACCAATCCGCTCGAATATAGTCATAAGTTACTTAATCACATTAATAAATACTAAATGAATCAACTCTAATGCATGACAATAAGTTTTACAAGGTTTTACCCCAAAAGGTCAAAAATGGTCCAAGGCCTATGTGGTTGAAACTCGAGGTTTGGACCAAAAACCGGTTACTCATTCCCCCACGAATCTAAATATATGATTTATTTTGGAATAGGACCTCAAATTGAGGTCCAACTCCCCAATTTTAAAAAACCTAGGTTTTATCCAAAACACCCAATTTTCTCATGAAAATATTTGATTTGAAGTTAAAATCATGTTAAAAGATGATAAAGAGTGAAGACAATGAGTTAGAAATAACTTACCAATCGTTTTGGAGAAGAAGAGTTGCTTAGAAAATCGCCTCTTATGTTTTGGGGTTTTGAAAAGTGTAAAATAACTGAAATTCACATGTATTTATACCCCTCTGAAGTTCCCTGTGCGGACCGCACAAAAAGGACTGCGGCCGCACAGGCTTTCTGAAGACCTGTGGATCGTTGCCCAGTGCGGACCGCACCAAGCCGATCGCGGCCGCACAGCATCCATCGCGACCGCACGCGATTTCTCGCATGTCGCTCAAGAGGGTTCAGAGACCTATCAAATTCCTGAACCTGCAACATCTGATCTTTTTAAGCCTAAGGCATCCCGGAACCTACTCGAAACTCACCCGAGCCCTCAAAGCTCTAATCCTAATATATACACAACCTCAAGACGTCCTACAAACATTCGTGTGATCAAATCACCAATATAACATCATGAACATCGAATTAAACCTTGAGATCAATGAAATTTCTCAAAACTCCTTTTAAGCATAAATTTCCCAATTAGGGTACGGATCGTGTCAAACGACGCATTTTTAACCAAACTTCACAGGAGTGATACAAAACATATATGAGATTTGTACTGGGCGCCGGAACCAAGATACGGGCCCAATACCATTACTTTCAAATTAGATTTCACTTCAATTCTCTTTAAACATTTTCAGAAATAATTTCACTTAAAAAAATCATATCTCAGACTTGAGATCTCAGAATTCGATTCTAGGCATACCGCCAAGTCCCATATTTTCCTGCGGACCCTCCAGAAAGAGTCAAATTCATTCATTTTAATACCAAATTTAGTATTTTTATAAAATTTCACATTTAAGATTTCTGGCTACGCGCCCGAACTGCGTACACACATCGAGGTAATCCTAAATGAGGTTTTCTAGGCCTCGGAAATATATATTTTTATAGAAATAGGTGATCATCCCTTTGAGTCATTACACTTGTCTTTGCCTTAGATATGAACAAATTAATTGAGGTGTGCATAAATTATGCGTGCACGCGGATTTCCCCTACCTCGAAGGCTGAAACTGTTTCCTCGTCTTTGACCTTGGTCTATTATCAACCTTTGACTCTATGTTCTCGTACGAGCTAGTGCCCATGCACTTCCACGTTGTCAGCTTTTAATTGGTTTTGATTATCATCCTTGGAAGTTAGTATGGTAACTAAGAGGATGCTTGATGCAAATATCTTATTTTTCATCCGTAACCGAGCAGCTCAATTTTAGGATAACGGGAGAATATGAATAGAATTTGTCTTGATGTAGAAAATGGCGAGCTTTCAGGACCTGAGAACGGCTAGCTTGTCACTATCTACATATATACTTACGTTTGCCTACCAGATCTTAAGCCCCAATTTCTGCTTCCAGTTTACTATATAAATAAATAGCGCCTCCATACCCCTTCAACTGGTATTATTAAGTCACTTCTCTCTCACCCTATCTTACTCCTTAATTGACTTACCGACTTCTTCATCAATGACTGTTCCTGCTGTTAGGGATATAGTAGATATGCTCTATATTTAATATCATATTTGATAATTTGAACATATTTTGTGAATATTATTTGACATAAAATATATGGCATTTGATATTCTTTTATCATTAGTATCAATTTTTTGATTATTTTGATAAGGTCCTTGATTAAATTCTGAGATTTATCATCGTGATAGAGATCATGATAATGAGAGCAAAGTCTTTTACAATTTAATCTAAATTTGTTCTTGATCGTAGGATTATTAATTTGGACATTAGTAATCCGGTTAGATCAATATTTATGTGATCGTCTTTATCGGATAAAGATTAGTTGATCTTATTAACTAAATCACATAGATAGATGATGCATATAGAGATATGATCATTGAACCGACTCATTGGATAATTCCTAATGGTTAGAATTATCATAAACTGTCAATAGGATATTTTCTTGAAGAATGTGATGTAACCGTTTCCTTTGACTTGAGATCGTCATAGTAATTGACAAGTTATTTATTGTGCTTTGATACTAGACACCTATGGCCCTAGGGCGATAGTTGAAAGGATATTGGGTACGATTAAATACCTTTAGAATTAGTGATTGATCAAGACGGAATCTGTCAACTCTTGGTAATGAGTTTAAGCTCCATGTTGTCATGAATTATAAACGACCAAACTAAGACCTTGGCCAGGGCAATTGAATGAAAGAAGAAATGAGTTTCTTAGGTCATTCAATGGTCGATTATATTTGACGTGAACATATAGTTGATCGCCTATTAGGATTTGACAGTTGAACCATATCCTAGGGTGATCCAGAGCTATAAGGACAGAAGGAATTACTACATTATTCTTTTACTGGTTCTTGAGAGTAAATTGTATACTTCATGCTATCTGGTCGTTAAGGAGTGTTGCTAGACGCCACCTTTGATTAGTATATTGATATGATCAATTTACTACCGGTTTAGTATTGAACCTATGGGGTCGTACACTAACGAGTGTTCTGATCTTTGCTAAAGGATTAATTAATTGAATACTTGATAATTAAATTAAAGAATTTAGAAATTAAATAATATCTCTGGGTTGAAATATATGTGATATATATAATTAATATTATTTTATATAATAGGTGTATATAAAATATAATATTAATAAAAGACTTGTTAATAAATCCAATTTTGAATTGGATTATTAATGTGTAATTGAAGTTTTATTCCATTTGGAATGGGATTAATATTTCAATAGGAAAAATTATATTAACATAAAAAGTTTAAAAATTATAATCCAATTTAGAATTGGATATATAAAGCATATAAGTTTTATTTTGGAAGTTCTCGCGTTAAATTCAAAGAAAGAAAATTGTTGGATTTTCTCACGTTAAAACAAAGAAGGAAAATTTGGAATTTTCATACAAAATTTTTCCATAAGTTTATTTTTGGAATAAACTTTTACCTTAGGAAAATTATTACCTCAACCAAATAGGAAAAGGGTTTGTAGGTGATGCTATATAAAGCGTGATGGAGAAAATTTGCAAAGTTCTTTTTTTTCGATTTTAATCTTTTTCTTGAGAAGAAAACTCTACTTTGTGAAAGTGAGAGAAAAATACAATTGCAAGAAAAGTGTTTCTTGTTCTTGTAATTTGAGTTGAGATTTTTGAGAAAAATTTCAACACAATATTCTTCGTTCAATTTGTTCGCGGGTTTCATTGATCAAAGAGTTGATAGCAAGGATCGGTCTCGGTGTGGATACGCATAGAGTCTTCGCACTATCGAAGAAATTCTGAAAAAGAAACTCTCTTTACCAGGTACGTCTTAGATCCGATCTTTGACACGTAAATAAATTTTAAACATGAAAAAATCTACCTAGGATTGTTATTGTCTTCCGCTGCGTGTTATGAACACCTATACGCAATCTCACAATGGTATCAGAGCCGTGGTTTATTGTGTCTAAAATTTATTTACAAAATATTTTAATATTATATTTGAAGAGTTCAAACCATAGATGTACTTTGTGCAATAGTTAAATCGTTTGAATGTTGATATTATTTTATTGAGGATAAAATATGCATTCATATAACTATTGAGATAGTTCATAACTTGAATTTGAAATTTTGTATCAGATACAATGGGAATCTATAATAGGTTATATGATTCTATTGTTATTTTTAATTGTTATTAGTTCATGAGATGTTAATTAATAATAATATTCTAGCATGAATTCTTTTTATGTGATATATAAGATAAATATGTTAGAGGATGTTAAATTTTGTCTTATGCCATGTGCTTGTTCATTACATAATTTTGAATTATTTATTACATATGATGTAAATTAATTTAGAACTAAGCATGTAGACAACTTGAACTACATTCACATGCTATAGAAAATTCGATCTTCGTGTTATTAAAAATTATTTTTGCAACAATTCCCTCTTACTAAAATTTGAGTTCTTAAATAATAAAGTATAAGATATTTTATTATATAGCTATCCATCAAGGTAATTAATTTTACTTATTTCTTGTTTATAAAGAGCGGCCTGACTACCAGGAGACTTATAGTTCGAGAATATGTCAATTATTTATTGCATTAGATGTATGGATTGAAAGAATTATTCAATTTTACACTAGACGCCTGGACTACCGGGGGAGTATAAAATTTAATAAGTTCTTTGCTATCATGATGGTTGAACTCAACTATGCCAATAGGATCGACCTGACTACCAGGGGACTATTTGACATAGAGCTATTTAAGGAAATTGTATGGGGATACAATTGGTAAGGTACCTACCTTTAAAATATATGTGAGAAACGACTTGATTTCCAAGGGGCTCATACATATTGTTAAAGGATTCTTTTACTCCACTAAAAGAAATAAACATTTCGTTAACTATAATGAGGGTAAATAGTTTAAAATAATTAATGAAAATATCATTTAGATAAAAGTTCATGTCTTTATGATATATGCAAATATGCTCTTATATTACTGCTTTTTTCTTTTCTATATTTTAGATTTCTCACTATGTCTATTATATCACTGTGTGAAATACTTGAGACCAACAAATTGGTAGGACCAAACTTTGATGACCGGTATAGAAATTTGAGAATTGTTCTCATGCATGAAAAGCTTATGGATGTGATCGATAAGCCTGCAAAGATAATCCCTCCAGAGAATGATGTTCAAGGCAACAAGGTTTATCATAAATAATTGAAAGAAAAACTGCAAGGAGTATCTTGCAACTCTAAAGGACAAGAAACAAGGTGAGACATTAATGAAAAATATTTTCAAGGTTTCTTTAGCTACCACTAATTCTTCACTGTGGGTATTAGATACTGGCAGTGGTTATAACATCTGTAATATGTTGCAAGGGTTCAAGATAAGTAGGAGGCTAAAGAAAGGAGAAATTAGTCTACAAGTTGGAAATGGTGCAAAAGTTGCGGCCGTAGCTGTAGGATCATTTCTTTAATAATGCCTATGGGCAAAGTACTTATGTTGGATGATTGTTATTACATTCCTAAATTTGTTTCGAACACAATTTCAGCTTCTATATTAGACAAACGTGATTTTCGCATTAATATAGGCAATGATATTTGTTCAATTTATTATAGTAATAACTTATATGCGAATGGCAATCTCCAACATGATGTTTATGTCTTACCTAGTGTGAATGCTAATTCGACTATGCATGTTTCAAGTCTTAAGAGGAAAAGAGATGATCATGTAAATCAAACATACCTTTGGCATTGTAGGCTTGGTCATATTGGAGAGAAAAAAATTAACAAGTTGTACAAGGAAGGGTACCTTAACAAGTATGATTTTGAATCATATCCAACTTGTAAATCTTGTCTCAAAGGAAAAATGACCAAATCTCCATTTACTGGAAGTGGAAAAAGAGCTTCTGAATTATTGGGACTAATTCATGCAGATGTTTGTGGGCCCATGAAAATTCAAGCTAGAGGTGGATATTCTTACTTCATCACCTTCACTGATGATATGTCAAGATATGGATTTGTGTATCTTATGAAACATAAGTTTGAATCTTTTGAAATGTTCAAAAGGTTCCGTAGTGAAGTTGAAAAGCAGACTGGTAAAAGTATCAAAGTACTAAGGTCTGATAGAGGTGGAGAATATCTTAGTGAAGATTTTACAAGATATCTCAAAGAGAATGAGATTCTCTCACAGTGGACACCTCCAGGAATACCACAACACAATGGTGTGTCCGAAAGGAGAAATAGAACCTTATAGATATGTTGAGATCTATGATGGGGTTCACTGATCTTCCAATAAATTTATGGGGATATGCTTTGGAAGAAGCAACATACTTACTTAATAAAGTTCCCACTAAGTCAGTCTCTACAACACCATATGAGATATGGAAAGGATGTAAGCCTAACCTTAAACATATTAAAGTTTGGGGTTGTCCAGCTTATGTTAAGAGACTACAGTCTGATAAACTTGACCCAAGATCTGATAAGTGTAGGTTCATTGGGTATCCCAAGGAAACAAGGGGATATTATTTCTATCACCCTTCTGACCATAAAGTGTTTATGGCCAGAGGAGCAACCCTTTTGGAAAGGGAATTTCTTTTTGAAGGAAATTATAATGGAGAGATAGAACTTGATGAAGATCAAGAAACTAATGAATCAACACAATATAAAGATCATGAGACCCAAGTTGAAGAACCTTTATTGGATGTTTTGAAGTTGCCAAGGAAATTGCCATATTCAACGGTTGAAGTTCAAGAACTAAATGAAGTTCAAGAAAAGGTTAATGAACCAGTCCCAAACCAAATTGAGCAACAATGAAATCTAATACAAGGTGAACAGGTTGTACAAGTACCTCTTTGAAGGTCTACACGAGAACGTCATGTACTAACTAGATTAAATTTATTGGTACAAGATGATTTATCAAATGAGGTTGATCATAATGATGATGACCCTAAGACATATGAAGAGGCTATGCAAAGTTCTGATTATGAGAAGTGGCAAAACGCCATTGAATCCGAAATGAAATCCATGAAGGAAAATAAAGTATGGACTTTAGTTGAACCTTCAAAGGATAAAAAACCTATAGGTTGTAAATGGGGTTTTAAGAAAAAGATTGGAGCAGACAGAAAGGTGGAGACCTACAAAGCACGTCTTGTTGCCAAGGGATATCGTCAGAAAGAAGGAGTCGACTATGACGAGACTTTCTCTCCCGTGGCAATGCTCAAATCTATTCGGATTTTACTTGCTATAGCAGCACACTATGATTATGAAATATGGCAAATGGATGTGAAAACAGCTTTCCTTAATGGTGAGCTAGAAAAGGATGTGTACATGACACAGCCTGAAGGTTTCGCATCTTCGTCTGATCATAATAAAATTTGTAAGCTACAAAGATCTATTTATGGATTAAAGCAAGCTTCTCGAAGTTGGAATATTCGATTTAACAAAACAATTGAAAAGTTCAATTTTGTTAAATGCGAAAAAGAACCTTATGTGTACAAAAAGGTTAGTGGGAGCACAATTATACTTTTAGTGTTGTATGTTGATGATATATTGCTCATAGGGAATGACGTACCGGCATTGCAAGATACCAAGATTTGGCTATCTAAACAATTTTCCATGAAAGACTTGGGAGAAGCAGCTTATATATTAGGAATAAAGATCTATAGAGATAGATCTAGGAAGCTGCTTGGACTTTTCCAGTCTTTGTACATTGATACTATCTTAAAGAGGTATAACATGGATAATTCCAAAAGAGGCTATCTACTGATAGGCACTGGAATTTCTCTCAGTAGGGAGGATTGTCCTAAAACACCTGAAGAGAGAGAACGCATGAGTAGGATCCCATACGCTAGTGCAGTGGGAGCTATCATGTATACCATGACATGTACACGTCCTGATGTAGCTTATGCACTTGGAGTGACTAGCCGATATCAGGCAAATCCTGGTGAGGAACATTGGAAGGTGGTGAAGACCATTCTTAAGTACTTAAGAAGGACTAAAGACCAATTCCTCATCTATGGGGATTCTGAGTTAAAACTTGAAGGTTATACTGATGTAAGTTTCTCTTTAGATAGGGATGATAGCAAATCTATTTCTGGTTATGTATTCATCTTAAATGGTGGTGTAGTGAATTGGAAAACTTCCAAACAAGCTACAGTAGCTGATTCAGTGACTGAAGCAGAATATATCGCAGCTAGTGAAGCTACTAAGGAAGCTGTATGGATGGAAAAGTTCTTAACGGAACTTGGTGTGGTTCCTTCAATGGAAGGTGCGGTTCCATTTTTGTGTGACAATACTGGAGCCATTGCTCAAGCAAAAGAACAAAGATCACACCAAAAGTCCAAACATGTTCTGTGAAGGTATCACTTGATAAGAGAGATCATTGAACGTGGAGACATCGAGATTCAAAAGGTTGATGGAAAGGAAAATGCTGCAGACCCATTCACTAAAGCGCTTGGCACAAAGGAGTTTGACAAGCACAAGTGGAAATTGGGGATGAAGTACAAGAGCGATTGGCTCTGGTGCAAGTGGGAGATTGTTAGGGATATAGTAGATATGCCCTAGATCCAATATCATATTTGATAACTTGAACATATTTTGTGAATATCATTTGATATAAAATATATGGCATTTGATATTCTTTTATCATTATTATCAATTTTTTAATTATTTTGATAAGGTCCTTGATTAAATTCTGAGATTTATCATCGTGATAGAGATCATGATAATGAGAGCAAAGTCTTTTACAATTTAATCTAAATTTGTTCTTGATCGTAGGATTATTAATTTGGACATTAGTAATCCGGTTAGATCAATATTTATGTGCTCGTCTTTATCGGATAAAGATTAGTTGATCTCATTAACTAAATCACATACATAGATGATGCATATAGAGATATGATCATTGAACCGACTCATTGGATAATTCCTAATAGTTAGAATTACCATAAACTGTCAATAGGATATTTTCTTGAAGAATGTGATGTAACCGTTTCCTTTGACTTGAGATCGTCATAGTAATTGACAAGTTATTTATTGTGCTTTGATACTAGACACCTATGGCCCTAGGGCGATAGTTGAAAGGATATTGGGTACGATTAAATACCTGTAGAATTAGTGATTGATCAAGACGGAATCTGTCAACTCTTGGTAATAAGTTTAAGCTCCATGTTGTCATGAATTATAAACGACTAAACTAAGACCTTGGCCAGGGCAATTGAATAAAAGAAGAAATGAGTTTCTTAGGTCATTCAATGGTCGATTATATTTGACGTGAACACATAGTTGATTGCCTATTAGGATTTGACAGTTGAACCATATCCTAGGGTGATCCAGAGCTATAAGAACAGAAGGAATTACTACATTATTCTTCTACTGGTTCTTGAGAGTAAATTGTATACTTCATGCTATCCGGTCGTTAAGGAGTGTTGCTAGACGCCATCCTTGATTAGTATATTGATATGATCAATTTACTACCGGTTTAATATTTAACTATGGAGTCGTACACAAACGAGTGTTCTAATCTTTGCTAAAGGATTAATTAATTTATTATTTGATATTTAAATTAAATAATTTAATTAGTCAAATAAATTTAGTTATTAGTCCAAATAAAATATTATTATATTCTTTGCTAAAAGATTATAATTAATATTGAATAAATTGAAGATTCTATTTGTAATAGAAATTAAATAATATCTCTTGGTTGAAATATATGTGATATATATAATTAATATTATTTTATAAAATAGGTGTATATAAAATATAATATTAATAAAAGACTTGTTAATAAATCCAATTTTGAATTGGATTATTAATGTGTAATTGAAGTTTTATCCCATTTGGAATGGGATTAATATTTTCAATAGGAAAAATTATATTAACATAAAAAGTTTAAAAATTATAATCCAACTTAGAATTGGATATATAAAGCATATAAGTTTTATTTTGGAAGTTCTCACGTTAAATTCAAAGAAGAAAAATTGTTGGATTTTCTCACGTTAAAACAAAGAAGGAAAATTTGGAATTTTCATACAAAATTTTTCCATAAGTTTATTTTTGGAATAAATTTTTACCCTAGGAAAATTATTACCTCAACCAAATAGGAAAAGGGTTTGTAGGTGATGCTATATAAAGCGTGATGGAGAAAATTTACAAAGTTCTTTTTTTTTCGATTTTAATCTTTTTCTTGAGAAGAAAACTCTACTTTGTGAAAGTGAGAGAAAAATACAATTGCAAGAAAAGTGTTTCTTGTTCTTGTAATTTGAGTTGAGATTTTTGAGAAAAATTTCAACACAATATTCTTCGTTCAATTTGTTCGCGGGTTTAATTGATCAAAGAGTTGATAGCAAGGATCGGTCTCGGTGTGGATACGCATAGAGTCTTCGCACTATCGAAGAAATTCTGAAAAAGAAACTCTCTTTACCAAGTACGTCTTAGATCCGATCTTTGACACGTAAATAAATTTTAAACATGAAAAAATCTACCTAGGATTGTTATTGTCTTCCGCTGCATGTTACGAACACCTATATGCAATCCTTCACCTGCAACATTCTCCATACACTTTTCTCTCTTTTTCTTTTGTTTAAGCTTTTGCTTCCATGGAACTTTGGCTGATTATGGAGGCTGGAAAAATGCTCATGCCACCTTCTATGGAGGCGGTGATGCATCAAGCACAATGGATACATACGTTTAGAGGCGGATTCAAAATTTAATGAGTTCGAAACAATGCAGTGTCAGTATATATCAACATATTATAGCAAGTAATTTGTCATATTTTTAAGCGCTTTTTGTGGCAGGTTATGCGTACATATTTTTTAAGTAACTTGATAATATAAAATTTTTTATACTGTTAGTGCATAAAAGTTAATATGGTTTCCGCTGACGATAGTGATGAATTGTTTCTTCTTGTCTTATTTCCGTCTTCCTAACTTGAGGGTCTATCGGAAATAACCTCTCTATTTCATTCGGATAGGGGTAAGGTCTGTGTAAACACTACCTTCCGCAGACCCGACTTTGTAGGATTTTCGTTATTGTTGTTACTGTATAGAAGGTACAGAAACCTACCGCATTTGGAACATGCAGGTGGTGCTTGTGGATATGGGAATTTGTACAGTCAAGGATATGGAACCAACACTGCAGCACTGAGCACAGCACTATTCAACAACGGATTGAGCTGTGGGGCTTGCTACGAGCTCACTTGCAGCAATGACGCTCAATGGTGACTATTACTGTCACTGCCACAAATTTCTGTCCTCCAAATCCATCTCTACCTAATGACAATGGCGGCTGGTGCAATCCTCCTCTCCAGCACTTCGATTTGGCTGAACCTGCCTTCTTAAAATTAGCTCAATACAGAGCAGGAATTGTCCCTGTATCTTTCCGAAGGTTAAGTTTGACCTTTAAAGTCATATACACTCGAGTTGACCGTATAACAATTTTTTTACAAAATTAGTGTAGTAACATGTGATACTTACTCCCTCCAATTCACTTTTATTTACTTGTTTATTATATTAAAAATATATTTTCATTTTTTTAATTGTCTATTTTAAAAAATCAAGAGAAAGACAAATATTTTTTCCTGTGTTAGTCTTACCATTCACACCTTATTCCCCAAATTATTTTCTAAGACTTCTTAAAATCATTGTTAGGAATATTATGGTAAAATATATACTTCATTTATTATTTCTTAAAAGGAATGTAAAGTTTATTAATATGGACAGTGAAAATGAACGAAGGAAGTACCATTTTTATCATGTTACTAAATACTAATATTTATTAAGGGGATTTAGTTTTAATTACACATATCTTTTAATTAACCTAGTTATGTAGTGCACATAACTTAAATTCCATTGATTTTCTTGAAAACTTAAGTTTAATTTTTTTCAACACGGATTAGTGCACGTTTGTTAACACTAAGGTAAACTACCCATAATAAGAGGAATATACTAAAAAAGCAAGACTTTTTTTGTAAGATAAATTGCATTGACAATGTAATATTTGCATTGTGTTGTCTGAATATAGTTAAATCTGAATAAATTTTGTTTAGGCAGGAATTTAATCTCTTAGGTAGTATAGTCAACAACATCCCTATATAACAATATTTTACTCTAAACGTTAAGTTTTTTGGAACCAATTTTTATGTTATGTTAGAATATATATTCTTATAATAGCATTTTGCTATAATATTCAAAAATATTTGAAACAAATGAGATTGTTATAGAAATATTTTACTATAGTTAAATTATGTCGCCGGCTGACATGGAGTTTGCACTGGTCAATGACAGGGTGCCATGCAACAAGAAAGGAGGAATAACGTTGCACCACATAACTAGCAATTTGGACAAACTTTTGAAGGGGTTCAATTTTAAGGCTAGCAACAAACTTAGTAGGTAAAGAAAATAAACAAAGGGGCTTTCAACAGTCAAATTCCAATTTCTGTATGGCTTTATTTGTTGCTGTGGTGTGCCTGGTGGTTGGTTAGCAGCCGCTTAGGTTTAAAGTAGACATTTAGTAAACTAATTAATACTGCATTTTAATTTGAGTCTTTCCCAGTATATTTATATATATCCTTTCCAATCGTATACAATTTATCAGATTTATCATATCGATTTATCTATTTATCAAACACTAATTCTCACAAAAACTGAGTTGGGGCAACTTATTGTCACGTACATTATTATTCTTATCTGTATTCATTCTCTACGTTGATGCCTGGAGTATTTTTATTCTATAGGAACTTATAAAAAAAAAAACAGGAATACACATAAATTTGGTTAATCAAAAGAATGGTAATATTAGAAAAGGTAGATAGCTTAGATTGTTGTAATTATTTTACATTAATAATAAAAATGTATACGGTTAAAACCGGCCTACCCAATTTCACTAATTGACAGGGACCAGGGAATGGATCGAGGATCGGCCCCATAATATATCAGACCGAGGTATGAGGATAAGACTATGAGTCCAGGATTCGAAGTAACTGTCGAGGTCGAGACCAGTGATGATCGAGGCCCAACAAGACATGCATCGAGCGAGATCGAAGATAGCATAATAACGGAAAAGCAAGATAGTCGTGATTGGCCGGGGATCATGGCGAAAATTTCGAAACGGATCAAATCAATTAGCCTATCTTGGAATTTACTTCTATAAGGAACTGACATTTATGCATATCAAAGCTATACAATAATCTTTTCTCTCATAGTCTTTTGCTCATCAGTTGGTTTCATAACTCTACTCTCACTCACTCAGTTCGAGGACGACCTAACTCGATGACTGAATTGCATCTCAATACTGATTTTCTTTACTTGTTGTTTATTTCTACTATTCATCATCATACTTGTCAATTGGTACTTGGAGAAATACATATCCTTAAAATCACTTATAAGTTTAATTGTTATCCGATTTTAAGATTAAACCAAAAAATAGTATCAAACAATTGTTACAATAAAATTAATACAAGTGTAACACTGCAAATAATAAAAAATGTTAATATTACGAACTCAAATCGAGAGGGAGTAATCGAAAGATCATCCCCAAAATATGTAGTGGATCACATTTCAATTGATACATATGGAAAATCTAACACTTCCTAGCATCAAACTATTGCGTCAATACTGACCTGGATTTGATCCAAAAGTTTATTAACCAGGAGGGACATATCTTGATCTTGATCGATTTAACGACTACAAGAAACTATTTGTATAATTTTTTATGATCCGATCAACGAGAATCCGATAACCTTTCTCAGTAAGATGATAACTATCCCAAAACAAGTATTTTGTGTCATCTTCACATGTTTCACTGAATTTATTGCATAGTATGGCCACCTCTATATTTCCTGAGCCACAACACCCTTTCTGTACTTCTTCAAATCCTATAATAAACCAAATTTAACTAAATCGATCAAAGTATAAAAAATATATATATAAAAAAGCTCTAGCTAGCTGTCTAGAAATATGAATTTAGATGAGGTTAATGTTAACTGTACCATATTTTTGAGGGTTGACTATGCAATCAAGTAGAGAATTATAGGCATCGATGAAAACAAGTTTGTACTGAGGAAACTTTTTGTGTAACGAATCAATGGCAACTGAGAATTTGGAGTTGGCTAATTCGGACGCTTGATTGTATTCCTCAGCACACATTCTAGTTGGACCTCCAGCTAATGTTCTCTGCGCTGGCACACATCCTAATGGTGGAACTCCCAAGAATGCAATATTTCTTGCACCCAACTCGTATAATTCCTTGCCAAAAAAGTAAAAATGAAATAAAATTTTGAATCAAATATATATATATATATAGATAAAAGAGAACAACATATACGTCTTTATATCGTTCTTTTTAAAGTTTTCCATTACATAGGGAGAGTTGAGAAGGGAACGGAGAAGTGCGAATCAAACTCACACCTATTGCATTGATGACTTCTTTAGTTTGATGTTAGTGTAACCGTATATGAGCATAATTGATGGGGAAAGTGAAAATAGACAATTTTTTATAACCCCTAGCTATTTAAAGTAGCAAATATTTACAAAGTATTTAAAGTTTAGCCACCTCAAAATCAAAATTCAGACGTTGAGTATCTTTTAGATTGTTTGAATTGCCAAAGCCAAACATCCAAAGTTTAATTTTAGGCGCATTTCAAACTTCAGACCTACAAATATGAAATTAGGTTTTGCAAATTCAAAACTTCAAAAATGAAGAAGAAACACTAGAAGAAGATGATGATTTCAATGGTGGTAGAATTGGGGTTGGGCTATAATAAGTGGGGAAGCTTTGAACACCCTTTGATAGTAAGATATACAAAGGGTGTTCAACGTCTATTTTTAATAAATAACAAGATACTTTTTAACGAAGGTGATCAACTAATCACCCTTGGGCCAACATAGCCTCACCTTTGATTATAATTCATTATTTAACTCATCTTCATCGATTCATCTCAATTCAAGTAATTTTGGCAGGAATTAATGATAGACCAATTTACTGGTTCAACCCATTTTGATCCAAATTTAGCCCAACTCAACTATTTAACACCTAATATTCTCAAATTAAAAATTGAAAAATAATATAATGAAAATAGGCACAAATTAAAGTTATACGCACTTGGACAAAGTCGAAAGCATAGGCTGCTAGAAGATTGGTATAAGAGTCGATATCGTACAGCTTTTGGCGAATTACGTCGTTGTAGTAGCTACCAGTAAGGCCAGCAATGTCAACAGAACCAGCAACCAGTATGAATAAGCTATTGTTTAAAATGTAATTGCCTTCTTCTTCCCCAACCAATTCCTTCAGCCTCTCAATGTATTCTAGGAAATGATTTAATTGTGCTGATAGCGGCATAGCTGACTGGTAAACATAAATCAGGATTTTATATTACTGATTTCACTAACAACTTAAATATTGATAACGTCACTTACATTGATTGTAGATGTTCGAGGGTCATATCCACTGCCTCCTGATGCAAAGCTTACTCCAGTTTTTAGATCTTCGTCTTTTAGATTTGGATCTAGATAAGCTGGTATCAGCTCTTTAAGACCTAGTTCTTTCGCTGAAACAGACAACATGGAGGTAGTCAATTTTCCTCATATACTATATAATATCACATCTTTTTTTTAATTATCACTTTTTGGATTGAAATTTCGAAATACTCTATGTAGACATCAAAATTTTAACAGATTAAAATAAATTTTAAATTCAAGATAACTTTTTAAATATTAGGAGTCTATTGGCTACTCAATCCAAATAATAACTCATACCTATAAATAATGCGACATATGTGACGATCTCATTAATTCCATGAAACTCTTGGAATATTCAATATTCATTAAGAGATCAAAGACATGTCAAATATATTTTGCTAAAAGTCTTACGTTAGAGAAATTAACAGTTAAGACGCTCGAATCACGTAGAATAAATCGAAGGAAAGAATTAAAGGATAAATAGAGTTGTAACCTGCAATGTTTATCAATAAAATCCATTTTCCTTTACGGTAGTTATATGTAATTACAGTTTTATTTTCTATCAATAAATTTGATGCAAACACTCCGTACGTATAACAAAATTACCAACTGCATGGGTATAGATATTACCTATCATATCCGGTGGAGAGTTGGCATTAGTGAACCGTCCGGTTGGCATACCGCCCATGAAGTCCTTTCCATAAGGCGGAAAATTACACTTGACTGGCGTCGTCGCAATATTGTTATTATTTCCCTGATCCACAATTGAATCTCCGAATGCATAAACTGCCTTTACTACTACGTTCGACGGTAGCTTCACCTTCGCTTCACAGCTACTACTACTTATTAACAATACAAAAACGATATACAAAGAAAACAACATCCCATTCACTAAACGAGAATACACCATTGTAATGAATAGAAGTTCAGATATGACTTCCTCAATGAAAATAAGTAGAATCTCTCCGTTGTTTACAGAGAGAGGGTAGAAGAATATACTATAGATAGTTAGGCATGGCTGAATTAATTATTGTTAGACGCGGCGCAATAATATATGTACTTGCCTAAGTGCTCTCTAAAGGTCGAGAGCAACTTTACGGAGAATAAGGTATTAAAAAAAGTTCACACTCTGGCTAAAGGCTAGTTAGAATATAGCAATAATAAGAGTGTTAGGTACTTTACGGACAATAGGGTAATAAAGGGAAGCTCAAATAGTGCTTTTGAGAGTTCTTTTTACCCTAATATAATTTAAATCCAAACCCCCCCCCCCCCCCCCCCCCCCCCCCCAAAAAAAAGATATCCCCCAAAATAACGGATGCAAGGGGTGTTTAAAAAGAGCTATAAAACTGAAAGAATTAAAAGCCAAATTTGACAATCTAAGGACTATATTGTCTTTTTTTCTCAATTTTTTTCAGAAACTGAAATTTTACCACTTATCAGATAAAAAGTTTGTTACGTTATCAAATTACACCACCTTCTGTACTACTCAGACAGTCCCCACTCCCTCCCAAAGATAATAGATACATTAAGCAAAAAATTTTACTATGTATTAGTTGTGTGACGATTCTATTTTGTCTCACAACAAAATGGACCATATTCTTATACATTTTGGGTCCACAAAATCTTGGGTCCATTTTGTTGTGAGGCGAAATAAAGCCTCACACAACTAGTATTCGTATTAGGCGGTTATACAGTTATCCCAATGAGATTTTCTACTGTAAATAGAACTGTACTTTATTTAAGGTTCTCCTATTATATTACGGAGATCCCAATCATTTGTAACTATCATTAATCATTGGCAAAAGTATATACTCTCTTACTTTCTTGCTCATTATTCATCAAAATTGTCCTTTAACTTTATTGTTCTTGACCTACCTCGAAGCCACCTTAGCTTGAGGTCGAGATCAGCTTTCACACTGGTTTGATTTCACTTGCTTCTTTCATTTATACGTTAGATTTTTTGGTTATTAGTATTGAACCAAATCACATATCTTTAAAATCATAGTCAAATTTAATTGTTATTCGTATTTTCAAGGTAAACAGTTTGGCGCCCACTGTGTGGCTAAAGATAATAGTAGTTTTTTCAGTTTTGATTCTGATAACACACGATATTTTCACACTTGTTCTTGTTAAGAATTTTTTTTCTCGGGTTAAAACATGTCAAAGTCACAAAACACATCCATACACGGCGACGATGATCTTGGGTTTCATGGGGAAAATAACAATGTAGGGGTCCATGTACCACTGATTAGTCCTGGGCAAGTTTCAAATGTGGAACCAATTAGTTCACACATTTCTTTGAATACGGATTTAGGCGCATAGCCCGGTGGAAGCATACGCAGGGAAGCCTGATCTGGAGGTCAAGGAACACAGGGTATAAGAGATGGGGGAGTCAGCCTCCAAGTAATATTTGAGATGCTACAAGTTTAACAGGTTGTTATCACTCGGCTTCAAAGTCAGCACAAAACTCCAAGTATAGTCAAACCAGAAAACACTCAACGTATTGAGATGGTGCCAGAAAGATCAAATGACAATGGCTTGGGGACTGATCCAATAATTAAGAGGATGTTCGAGGAACTCACCAAGAGAATCGCGTCCCATGATACAAAGATTATGGATAATGGCAACAAAGTGAGGACTTATAACTCCCGTGTTGATCACATATTGGGGGCACCCCGGTCCTGAAAGATTTGGATACCAAGAAGTTCATACAAAAGTCATTCCCTCTGAGTGCGTCTCTGAAGCCCATTACTAAAAAGTTCGTAAGCCCGATATACCCAAATACAATGGGATAACCGATAACATATTACCTCATACACTTGCGGGATTAAAGGAAACGACTTAAATGATGATAGATCGAGTTAGTATTGTTAAAAAACTTTGGGGAAACTTTGTCAAAGAGAGCCATGATTTGGTATCACAACTTACCACCAACCTCTATTAATTTGTTTGCTATGTTAGCAGACGCCTTCGTGAAAGCACATGATGGGGCCATAAAGGTTGTCGCAAAGAAATCAGACGTTTTCAAGATAATACAGAGGAATGATGAGATGTTAAGGGAGTTCGTATCCCGATTTCAAATGGAGCGAATGAAATTACCACCAGCCTCAGATGATTGGGAAGTGCAAGCTTTTATGCTGGGATTGAAGGAGCGAAGTTAGATCACGTCACGATAGTTGAAGCAAAATCTGGTCGAGTATCCTTCTGTGACTTAGGCACATGTACATAATCGTTGTTAGTCAAAGATCAAGGTTGAGAACGACCAGCTGAGAGCCCCATCGGGATTAGTTTATCTAAATAGATTGGCGGTTAAGGCCCCGAGGGATACAGATAAGGAGACGATATCAAATAGGAAACAATATCATCCATATGTCTCGGAATGAAGAAATAACGGTTCGCGGTGCAATCCTTCTCTGAACAATCGAGGACAGAATCTTCGGGGACTTATGAATAAGTACGATTTTGATAAATATACTGACCCCGCAGAAGCACCTCAGTTGTCAGAGTATAATTTCGGTGTAGACGCATCGTGGATCATATAGGCTATTGAAAGAATCAAGGACACCAGATGGGCTAGGCCTATACAAACCGATCCTTCTCAAAGGAATCCATACTTGATATGTAAAAATCATGGCACACATGGTCATAGGACCGAATACTGCATGTAGCTGAGGGAGGAAGTAGCTCGATTATTCAACGAGGGTCATCTTTGAGAGTTTCTTAGTGATCGAGCTAAGAACCACTTCAGGGAAAGAGATGCAAACAGAAAACATGAGCAGGAAGACCCACAACATGTAATTCATATGATCGTTGGCAGTGTCGATATTCCACAAGGGCTTATATTCGAACTCACCAAGGTGTCAATCACTAGTAAAAAAATAACTCGGAGCTACATATCCGAGGGCTTCCTATTATTCAATAACGAGGAAGCGGAAAGCATATCTCAATCGCAGAATGACGGCCTAGTAATTTCTATTTTGTTTAATAAAATTCAAGTTAAACATGTTCTAGTGGATCCAGGTAGCTCAACAAACATAATCAGATCGAGGGTCTTAGAGTAGCTTAGCATACAAGACCAAATTGTACCCACATGTCGAGTCCTAAATGGCCATAGCATGGCAAGCAAAATAATGAGTATGGAAATAATCCTATCAGTGAACGTGGCCGGGACCATCCAAGATACAAAATTTCATGTAATCGAAGGTAAAATGGGATATAAAGCACTACTCGGAGGCCATGGATCCACAAAATGAGGGCAGTACCTTCAACCCTTCATCAGATGATGAAATTCCCAAATGGATGGTGTGAAAATAGTTTATGGAGAACACCATGCTGCAAAGGAAATGTTGTTCAATAAGGTGAAACAGATACTGGTGCCTTTGACCTTGGAAAAATCAAGCACCAAAGATAAGCAGACGGCCAAATAGCAATCACTATCCCTAGCCTCGACCGAACCGGAGGAACAAGTAATCGAAGAAGATGGAGAAGATTTCCTTAGTCCTTGAACTTTCATTCCCGAATAGTATGATGCAACCAAGTCAACAGTCGAGGAACTAGAATAGGTCATACTGATCAAGTACATGCCCGAGAGAAAGGTATACCAAGGGACGGGGTTAACCCCAAAATCAAGAAAAACCTCTTCAATTTCTTATCAATAATATGGATTTTTTTGCTTGGTCCCATTTATACATGAAAGGTATCCCACCAGAAATAACAACACAGTGGCTAAGCCTCGACCCTTTGTTCAAAGCGGTAAAGTAAAAAATGAGGCAGCAGTCCGAGGTGAAGCATGTATTCATAAAGGATGAGGTAACTAAACTCCTTAAAATAGGGTCTATTCGGGAGGTAAAACATCCCGAATTAGCCAACATAGTTGTAGTCCCTAAAAAGGGAAACAAACTTAGAACGTGCGTATTATAAGGATTTAAACATGGCATGCCCTAAAGACTCTTTTCCACTTCCTAATATCGATCACTTGATCGATGCCACAACCAGCCACGAGATGCTTACCTTTCTCAACACCCACTCTGGGTACACTCAAATTCAGATGAATCTGGAGAGGAGAAGACCTCGTTTATTACTAAGATAGGAACATATTGTTATAATGTAATGCCCTTTGGGCTAAAAAAATTACTGACGCTACATTCCAACGCTTAATAGAATGTTCAAGGAACAGATAGGTAAATTGATAGAAGTTTACATTGATGATATGTTGGTTAAGTCCCTGCCTGCAGAGGACTATTCAACTTATTTGCATGAAAAATTCGAAATCTTGAGGAAATACAACATGAAGCTTAACCCAGAAAAATATGCATTCGGGGTCGGTTCGGGTAAGTTCCTCGGCTTCATGTATCAAATCAAGGGATCGAAATCAACCCCGACAAGATTAAGGCCATCAAAGATATCACTATCGTAGACATTATGAAAGTGGTACAGAGATTAACATGACAGATAACTGCCTTGGGTCGATTCATTTCGATGTCATCAGATCGAAGCCATATGCTCTTTTCCTTACTCAAAAGGAAAAAAGATTCCGCATGGACCCTAGAATGCCAGCAAGTATTAAAAGAATTGAAGCCATATTTCTCGAGCCCACCTCTACTTCATTCTCCGAAAGTAGATGAAAAGCTTTGCTAATGTTTGGCAGTGTCCGAGATAGCGGTAAAGGGGTACTAGGTCAAGAAGAGCAAGGTACACATTTTCCTATTTATTATGTAAGTCGAACTCTAGGAGATGCTAAAACAAGATACCCTCACTTAGAGAAATTAGCACTTGCATTAATAAGCATATCTAGAAAGCAAAAGCCATATTTCTAGTGTCACCCAATATGTGTCTGAACAACTTATCCTCTCTGAAATGTTTTAGATAAGTCCGAGCTATCAGGCCGATTGGCCAAATGGTCAATCAAACTTGGCGGGTACGATATCGAATATCAACTCTGAACGGCTATTAAGTCTCAAGTCTTGGCTAACTTCGTGGCCGATTTCACACCCACCCTCGTGCCCAAAGTGGAAAAAGAACTTTTGTTAAAATCGGGTACATCATCGAGGGTATGGACCCTCTTCGCGGACAGTGCCTCGAATGTGAAAGGGTTCGAGATTGGCATCTTTTTAAATCCACCTACAGGTAACACTATTAGGCAATCTATTAAAACTCCTAGGTTGACTAATAATGAGGCTGAGTATGAGGCCATGAATGTAGGTCTCGAACTAGCTAAAACCTTGGGGGCAGAAGTTATTAAAGCCAAGTGCAATTCTTTCTTGGTGATAGATAAATAAAAGCTTTGATCTTCGAGAGGATAGGATAAAAAGATATTTTGACAAGCTACATGTAACATTGCGCCACTTCAAGGAGTGGACTCTAGATCATGTTCCTCGAGAATAAAACAGTGAGGCTGTTGCACTTGCTAACTTGGGGTCATCAGTAGAAGAATTGTACCAGGGACTGTCGTCCAATTATCGATGTATGTAGTTGAAGAGGGTCACACCGAGGTAAATTCGACCAGTTTGAATTGGGATTTGAGGAATAAGTACATCGCATATTTGAAAAATGGAAAGCTCCAATCAGATCATAAAACAGTTACGGGCTCTACGAACCAAGGCTGCTAGGTTCACATTGGATAAAGATGGAATATTGTACAGGAGGACATTTGATAGACAATTGGCGGTTTGTTTGGGGCTAGGGGATATCAATTATGTTCTACGAGATATCCATGAAGGCACTTGTGGGAATCACTCCGGTGCGGAGTCTTTGATTCGCAAAAGTATTAGAGCAGGGTATTACTGAACCAGCATGGAAAAAGTCACTGACGAGTTTGTTAAAAAGTGTGATAAGTTACAGTGGTTTGCACCGATGATTCACCAGTCCGGAGAGAAACTTCATTAAGTCTCGTCCCCGTGGCCTTTTATGAAATTGGGAATGGACATTTTAGGCCCTCTACCAAAATCCCCAGATAAAAATCTAAATTCATTTTGTTTATGACTGACTACTTTTCTAAAAGGGTGGAAGCACAAGCCTTCGAGAAGGTCAGAGAAAAAAATTATTGACTTCATCTAGGACCACATCGTATGTCGATTCGGGATACCTACCAAAATCGTATGCAACAAGGGGAAGCAATTCGTTAGCAACAGGGTAACGAAGTTCCTCAAGAACATAAAATAAAGAGGATCTTATCGACACTGTACCACCTGAGTGGGAACGAACAAACCGAATCAACAAACAAAACTATCATTCAAAACATAAAGAAAAGGTTGAACGATATAAAAGTAAAATGGAGAAAAGTCCTACCTAAGGTTCTTTAGGCATATCGAACAACATCGAAGTCCAGCAATAGGCAACCCTGTTCTCTCTAGTATACAGCTCCGAGGCTTGATTCCAGTCGAGGTCGGGGAACCTAGCACCATATTTTGACATATATCTGGTCTAAGGGTTGAAAGAACCTAAGGTCCGATAAAAAAGAACCTAAGGGTAGACATGAAAGATCATAAGGGTCAATTTTGTAAGCCTAAAAGGTCAATACAATTAGAGTTTGAGACCTCGATATCACTTAATTCAAACCAAAGGGTTTGATTACCCCAAACCTAAACATGTAATGGTTCGATCATGGCTTGAGGACTCACTATCACTCGGTATGAGCCCATAAAGGTCTATGCCCAAAAGCTCTATCGAGCTCGACCATGGCTGTTTTGAAGAAAACGCTGAGATAAAATCTCTAACACACAGCTAAAAAGGATGAAGTCATTGCAAGAATTGTAAAAGGCAAGAAATATCAAAATTATTGTTTTATTTATGCTGAAAAAGATTTATGTAAGGGATTGATAAAAGGTCTTTAAAAAAAGAACAAAACAATAATAAACGAAAATCCTATCTATGCCTAGGGTTGGTCTCTTCTTCGGGAGCAGCTTCCCCTTCAGCCCAGCTTTATCATCTGACCTGCTCTGGCTGCCTTCATCATTGTCATTGTTGGAGGAGGAGACGAGGAACTTGGTATAGTCCTCGAGTGCTTTTGCTTGTGCTATCTCATTGGTGACGTCGAAACTTTGAGTGTGGATCTCTTCGAGGGTCTCCCTTCGGGATTGACACTTGGCCAAATCACTGCCCTATTTCTCCTAGTTGGATGCTTCCCTTAGTTCATTTTGAGCAGCCTCGACATCCTTTAAGTACACAGCTATATCCTTGTCAGTCTTGTCCTTCATCCTCTCGACCTCGGCCCTAGCTACAACAACTCCAGTCCTAGTACCGAAAAGTTTTCCCTCGAGCTCATCGATCTTCATGGCCTGGGCCAGATTTTTTACTTTAACTCCCCAGAGCTGAGTATCAGCCGAGGCCAGGTTGGCTAGGGCAGCCTCTTTCTCACCAACAAGTCGATCCATGTTTTTCTTCTACTGGTTGCAGTCGGCCTTAACTTGATCGACCTCCCCTCGAAGTTGCCCGATCATGTCCAATTTTTGCTGCAACTGATACAATAAAGTGTTAGCCTCCACAGTTTGTTCAATTAGACTATACTCTTGCAAAGAGAGGTTTACTTTCTTGTCTAGCTCGACCTCATTTTGACGAGTTTTGGCCAAATCTGCTCATATGTCCTTGAGCTCCACCTCCTTTTTACTACAAAGGAGCCTCAGGGCCTCCCTTTCATTCGAGAATATCTTGAGCTCGGCCTCACATTTTCTCAACTCGTCTCTGTTAGAAACTACGCTTAACGCTAGAGGGGGGGTGAATGGCGTTTTAATGAAATTTAGCGTTTTCTTGCGGAATTTAAATTTTACAGGAAGTAAATAAGTGCAATAAAAATAACTTACACAAGGATATATCCTGGTTGGCCACAACAGTGGTTAGTCCAGTCCCCGAGAGACTCTCTCGAGATTTTATACTAACTTGTTAAGCTTACGGGTGCTTAACAAACCTTTACAGTTGCTCGGAGATACAATCTCAAAGACTTCACTTGCTCGGAGGTTCCTCACCTCAAAGACTTCACTTGCTCGGGGATACAATCCCAAAGACTTCACTTGCTCGGGGATACAATCCCAAAGACTTCAACAGAGGAAGCACAAGTTCCTCAACACAAGAGAATCAAAATTCTCTTACAAGTATTTGAAATACTTGAACACTCACTTAACAAAGGTACTCCTTGATGAGTAGATATGAGTAAAATAATACGCTCAAGATCACAACAACTTTGAACAATAATATGGCTCTCAAAAGCTTTAAGAAATGGGTAGAAAATGATGAACAATTGAATGAAAGCTTAAAGCAATGTAATGATCAGTTAATGTATGTTGTTGTGTTTAAAACACTGAGTTGAAGCTGTATTTATAGGTGCAAAACTTGGTCTTACCGTTGTCTAATTGCCAATTAAGAATTGCTGAATTTACTCAGTGACAATCGATTGTCATGACCGAACAATCGATTATCTGCCAGTCAGATCAAAAATCAATCCCAGATTTTACGCTTCATAATCGATTACTTACAATCCATAATCGATTACTGGCAAAATTCAAAAACAGATAATCGATTATACCAAATCCATAATCGATTATATTTGCAACGTTCTAAAAATCATTTCCGGATTTTAAGCACAACATCGATTATATAAAATCTATAATCGATTACTTCAGCAACGTTCTAAAAATCATTTCCAGATTTTAAGCAAAACATCGATTATATGAAAAACAATAATCGATTACTTTGAGGTATTTGAAAATCAGACAACGGTCAGCTTCAACAATCGATTGTCCTTTGCAACAATCGATTACTTATTATTTTCTGAAAATCATGAAACTTACTGTCTCAGTGATAATCGATTATCTAAAGCCATAATCGATTACTTGTTATTTTCTAAAAATCATAAAACTTACTGTCTCAGTGATAATCGATTATCTAAAGACATAATCGATTACTTAAAAATTTAAAATCACTGGAAGACATTGTCTCAACATAATCGATCACCATTAGTTCATAATCGATTATTTTGAGTATTGAAAAACTTTACCTCAACAACAATCGATTGGCATTTGATCACAATCGATTATCATGCAGATTTGGAAAAACCTGATGTTTACTGTCTTACTCACAATCGATTACCATTAATTCATAATCGATTGTCATGCAGTCTTGGCTCAGAAACAATCGATTATCATAAGTTCATAATCGATTATTTTAGCCCAGATTTTTGAGGCATGTTTAGAAAATATTTTGTCTAATGTAAATATGCATCATTTGAAATTATTTGATACAGAAATAAGTATGCATGATTTTGGAAAATAGTTTTATGAGAGAAGCCATGTTATGGAGTCAAGTTATAGGATCAAGATCACATTTAAGAATGACTCAATAATAACAATTAAAAACAACGTCTTGAGCTTCAATCTCAACATTTGTGCTCTTGTACTTGAACTCCGTCATATATCAATTTGTGCTTTGTTTGTCATTCATCAAAACCTACAAAAGAATACACGTTTAGTATATCGCATTGAGAACGTGTTTCCAACAATTTCCCCCTTTTTGATAATGGCAAACATTAAGCGGGATATGCAATTTTGACAAATAATATTGACGATTCAAGACAAGTAACAAGTATGCATATTTGTTCTTGTTCCCCCTCAATTTAAGAATTCCCCCTCAATTTAAGCTTATAAGCAATTAAGCAATTTAGAGGTGGTGCATACCCGTTATCCCGTTATCTTCCCCCTTTTGCCATTAGCAAAAAATAGTAAGGAAAGATACACAAAGACGAAATAAAACAAAGTTTATTTATTGAAAATTAAAGGGGTACAGCAGAGGGACATCCAACAATACAATTAAAAAAATACAATATCAATTATCTCCGTCACGATCCGCCTCGTCATTCGGCGCAGCTTCAAAGGGAACGAGACCCGCATAGGGATAATGGACATGGTCAAAATAACCATGGATCTCGTGTGTCAACTGAGAGAGCTGGTCAGATATAGTTTGGAGAGTGGGCTCCTGAGATGGACGAGCACGACGGGCAGGACGGGTAGGAGGAGGAGCTGGAGCATGATCACCATCATGATGGAAGGATGATTCCGAGATTTCCCATATTTTGGTACTCCTTTTGAGAGGACCATTTTCAGTGACAAATCCGGATGCTTCAAGAAACTTCATGATGAGGAGAGAATAAGGAAGGGGCATGTTATCGGCGACGGCATCGAGCATGTGCATTTTAATGAGCCGACACCAATTGATCTTGGCTCCAGTGACAATGGCATGTAAGAGCTTGGAGTCCTCTTGGGATATGGTGGTATGATTGTGCCTACGAGGTCTTAGGACACGGGTGATGAAGTAGAGGAGAAATCGATAATTTGGGTCCATGCCCGAGATGGTAGGACGACGAGAAGAAGCTTGATCATAAGAGATTCCGTCTTGGCGGAAAAAAATGGATTCATCAAAGAGAGAGCCGGCCTCATTAATATACCGGATAAGATCTTCACCATCGTTTGGAATGCGGGCGATGGTGTGAAGGTTCTCGTCAGAGAGGAGAATGTGAATGCCATTGATAGAGGTGACCACCTCACCATCTTCATCTTTGTGAAGATTTGAATAGAATGCTTCAACTAAGGTTGTGTTAATATGAGGATGGGTAAGGAGCAAGAAATCATAGAGTTGACACTCTTTGAGCATGTTGGCGGCAGGGGCGAAAGGTTCAAGGAGCTTGCTTGTTGAGAAGCGAGGAGGAAGAATAAATCGCTTCTCAAACTTGGAGAGAAACCTAGAAAGTTCAGCTTGAGTTTCGAAGAACAAAACGGACCCGTCTTCATATGGGAAGTTTAGAGGAGGAGGGACTGTTGAGGCTGAGGCACCTTGCCTGGAACGAGAACGTTTGGAGGAGCGTCCAGACATATTGGAAAATTTTTACTGCTGAATTTTTGAGACTAAGATGCAAGGAATTGACCTTTGATTTTTAGAAATGGTGCTTGAGTGAGTGAGAATGATCCTATATGAGGGCTATTTATAGGAGAAGGAGTGATCAGCCATTTACTAAAGATACCTGCTGAAAATTGAAAGTTGGAACAGTCAAAAACGGTAAGAAATAAATTTGCTGACCGTTAGATAATCGATTATTTGGCAGAGATAATTGATTGTATTTACTGTTGGATTGAATTTTGAAACTGACAAATCGATTTAAGAGACAAACGGTAAAAAAATTTGAATGAGATAATCGATTATCAACACAAAATAATCGATTATGGAGCATTTATGTCCTGACAGCAATCGATGTTGGAGCCAAACGGTAACAAAGTTTAAACAAGAAATAATCGATTGTCAATATTGGTAATCGATTATTATTGAAATATGGTTGATACAGAGAACTCGGAGAATTTCTGAATATGACAACTAATCGATTATAGGAAGAAATAATCGATTGTCTGGAAAAGTATTGCTGAATGACTGAGACGGAAATCGATTATGCAATATAAGGAGTTAACAAATTAAACACATTTGCATAATAAAACTAATCAGTCGAAACAATCGATTATTGATACTGATAATCGATGTACTGCACAGTAGATAATCGATTATTGTCTTGGGATAATCGATTGCGGTGTGCTAAGACTTCATAATTTATTTTATCTTTGGGGAATTACCTGCAAAATGGAATTAAACGTCTCCGACGCTCAAGTCAGTAATTTATAGTGACGTGAATAAATTACACTAGTGTTATCAAGTGATATCGTGAACTCTTTAGAATTGTGTCCTAGAGTGTTCTTAAGAGAGTTTCGGGTACTTACCTTTCCTCCGACGTCGCCAATTACCTGATCAAGAGGGTGATCTTTGATCGTCCTTCATTCATTTTGTTCTTTTGTCTCACTCCCCAAATGTGAAGCTTCTTCCGTTGATTGTTCCACAATTTCATCATTGATTTCCTTCGATGCCTTTTCTTGTATTTTGTTTTTCAAATTGCTTAAAATATCAACCGATCTGAATATGATTGTTTCCAAATATGACGCTTCCTCCTTCTTTGTGCTCTAGTTGAAGGGATTTGGATTCATCTCCCGTCATGTGTTTGGAGCATCCACTATCAAGGTACCATAGTACGCTTGATCCCTTCAAGCACACTTACAAAACAAATTAATTTTCTTTGGGTACCCATGCCATCTTGGGTCCTTGAGGGTTAGGCATATTGTAATAATATGTTTGAGTAGCATGTCTATGACGAGTAAAACATGCGGGAGCAATATGACCAATGCGTCTACAATAATGACATGTCACATTCGGATTATGCATTCGTCTAGGTTCATAGTAGCTAGATGAATGAAGGTTGCTTACCTTATTTTGAACGCTATCATTTCTCCTACTTTGATCTCTAGGATGGGTAGTGTTTCTAGAGTGATGATATCTAGGTTGAGGACCATTTTGGGGTCTTCTAGGAGGTTCACAATTTTGCCTAAAATATGCATCATGTCTATGGTGACTATTTCTAGGCGGAGGGTCATTTCTTGGTCTAGCATGCAAATTTGTTCTAGGATAGCTATTTCTAGGATACACATTTTTGTTGTTGTTCCTAGGTTGAGCTCTAGGTTTTTGAGGTTTAGCATCAACCTTTTCTTCATTTTTAAAACCTATTCCGTGCTTAGTTGATTTTAGGTTATCAAGAACAACATTCAAGTTTTTATGCGAGGAATTAAACTTATCTAGTGTGCCTTTAAGTCTACCTACTTCATTCTTAAGGATCACACAAGAAACACAACCTTTAGTAGAACTTTCAGGTTTGTCGGCACTTCTCTTTCCATAAAACTTGTTTTGTTCGTGTAGCTTCTCATTTTCCAAAACCAGTTTTTCTAATTCCTTTTCTTTTAAAGAAATCTGTTTTTGAAAATCCGTTTCTTTTAGAGAACCGTTTTCTCTTAAGCTAGTGACAGTTTTTGAAGCCTTTAAAAATTCAGTATATAACTCATCAAAAGCATTACGCATTTCATCAAGTGAAAAGTTTTCAGACGAAATTTGACGTACCTCATTTTGGTTGTCTTCTTGTACCATGAGACAAAGGTTTGCAGCTTCGTCGTTTTCTTCTTCACTTGATTCATCTCCGGAGTCGCCTCCCCACGAGATATATGCCCGTTGCTTTTTAAAGGATTTCTTCTCCTTTTTGATGTTTGGGCAATTTGTTTTGATGTGTCCAGTTTCTCCACATTCATAGCATTTTATTTGCTCACCTTGTTTTTTTCCTTTGCGCTCATATTCCTTGCGCATAAACTTTTGGAATCTTTTAATGACTAATCCAAACTCGTTGTCTTCTTCCTCTTCAATCTTTGGTTGGCTTGTGCTTGCTTTTAGAGCAATATTTTGCCTTCTTTGATCATCAACAAACGGGTTAAGAATAGTAGATTCATAGATTTTAAGATTACCTCTTAGTGTGTCGATGGTGACGTTTGAGACTCCAATTGATTCTTGGATAGCATCGGCTTTGGATCGCCATGCCGGTGTGAGGCTTCTAAGAACTTTTCGAACAAGTTCTCTATCCGTGAACGTCTTCTTGAGGACGTGTAGATCATTTACTATTGTTGAAAAGCGCTCAAACATCTCATCTACGTTTTCTCCTTCCTTCATATGAAACAATTCGTAAGCATGAGTAAGAAAATCAACTTTTGCTTCTCTTACCTGGTCAGTCCCTTCATAAGTGACTTCT
Source organism: Nicotiana benthamiana (assembly GCA_034376525.1). Classification (NCBI taxonomy): domain Eukaryota; kingdom Viridiplantae; phylum Streptophyta; class Magnoliopsida; order Solanales; family Solanaceae; genus Nicotiana; species Nicotiana benthamiana. The sequence goes on along the minus strand of CM067332.1, from coordinate 28,826,246 downwards.
AATTTGTCCCACATTTCTTTTGCTGTTTTGCAACATGAAAGTTTCCTGTAATCGTTAGCGTTAATAGCACAATACAATAAATTTATAGCTTTATAATTATTTTGAATCATTCTATTGTCCTCTGTGGTGTACTCCTCTTCGGATTTGGGAATCCATTCGCTTTCCACTTTCTTGACTGGAATTTCATTTCCCTTTGTGTACACCTTCCAAAGGTAGGGACAGTTTGACCGAATGAAGATTTCCATCCTCTCCTTCCAGTATGAGTAATTTGTGCCATTGAATAGAGGAGGTCGTGTAGGGCATTGTCCTTCTTCAATTCCTGCAAAAGAATCTAGAGTAGAAGCCATGGATGGTTCTCTCAAACTGTTAAGTTTTTCAGAGAGTTGGGCTCTGATACCAATTGTTAGAAACTACGCTTAACGCTAGAGGGGGGGTGAATGGCGTTTTAATGAAATTTAGCGTTTTCTTGCAGAATTTAAATTTTACAGGAAGTAAATAAGTGCAATAAAAATAACTTACACAAGGATATATCCTGGTTGGCCACAACAGTGGTTAGTCCAGTCCCCGAGAGACTCTCTCGAGATTTTCTACTAACTTGTTAAGCTTACGGGTGCTTAACAAACCTTTACAGTTGCTCGGAGATACAATCTCAAAGACTTCACTTGCTCGGAGGTTCCTCACCTCAAAGACTTCACTTGCTCGGGGATACAATCCCAAAGACTTCACTTGCTCGGGGATACAATCCCAAAGACTTCAACAGAGGAAGCACAAGTTCCTCAACACAAGAGAATCAAAATTCTCTTACAAGTATTTGAAATACTTGAACACTCACTTAACAAAGGTACTCCTTGATGAGTAGATATGAGTAAAATAATACGCTCAAGATCACAACAACTTTGAACAATAATATGGCTCTCAAAAGCTTTAAGAAATGGGTAGAAAATGATGAACAATTGAATGAAAGCTTAAAGCAATGTAATGATCAGTTAATGTATGTTGTTGTGTTTAAAACACTGAGTTGAAGCTGTATTTATAGGTGCAAAACTTGGTCTTACCGTTGTCTAATTGCCAATTAAGAATTGCTGAATTTACTCAGTGACAATCGATTGTCATGACCGAACAATCGATTATCTGCCAGTCAGATCAAAAATCAATCCCAGATTTTACGCTTCATAATCGATTACTTACAATCCATAATCGATTACTGGCAAAATTCAAAAACAGATAATCGATTATACCAAATCCATAATCGATTATATTTGCAACGTTCTAAAAATCATTTCCGGATTTTAAGCACAACATCGATTATATAAAATCTATAATCGATTACTTCAGCAACGTTCTAAAAATCATTTCCCGATTTTAAGCAAAACATCGATTATATGAAAAACAATAATCGATTACTTTGAGGTATTTGAAAATCATTTGACAACGGTCAGCTTCAACAATCGATTGTCCTTTGCAACAATCGATTACTTATTATTTTCTGAAAATCATGAAACTTACTGTCTCAGTGATAATCGATTATCTAAAGCCATAATCGATTACTTGTTATTTTCTGAAAATCATAAAACTTACTGTCTCAGTGATAATCGATTATCTAAAGACATAATCGATTACTTAATTAAATTTAAAATCACTGGAAGACATTGTCTCAACATAATCGATCACCATTAGTTCATAATCGATTATTTTGAGTATTGAAAAACTTTACCTCAACAACAATCGATTGGCATTTGATCACAATCGATTATCATGCAGATTTGGAAAAACCTGATGTTTACTGTCTTACTCACAATCGATTACCATTAATTCATAATCGATTGTCATGCAGTCTTGGCTCAGAAACAATCGATTATCATAAGTTCATAATCGATTATTTTAGCCCAGATTTTTGAGGCATGTTTAGAAAACATTTTGTCTAATGTAAATATGCATCATTTGAAATTATTTGATACAGAAATAAGTATGCATGATTTTGGAAAATAGTTTTATGAGAGAAGCCATGATATGGAGTCAAGTTATAGGATCAAGATCACATTTAAGAATGACTCAATAATAACAATTAAAAACAACGTCTTGAGCTTCAATCTCAACATTTGTGCTCTTGTACTTGAACTCCGTCATATATCAATTTGTGCTTTGTTTGTCATTCATCAAAACCTACAAAAGAATACACGTTTAGTATATCGCATTGAGAACGTGTTTCCAACAGTCTCTAAACTTTGTAATGGCCTACACAGAAAATAATAAGATATCAAATAATGCAGAAGGAGAAGAAAACAAAAAATTGCAACAATACAAGTTAGTGGTTATCCAAAAGCAGAGACGATGAGCCTCTTCAAAGAGGGTAAATGCATCATCGAAGTCGGCAGCATCATCAACCCCAATAAAACAATCCTGAAAGGAATCTTCTTTGAGGACCTTGTTCGGGTTGGGCGTTTATAAATCTTGAGCGTCCTTCAATCCCTCCTTGGAATAAGATGGTAGAGAGGGGAGTGACCTATTGTCATGGTCCCCAGCTCCTCACTCGAGGCGCTCTAATTAGCCTTGGGATTTTTGGAACTTTCCCCTCTAGTGTACTTGTTGAAGGTGGGGGAATAATCTCGATCTCAGGGGACTTGGGGGCTTTGCCACGAGTCTTTCTTCAGATTTTCCCCACTACAAAGGAAGGTCTTCGATTCGGAAGGCTTGGCAGCCTCAACCGATTTCCTAGTTTTGGTCACCAACGCCAATTACTCACTCTCATTTTCTTCACCATCCAGAAACTGGTGGTCCGAATCTACATCCATATGAATAAGTTTTCTCCTTGGCCTTCGAGTAGGGGCTCTCTTATCTTGGGGTCTTCGGGTTTTAAATCCCTTTTTGACTTATTATCTTTCCCTAATTTGGGAACCGTGGACTCGAACTCTTCCTTAGGAAAGGCCGGCCTCATTTCGGAGACATCTCTAATGCGTGCATAAATAGGCATAAGTGAGATAACATCTCTAATAAAAGAAAAGCATCAAAACCTGGGAGAAAAACTTACCATGGTATTTGACCTCCCATTTGCCATTCGATAAGTCACACCATTTGTGGTCGTCATAGGAGGAGGTTGTGGACAGTTTATGGACCCAGTCCTCGAGGTCAAGGATCTTATGGGGCATCCAAGCAACAGCTGCAAAAAAAGCTAAAGACATTACAAAAGGCAGGAACGGAGTATATGAAGATACTGGGAAAAAGGGACTTCACTTACAATAGGGATTCCATTTCTCCGAGAACAACATTTTTCCCTTAGGGATGACATTCGAGGTCCTCACTCAGACAAACCGGCTCATCCAACACGGATCCTTATCCTCATCATTAGGCTTTGCTTGATTGACATTGATGCTTGATCAACCCTCAAAAACGCTAAGGTCGATATAGCCGGATATGGTGATTGAGGGTAAACTCTAATCCCTCGGCCTTGCTAGAGAACTAGCGTAACATAATCACGATACGCCAGAAATGGGGGTGGATCTGGCCAAGGGTAACTTTATATTGTTTTTTTGCAAAAGTCTGTCACGACTATATCAAGGGGACCCGGTGTGAAGGGGTGAGTGTAAATACTTAAGAACCCTTCCATATGAGTACTAATGCTCTTCTGGAGTTCTAGGATTTGTACCATGACGTCGTCCCCCCAACCGCAGTCTTTCTTCATGGCCTTGAGATGCTTCTTCGTTATCGAACTAATATATCAGGATACATATTCGCAATGGCCTCGGATTTCGGGGTGGTTTTCAATGTTGAAGTCTATCTTTATCACGCAAGGGACGAGAATAGTCTCGTGAAGGGCCGGCGCCACACTTGGCTGTCCGGGAAGAGGAGGAGGAAGCTTTATCCTTTTGGAGAACTATCTTTGAAGTTTTCGTCATTAATTCGAGTTAGAGGAAGTGGATATAGGTGGAGTTTGGTATTTTTTGACACTAAAGGAGCGAGAATAGAGATAATAAGAGAAAAAAGATAAAGCAAATGAGATATAGAAGAAATTTAGAGGTGGTTTGAAGAATGAAGTAAAGCTTTCTTCGACTTAAACCTTGTATTTATAAGCGAGTGGCGACGGTTCAATGGTGCTAGTGGACGACCACCACTGGAGAAGCATTTAATGTTTTGGGGAAATGAACGGACGAGACATTTCGGTCACTTCGAGCGCCTATGTCATGGGAACGACGTCATCATGTATCCCCGATTCTGTGGACTCGAAGGCTCACATCGAGGAACAAATAGCTAGCATCAAGGAATAAACTCAATAGGGAATGGGTTTGAGTTCAAGGGCAGAACATAAGGCTTGTAGATCGAAGTGCACGATGAGTACCGAAGCTGAGTATGACCAACCCCGAGATGAAGCCGTTTTGGGTTTGTAACAGAAAGAGCAAGATTCTCGCCATGTTTCCAAGACCATGGAGTAAATATTGGAATAGATCGTATGACTAGGCAGTTATATAGTTGTCCCAATAAGATTCTTTACTGTATATAAAAATGTACCTTATTTAGGGTTCTCCTATTATATAAAAGGGACCCTAATCATTTGTAACCATCATCAATCATTTGAAAAAGAATATACTCTCTTCCTTTCTTGCTCATTTGTTTACCGTAAAAATTATAACAACAATTAAATTTGTAAATAAAATTCTAAAAATACGTGATCTATTTTTATGCTAGTCGTTAGAGCAGATGATGCTGAGAATATGAAGTTTAACGATAACATACAAGCTAAAACGGGGCAGTAATCAAACCGAGGGGCTTGCTGACCTGGCTTCGGACTGCTCGATGGATGACCCCGAGATCGATATCTTTGCTCGATCACGAGCTACCGGGGGTAGTAGGGGTGGGATAACAGTTGAGATGTGATCAAGAAAAGCTCTTTATGTCCTATACCAAGCAATAAATGATGAACAAATAAGAGAGTAGTAAATGCTAAAGTGGCCTCGAGCAAGTTAGAGAGAAGATAGAGAGAGAGAGTGACAGAGAGAGAGAGTGAGAGAGAGAGAGAGATACTACTGATCTTGTGGAGAAATAGTTAAAGCAACCTCCGCCCCTACAAAGTAGCGTGGGTTCCCTTTATATAAGAGGGGAACCCGGCTACAGTAAAATATGCATTAATTGTAAAGTATGGAGATGGGATGGCTAGACACGATACTTCAGCATAGGCACTGGATAGGCCGGGTCTGTCAGACTTAGCCTTGTGCCTTGGGAACTTCCCCTTCCATTCTAGCTTCGACCTTCATCTTCTTCGAGTCGGGCCTCGACGAGCCTCGAGGGAGGGGACTCGGTCGCAGCTCCACGTCCTCGGGTTCTCGAGGCATTCTTCCGAAATGGCTTGATTGCGAGAAATTAAGCCCTTTGATTTCGTCTCATACATCATTGTTCATCAATATAGTCCTTTAACTTTATTGTTCTTGACCTAACTCGAGGCCACCTTAGCTCGATGTCGAGATTAGCTTGCACGCTGATTTGATTTCACTTACTTCTTTCATTTATTGTTAGATTTTTTGGTTATTAATTAGTATTGAACTAAATCATATATCATTAAAGCCATAAACAAGTGTATTTATTAATCGTATTTTCGAGATAAATAATTTCATCTATTTAATTTCCACGACTACTAACTTTTTTTTTTCTTTTAAAAGTTTTGAAAAGCTTCCAAATGTCGGGTTTTCGTTATTTAATGAGTCTAGAAAAGTGATAGATTGGCAGGGAGGTGCTGGGAAGAGTCTCGCCTAACTGTAGTTATTGCTGCGTAAATTACTAAATTATAATAGTACTCCGTGAATTTGTCTGCACGCAGTCGTTAAAGAAAATCAGAATATGGCTAAGAAATTATTTTTAGAACTTTATGACTGAAATATGAATCCTTACTCTTTCGTCAATTTAATGTTTCTCTGAGCTCCAACTGCTACTCTGTCGATTATTCCACTTATATTTTCAATTCTAATTGTCACACCTTCTTTTAATACGGCTATCTCGAAGAATGACACGTATAAGAGAGTTTTTTCAATTAAAGTGACATTATTTAAAATTAAATTATTTGTTTATTTAAGAGTCGTCACTTGGGATAGGTTTGGTTTTTGGTGTCCCAAATAACGGGTTTATTTAGTATCCCAAATCGAGAAAAATTTCAACTGCTCAATTAGAGTCTGCAAACCAGAAATTCTAAGTAAGGAATTCTATTGACCCGAGGGAGGGTGTTAGGCACCCTCGGATCCCATGGAGTCTGCGAACCTCATTTTTCTCAATTTTATTTAATATTAAATTGTTATATCCTATCTGAGATTGTTGTGTGATAGACTTACGTAGTCGTAGAGACTAGGTACCATCATGATCACTAAAGTTTGATTATGGGGTCGTGACAAACTATTTTCTTATTTAAAAAAATTGTATATGTATGTGTTGGGGGAATATGAAAGAAGAAAGGTGGTCGGAGGGCGAGCTATTACCGATGGTCAGGGGAGGATCCACCTCCTGCCTACGGTTCACGTGAACCCAATAAATTTTGACCAAACACTGTAAATATATTCAAAAAAAATTAAAATATTTATAAATATTTGAATGTGAACTCAATTACTATTAAAAATTTACTCGAGATCATTACTGGAACCTATAAGTATTAAATCTTGAATCCGCCTCTGCAATGGTGGCGCCAGACAAGGAGAGGAAAAGAGAATATACAACTCTCTCTGTTTCCAATTTATGTGAATATATTTCTTTTTTGGTCGGTTTCAAAAAGAATATTCCTTTTTTAAATTTGAAAATAATTTAGTTTAAACTTACAATTTTACTCTTAATGAGAAACTTTTATAATCACAAAAATACTCGGAGCCCCTTCTTGGCTTGATTAGGAGTACAAATTCTACAAATATTTATTTTTTTATAAACTTTATGCCATTAGTTTAAAAGTGAGATCCCCTTTCCCCTTGTTTTCTCGGGCTTCATCTGTAACCACCTCCCCTTTCGAAGAATCTGTATATGCATCTAGGTAAAAATTATATGTGTAAACTTAATGTATTAAGTATGTGTGATGTAACAAATAATCTGTAAATATAGACTACAAATAGTTGAAAAATGAATTGAAAGCAAAATGTGTGAGGTAGTGAGCAAGTGTTCTTGCAAAATTAATAAAAGAAGAAAAAAATGTGCAAGCGTGGAAAGTGTTGAAAAATTTTACAAGACCCCCTCCCTTTAATTATACTAAAAACTAAATCCCCTTTTTACCCATTGTGTAAGGAATATTATCATTTCTTCTCAATTTGTCTCATGGTTGTTACTCAAAGTATAAAAAATATGTTTAATACTATCAATTGTCTAGCCACATCAATTGTCTAGTCACATCAAATGCCATGTTATATCACTAGATATTCACGAAACATTATATTTAACTAAATTTCTTCCGTATTTTAAAGTAAATTTTAATTTACGTGAATTTATTTAATTGGGCATAAAATCTAAAAAAAAATAATATTTTTTTTTACAATTTGTGGTCCTAAACAAGCCAAAAAGAGATCCATGATATTTGTATGGTTATACAAGTTTTCATTAAGGATAGAATTACAAGTTTAAACTAAATTATTTCCAAATTTAGAAATGGATCATTCTTTTTTGAATGGATCAAAAAGGAAATATATTCACATAAACTGGAACGGAGGGAGTATTGACTTCCATGTAATTTATAGACTGTGCTATAGAATTTAAAGATAATTATTTAATAGAAAACATGATTTGTATTTTTTTTTTTGAAATATCAACTACTACAATACTCCCTTCATTCCAATCTATGTGAACATGTTTGACTAAACATGGAGATTAAGAAAAAAATAAAGACTTTTGGAATTTGTCATCCTAAACAATTCAAAAGGGGCTCAGAGTATTTGTGTGGTTATAAACACTTCTCAATAAGGATAGAATTGTAAGTTTAAGCTAATTGTTATCAAATTTATAAAGGGGTCATTCTTTTTGGAACAAACTAAAAAGTAAATAGATTCACATAAACTGGAACAGATGAAGTAATATTTTATTAATTATTATTTTTATTTTTTAAAGGCAAAAATTGTAGAAAATCCTAATATTTAAAAATAGGACGCTTACCAATACATTATTTTAATATTTAGAAAAATACACAAAAATTATAATATTTAACTAATTGTAATAAAATAATGAAAAATTCTATATTTTGTAAAAAAAATAATAATTGTCAATTAATTGCATTAAAGCTAAAAATGTACAAAAGGCTATATTTTATTAATTTTTGACTAGGAAGCCTGCAGAAGTTATTTTAAATACAGAGGGTCGAAATTGAGGGTGATGGTAAGCAACCCCCACTTCCGACTGAGAGGTTGTGAGTTCGAGTCTCTCCAAGAGCAAGATGGGAAGTTCTTGGAGGGAAGGATGTCGGGTGTCTATTTGGAAACAGCCTCTCTATCCCAGGGTAGGGGTATAGTCTGCGTACACACTACTCTCCCCAGACCCCACTAAGTGGGATTATACTAGGTTGTTGTTGTTGAAATTGAGGGTCAACAGTAAATGAACAAGCGGGGGACTCCGTGTGCTGCGATCCGTAATAAGGAATGCAGCTACCACAATGTCTCTTCAGCAGCAGTGCCTACTTATCTCTATGACATCAAATGTAACTGCCTCGGTTCCTGCACAATTAGTGTGAAAGTGTAGTATGAGTACATAAATCAATGCATGCCTAGTAAGTATCTAATTTTACTTCGAATAAGTAGTGGTAAGGAGTCGATATCGACTATTACCAGTGGTCCAGTAATCAAGATACAATAAAAGTAGGCACGATTTCATTTTTCAGGGAGCCTGTTTTGAAGTGGAAAGGTAATACAACATTACCGAGAGGTAGATTTATTTTCTATCTCAAGGCAAGGAAGATGATCATCGGTGATTCCGTTCGGCCGAGCCAACTAGCGAAAGTCGGTTCAAGGGTGAAGATACTAGAGTGGTCGGGTACTCCTAGTCAGCTTTCTTTCGTTCGGGCTTTCTTTCTTTTGCCGTATGAAGCATAGCAAATAAAAGCAACAATAACAGATATATGTGAATAAAACGATCCTCAACATAGGAGTGATTGTACAATATCTCGTCGTGATCGTATGGCCCACTCCCATAATAACGCCGAAATCGTACGACCCGATCCATAGATATAGCTCATAATACAACCGATGCATCCATTTTGCACCATTTTCCTCCTTATTATTGAGTTTTCATTCCATTAGAAAGTTGAATTTTTCCAATTTTAGATTTTCTCATAATCGGGATATAAAGTCAATGGAAGAAATAATGATAAATGTTACATCGTAACTTTTTACAAAAAAAATAGTAGAGGAATAATGTTGAAGTTATAGTTTTAAGATGTAGGTTCTTTGGTGAAATATATAAAGCGTCCATTTAAGTTGTCTCTAACAATCATCTGAACATCTTAACTTATCATGTAACCAGATAAATATAACTGCTTGGTAGAAGTATATTCTCTTAAACTTATTACGCTGACATGGTAAATTTTATGTGTTACACTACATCTAAGCACGTGAAGATCTCTAAAATTAGGTTTATCCTTTTTTTTTTTTTGTAAAATTAATGTGAACCCCATATTATACCACCAGATAACCACTATTCTGGACGTCGAAGCTGCTGTCAACGATAGAGGGTGTCGGAGAGAGGGAGGATCTTGGGGAGGCTATTGCCGATGATGCCGCTTTGATACTTCTGTACTGGAACATCATCATCCTGTTTGATTTTTTTCTGGAGAATTAAGAATTATATTAATTTATAAGTAGATTATTGAATAAAGTAGTAGAGGGAGGAGTTAATGTAGTTACCTTGGCTTATAGCTCTAGACCACCACCAGCTCATCTTTTGGTTTCCAAATTTTCAGCAAAGGAAAGCTCACTTACAATGATAGTTGGAGGAACAAGGATAGAATCCAATTCACTCAATTTCATAAGTGAAAATTGTCGAAAATCACAGACCACCACTCAATTTCACTCAATTATATGTGTGTTTGTGTCATCCAATTTCTTGCAGTGTTAGCGGTTATTTTGAGGGGAGGGGGAGTGGGGGACGAGAGGGGGAGTGTGAAGGAAGAAGAGGAAGAGGAGGGGGTGGGGTTGGTTAATACTAAAAAAGATTTTTTTTAGAGTATTTATTATTTTATCAAAATTTTTATTATAAATTACACATGTCATTTTTAATTGGTTCATTTGATATCACTGGTGAGTGCAACTCACACATATAGTCTACCAGACTTGGGTGTTCACGAGATACATTTAATAGTCACTTAAAATGTTAAAGTAAAAAAGGAATTAGTTAAGGTGTGTGTCTAATCGTTGAAGACAACATTAATGGGTATTTTTATGTATTTCGCCTCTTTTTTCCTTTTTTATTTTCGTATGAGTATTCAACAAATTGTATTGTTTATGCAAGCTTTGGTTAAGAAACACTCTCTATACTTTTTTGGTATGAAATAGTGCCTTTTTATTTATTTTTTTCTTTAGTAATCACCAAACGGCTGTCGATGTATCCAAAAGTTGTTTGGTAAACTTTTGGAATTGAGGCAATTCAACAACATTGTGTATGAAATGTATATTGTTCAGAAGGCCATAAACTAACCACATTCTCCAGTGCCTACATAGAAGTATCTGTATCATATCATCTACTAATAGTTGCCAAATTTAGTTTACAATTGAGCCAAGCATATATCTGACTTAGAAGATTATCCGATGAAAAGACTAAAAAAAAAAAAGAAGCAAAAAGGAAACTCTCGTATTCATAAAACGAAATCTAAAATTTGAGTAGAAACTAATACGACATATGCAAGGATGACCCAGTATCAAACTTACAAGATTATACAAAAGAAATAATTTTGGCGAATAAAAAACAAAGAACAAAGTTTAGTTCAACTCTTTGCATTGAATTTTATCAATACCACATTATAACATTGTAATACTACACATAATGGTATCGAAAAATGAATTTTAATTAAGTATGAAAATTTAATACTGAATTTGTTGACTGTGTACAAATAAAAACTATAATCATGAGTGAAGTAGAAAACAACTACTAATAAAAAAAATTTCCTCCCATATTTCAACTCATCACCAGAAAATGAATTATATCCTTTTCATCAGGTTGAATTTTCATTTTCCCCTTCAATTTTTGTGTTACACATCATACTCATGTTCTAATATTAGCTATACTGTTAAAAAAAGTATAGCTACACGAGATACACGTACACATGTTTGCTAAAGTTAAAAATAGAACATAGCTTCTCATTATCTACAACAGAAGCAAAATCCTCAACTTCATATACAATGCGAGTTGGAACGGGGTTGCCTTAGCGACTGTGGTGTGCATAGGTCAGGACGAGTGAGGATAAACCTACCTACCAAGGAAAGGGCCTGATCTTGATGTAGAAAGGAGCTGTCGAGCTGAGGCGGAGAAGCTTGGCCAATAATGAGAAAATCAAGCCTAGTTGAAAAGGCTTACAGTTTACCAAAGGCACAAAACCTCCACCCTCTCACAAGCTATGTTGCGTAAATTCTCCAAAATATAGCCGCACCCGTGTCGGGTCCTTCAAAAATGTACTATTTTTGGAGGATCCGACACGTATCCAACCTCATTTTCGGAGAGTCTGAGCAACATAGCTCAAAAGTTAACAAAAATACGCTTTCATCTCTTTCCTGAAAAAAGTATATGCAACTGGCAAACAAACCACAGAGAAGGAGAGAACAAAAAAGAAAACAAGCTGCAGCAACTAATATACAAAAAGTTTAGTGGGTTCAAATCTAAAACTTTACCAAAGTTGAACTGGTCAACTTTCAGTTAATATATACTCTCAGATAAACAATGAGGTAACCTAGCTTCAACGCTTCATCTTCAGTTCAAATAGAGGGAAAAAAACACATTCCAAAAACAAATGTTTTGAATATATTCTTTCCTGTTCATATGAAGCATTAGATACAAATGAGAAGAATAAGAAATCTCTGGAAAGTTAAAATTATTTAGTAACAATCTAATCTGTTTCCAAAATTAAGACCTGGCAACCTCAAAGAAGTGAGCTACATTTTCCCTTGATCATAGAAGCATTACATACAAATGAAAAAAATGCGCCGAAGAATGAAAGACCTCGTGGAAAATATGGAACAGGTTCAAATTTGATAACAATCTAATCTGTTTCTAATACCTAAGACCTTTGGCAACCTCAAAGAAGTGAGCCACATTTTCCTCAGGTGTACCAACTTTTATGCCATGTCCAAGGTTCAAAATATGTTTCCCTCTGCCAGCTTTCTTCACGGTATCGTTTATCCTATTGGTAATAAATTCTTTTGAGCCGAAAAGCACTCCAGGATCCACGTTACCTTGTACAGCCACATTGGGACCCAGTCGTCTCCTACCATCAGCCATATCAACTGTCCAGTCCAAGCTGACCACATCTACCCCTGTCAAGAGTAGTCTCTCAAGCAAGCCACCTGATCCACTCGCATAAAGAATCAGTGGAAGATCAGGATGGGTTAGTTTCACTGATTCAACTATCTGTTGTAAGTAAGGCAAACTGAACTCATCAAAATCGACTGGGCTTAGCTCTGTGGCCCATGAATCAAAGATCTGTACTGCTTGAGCACCATTGTCAGCTTGATAACGGATATACTTAGCCATTGAGGTCGCAAATTTTTGAAGGAGTGCATGAAGGACCTACATATCGACAACAATTGATAACATTGCAACATAAATTGACAGAGCATAAGCTAGTGATCAAATGTTCAAAAGGAGAATTGATACAGGGAGTTGATTGACCCTGCTTCAAGTTGTAATCATAACCCAAGAATTCATTGATATAACCACATGAAAGGATATGTACTAACATGTAGATCATGGGTGTGGAAATTTAGATGCATAAAATTTATGCCATTTTTCAATTTAATGCCATTTCCAAATATTGGTGATCACATGATCCAATGCAGAACAGGATTTGTCAAATGTTTCAGCGGTGTCTCTTTTTCTTTTCTCCCGGGCAGGGTGGGTTCGGAGGATTGATCTGCAGATTGTTTTAACATGCTAATTAAATTTTCAACAGGAAAAAGCTATTTTTGTTTAAAAGTCAGGTATCAATAACAATGGCATACAGCCCCTCAGGTTCAAAATATGGCAGCTTATGATTTCTATTTTTGTTGTTGGCTTCCAGCAGAAAAGAAGGAATGAACCAACTGAATCTGAAATAGACTTTGTTTCACCATCTAAAACTCAACAACAACAACAACAACCCAGTATAATCCCACTTAGTGGGGTCTGGGGAGGGTAGTATGCACGCAGACCTTACCCCTACCCTGGGGTAGAGAGGCTGTTTCCAAATAGACCCCCGGCATCCTTCCCTCCAAGAACTTCCCACCTTGCTCTTGGGGAGACTCGAACTCACAACCTCTCGGTTGGAAGTGGGGGTTGCTTACCATCATAGCAACCCCTCTTGTCGTCACCATCTAAAACTCGCAACGAGCAATTAGACAAAAGAGCCCTGAGCTTAGCTTTCCCTTAAATTTACATTTCTCCTTTCTCCTTCCATCAGACACCTCTGAGTTTCCCCTTTTCTTGTCCTTACATTTACCTTCTCGCATTTGCATAAAAAACAAATCTAAGGCCCAAGAAACCTTGGTGCTTAAGAAGATTTCTCATTTCTCCCTGACCCTCCTATTTTCCCTCACATCACAATTTTCAGTTCAAATTCTAAGAATCAAAACTTATTTGCACCAAAAGTAGAACGTGCTCCATGCCTTTTTATTTTTATTTTCGGTTTGGAATATAACATAACATATTTACTGGTCTCTACCAAGAGTGTGATTGACATAAGACAGTGTTTTGTGATTTTCCTCATTTACTCTTCCCCTGCTTCCTTTTGATGAATTTCTTAATGCATTTACTTGGTTAGACCTCGATGAACGCGGCTTCATTCTTCAACTTGTGATTTTGCTCGGGGCGTCAAAGTTCATGGCCCGTCCTCTGGCAAAATAAGAACAGAATTGCCACTGGCTCAAAGTTGAGGGAGCTCAGTGGTAGCTTGCCAAACAATAGAAAATCCAGGTGAAAACAACAGAAAGAAAAAGACCACATCAGCATATCACCCACCTTAAGGAACTAGGCTAAGATGACTTGTTTTGGTGGTAATGGTAAAACGCTCACCCTGCACTACATAGCAGGAAGAAAAGGAAAAAAGCAGAAAAACACTCTCCTGTAACTGATTGAATTCAGTCACCAAATCACCAATGACAGCTTCCAAATATCTACCCCTCCCTTTCCTTCAACAGATATAAGTGTGACAACAAGAGGATCACTGTCTACAAATCACGAACTCGGCAACCCAAAATCGGAACTGTTTCTGAGAGAAACTCCAAGCTGAGATGACTTCTTTTTGGGTGGTAACAGATAAAATCCTCACCCTAGTCCCTACCTTCTATAGGAGAAAGAAAAGAAAAAAAAAAACAGAACAAATGATGCTCCTGTAACCGATTGAATACATGAGTCATCATATAACCGATGAGAGCCTCCCTCTCTTTCCCATAAGAGATAGAAGTGTGACAACAAATAGGATCAGTATCTACATATCAAGGTTTCTGCAATTTAATTGAAACTGGTTTGAGAGAAACTCCAAGTAATGGATGGTTGACATAAATCCTGCACTAAATTAAAATCGTAGTGAATGTGAAATATCCGTCAACATTGCTTGGGTAGTCCTAATACAGGAAGCAGGATCAGGGAATATCAATGGAAGATTCAATAAAAAGAGCAGGATTAAAAATATAATATGATCCAATCAATTAAACAAACTACGATTGACACCGTCGAGTTTAGTAACATAGAGAAGCAATAGTAAATTACCTTGGGCTCTGCAAAAGCTAATCTCTTAATTTTTGTGAAGTTCTTAGAGGAACCTCCTTCAATCACGTATGATGCCAAGGTAAATGGTGCCCCAACGAAACCCAGAACTGCTGCTTGATTATTGACCTAGCAAAGCCAAGATAAGTTCTAACACAATCAACAAGGTAGCGTACAGGTTTATGTTATAGTAACAGTAATCAGGTTGTAACATTGTTGATTTAAGCAAAGCCCAAAAGTTTTCGGTTACTCCCCCATTTCAATTATATGGCATCATTCCAGTTCGCGGTTGACACAGTGCTCCATATACAACTTTTACGAATTTCAAGAACTCAATTTATTAAGCTAATCAACTTTTAAAATTTGATGTGATGCTTCTCTATCAAATTAATTGTGCAACCAATTCTCAATTTTGTTCCACTATCAATAATTAATATAAGCCATTAATATCTTAAGTTCCATATCCAGTGTATTAACAGTTGGAGTATAATTTTACAACATTTTGCCCAAGGATCTCATACAGTGACAACGGGAGGAGATTAGTAGAGATGCTGAATCTTTCTGTCTAGAGACTCTAAGCAAATCACAGTTTATATCACATGAACTGTCCACAATATTTAGCAAACAAAACACTGCTCTGCAAGTTTAAGTTCCTTTACTTTGAAGATCTCAAACTACAAATATATGCAGCTTTTTCGAACATCATCATACATGAATTTTCAGAAGGAAGCAATAAGCTTCTCCTCGTTGGAGATTAACAAAATCCCTCGACTTATTTCCACCTCTGGTATTTCAACATAAGAAAAGAGAAAAATGCTCCTTAACAGATAACCTCCAAGGTTCATATATATTAAAAACAAAACAAACAAAGAGCAAACCTCTTTCCGCAAAATTGTTAATGCTTCTCCGACATATGGAACTGATTCTTCAGGAATGAATTCTCTAACTTTCTCAACATCAGTAGCTGTTCTCGGTGGATCAAATATGACAGGACCCTTCCCCTTTATGATGTCAAAAGGAATGTTCATTCCAGAGAGCGGAGTAAGAATATCTGAAAACAAAATGACCTGCCAGCATGAGAAAAACCATTCAGAACAAACCAATAATCAATAATAGAGCTAAGATGATAGCTTGTGATAAAACACCCAAAGATGGGATACTGCTCTGATAAAAAGTTAAAATAATGAAATATCTAACAATAAATGCCAACACCAAATACATGTCGATATAGGACTGCAATAAAGTTTCTTACCCCATCAGGCTGGAATACTTTCCATGGCTGTAGAGAAATTTCTACCACAAGATCAACATTTTCTGATCTCTCACGGAAGGATGGATGCTTCTCACAAAGGATTTGATAACTCTACACAAAAGAAATGTTGAATAGTAATTAGATGGAAAATTAAATGATATGAAAATTTCTAATGCCAGTGTAGAAAATAGATCCACATAAGAAGTCATGAAGATCAAGCCTTAAAACTGCTAACATAGAATTCAAAAACAAAGGCAGCAGGACTATAGCTTTGAAACTTATCAAGCTTTATGATCCGCACAATCTGTCGTCCTACTTGAAGTCCAATGAAATATCCAACAAATATGATTCACAAAGTTCCAAACTTTTTTCCTATTTTACCAGCCCTTCTCTTTTCTCCTAAGTTTCAAACAAAGCAGAAAGATAAAGCCATTACATTCTCATGCAAGCAGCTGATTAGTAGAGAAAGTGCATCTCAGGTACAACAATTAGTAGGTGTGAGTATATAATGTCAGATCCCTAAAGACGATATTTCAAGTTATCTATTCGAAGCCATTTAGGCGAAAGATTATCGTTAACAGAATACATAATCTCTTGCAGAGCGGATAGCATGAGTAAGTCAAAATTTGCAGCATGGAATGCAGTTAAGATCTCTCAGAGAAGTTCAGGAAATACTCAGTTAAAACAGAACGATAAACCTGCCTTCATATACCTCCCTGCTTGTCTCATAAGCCAAACAGGAGGCCTTTCTACTTCTTTTCCCCTAACAGCATCAAGCAACAAAGGTTCAGTTGCATTTATAGCTTTTGGTTCAGCAACAGTTCCTGGAAATTAAGAGTAGCATCAATCACGCGAACATGTAAAGAATACAATATATCTATTTGAAATTTTGGAAAATTAGAAGGTTTCTAGTCTGAGAGATAAGCACATTAAATCCAACGTGCAGTGCAACAACATAATCATGCAAGAGACACTAGCCACGGATTCAGTAAAAGGAGAATCTAAAGGATATGTAGGTTTATCTTTAATAGCTCACTGTTTGACGATAGTACATTGCTCATTCATTTAGCTTGTTGTAGAAAAGAGTACGAGAAATATTCAGTGATGAAAATTGTGCTCATTTCCCATTGAGTCGTACTAATATTTATTCCAACCTAGTTGAAAGATTTTGATGAAGTTCGACCTGGTTGAAAAGCTAGAGATGTAATTGCCTACAAAAATATGGAAACAAGTAGCTTTAGCTTTTTATTAGGTAATTCCGTTATTGATTAGGATGAGTATGCAACACTTTTTTGTAATCTATAACATCTTTAAAGAATAGGCTATAATGCACTATAGTACCCTAAACTCAACCTAGCAATTTTCCCCTCAAACTATTTTCCTTAGCATTTTCGTCCATCGACTCACTCTGTAATGGTCTCCTTTTTTAAGGTGGTCGCTAAAAGCCTAAATCTAACATACCTTCGGGTCCATTTTCTCCTTGTGATTTTTCCAATTACCTATCTCATTTGTAGCATTATCTCTATATTTTTCCAGTTTCCTTGTTATCTTTTTTTTCCTCCTTCCATCACCATAATTCTTCTGTCATTCTTCATCCTCTTCTCTCAATCAAACAAACCATTGTTTTGACTTGTTATTCCAGACCCCATTTATGGGATCAAACTGGCTTTGTTGTTGTATTTGTGTGGACTTGTTATTGAAATACTTTAAACGTATGATTTTATTAAGAATTACATGGTTTGTGCTAATTCCACATAGGATATTATTTGTACAGACCACTATATAATGGCACGTACAATTAAATAAAGAGACCTTGTATCCTTGAAATTAGTGGAGGACAATTACTTGATTAGATTTGTCTTTTGTTGAATTATACTTACATTGTTTTAGTATTTATTTATTTTGAAGGCATAAGTTTTGACATCTTTTTTCAACTTTTTTGTTGTATTAGCTTCATTTATGCCATTGTTTGCTCAACATGTGTGATTATTCTTCCTTGGTTGTATAAGAGAGGTTGGAAGGTTTTGTATTTAACTAGTCTTTCGAAAATTCCTTCATTATCAACTACACATCAATCCCAAACTAGTGGGACATTGCTATATGAGTCTTTGCTAACCAGCTCCCTCTAGTTAGGCACATTCATGACAATGCTAAATTGTTAGTCTTTATGGAAAACCAAGGAATTCATAAGGAGAGGCGCTCTAATATCACAATTATCCTATACATGCCAAACTATTAAAAAAAAACCTCTAGCAAATTCCGAGCTTAATGAAAGTGTAACACAAAATATGTGTCTTAAGTTGAAATAGTTGGTACTTGGTATTGCCTATATGAATTATTTGCATTCTTTTGTTAGCTAACACCACATTAATCGCAAGAGTTTGTACCTCTTCTGATACAACTTCCCCCAGGTGAATTTTCTTATGCTGTCCCATTTTAGCCCTTCCAGTTATAAGTTTGTGACAGCAATGGACTGATGCATTTGGATGTACACGTAAGACCTGGTCAAACCATCTCAGGCTACTTCAAAAAATTTCTTAGTCGCCAAATTTTCTGCTAAACAAAAAGCAAGAGCCTAAATAAATCTGTTTCCAAGGACGACCAAAAAGGGGAAGCTAGCACAATGTTTAAAGAGTTGGAGGAAAATAATGTATTTGAAAAATTGCTAGGTATATTAGTTAATTTTTACCTTAAGAACAAATAGGTTTTCTTCAGCTTCAGTTAATTGATCATAAACAAGTTCTAGAGACAGTAATCCACTGCACCATTTTGACGAATTTCCAAAAGTATATCTCATCATAACATAAGTCCGAACTTAGCCAAAATCCGGACCAAGGTATAACATAATAAGCTTAAACTAATAAACCATTCATAGAAATTACTAAACGATATATAAAGAAGATTCAGAAACAACAAATGAAAAACACATACAGATATCACCAATCACAAACAGAAACGCGTTATTCTGGTAAAACTAAGCTGCGTTGAACGATTGAAGAATATAAGAATAGCAATTAGAAAGTCAAAAGGCTGAAAAATGTACCTCCGACGGAGCAACAGATTCTGGACTTGACATTGCATCGCGAAGAAGAAGGAAACGCAGATTTAGATGAAATTGGGATTGCTGTAAAGGAGGACAATGAGCTGTAATTACAAGCCATGATTTCGTAGTGAAGTGAAAAAGAGGTTACGAGCGTAGCACGAAATTGCTTTGCATTTCAAACAGTCGATAAACTGGGTTTCGGCCAACAAAAAGATTAAACAAAAATGGAGGAGTAAATGACAAAGTAGATAACTTCAAGATAAGGTGGCAGGATATCTCAAATCTTATAGTAGTAATGGGTAAGCCTCACTTCTGTATTGTTAGTTTGTTACTCTGTTTCTTTCCTCTTTCTTATATTTTACTACTCCCTAGTCCCTTCATTTCATTTAGCTGACACACTTTATCTATTAGTTAGTTTAAAATATTTTTATATTTAAAAAAATTAACTTTGTACCTTTTACTTTACTCATTTTATATTTAGTGATACAGTACCTATAGCTTCATGCCATGAAAATAATTATTACAGCCCTTCTCCCAATTCTGTTTGAATACTAAATATTTTATACAACAAATTATCTTTTTATTCTTAATAATACTTTTATGATCACATAAATATTATATGATTAATACTTACCATCACATATCAATTTTCAGATCATAAGGTTATCATCACATAAATGTAATAATATATTTAATATTACAAGTTACAAAAAATTTTATTTTTTTTTAAATTATATTCTAAATCAAATGCTTTAACCATTCAGCCAGGGATGCAAAAAGACTTGGTGAATGAAATAGGTTTTGATATTCCTTTTCGAGCTTCAATTTTTGGGGCATTTGCATTTATATCTTTTTGGGTCACGTTTTAACTTGTGTTCACTTTGCAAAAAGAATTGCAAGCGTACCCACTTTTTCGCGGTATTTCAGCATACGGGGCTGAAGTAGCAAAGACAATCACGCAAAAATTCAGCATTCTAGTAGCGGGGCCTGAAGTGGACCAAGTGTGTTGAAGTTTTTATTTGTAATTGCTCAACTTAAGCATTTTAGTGTTGACGTTTTGTTCTCTATTTGCTGAACTTAAGCTTTCTAGTGCTCAAGTTTTGTTCTCTATTTGATGAACTTATTTTTGTTTGTAATTGCTGAACTTAAGCATTCTAGTGCCGAAGTTTTGTTCTCTATTTACTGAACTTAAGCATTTAGTGCTGAAGTTTTTTGTCATGGATAAACTTTTTCAAAACTTCAGCAAAAGATGCTGAAATTATTTAGTTCATTTGTAAAAATTTCAGCACTAAATAAGCTGAAATTTTTTGTCCTAGATTCATTAGTTTTGTCATAAGGTTTTTTCAAATACTTTAACAGAAGATGTTGAAGTTATTTAGTTCATTTGTAAAAGTTTCAACACTATAAAAGCTGAAGTTCTTTTATCTTGGATAAGTTTTTTCAAAAACTTTAGCAGAAAATACTAAAATTATTTAATTTATTTGTAAAAAATTTAACACTATATAAGCTAAATATTTTTTTGCCAAACTATGAGACTTTTAACAAGTGGACCAACCATAACAACTTACCACAGTAATTGATCTTTTCCACAAGTATGCATGAATGATGAAAATTAAAATGTAGAAACATCTTAACTCACATTTAAACCGTGGGGCAGCTAAGGAAACTTCAAATTAATAGCAGTATAGCTACATTCATGTTGACAAACAGGTATAAACTTAGTTCAATTATGAAAAAGTAAATTAAGAAAAAGAAATCAGGTCTCCTTTTGGTCCACAAGATGAAACTAGATGCTACTTGTTAGATATATGGACTTATATCTACATACATATGAACAATATATGGATTAATTATATGTTATGTGCTATTTTTTGGTTTGGCCTAAATTGGTTGTCTTATGGACATTGTTAAGGGGGCCAATATATTGTCATATAAAGTGTAGGACTAATGTGTACATACCCAAAAGGGTAACCTTAGTTAATGATGGGCTAACTAAGGTTACATACATGTAACCATGGTTACATGCTTATGACTTTTGAGTTTCATAACTCATATGTTATAAGAGGGGGATTATGTTTCCCATAAGAAGGCAAGACATTCTCTTCTTCCTCCCATTGAAACTAGAGAGCATTTTGGTCTTGCATATCAAGTGGAAAACCAATCCTCAATTTTTGGTCTTGGATATATTCTTGTGAAAGCAAAAACTTCAAGACAATCTTAAAGGAAGGATCAAGGAGCTTCTCAAAGGCACACCTTGGACAATCTTCAAGAAGGACTAAAGATTTCCACTTATGGATTCAGGTACGCTTCCGCTCATGTTGTTATTCCAAGTAATTCGATATGAAGGCTATAGTGTTTATGTGGATATATAATCCAACAATTGGTATCAGAGCCTCCTTCATATTTGGATTATTTGGAAGTTCATGAAATCCATGTTATATAAATCTTCATGTTTAAATTAAGATAGAATTTTGATTATGAAATTCTAGTACATGATATAGCATGATTTCATGAATGTTATGTTGTTGATGAACTTTGGTATATTGATATCTTGCTATTACAAGATGAATTGAAATAATGAAATTTGCAAATTTTTTGGTTGTTGAACAACATGATTCTTTGTTTAAGTTTCTTGTTGAAAATAACATTAAGTTGTTGGACAGAATAGTGAGATAATCGATTATCTTAACCAGATAATCGACTATCTTGAAAAGTTTACCAAAATTTTGCAAAACAGTAGCATAGAATAATGGATTATTGCATTTTGTTCATAAAAAATTTTGCAAAACAGAGGCAGAGGATAATCTATTATTCCCCTAAAATAATCGATTATCTGGAATTTTTCAGCAAAATTGGAAATTTCAGAGAGCCAAGATAATCGATTATCCTAAAAGGATAATCGATTATCCTAGTTTTTCAGCAAATTTTGAGATTCCAGAAGGCCCAGATAATCGATTGTCAGGCTCAGATAATCGATTATCTGGCCATAAATTGCAGAAACGTTTTATTTTCTGGCAGTTTAATAAGGACATAATGTAAGAAACGTTTTTCATAATTAATGAAACATTTTAAGTATTAAGTTTTCAGATTTTATTTTAATTGTACATTAATAATATGTCAATTAATATTCAGTTTTTTAATTATTAATGTTTTGTACATTAATATTCAGTTTTAATATTAATTATTTTTAGTCCATCATGCTTCAGATTTTGGTATTGTCCAATTAAGATTAAAACAATTAATATTCAAATTTTACATGTCAAAACATGTAAATTTTCAGTCAAGATTCAATATATGGCTTAAAGAACTATATGATATAGCATCTAATATTTTAAATTAGTCAATTGAAGCATTATGTTGCCAAAGTAACCTCTTTTGTGTAGATTGATTAATCTTGAAGTATAAGATGACTGTGTATGTTAGTATTCCATGCGTTCAACACCGGCCCAAAGGAAGGTTGTTATTTGGCAGGAATTCGAACATGCTTGTGGTGATAAATATGTGACAATTATTCGATTTTCCATGTGAATATTAAGTCGGCCCAAAGGAAGGCTTGATATTTGACAGGAGTTTATTGTCAATATTTGATTACTACACCAAGAGTACCACTTACAAGTTGATTTTCTGTCCAAAGACTAAAATCAATATTGTGCTAGGTATCTTGTAATGGGATTTGCCAATTTTGAATCTGTAAACTAAAGTTAAAGTTCCAGTAATTGTAAGCGTGTATTAAGTTATCCTTGTTCTATTTTCAGTGAATTCTTCAGCTGCTTCAATATCTGCAAACATTAACAGCATCCCTGTGCTTAACGGCACAAACTTTAAGGAATGGAAAGAGAACATTATGATAGTTCTCGGTTGCATGGATCTAGACCTTGCACTTCGGATTGAGCAACCTGCTTCTCTTGAGGATACATCTTCTTCTGATGAAAAGAAGGAGATGGAGAAGTGGGAACGCTCAAATCACATGAGTCTAATGATCATGAAACGTGCAATTCCAGAATCATTCAGGGGCACTATGAATGATGAAAATAATGCCAAAGTTTTTCTTGAAAACCTTGAAAAGCGTTTTGCACAAAACGAAAAGGTGAAAACAAGTACTCTTTTGAGTAAACTTGTTTCCATGAGGTATAAAGGCAAGGGAAACATAAGGGAGTATATTTTGGAAATGTCTCATCTTGCTTCGAAACTTAAGTCACTCAAGCTGGAATTACCTGAGGAACTGCTTGTGTACTTAGTTTTGATCTCTCTTCCTGCATACTTTAATCAGTTTAAGGTCAGTTACAACTGCCTGAAGGAGAAATGGACTCTTAATGAGCTCATTTCACATTGTGTGCTAGAGGAGGAAAGGATAAAGCAAGATAAGACTGAAAGTGCTCATTTGGCATCCTCTTCTAAAGATAATAAGAAGAGGAAAGATAAGGAAATTGCGGTTGCAAGGCCCCAGAAGAAGCAAAATAAGGAACCTAAGGTTGAAACTACAGAATCAGGTTGCTTCTTCTGTAAGGGGACTAATCACATGAAGAAAGATTGTACCAAGTACCACGCTTGGCGTGCGAAAAAAGGTACATCTCTTTCTCTTGTTTGTTCTGAAGTTAATTTAATTTCGGTACCTAAGAATACTTGGTGGGTAGATTCTGCTGCTACTACTCACATAAGTATATCTATGCAGGGTTTCCTGAACTGCCGAAAACCAAATGATGGTGAAAGATACATCTATGTGGGTGATGGCAAGAAGGTGCAAGTTGAGGCTATTGGAAAATTTAGGCTGTTGTTTAAGACTGGTTTTTATTTAGATTTGAATGAGACTTTTGTTGTACCGTCTTTTAGACAGAATTTAATTTCTGTTCCCAAATTGGACATATCCGGTTATTCATGTTCATTTGGTGACAATAAAGTTAGTCTCTTTCAAAATTCAAATCTTATCGGTACTGGTCTTCTATCAACATATGATAGCCTATATTTGGTTGATATAATAACCTCACATAATGAAACTTTGCATACAAGTTCAAGTGGTACCAAAAGAAAATTAACTAATGAGAATTCGTTATCACTCTGGCACAAACGTTTGGGTCACATATCCATTCAAAGAATTCAGAAACTTGTGTCAGATGGAATTCTTGCTTCTCTTGATTCCTCAAATTCGGATATTTGTGTTGAGTGTATCAAGGGAAAACAAACAAACAAGACGAGATTAGGTGCTAAGAGAGCTACGGATGTCTTAGAATTGATACATACGGATATTTGTGGGCCATTCCCTACACCTTGTAGGAATGGTCAACAATACTTTATCACATTCATAGACGATTACTCTCGTTATGGGTACCTATATCTTATTCATGAAAAGTCCCAATCCAGACGTGTTCAAATCATATAAGGCCGAAGTTGAAAATCAACTAAGCAAAAGGATTAAATCCGTTAAATCTGACCGTGGTGGTGAATACTATGGTAGATATGATGGTTCAGGTGAACAACGTCCAGGGCCATGTGCTAAATTCCTAGATGAGTGTGAGATCGTCCCTCAGTATACTATGCCAGGCAGTCCTACTATGAATGGTGTAGCTGAGAGACGAAATCGGACCCTTAAGGACATGGTAAGAAGTATGATTTGTCGTACTACTTTGCCAGACTCACTCTGGGGAGAAGCATTGAAAACCGCAACATATATTCTTAATAGAGTTCCAACTAAAGCTACAATCAAAACCCCATATGAACTTTGGACTGGAAATAAACCCAGTATTAAGCACTTACACATTTGGGGTTGTCCAGCTGAGGCAAGGCCTTATAGGCCGAATGAAAAGAAACTGGATGCTAAAACGGTTAGTAGTTATTTTGTTGGATACTCTGAAAGATCCAGGGGGTATAAGTTTTATGATCCCACTTCTAGAACTATTTTTGAGACGAGCAATGCTCGGTTCTTTGAGGATATTGAGTTTGGGGGGTGGGGAGATAAAGTTGTTAGAGATTTTGTCTTTGAGGAAGAACATGTGTCTTTCCCTCAAGTTGTTGATCTTGGTCAGGGTGTTCTCATTCCTGACACGGATCACACAACTCCAGTTCAAGACAATCTCGAAAATCTCCCCAATCAAGTTCCTGATATTACTAATGAAAATCAAACTCAACAACCTCAAGAAACTGAAGTGCCATTAAGGAGATCCACTAGAGAGAGGAGAAATGCAATTCCGGATGATTATGTTGTATTTCTCCAAGAACAAGAAAGTGACATTGGACTTGAGGAAGACGATCCAATCAACTTCTGTCAAGTCATTAAGGGTTCTAACTCTCAAAATTGGATTGATGCCATGAATGATGAGATGAAGTCTATGAGCGATAACGGCGTTTGGGAGCTTGTTACATTGCCCGAAGGTATTAAACCGATTGGTTGTAAATGGATATTTAAAACCAAGAGGGATTTAAGGGGCAATGTCATAAAGTATAAAGCTCGTCTTATCGCAAAAGGCTACACTCAAAAGGAAGGCATTGATTATAAAGAGACTTTCTCTCCAGTTTCATCGAAAGATTCTTTCAGGACTATAATGGCACTAGTAGCACATTTTGATCTTGAATTTCATCAGATGGATGTTAAGACAGCGTTTCTTAATGGAGACATTGAGGAAACAATTTATATGGTGCAACCTTAAAACTTTGTTTCGGAAGAATCAAAGAAAAGGGTTTGCAAATTAAAGAAATCCATCTATGGGCTCAAGCAGGCTTCCCGTCAATGGTATTATAAGTTTCATGCAGTCATTATATCTTTTGGTTTTGAACCGAATATTGCTGATGACTGTATATACCATAAGTTCAGTGGGAGTAAGTATATTTTTCTGGTTTTATATGTCGATGACATACTGGTTGCCTGTAATGATATAGCATTATTGCATGAAACTAAGAAATTTCTTTCGAAGAAATTTGAAATGAAAGATCTTGGTGATGCCTCTTTTGTATTAGGAATTCAGATACAAGGAGTTCGCTCCAAAGGTGTTCTTGGTCTGTCACAAACGGGCTATATCGATAAGGTTCTTAAAAGATTTGGCATGCAGGATTGTAAACCAGGCAACACCCCTGTTGCTAAGGGATACAAGTTTAGTCTCAAACAGTGCCCAAATAATAATTTTGAAACTTCGGAAATGGAGAAGACACCTTATGCTTCGGCTGTAGGTAGTCTGATGTATGCTCAGGTATGTACACGACCTGATATAGCATACATTGTTGGGATGCTGGGCAGATATCTAAGCAATACGGGAATGGACCATTGGAAGGCAGCCAAAAGGGTCATGAGGTAGAGAACAAAGGATTACATGCTTACATATCGGAGATCGGACCAGCTTGAGATCATCGGGTACACCGACTCCGATTTTGCTGGATGTCAGGATAGTCTGAAGTCTACATCAGGCTATATTTGCATGCTTGCTGGCGGTGCTATCTCTTGGAGAAGCATCAAGCAGACTCTTACGGCCACTTCCACTATGGAAGCGGAATTCATGGCATGTTATGAAGCATCCAATGAGGCATTATGGCTGCGGAATTTTGTTAGTGGGCTGCGCATAGTTGACAGCATTAAAAGTCACTTAGGCTATTATGCGACAACAGATCAGCAGTCCTTTATGCTAACAACAACAGTAGTTTGACGAAAGCAAAACATATGGACGTTAAATTTCGGGTTGTTAAAGAAAGAGTACAGAATGGACAATAGTGCATATAGCACATAAGTACAAACTCCATGATTGCGGATCCGCTCACTAATGGATTGACACCAAAAGTATTTCATGAGCATATTGCTTGCATGGGTGTCAAATCAGTTAAGGATTATGCATTTTAGTGGGAGTTTGTATTATACAATTATGTATTGTCCATTACATTCAGTAATTTAGTTTTAAGGTTATATCTGCAGATATTCAGTATTAAAGTTTTATGTACTCTTAAGGTTTATGATTGATCTCAATAAAGAGAACCAGTTGGAAATAGACATTCTATTTCAGAGCACACTTTATGTTATTTCCATGCTACACACCTATACTTGATCCATATCGTTGGTTATATTGATATACGTGATCTATGTTGGTTCTAGTTACGCAAGAGTAACTAAGAGCTCTTAGATCCTATGTTGGTATGATTGATGGACCGGATTGTTCATGACAATTTTATTATGATAGCAATTCTGAGCTTATAAGGTTATAATGTAACATATAATGCTAAGGTTTGTACATATGTATGAGTATCTCGTCCAAGTGGGAGATTTTTAGATATATGGACGTATATCTACATACATATGAACAATATATGGATTAATTATATGTTATGTGCTATCTTTTGGTTTGGCCTAAGCTGGTGGTCTTATGGACATTGTTAAGGGGACCAATATATTGTCATATAAAGTGTAGGACTAATGTGTAGATACCCAAAAGGGTAACCTTAGTTAATGATGGGCTAACTAAGGTTACATACATGTAACCATGGTTACATGCTTATGACTTTTGAGTTTCATAACTCATATGTTATAAGAGGGGGGTTATGGTTCCCATAAGAATGCAAGACATTCTCTTCTTCCTCCCATTGAAACTAGAGAGCATTTTGGTCTTGCATATCAAGTGGAAAATCAATCCTCAATTTTTGGTCTTGGATATATTCTTGTGAAAGCAGAAACTTCAAGACAATCTTAAAGGAAGGATCAAGGAGCTTCTCAAAGGCACACCTTGGACAATCTTCAAGAAGGACTAAAGATTTCCACTTATGGATTCAGGTACGCTTCCGCTCATGTTGTTATTCCAAGTAATTCGATATGAAGGCTATAGTGTTTATGTGAATATCTTTAATTATATCTTTAATTTTGCTGACACTACAAAGATTACGATATATTAAATCAGGTTGACTAATGACGAATATTGTACAAACCAAAAACAAAAATAGCAAAAATGAAGGAAAAGAAGAAGGAGAAATGGACTAAAGTTGTTTAAAAAGTGGGCACAAATTAAAACTTTTTAAAAAAATAGGTAAGGATAAAAGGAGGCGATTAAATAAGACGTCATAGATAATTTTTACGCTACTTCTTTCGTTAAAGGAGATTCTAGAAAGAAGTTTTCCGGAACGAATAAGATACGGATTAAGATGCATATAGATTACATAACCTGAAACTAACGGAGTATTATTTTAACATGCTCATTCTATTTTTTAAAAACACCAATTAAGGGGGTGTTTTGATAAAGATAAGCATTTTTTGAACGAACTTATTATTATGGATTTTTAACAACTAAACAGTGTGCTTATGCCCCAAGAATTTATAAGTCAAAAGGCATAAGTTTATTGTAACTTTTACAGTTGTGCTTGTTACTAATTATTTTATATTGTGTTGTGTTGTATTATATTATTTTATAAATATAATGTTTCAATAGATTGTATTATTTGTTGTTAAATAATATTTTGGTGCTTGGTCTGACTGTATCGTTCTATATTGTAACTGATAAATTTACTAAAATACCCTTATTATTTAAATATTAAATTTATCAAGAATTACGCATAAAAATAATTTAAGAAAACCTATTCTACTAATTTATCACCAAATATGTCTTATAAATAGATTAAGCAATTAAATTCATGAAAATTCTAACAAAATTAGCAACTTCACGTTGGAGTTGGCAGAAGTTATGGGAAAAAAGGGACGAAGACAAAGTAGGTTATAGGTTGGAAATTTGGAGTTAAAACAAAGAAAAGATAAAGGGTAAACTAGAATTATAGAGTAATAAGTTAGGACATAATTGAAAAGAAAAATAGGAAATAATCTCATCGGACCAAATCAATTGTTTAAAAAATGAAACTTTTTATTGTTCTGGAACAATGAATTGAACAATAAAATGCAACTAATTTTAATGAAACAATCAAAACAAATATTATTTTGAGATAACAATACAATAAGATACAATAAAGAATTAACTTCCAAAAAAGTTGTTAAGTACTTTGGATTTAATCAAAAAATTTATAATTTGTAAAATATTAGGAGTTATATGGGCTCAAAATGATTTTGCACTCATTTGAACAAAGATAGAGAGGGTCATAGGAACCCACAATTTTAGGTGGACAAGTGAAAATTCAAACTAAGTTGTGTTATACGAAAGGAAACTTTGGACAGATTTAAGGGGTTGGAAAGAGGATTGGATAGCTGCACTATAATTTACATGAATCCCTCTTTTACGCTAATGTACTTAAATCGAGTATGAGTATGGTATGGGTTCTTCAAATCCTTATAACATAGCTAACTATTACGTACTATTGATAATCCACAGTAGATGTGTAGATATAATAATTCATAAAAAATATAGTAGAACCGTCAATATAAGCTTGGTTCATTGGGCCGGTCCAATACAGCTCGTAATTTAGTAGGGCTGGACTACAGTTTTTTAAACCCATTTAAAAACGAGTCTTTTAAACCCGGCCCGAGCCCGTGAGGCCTGACTGAGGCTGGGCTGAGCCTGCTCATGGGCCTAATAAAAATACGTATTTAAAATATATAAAATATAAAAAGTATGACACAAAAAATAACAAGAGAGTATGCCAAGCTTAAAGTTTATTAAGCTCGTCATATTAAAAGATCAAAGTCTTAAAACATTAAATTAATTTTAAAAAGTTATAATTTATTTGACTAGTTAATATTATAAATGAATTGTAGATGTAGATAAAAGTGAAGATGTTAAGACAACCTTCTCATAAGCGAATTCAAATGTGTTTGATGAAGATAATGTATTGGATATTCTATAAGTGTCGTGGACATTCTCTTGAATAGTTTGTTTTGAGTTTTGACTTTTAGTGAATGAAATAATATTGTCTATTAATTTTTTAATGTTTATTACTCCCTCCATTTCAATTTATGTGAACATGTTTGAGTGGACACAAGTTTAAGAAAAAAATAAAGATTTTTGGAATTTATGATTCTAAACGAGTCAAAGAGAGTCCAGAGTATTTGTGTTGTTATAAAAGTTTCTCATTAAGGGTAAAATTAGAAGTTTAAGCTAAATTATTTCTAAATTTAGAAAGGGGTCATTCTTTTTGGAACAGACCAAAAAGAAAATAGATTTATATAAATTGGAACGGACGGAGTACAATATATTGAAACAATATAAAAATTTATTAAGTTTTATGAAGTTTTACAATAATATTTTTTTAACTTTTAAATATTTATTTTTTTTAGGTTAGAACTTAATATATATATAATAATGGGCCGACTCGTGGGGGCCTCAACTCACATAGGCCTGGGTGACTGATCATTATAAGGCCCATCAAAATAGTGGGCTAGCCCACCTGGTCAATTTCTAAAGCCCACGTGGGCTTGGATGGGCTAGCCGGGCCCCGTCCACATTGACAGCTCTAAAATATAGGGCGATATCCTAAATGAAGAAAGTATAAGATGACCCTATTCTTTGTGACGATCTGATAGGTCATTTTGATTACTAGCTTTCATTTTTATGTTCCTAGACATCTTATTGCTTCATTTGATGTTATATAACTTTGCGTAGTCCGATTTATTTTTTTCGAATGCGTTTATGTAAAATTTTGGAGAAAACGTGATTTTTTATTTAAAATGAAGCTTAAGTTGACAATGGTCAACGTTTGTGGTAAACAACCCCAATTTGGTGTTTTGATAATCCTGGTAGGTTCGTATGATATGTTTGGACTTGTACGCATATTTGGTTTGGGGCTCTCGCAAATGCAAAGCTTAGTCCATATTTGCGATGAACAGGTCCTTCACAAATATAAAGGATAAGTCGCATTTGCGACATTTTTTGGGTCTGTTGCACTGGTTGCTTCTATGATCAGCTATTCGCAAATTGCGAACAAACATCTGCAACTAGATAAAAGTTGAAAAAATGGGACTTAGCTTATTTTACATCATTTTCAACCCTAATATCTCCATAGGCGATTTTTAAAGAGGATTTTCTTCTCAATCTCATTGGTAATAACCTTAAACTAGTTTTCAATCAATTTTAATTACTTTTCATAAATTTTAACATCAAATATAAGAATTTCAAGGTAGAAATTAGGGGCTTTTGTGTACAATTTGTTAATTTTGTAAATTTTGAGATTTTAACCTCGAATTAAGGTGGAATTTCTAACTAAATTACATAACCGGGCTCGCAGGTGAATGAGTAATCAGAATTTGATCTGAATCTCGGATTTCGATCATGGGGTTGACGTTTTCAAATATGATCAAAATTAAACTTTTTTCATTTGTGGCTAATTTCTAAAGCTTGTTTTGCATTGTTTGAATAATAATTGACTAGATTCGGTTGATTTAGAGGCTTGTTCGAAGAGAAAAGCCGTGGCTGATTATTGATTTTTTTTGAAGGAGATAAGTGTCGTGGTTAACCTTGACTTGAGGGAAATAAGGTAGAATCCAGTCTATTTGCTATGTAAGTTATGTGTTGGGGACGATGCATATGCAAGGTGAGTAGTGAATATCTCTATGTCATGGGATAAACATGCAGATAGAATTTGCCTTACTTGTACCATGTTAACTTGCTTATTGTGTCTTCCATGCCTTAGATAGACTATTTATAATTCTGTGATAATTCGCCTTCAGGTTACTTCTTATATTGAAATTGTGGCGATATTGGGTGTTGAGAATGTGGAATTTGTTGATTGGTTTTTGACTTTAATTGTGGAAAGAGTTTCATATGACAAGTGGAGTTCAATATTATTGTTGAAGATGAATTTGGTTCCCACCTTTCTTGGTATTGTATTGTTGTAATCGCTTAAGAGGAAAAGCGAAAAGCACGAAGAATGTTGTTGTGCCTTGACTGCATATTGATATTCTTTCTTAAGTGAAAGTGAGGCTATAGCACGAAAGTTGATGCCATGCACTTGCTTGATTTATTATCAATATCATGTCAAAATCAGGGTAAAAGTATGAAGGATGATGACATGCACATGTTTATTTATATTAGATGGTGAGGATGAGAGTAAAAACATGAAGAGTGATATCATGCACTTGCATTATAATATATGGTGAGGATGAGAGAAAAAGCACGAAGGGTGATTTATTGACTTTATTGCTTTCACTTGACATTTGAAATGTGGACTTCACTTGGTGGTTTCACTGCTTATTTTGAAAGAGGTTTACTTGGTAATATTTACTTATCATTTACTACGCTTGTTGCCCCTTTCTACATGTCCCTGCCATGTTGCTATGTTGATGATTTACTTGTTATTCCGTTGCTTTATATATATATATATATATATATATATATATATATATACTCACACACATACACACTATAAATGTTTTAGTAGGCATCTTCTCTTAGCCTCGTCACTATCTTGTCAAATTTAGGTTAAACACTTACTGAATATATTGGGTCGGTTGTATTCAACATGACTTACCAGAGCTTGAAATTAGTCCAGAATTAAACGGTGGTGACCAATTTCCAACCTTGAACATAAGAATAGTAGAAGTGCAAGGAGAGAGGGAGAGGCTGGACTAAATATGGTTTGGCAATTAAAGTGCATCAGCTTATGAGAATGCATGAAGACCTCAGCGAATGCTGAATTTTCATAATCAAGAGGCAAAAGGAACTGTAGTAAAAGAAATTTTTTTACAATTTAATAACCTCTCCCTCAGGGGTTATCATAGCCAAAGGGGTGAAATGAGAGGACCATTACCTAAAGCTACAAGGCCGAACAAAAAGGACCTCACCCCTAATGTTTCCAATTATTAACACAATTTCATGGAACATTAGGGGCACAGAGTCCCAACAAGATTTTAGAAGACTTAAACTACCTTTTACTATATTACAACGGTAAGGTCTACAAAAATTGAACACTACAAACTATAATTGAGCACTATTACGTTAGTTGCAACAACAAAATCTAGTTGTTTAGGTCATCAGATGTATCAATGAATATATTAGAAGATTCAGGTCAGTAGGTGGCATGTCAAATAACTCTTACAACAGTAGCTACACCAGTTTATGTGATATTTGTGTATGGGAAATGCACCACACATGAGAGACGACCTTTCGTTCTTCCTTTGGAAATAGGGAAGTTAGTTCTTTCATCGATTGGTTATTCCTCTCCGTTCCTATCTCTTTTTCCAATCTCAATCTTGATTTGATATCAATGAAAAAATAATGATGTAGAGGACGACTGAAAAGGAGGCTCAACCTACAAGGAGAATGGTGGTCAAAAATAGAAAACTTATATTTCTCATTTACAAATTCATCTTTGTTTATGTTACTAACTCTCAATTTGGTCCTACTTTTGGTTTATTTTGTTACTAAAAAGTGAGGAGGAAACTCAGTACCCAATGCTTGGCAATCCTTGGTAGAGCTTATTTATTATTTCATGCAGAAGTCTTTCGTCCGGGAATAGCTCCTCAGTGCATACATACAAAGATCTTGTGATTTCATCTGTACTAGAAATGGGAAGAACCAGAAGAAGACTGCATAGTTAATAGAACCAAGGACAAGGTCTGGGCTAACGAAAAAGTGAAAAGTGGTCTGCACAATAGCTTCTTCCACTCCATTCCTTACTGTTGCTTTTTGTTCCAATCGTCGTGTAAGCCCTATACATAGGATATGTTGGTTTTCTTAAAGAGAATATTTTCTATGATCAGGTCCGAATTATGTTGTACATGATCAAGCTCCGTAAGATCCAGTATAAGTGAACTAGATAAAATAGAATCTTGATTCCGCTTTATCTAGTTCACTTATAAGATTAAATAGTATGTAAATGTATTCATTTCCTCTGCATTGACACGATCAATACTACTATTGGCGTGAAACAAGAGATAACTAAAATTGTCTAAGTAGAAATAGTTTTCTTATCATTCAATGACCATCTTGATGTCAAATAGGCTTCTTACTTCTCAAACAGATCCTCCTACATCTACATATAAATGCTAGTTTATCAAGAATACCAAGAAAAACACTTCAAATTGTAGATTAATCATCAGAGATGGCTTAGAACCAGCTACTTACTAAAATAAAAAATGAAATGGAATTAAAATTATTTGAGAAACCCCTTCTGTTACCGAACTTCTTCCCTTGACTGGTGTTTTAGGACTTCCAAAGCTATAATTCCTAGGTTAGAAAGGAGATTTGCTTGGTGTTAAGTCAACTCTAGCAGATGTAGTTGCCCAGAAATCCAGTGCATTGACTCCTGGATTTAGACGATATGCCTTTAGGTGATAGAGCTGGGCGGGTAGGAAATACTTTTTATCAGGTCAAAAAGAGGTCTGGCCCGTAAGATGGCCCCTTTAAAAACCCTGTTACTTAATAAGGATTTGTTATGCTTTTCTTGCCTTTTATCGATTACTCTTTCCCAGTTCCTAGCTCTAAGACTAGTGGAAGAAGGGCAAGAATAGTAAAATAGTGAGGATATTTCAATATTAATTAAAAAAAGGGAAGGAGAGGATCTGTATATATTGTTTAGGTCGATTAGAAGGTGCAGAAATAGCCACATAGGTTCCTGGCAGTGTGGGGGGCAGAATTACACAACATGAAAAAGTACCTCACGCTCATTTTTCTACATTTATT
Source organism: Nicotiana benthamiana (assembly GCA_034376525.1). NCBI lineage: Eukaryota > Viridiplantae > Streptophyta > Magnoliopsida > Solanales > Solanaceae > Nicotiana > Nicotiana benthamiana. The sequence continues at coordinate 28,791,547 of CM067332.1, read as the reverse complement.
ATTATATAGAATTTCCTCGGGTCTCGACAAAATAGAATGAAAATTCCGGGTGGAAGCATAAACAAAAGGAGAGAGAAAAAGTAGAAAGTAGTAGGGGGGGGGGGGGAAGAAGTCTAGTGCTAGATTCTTATTAAGACGTCTACTTTGGATTGCTTTTTTAAAAAAAACAACTATATGAAAGTCCCTATAGTTTATGCTTCTGAACTTGGTTGTCAAGACTTGGAGTTAAATCAGTTCTATTTTCAGGCAACCCTCTTTACTGCTTTTTTCAAAGAAAAAAAGGGGTCGATTTAGGCTCTTTCCCTTCCACTATGTAGCCGCACTCGCAGGTACTACGAGCCCTCTATCGCACGTATCTAACTAGCTTCCATGGTTTACCGGTTCCAACAAAAACTCTCATTTGTTGACTCACCGTGTGCCTTTTAAAGAATGAGCCAACGACTCAAAGATAGTGGCTTGGTTAAGGGAACCCACTGGAGCTGTAATGAAAGCGAGTTTTCATAGGTCAATTTTTACCACTTATGGAACCGAACCTAGGTGTTACGACCCAAACGGATGGGTTGCGATGATTGCCAGAGTCCTACCTGTCAAACACCTAAGAATGCATCTAAGATATGAACCTGTATAACACCTATTGAACTACGAAGATAACGTACATGAAGGAAACCTACCAATAAGGCATATGTACGTATACATGCAGAATACAATGGGCGAGCTGGCAAGGCTGCTATAGACAGCTGCATATCCAATAACTGAAAGCCAACAAAGTCACATACAGCCTAACTAGACGTACTGTCTACAGACCTCGAATAGAAATATAACTGTACAAAGATGGAACCGAGCCACGTCATACCAATATATATATATATATATATATATATATATATATATATATATATATATATATATATATATATATACACACACACACACACACACACACACACAAACTTATCGTGGCAAAATCAAAAGCAGCTCCAGATCAAGTGGAGCACGCTAACTCTCGCTAATCAGTAATCCTAAGAAGGGGGACCATCATCTTGCCTACCTGCATCTGCGGGCGTAAATCGTAGGCCCCGTGAAATATGGCTTCAGTATGAAAAGTGTACTGAGTATCTAAGGCATGAAAATTAGTACATAAACATATATATGAAATATGGAATAAGGAAACACATATTTAAATCTGAATAACTTTGTAAACTCTGAAACGTTCATAATGTCCTACACGTGTATATAAATGTCGTGCCATGAATAGGTCTGTGTGTACATAATATCATCAAGCTATTTAGGCCATCACATCATATTGTCTCGACCACTATGAGCAACCCCGTCAACATATACCAGTTGATCAGGTGCTGGTGCGTATATAACGCCGTAACCTTTTCTCATATCCCATATACATATATTTACATATATATATATATATATATATATATATATATATATATATATATATATATATATATATATATATACGTATATAATGCTATCTGGTCATGGGTCAATGCACATGTATAAATGAGTTAAATGCATGAAAGATACGTTATAATCTCAATATTTCTTCCGGATAAACTTTTCCAACTGCGTAATATTCTGAGACCTATGAACATGAGAAAATAATAATTCTCGTGAGGAATCAAGAATATAGACACCCCAACTATTTCTATGAATAGATTAAATTTAGAAAAATTATGTTTGTTCATTTCTTCAGTATAATTTGATCCATGCCAAAAGAAAGAAGGGAGGGTCTTAACACGCCTGGAGTAGGAAAAATCCGAATAATATTCTTAGAAAAGATTATACCGTACTCCTTTACAATCACAAATTTTACGTTGCTACGGTTCTAATCAAATGCTTGTTGGAACCGAGTTGCTGCACGTTGGATTGAACTTAAAATAGCAGGAACTGTATTGAAATAGATACTATTCTTGAGCCCTTCGAACCAGTATATGAAAGTGTTCCTTTCTTTAGGACTTACACGTTCTTGATTCAGTTTTTTGTCCAAAATGAGTGGAATCAAGACCTTTGCTTATTAGATCCTAAATTATTCTTACATAGCCACCTAGTTATATATTATACTATCATGGTCATATGGTACCTTGCATGGTACTAGTTCATAGTTATCAGATATTATCGCTCGACCCGTATTTTATTCCAAATTGGCCACTTTCAACGAAACTCATTTTCTTTGATCCGTGTATCCCTTTAATCTTCATAACACTTATTTATCGCTTGTTATAAATAGCATACGTACGTTAACATCAAGATGATTTCATCCCCAAGTCTACGTCGATTAACAGAAAAAAAAATTTTAATGTACGAAAGCGCGAGGTGTAACATCCTTCCCCCCTTAGAGACATTCGTCGTCGAATGTTCAACTCCCTGTGATCTATATAACTTTGGCAAGGTTGTCTCTGTAACAACACCACTACTAACTCTCCCCATATAAGCTTAATATCCTAGTGACACACAAGACCATAATTTTGAATAACGACAATGGCCTCACAAGACAAACGACAATAGCCAGCACAAAAATTTATACACGTACCGTATGATTATGGCGTCTCAATCGGACCCTTTGTGGAGGAGGAAATAAGTAGGCATATCTAGACTTCATGCTTTCCTCGCTTCCTAAGTCATTTCTTCCATATCGTTGTTTCTCCAAATACTTTCACGGAGGCTACCTCCTTATTCCATAGCTTACGGATTTGTCAGTCTAGGACGACAACCGAAATCCTCTGTAATCTGTACATCATCCATGGGCACCACTCGGGTAGGATCACCAATGTACTTCTGTAACATAGATACGTGAAAATTTGGATGGACATACTCCAATTCCGAGGGTAATTCTAACTCATAAGCTACTTGGTCCACTCTTTAAATAATCCTATAAGGCCCAATATACCGTGGGCTAAGTTTGCCTTTATTGCCAAATCTCATCACACCCTTCATAAGTGACACCTTTAAGAATACCCGATCATCAACCCCGAACTCCAAATCTCGACTTCACACACCAGAACATGACTTCTAACGACTCTAAGCTATCAATAGTCGACCTCGGATAAGCTTTACATTTTCTATGGCTTGCTGAACTAGGTCTGACCCATGTAATCCATATTCTCCAACATCAAACTACCCTATAGGCGACATACACTTCCACCCGTAAAGAGCTTCGTATGGAGCCATATGAATACTAGAATGGTAGATATTATTATGTGCGAACTCAATAAGCGGTAGATGATCATCCCATCTACCTTTGAAGTCCATTACACAAGCTCGCAAATGAAAAGTAGGATTTTAATGTGTTTTATGCCCCTACTTACCTATGCTTTGAGTGTAATTTGCAACAAAATAGCCGCAAAATTCTTACAAGGTGTGCTTGATTGTAGGTTTGAGCGACAAAGTGATGAAGTGTCAAAGATTGGCTCAAAACGGAGTGAAACATGTTCAGGTATCAAAGGCCAAGTGAAGTGGTGGAACGTGTAGTCTAGTGTGGACCGCACAATTGTGCATGCGGCCACACTAAGGGTTTTAGAGGAGCACTATCAAGTCTATAATAATGCAGCCGCGGTTGGAAAAGTGCGGCCCGTGCCCAGCTCATGCGGCTGCGCTATTATGGTATGCGGCCCACATCACAAGGTTCAGAAAAGAGTATGACCAGGTCTAGCATAATTCGGCCGCAATTAGAAATGCGAGGCCCACATCCAGCTCACGCGGCCGCGCTATTATGGTATGCGTCCCGTGTCACAAGGTTCAGAGAAGATGGAGATTTTAGCAAAGTCAAGCCATACGGCCGCGGTCACCATTTCGCGGTCGACGCCAGACCTTCACGCGACCGCGCCACACTTTAATGCGGTCCACGCCAGCCACTTCAGAGAAGATAGAAATTGAAGCCAACAAGCCAGTGCGGCCGCAATTGGAAACGTGCGGCCCGCACTGACCCCACAGGGGCAATTTTATCCAGTTTTTCGAGCCCACTAGAAATAGAACATTTTACCATTATTAGGGGAGTTTTTGGAGGTTATTATTTTTGACTGAACGAAGCTGCGCTCGTGAGGACGGAAGCTTTAGCCTATTTTGGCATTTTAGTATTAATTTCTCCATAGATTCTTGTAGCTTAATCTTAGTAATTACTTATTAAGTCTATTTTTCATTCTATTTCTTCTATTTCTTCTTCAATTATGTCTAGCTAAACCCATTAGCTAGGGTTGTGGCTCTACCCTAGTGTGGGTAATTGATGGGTGTTACTTTCTAATGATAGATTGTTATTGGGTATTTGTTATTTGGGTCAATTTTATGCTTAAATTAGGTTTGGTGGCTGCAAATATTAATCTTAGCTTAGTAGGTTTTGACTCTTCTTGAGAAAGAGGGTCTACGACCCTAAAATTGACCCAACAAGCAATTGGGATGGACCCATGAGAAATGGTAGTTCCAATTAACGGGTTAAATATCGAGAGAGTAATCACCATACTTGAACCCTAGTTGCTTGGTCTAATTGGCCTACCCAATTTGTCTCGAGAGAGTCATTTGGGAAAAATCACTTTCTCTACCGAGAGGTGTGAGAGTGGGTACAATTGTGCAACGGTTATAACTTAAATCCCGAATATATCAGTTTATTCTTAGTAGTTTCTACCCATCAATTAACCACCTAGGAGGTGCCATGATGCTACTGCCTTTCTTCCTATTAGTTATAATCAAGCAATACTCCTTTAGCATAATTTAGTCTTCAATTTTAGTTTATAATAGTAGTTGTTAATGAAAAGAAAACCCAAAAATGTTAGGAGTGCAATTAGAAGTTCAAATGCAAGTCTAGGCTAAACAGACAATACAACTTCATTCCAAACTCCCTGTGAAAATTTGATCCCAAACCACTATTTGGGTAAAAGCTGTAGCAACCCGCTCTCCCTACATTCATTTAGAATTGAGTCGGCAGCGATCAATTTTTGGCATCGTTGCCGGGGAGTTTACGGTGTTGACTATCTGTTTAGCTAGTTTTGTGTTTTGCTTCTCTTTCATTCTTGTTTACTAATTTTGTTGTGTCAATCAATCAGGTACAAATGGCTCTCAATGCAAATGACCCTCTTGGCAATGCTATGGCGGGGGAGGAGGTTGAAGATATTGATCAAGATGAACTTATACCCCATGCTCCACGTAGAGGTAGAAATGCCAATGCAAACGTGAATCAAAATGAGAATATTTCAGACCTTACTCTGCCACCGCCAAGAGTGGCTCCAAGAGTACTCCCGACTCAAGGATATGCAAGTTCCATCGTCTCTCTCCGAATTCGAGTGGGGAACTTCCAAATTATAAATGTCATGTTAACCTTGCTCGAGCAAAGCGGGTATTTTACGGGTGCCTCCGATCAAACGTGTCCGAGGATGCTTTGAGATTGAGGCTTTTACCATTCTCTCTTTGGGGTAAGCATTGGATTGGTTGGAAAGGCTTCCCAATCATTCCATCACAACATGGGATAAGTTGGCGGATAAATTCATTGGCAAGTTTTTCTCACCAAGTCATATGGAGGCACTTCAGGATGAAATATTAGCCTTCAAGCAAGAGCCAACGGAACCTTTGCATGAAATTTGGGAGGGATATAGAACAATTGTGAAGGAATGCCCTAATAATGACATAACTGAGGTGATGATTCAAAAAATGTTTTATAGGGCCATCAACACAACCAGCCAATGTATTGTGAACCAATTGGTCAGAGGAAATTTTATGAAGCTTCCCTACAATGAAGATTATGATGTTTCAGATGAAATGGCCGGTACTTCATCGGCATGGCAAAGCCGAGCAAACGTTCCTCAAGGTGACCCTAATGTCATACATTTGCACAAGGAATTGCACGATCATGGCCAACCTATTACTAAACTTACAACAGCAATGAATCAATTAGCGAAGGCACAATTGCAACAAGTCCAATACCCACGCCAAGTCAATGCAATGGAAGGTGTTTCTATGTTGAAAATGAGGCAAAGAGGGCAACAACAACCTCAGGGTAACTATGAACAATTTGACAAGAACAATGATGGTGGTGGTTATTAGAATGAGTGCTATGATGATCAAAGCAAAGAGTGTCAATATGTCAATAACTACCAAGGAAATAGAGGAAATCAAGGGAATCAACAATGGCATCCACAAGGAAATTGGGAAAATCAACAAGGCGGTAGAAATTGCAATAGTCACAACCAACAACAAGGTGGTGGCAATTGGAATAACAATAATCAAAGCAATAATTGGGGTAATCAAGGTAACAATCAAGGCAATTTGAATGGGAACAACAATAACTGGAACAATAACAACCATCATGGAGGGTGGAATAATAGTGGAAATCAAAGCAACCCGGGGCAAGGTTCCGAAGGCCCCCAATGTACCAACAACCGAGCAATCCACCCCTTTTCAATCTCAAGGGTCTAGTTCATTGGGTAGTGATATGGCGCGAATAGAAATGATATTTGAATAAATGATGAAGAAGAACCAAGACTCCGATGCTCAATTGGCCTCCCACAATACCTCTATACGGAATTTGGAAATGCAATTAGGTCAAATCTCTCAATCGTTAAATACTCGCCCGAAGGGTGCTCTACCAAGTGATACAGTAGTAAACCCTAAGGACGGGCACAAAAATCATGTGATGGCGGTTACAAAACGAAGTAGAAGAGGCGGTGATTTGCATGCCTCAAGAGAAAATCAAGTCATGGTTGAGGAGGATGAGTTGCGAGATGATGAAATGCCTTTGGTGGTTGAGGATGTGGTGGAACCCAATGTGAACAATGATGTGTGAATTGATATTAATTAGGTTGAGGAGGAGACACATGAGGCCGAGAACCCGTCAAATGAACACGTGATTATATGCCTGAGCCGATGGTGCCCCAACCCAAGGCACCCGTGCCTAGGCCTCCTCCGCCCTATCCTCAATGGTTGACCAAGCAAAAGGGTGACAACCAATTCAAGAAATTCATTAAGATGATGAAGAGTCTAACTATCAACATGCCTTTGGTGGAGGCACTTGAGGAAATGCCGGGCTACGCAAAGTTCATGAAGGATTTGATCACGAAAAAGAGGCCAATGGAGTATGAGACAATTAAGACGGCTCATCAAGTAAGCGCAATTGTACATTCTATGGCTCCAAAACTTGAAGACACCGGTGCATTTAATATCCCTTGTACCATTGGAAGTGCTGATGTTGCAAAAGCTCTTTGTGACTTGGGGGCTAGTATTAATTTGATGCCTTATTTGGTTTTCAAGAGCTTGGGAATCAGGCAACCTAAACGAACTTCCATGGGACTTCAAATGGTGGATCGATCGATGAAACAACCTTTGGGCATAATTGATGATGTTCTTGTTCGCTTTAATAAATTCATATTGCCAGCCGACTTGTCATATTGGATTGTGAGGTGGACTTTGAAGTGCCGATTATTTTTGGAAGACCTTTCCTAGCTACGGGGAAGGCAATGGTTGATGTTGAAGCGGAAGAGTTGACATTCCGTATGGGTGATGAGAATGTGGTATTCCATGTTTGCAAATCAATGAGATAACCCAACAGCATGGAGGTATGTTCATTTGTGGACATTGTCAAAGCTGTGATAGTGGATGACACAAGTTCCATGATAAATGTTAAAGATCCTAATGAGGCGGTGCTTCTTAACATGGATGTCAATGAGGATGACGGTAGAGTGGAGTGCGTGAATGCATTGCATGGAATGGGCTCATAGTCATATGAGCCTAGAAAGTTATCTTTGGATCTTGAAAACCGCAAAACTCCCCCAACATAGCCATCGATTGAGGAGCCACCAGTGTTGGAGTTGAAGCCCCTTCCCCCACACCTCAGGTATGGATTTTTGGGTTCAAATTCTACTTTACCTATTATTCTTTCGTCTTGCTTAACGAACATGCAGGTTGAGGCTACTTTGGTGGTTCTTCAAAAGTGCAAAAAGACGATTGGGTGGACATTGACCGATATTCGTGGAATAAGCCCCCCATTTTGCATGCATAAAATCCTATTGGAGGAGGATGCAAGGCCTTCAATTTAAAATAAAATAAGATTAAATGAAGCAATGCAAGAAGTGGTAAAGAAAGAGGTTATCAAGCGGCTCGACGCCGGTGTGGTTTATCCAATCTCCGACAGCTCATGGACCTCCCCAGTCCAATGCGTGCCAAAGAAAGGAGGAATTACGGTGGTAACCAATTCCAACAATGAGCTTATTCCCACTCGTACCATTACCGGGTGGAGAGTTTGCATGGAGTATCGGAAACTGAACAAGGTAACTCGGAAGGATCATTTCCCACTGCCGTTCTTGGACCAAATGCTTGACCGCCTTGCGGGGCAAGCTTTCTATTATTTTTTGGGATGGGTATCCGGGCTATGACCAAATCCTAATTGCCCCCGAGGACCAAGAAAAGACCACTTTCACATGCACATATGGTACATTTTCCGTTTCCCGTATGCCATTTGGGCTATGCAATGCTCCTGTGACCTTTCAACGATGCATGATGGCCATTTTCACTGACATGGTGGAAGACATATTGGAGGTCTCTATGGATGACTTTAGTGTGGTTGGTGACTTATTTGAAGAATGCTTGGAAAACTTGGATAGAGTCTTAGCTCGATGTGAAGAAACTAATCCTGTTCTCAATTGGGAAAAGTGCCACTTTATGGTAGAGGAAGGAATAGTATTGGGTCACAAGATCTCTAAGCAAGGGGATCTCGAGGCTTCCTTCCCCTAATTCTGTAAAAGTGGTGAGGAGTTTTATTAGGCATGCCGGATTCTACCGACGATTCATCAAAGATTTCTCACAGGTTGTGAATCCACTTTGCAAGTTGCTAGAGAAAGATTCCAAGTTTGTTTTTGACGAAAAAGGCATGGCGGCCTTTGAACTCTTGAAGCACGAGTTGACCACAAGTCCTATCATCACTGCGCCTAATTGGAGTTTTCCCTTTGAATTAATGTGTGACGCAAGTTTGAAATAAATGATACATTCCCCGACGAGCAACTTCTTTCCGTGTCAATGGGTGACATGCCATGGTTCGCGGACATTGCAAACTTCATTGTTGCCGAAATTTTCCCATATGAGCTCTCTTCCAACCAAAGGAAGAAACTTAAGCGGGATAGTTTGGATTTTTATTGGGATGATCCGTACATATTCAAAATTTGCACGGATGGAGTGATTAGAAGATGTGTCCCGGAAGGTGAACAATTGAGCATTTTCAAGGCTTTTCACTCTTCTCATTTTGGTGGCCACCATGGAGGGGTAAGAACGGCTTCAAAGGTCTTGAGTTGCAGTTTCTATTGGCCGACGTTGTTTAAAGATGCTAGCGATTTAGTAAAGAGATGCGATGCATGCCAAAGAGCCGGCGGAATCTCAAAAAGGGATGAGATGCCTCTTACCACGATTCTTGAGGTAGATAATTTTTATGTTTGGGATATCAATTTCATGGGTCCTTTCATGAGGTCTTTTGGGAACAGTTACATCCTCGTGGCGGTGGAATATGTATCAAAGTGGGTTGAAGCCGTTGCTTTAACTAACAATGAAGCCCGAAGTGTTGTCGCATTCCTGAAAAAGTGTATCTTCACAAGGTTTGGAATTCTTTGTGCTATCATTAGTGATGGGGAGTCCCACTTTTGCAACAAGGCTTTTGACTTTTTGCTTGCCATGTATGGAGTAAATCACAAAGTAACTACCGCCTTTTATCCTCAAGCCAGCGTCCAAGTGGAAGTCTCTAACTGAGAAATAAAGAGCATCTTATCCAAAACAGTTAATACAAATCGGACCGATTGGTCCAAAAAGTTAGATGATGCTCTATGGGCCTACCGGACCGCGTACAAAACCCCAATTGGTATGTCTCTGTACCGTTTGGTATTTGGGAAAGCATGCAACTTACCTGTAGAATTGGAGCACAAAGCTATGTGGGCCTTAAGGAAGTTTAACTTGGAATGGGATGCAACAGCAAATCTCCGCATGGAGCAACTTCATGAGCTTGATGAGTTTAGATTTCATGCATACTCCATCTCGTCCTTGTATGAGGACAAGATGAAGTATCTCCACGACAAATATGCTTGGGGGAAGGAATTCAAGGTATGTGATATGGTTCTTCTTTTCAACTCTCGGTTGAGGTTATTCCCGGGAAAGCTCAAGTCAAAGTGGAGTGGGCCACTAGAAGTTGTATGTGTGACTTCTTTTGGTGCTCTTGATATCAAGAACAAGAATGGTGAAATTTTTCAAGTCAATGGGCATCGTTTCAAGCATTATTTGGGAAAGTTTGATGAGAGTCATGTGGTAGAGCTCATTCATTTAAAATGATGTGGTGGTAACATGTGTCGTGCCGCGACGTTAAATCAAGCGCTTCTTGGGAGGCAACCCATGTCTTTTTCCTTCTCTTTGATTTTCTTTGTTGACTAGGATTTTTGAGCTAATTGTTTGTGAGATGTTGTAGGACTTGTATTGAAGCAGTGCAAAGCAAAGAGTAGAAATACAGAGTCTCTGAAGATTATCAGTGCGGCCATGGTAAGAATTGTGTGGTCCGCACCAGAAGAAGCTGAAAGTGGTTTATCTCTGAAGCTTGCCAAGCAACCGCGATCATAATAGTGTGGGCCGTGGTTGTCTCACGTGGCCGCATCCATTTTTATGCGGCTAACGAGGGCTTCTTTCTGCAATACCACAGGGTAAGACCTAGCGTGGTCTGCGGTCATTTTTACGCGGCCGCAATGGAGGGTAAGTACAGGGTCCCACAAATTTTCTATAAATAAGGAATCCGTGCAAACATTTCGCCAAATCGCACACCAGAACCCTCAAATTTCACTGTTCACCTATAAGACTCTTATTGTGTGCTTGCATCAAGAGTAGATTCTCCATATTCCTAGTAACAAATTTTCACAATGATCATTAATTAGTTGTTCATTTCAATTTTTGTTAGTTCCCAGTAGCGTAGCTTCTTTGTTCTTTCGTTTTTTCTTGAATTGACTGCTTAGGTTAGTTTATTTGTTTCTTTTAAATGCTGGGCATGAATTTTATGGTTAGTAATCGAGTAGGGATAAATTAGGATGTAAAACTTGAATAAAATGGGCAAATGTGTAAAACCCTAGTTCTTTCCTAACCCTTCACCCTGCGCGACCCGCAGTTCTTTTGCTGCGGTCCGCATGACGTTAATGCGGTTGCACTATTATTAGTGCGGTCCACGATTGACCTTAATTTAAAAATATAGCTATTTCCAGCGCGGCCACATCCGTATTTGTGTGGTCCGCGCTAGACCAACGCAACCGCACCCTCTTTTCATGCGGCCCGCGTTTGTGAGATTCAGAGTAGGTAAGTTTTTGTTAATTGATCACGCAGCCCGCGGTGCCTTCCACGCGGCTGCGCCCCAGAATGTGCGGTCCACGGTGGCTTGTTCTGAGAAGTGTTCTGCAATTAGTCATGCTGTTTACTCTGCACTTATGTTGATCACTTTGTACACTGCTTATGCTGCAACTAACAAAGTTAGACATGTTTGCTTGCAGAAAATGGTTAAACTAAGAGGACGTGGTACCAATCAACTCGACCGAGGGGACTCCTCCCGGGGAGGAAAAGGAAACCAAACAAAACTCACACCCTGACCAAAACTTAAAACAAAGAAGCAAGTAGTGAGTGATGACGACAAGTCAGGGAGTGAGTACCTGCCCTCTTAGGACATCTCAGCTGACTTGGGGCAAGCCCCTTCAGTACCAGACCCACTTTCAGCCCAAGCTCTACTAGTTGTACAGTCTGAGTCGTCTAACGGCTCAGAGTAGGTAGAGGAGAATACTCCACCTCCTCCACAGCTTCAATATCCGGGGAGAGTACAGCAAGTGGTACCAAAAGTGATGATGATGTCCCAAGTGGTTGGGTTCCCGAGGTTGGTGGTGTAGAAAGAACAAGAAAAGCAGAAGTGTGGGAAGACCGTTTTGTCAGTCAAGTGGCCTTTTACAAATTCCGAGAGATGTGGCCAAAATGGAAATTGATTTCGGAGAGGAGCATAATCACCCGAGACTTATTACCCATACTTCCCAATGTGCACAAGCAATTTCACACCTGATTTGGGTAGGAGCATTTTAGAGATGATTTGGTTGATGCAAACGAGCATATAGTCAAGGAGTTCTTGTGCAATGTAGCCTATACCAAAAAAGACTCCGCTGTGACCAAAGTACGCGACAAAACTGTGGTGTTCTCAGGGAAGGCGTTGAATAGATATTTGGGTTTAACGACGAATATGAGACCCAAAACATAGAGAAGTTGGAGCTGAAGGAGGAAGTTCGACCATGGTTGGCTGAATATTTGTCTCATCCGGGTGTAGTTCCGGAATGGATACAGGAAGGGGTAAAGATTTTGAGGAAGAACTTGAATTTCGAGGCTAGAGGGTGGCTCACATTTGTATACAACAGGCTTGACCTTACGTCCTATGACCAAACTATCCCACTCCCCCGAGCCATGCTGATTGCATCCACCATGGCTGGTTTCCCTATCAATGTGGGAAATATAATGTGCAGGGAAATCACTTCAATAGGGGTGGACAACACTTGGAATTACCCATACCCCAACACTCTCACGATGTACTTCCAAGACTTGAAGTTGAAGAAAAAGTCCTATGATGTGACAGTGCGCCCAGTGTCCCCGTTCTCATGGTTCAGTATTTAGGGTCCGGACAACCCAAAAGACAAAAAGCACAAGGCATCCACATGTGCCCCGACTGGCCAGTTTGAGGAGCTAGTTGCGGTATAGTCTACTGTCGAGCCTTCTACTGCACTCCCATCCATTCCAGTTGTCTATGTCCCAGATGATGTTCCATCTTCCTCTGCGGTGCTAGTTCTTCAGCATACCCATCATTCCCATCTTCCCAAACCCACCCTGTGACAGCTCAGCACTTAGCAAAGACCTTGGCCAGTTTAAACAACTGGATGTCATCTGCGACGAACAAGTTGTCCACATTGGCCACTTCAGTTGAGGCCCATTCTGCACCAGCCACAGTCCAGATTCCTCAGTCTCTTGGGGAAACACTGAAGAAGCTCCTAGCCAACTAGGAGAAGATTATAGAGACTCAGGCTGCCTTGACTAGGATGATAGAGTCTCATGGTGTCGCTCTAAAAGAGCTCGCCCGGGAGCACAAAAAGATGAGAAAGACATGGGCATCCAAGGAGTCAGTGCAGGTGCTTCGATCAGATGTGAACAAGCTATTGGCATATCAATTGCCTTTAGACATGTTATTTGGGGAGTCAGCCTCTCCAGCAGCAGTGCCAGTGCAAGAGCCACAGCAGGAGCAGGCATCCAGGCCTCCGCGGAAGAAGAGCAAGCTCCCTAGTACTGAGGGTCTAGTGATTCACCTTGCCGAGATTCAGGATACCCCCTTCAGTGATACACCCTATAGTCAGCTGGTTCAGTAGTAGGACCCTATCCCAGTAGCAGCACAGCAGCAGGCTAGGCACCAGTCTGAGGTTCCCACCCATACAGAGGATCAGGGGACCACCGATCATACCATGCCTACGGACCAGGCCTAGAGAGCCCTCTATATCCTTTCTCTTGATACATTGTGCTTATTTTGGTAGTTGTCATTGGGTACAATGTCAGCTCTTATCCGTAGAGGTGCGTCCTACTTTTTATCTAGTCGGATGATTGTATATATTACGTACTCCTTTTATGATTTTAATTTGATTTTCTAGTTGTTCTGTACATAACATTACATTTTAGTTACTTTTCTCGTACTTTTTATCTAGGTCTATATATAAAGTTACTTTATGTATATATTCATCCCTCGTTGTATATTCTACTCCCCATTGTATATATTCATTCGATTTTTCTAATTTTGTAAAAAATTTCTCGTTCTTAACTTCATAGATAGGCTCGTAGCCTTCTGTTTTGTTTTGGTGTTTTTAATAAGCCCTTGGTTTTCTTAATGCCACGGTTCTTTCCAAGGGTGACATATGGTACAAAATGGGTGGCTCTTTCCAATGATAGATGGAGTGACAACCTTCTTAAGGATTTGAGTCTGTTTTTGAATTTTTTTTATTTTGATTTTGATATTCCGTAGGTAAGGGTACCTCAAGGAAGGCTTCACTTGGGCCTAACACATTTGCCGTTGATCCTATGATCAGAGAAATAATGTTGTGATTAGGATGGTGAAAGTCGTGGCCTTGAGACTCTTGTGTTGACCAAACAGTCATCATGTGGTCATTTTGGACCATTGTGCGCATGAATAGAAACTAATGTCGTTGTGGACCCTCGACTCGATGTCTTTGGCAGTTCTTTAGTGTGTGTGGTGAGAACTGGAATCTTGAGTCCTAGTCCTGAGCCGATGGTCTAGCACTTGCTCTGAATGTTTGTTGAGGCGAAATCCTAGGTGAAATTTGACTTGAGAAGTGATTATAGGCTCTCCTCGAACCAAATGCTAAGTCAAACAATTCCATGGCCTACCAATGAAATGATCCCTAGTTAACCCTTTTGAGCCTTGAACCTTTTTCTTTCGAAAACCAATGCTACACGCCTATACCCGTTCTTGATGATACCCTCTCTTGGCACCCAAATCTTCCCTTGAGTAATGGCAAATGTCTAAGTTTGAAGGGACAAGAAAGGAAACAAAATGGAGTAAGGCACAAAGAAAAAGAAAAGAAAGGTAATTAAAAGGAGAGAAGAAAAATTACAAAAAGGAAATCCAAAGTGAAAAAAGGGGTATTCAAGAAAAACAAAGTTGAAAAAGGCTAAAACAAGTAGAAAAAGGAGAAATGTTTTGAATTGCATGAGAAAGAGCGACAGTGTGTCCTCTAACCCCTGAAAGGAAGTGAAATACTCAAATTAGTCAAGAAAGTGTGACAAAATGAATCAATAGAAGTTCTTATGGGAAGATTGTACTCACCGAAACACGAACTTATCCTACCCTTACCCAAAAGCATTCAAAATGACTCCACAAAAGCCCTATATCATCTTGAGTTGAAAGGAACCTACATTAGTGGATACTTACATAAGGGGAAAGCATATGGTACTTGGTGCTGGACTTGTGACTTTCTTCTTGAGAGAGATAAGTGAAGGTCTATCGACCTCAGTTTGTGGGTCAATACTCTAAAAGGTGAGGTTTGCTTAGGGAGAGTTGAGGACGTGTGAGTTTAGGTTCCAGAATGACCAAAGCTATTGAGAGAAGTTCCTTGATGAGATGTGTCAACTCTTGATGCTCTTATGTCACGCTTGATCCACAAGTTTTTCAAGTCTAAATGTGTTGATGATTCATGTGTATTGAGGGCAATCGTTAGTCCCAATTGATGCTTGTTAGGTTACCTCCGGATTGCTGGAATTACTTGGATATTTTCTTTGAAGGGGGTGAGGGTCTTATTTTGTTTTCTTGAGGACAAGCAAGAGTTTAAGTTTGGGGAAGTTGATAAGTAGGATTTTAATGTGTTTTATGCCCCGACTTGCCTATACTTTGAGTTTAATTTGCTACAAAATAGCCCCAAAATGCTTATAAGGTGTGCTTGATTGTAGATTTGAGCGACAAAGTGACGAAGTGACAAAGATTGGCTCAAATCGAAGTGAAACCTGCTCAGGTATCAAAGGCAGAGTGAAGTGATGGAACGAGGAGCCTAGTACGGACCGCACAATTGTGCATGCGACTGCACTAGGGGTTTCAGAGGACCACTATCATGTCTAGCATAATATGGCCGCGGTTGGAAAAGTGTGACCCGCTCCCACCTCGCGAGACCGCGCTATTATGATATGCGGTCCGCGTCACAAGGTTCAGAGAAGATAGAGATTTTAGCAAAGTCAAGCGATGAGGTCGCAAGCACCATTTCGTGGTTCGCGCCAGACCTTCACGCGACCGCGCCACACTTTAATGCGGTCCATGCCAGCCACATCAGAGAATATAGAAATTGAAGCCAACGAGCATGTGCGACCGCGATTGGAAACGTGCGGCCCGCACTGATCCCGCAATGGCGATTTTCTCCAATTTTTCCGGGCCACTATAAATAGATATTTTACCATACTTAGGGGAGTTTTTGGAAGTTTTTATTTTTGACTGAACGGAGCTGCACTCGTGAGGGCGGAAGCTTTAGCCTATTTTGGCATTTTAGTAATTTCTCCATAGATTCTTGTAGCTTAATCTTAGTAATTAATTATTATGTCTATTTCTCCTTCTATTTCTTCTTCAATTATGTCTAGCTAAGCTAATTATCTAGGGTTGTGGCTCTACCCTAGTGTGGGTAATTGATGGGTGTTGTTTTCTAATAATAGATTGTTATTGGGTATTTGTTATTTGGGTCAATTTTATGCTTAAATTAAGGATTGGTGGTTACAAATATTAATCCTAGCTTAGTGGGTTTTGACTCTTCTTGAGAAAGAGGGTCTATGACCCTAAAATTAACCCGATAAGAAATTGGGATGGACCCATGAGAAATGGTAATTCCAATTAACTGGTTAAATCTTGAGAGAGTAATCACCCTACTTAAACCCTAGTTGCTTGGTCTAATTGGCCTACCCTATTGGTTTTGAGAGAGTCAATTGCGCAAAATCACTTTCTCGACGGAGATGTGTGAGAGTGGGTACAATTGTGAAATGCTTACAACGTAAATCCCTAATATGTCAATCTATTCTTAGTAGTTTCTACCCGTTAATTAACTACCTAGAAGGTGCCATGACCCTAGCGCCTTTCTTCCTATTAGTTACAATCAAGTAATATTTCTTTAGCATAATTTAGTCTTCAATTTTAGTTCATAATAGTAGTTGTTAATGCTTAGAAAACCCAAAAATGTTAGGAGTGCAATTAGAAGTTCAAATGCAAGTCTAGGCTAAACAGACAATACAACTCCATTCCAAAATCCCTAGGGAAATTCGTCCCCGAACCACTATTCGGGTAAAAGCTGTAGCAACCCACTCTCCTTACATTCATGTAGCGTTGAGTCGGCAGCGATCAGTAACATATCCTCTAATGTCTGAATAGTTCGCTCAGCCTATCTGTCTGTCTGGGGATGAAATGTTGTACTAAGACTTACTTGAGTCCCCAATCCTTTTTTGAAGGGCCTCCAGAAGTTAGCTGTAAATTGAGCTCCTTTATCCGTGATAATAGATATAGGGACACCATGCAGCCGTACTATTTCCTTAATATAAAGTCTTGCATAATCCTCTGAGGAATATGTAGTCCTAAGGCGTAGAAAATGGGCAGACTTTGTAAGCCTATCAACAATCACCCATATCAAATCAAACTTACGCTAGGTACGAGGTAAGCCTACTATGAAGTCCATATTGATTACTTCCCATTTCCAAGTTGGAATCTCCATAGCCTGCAATAATCCACCTGGTTTTTGATGCTCAATCTTAATATGCTGATAGCTAGGACACCGAGCAAAATATTTTGCTATATCCTTTTCAATTTCGTCCCACCGATATACTTCCGTGATGTTATGATGCATCTTTATCGCTCATAGATGGATAGAATAATAAGAATAGTGAGTTTCTTCCATAACCCGCCGACACAGCCCTACAATATTAGGCACACATAATTGCCTTTGATATCTGAGGACCGATCTTCTATAATTTCAAATGGTGTCTTCTCCTTCTGAAGAGCGGTATCTGTATATTGAACTAATACATGATCCTCATACTGGCGTTCCTTTACTTCAGTTACTAAAGGATGTTGCCATATCCTGAAGAGTAATTCCAATATCACCTAAGTCCAGTAACTGTCACGACCTAATGATCACCCTTCGGGAACTATCATGACCGCATCTAGTCTCTACGACTAGGTAATCCTAACAAATGCAAAAAAAAAGAAACAATTGCGGAAGAAAATAAATAAAAACTAAGATATCATAATGAATAGCGTTTAAGATTCTGCCTGGCATATAACAGTACAAGAATATCAACCTAACACTCCTAAAATCTGGAACCCCATGAATCAAAAGCTAAGAGAAACATAAAAGCTCTAAATACAGAAATGTCTATCAACAAGGAAAAATACAAAATGGCTAAACTAGTACAGAGAATAGAAAGAGACTCCTCGTATGCGGATGCGACAGATATACCTTGAAGTCTCTACAGAAGTGCCTCACCTCAAGGATGATAAAACTGAGGGGAAATACCTTGATCTGCACATGAAAAACATGCGCAAAAAATGTATGCTTACACCACAATGGTACTTAGTTAGTGTCAAGCCTAACCTTAGTCGGGTAGTGACGAGGAAAGTTAGGGCCCTACTGAGGTTAGATGAAACATGAGGTATAAAAGAATAAGGCAGTATAATCAAGTGCAATAGTAGAAAGTAACACAGGATAGAAAGAACAACAACATCTATAACAGAGACAAATAATCACGAAAAGAAATACAACTCAACACAGAGATAAAAACTGGGTGATCTACCAAGATACCGTCCTGTAGCCCCCAAATGTAAATACTCAGGGATCTCTCAATGTCCCAAGGATCTCTTGGTATCCTCACTATAAGCTGGGGATCTCTTGGTGTCCCGGGGATCTCTTGGTATCCTAATTATATGTATTAGGGATCTCTTGGTATCCCGAGGATCTCTTGGTATCCTCAATATATGTAATAAGGATCTCTTGGTATCCCGAGGATCTCTTGGTATCCTCCATATATCTCTGTGGATCTCTTGGTATCCCACGCTACAGTCCAAATAAATGTATATGGGCAGGGGATCTCCCGGAATCCAAATTGGTAGTCCCAAAGTAAACACAATGGCCACACGAAGGATGCTCAATTCAATTCAAATTTCATACTAACGCAAAACGGATATTTCTAACCTAGAATGTTGTACATAATTCTAATAAGGGAGTTTCAGCACGTAAGTAATTAAGTCAATTAGATATGCTTCCCTAACCTAACCGCAGGCTTAAATTGCAAGTAGTACAAACAAGAAAGGAAACAAATTTTTAGTTACTTAATGAAAAAGAATTTTCAACAATTAGCACAAGTACACACTCGTCACCTGATGTACAAGGCATTTCAAATATCCACAATATCAAATCCAAAGAGGAAGTCCCCCAATTTGGTAAAAATGGATAATGGGCTGAAGTACCATTTTCAGAACTTAAAACATTCTGTCCAGCATTTCCGCATCTGCGGTCCACCCTCCGCATCTATGATACTGCCTCTGCAGTCAAAGGGAGCCACTCCTACAATTTTAGCTAAATTACTCTTCGCCGCACCTGCGACCTTGAATCAGCATCTATGATACATCTTTCGCTTATATGTATCCAGCACTTCCTCACCTGGTCACTTCTGCGGCTTGATTTCGCATCTGCGGGAGTCGCACCTGCAGCTTCTCAACCCTAGATGTTGTTACGACAGCAGTCATAGCTTCAGTTGTAACTCTAAATTCCAAATCTTTCCGCCAACCATAAGAAATCATCTCGAGGACCCCTGTACTTCAACCAAAAGTACGAACAAGTCATATACCACTATTCAAGCTTGTACCAGTCCTTAAAATGCCTTAAACAAATCGAATCAACCAATTAACATCAAATTCAAGCCTAATAACTTTAAAACTCTCAAATTATGCTTTTGATAAAAAAGTCTATCAAACCTCATTCGAAAGACCTGAAATGTTTCACACACGTCATATTCAACATTACAGAGCTACTCCAACTTTCGGAATTCCATTGCGACCCTTGGATCAAAAATCTCACTATCGAACCGAAAAATACAAAAATTCAACATTCGGAATTTCAAACCTAAATTATCTACAAACCTCCAAAACACAATCCGAACACACTCCTAAGCTCGAAATCACCCTACGTGGCTAACAAAACCAACGGAAGTCCATTCCGAGGCCATCTTCACACTGCTCTAACTACAGTCCAAATTCTAAAGCTTAAGTTCTCTTTTAGGGACTAAGTGTCCCAAAATACTCCAAGACTTAAAATCAAATATCCCGAAAATTCATAATAGCATAAACCAATAAGGGGAAAGCAGTTAATAGGGGATTAGGGTGTTAATTCTTAAAACGACCGGTCGGGTTATTACAGTAATCGAACTCCAAGACTAGCTAGCCGATGAACCTCATGGGTTATTCCCCTATTTTTTGGCAATAAATAGGATAGTCTACCAATAGATCTACGGCTGAGGGTCTCGACTACTACGTTCACCTTACCGGAATGGTATAAAATATCAACATCATAGTCTTTAAGTAGCTCCAACGATCTCCCGTGACATAGATTCAATTTGTTTTGCTTGAAGATGCATTGGAGGCTCCTATGATAAGTATAGATATCAATATGAATTCCATACAAGTAGTTCCTCCACATTTTTAGTGCATGAATCACTGCAGCTAACTCTAAATTGTGGGTCAGGTAGTTCTTCTTGTGCTTTCTTAGTTGTCTAGAAGCATAAGTCACAACCTTTCCATGCTGTATCAGCACACAACCCAATCCAACGATGAAAGCATCACAATAGATTACATAACCATTGCTTCTTTCTAGGAGTGTTAGAACCGATGCTCAAGTTAATCTTTCCTTTAATGCCTGGAAACTCCATTCGTAAGCATCAGTCGATTGAAACTCTGCTCCCTTTGAGTCAACTTTGTGAAAGGTGTTGAAAAGGAAGAAAATCCTTCCACAAATCTCCTACAATAACCTGCCAAATCGAGAAAGCTACAAACCTCCGTCGGTGTTTTGGGTCTAGGCCAGGTCTTTACTGCTTCAATATTTTGTGTATCCACCCGAATGTCTTCACCCGAAATGACATATCCAATGAAAGCTACGGAGTTTAACTAGAATTCACATTTAGAGAATTTCGCATGCAAAATCCCTTTTTGTAGAGTTCTGAGCGCAGTATACAATGGATCTGCATGTTCAGCTTCTGAACGATAATACACCAATATATCATCGATAAATACAATTAAGAACATATCTAAAAAGGGCCTGAACATACGGTTCATCAAATCCATGAATACTTTTGGTACATTGGTCAAATCGAATGACATAACGCGAAACTCAAAATTCCCATATCTGGTCCTAAATGATGTCTTCGGAATATCTTCATCCTTAACCCATTATTTGATGGTAACCAGACCTCAAGTCTATTTTTGAAAAACACTTGGCACCTGGCAACTGATCAAATACATTATCAATCCCCGGGAGCGGGCACTTATTCTTGATCATTACCTTATACACATGTCTATAATCAATGCACATCCGTTAGGAACCATCTTTCTTCCTCACAAATAACACAGGTGCTCCCCACGGTAATGTACTAGGTCTGATAAAACCTTTTTCAAGCAAGTACCTTAGTTGTTCCTTTAACTCTTTCAGCTTTGCGAGGGCCATTCTATAGAGAGGAATACATATTGGGTGAGTATCAGGTAGTAGGTCAATAGCAAACTCAATTTTTCGCTATGGCAGAAGACCCAGAAGTTCATCGGGAAAAACATCAGGAAACTCATTATCCATTGAGATGGATTGAATGGTTGGTGACTCTACTTTGATATCCTGAACCCAAACTAAGTGATAAATACAACCTTTATTGATAATCTTCCTTGCCTTGAGATAGGAAATAAATCTACATTTCGGTGATGCCATGTTACTTTTCCACTCCAAAATAGGCTCCCATAGAAATTGAAATCGGGCTATCTTTACTCTAGAATCAACGTTGGCATGACAAGAATCCAACCAATCCATATCCATTATAACATAAAATTCTACCATATCTAACTCGATTAAGTTTGCTACAGTAGATCGATCAAGAATTACTATTATACAACCTCTATATACTTTAGCTATCACCGAGTCCCCAACAGGTGTAGACACCTCAAAATATTTATCCAATTCAGGTTTTATTTCAAACTTACTAGCAACTAACGGAGCGACATATGATAAGGTGGAACCTAGGTAAATTAGTGCATATACATCATAGAAGGAGACTGATAATATACCTGTAATAACATCAAGTGATGAATCCTGGTCCTGTCATCCTGCCAACACATAAATTTAGTTCTGAGGATTGTTTGAGTTAGATGCTCCCCCTCTGCCTTCACCACGACTTATTGATGCTTGTAGACCTTGCCCTGGGGGCGTACTGATGTTGACGAACCAGCTACAGATCATGATAGCTGATTAATGCTTGCATCACCTCTTATTGGAAAATCCCTCATAATGTGGCCGGATAACCACAAGTATAACAAATACCTAACCCTATATGGCATTGCCCAGTATGCTACTTACCATATTGAGCACATCGTGGCAAGGGTGGCCTCATCTGATTTGATTGACCCCTATACTAAGAACCTGAGGTCCTGAAATTCTGACCACACCCTGAATATATAAAACGATCAAATCTCGTACCGCCAAACTGAGGGGGTGCGCTAGCCGAGGGCTAGGTTAGATACCTTGAGTACTACTGTGTTTGACCACCTTGAAACTCACTAGAAGGACCCGAAGACCTTGGCCTCATATTTTGGGCCTTATCATGCTCACGATCGGCCCTACATATCTGTTTACGCTCATCTACACCCTGGACGCATGCCTTAATATGAGAAAACTAGTCCTTGGCCTTCTTGGGACCACCCCGGAACCACGAGACCACGGGCCTAATGGGCCGGTTCAAATTGTCCGGTTCCAAACGGTCCTAGGAGCCCATAGTGGGCCGGTCCTCCATGTTGAGACCGCGAGCCCAGGACCGCGTGGCAGGCCTGGGTTAGTTCAACTGTGCCAAATGGTTGGAAGTTTAAAAATTAGTCTTTGTCCTGCCATTAGCCGTTTGGCTTTTTAAAAAATAGTCATTTGGCTCCCAAGCTTTGTTTTAATCCCAAACTTTTTATAATTACACTTTTCCTTATTCTCAACTATAAATACCCCCTCATTCTTTTATCTTTATCACAAAATCATCAATCTCTCTCTAATTTTTTCTATAAATGCTTACTTTATTATTGCAATTATTGGAAAATTGTTAAGTTGGTGAATTGAAGTATTCAAGTCTTCAGCGATATACAATTTTCAAGAAGTTGTTCGTCAATTTGGTAAACTCGTTCTGACTCTTAATTCTTAATATTATAGTTTTGTTTGTTTTAGTTTGTATAATTATAATTAATATGGCCTCTTTTTTGAAAAAAAATATTTGGTGGTAAGGAAAAATCTAAAATTGGTGAATCTAGTCGCCAAGCTACTACTACTCCTCCGCCTCCTCGACCCAGACATGTTACCCATCCTCATACCTGTTATTCTTGATAGTGATAACCCTAGTTTTCAATTACCGATAGTCAATTTTTCCATGATGTTGCACCAGGTCAACAATGAAATGATGAGTATATGAATTATCTTTATCCTAATCAAACTATCGATGAAAATGATGAGGAAAATGATGATTTAGATAAAACACAACCGAAATTTAGATGATACACCTACTAGTTCTATTGTTAACCCAACTGATAATAATCCAAATGATGGTCCGACTGACCCTAGTAACCCCTACTTTTAATAGACAACCTTCAAAACGATCCGAAACATCTCTTGTTTGGTAATTTTTTACTCAACTTAGAGATCAAAATAAGGGTAAGTGTAAACTTGTAGGTCATTGATGACTCATAAATATACTGGAGAGAGTAGTGGTACAAGTAGTTTGACTAGATACATAAAGACACACCATAGTGATAAAGCTAGATATCTTTAAATGAAAGATGAGCAAGAGGGGACAAGTGTAGGTACCAAGGTTGACCCTAGTATCGGGTCGTATCTAGTTCAACAGGAAATTAACACGGTTACCGATAGCATCTTATATTACGATCCAAATAAAGATCGTGAAGAATTGGCAAAAATTGTTACTGTTATGTGCTTACCCCGTAGTTTTCCTTCTAAACCTCACTTTGTGCATTATATTAGAAGAGTTTTAATCCTACTTATAAAGGATAGCCCGGCGCAACCGTAAAGAGCGATATTTATAAATATAAACATAGATATGAACAATATTTGCAGCTATTTATTTACTCATATTAATTATTGCACTGCTATTACTACTAATATTGGTAGACGTGGTAATGACTGATTATCTTACTGTTACCACTAATTGGATTGATGAGGAATGAAAAATGCAAAAGTGCATTATTGCTGAGGGAATAATTAAATTGCCTCACACATGTATGTTTATTGCTATGATAGTTGCAGATATTTGTAGATATTTTTAGATTAGAGATAAAATAATGTCAGTTTCAATGGATAATGCTTCTAGTAACACTAATGCTATAGGTTTCCTTACAACTACACTAAATCCCGCATTTAGTAATATTTTCCCTATTAAATGTATTTATCATATTTACCATTTAATCGCCGGTGATGGTATGAAAATATTAAATGTTGAAATTGAAAAGGTTAAAATGGCTCTTAATTGGCTTTTTCATTCAAACCGTACAAGTAGATTTAGATACTACTTTAAAAAATATGATGAATTTGGCCTTAGAGAAAGAAAGGTTCCTAAACCTTGTTTGACTAGATGGAGTTACATGTATTAAAGTTTAATTATTGCATATGAATATAGAAACTCAATAAACACAACATTTAATGCTCGTGTTGGTGGTGGTGGTGATGATGATGATGATCATCTTACAAATTAGGATTGGACTAATGTTAAAATGCTTATAGACTTTTTAGAATAATTTCATGTTGCTACAAATGAATTATCTAGGCAATATTATCCTATATTTCTAATGGTTTAGTTTATATTGTAGCACTTGCAAATCTGTTTACTCAATTTTCAGAGGGTGAGGTAATTAATCAACTTATGATTATATGAAAGATAAGTTTAAAAAATATTTTTTCCCTATTTCCCCAATTTTTGGTGTTGCTGTCATGTTAAATCGTACTATGAAATTAGGATGTCCTTACTTTTTGTATACAAATATTTATAGGGCTTTATCACTTTCAGATGATGAATTTTCTATATTTACAAATGCAAAAGCCTCAATTAAAATAAATGCTCAAACAATTTATAATGCTTATCAATTTGCCTTGGATCATGCTAGACCAAATGTTCCAACTCCCGCATCGTCTAGTTTGCAATCATCTAAAAGAACTGCGGGCCTAATAACAATTAGTTCTTGGACGGAGTTCAGGGGTTCTCAAGGTGATAATACTGGTGATACTTCACAACTAATTGAGCTTTAAGTTTATTTGTCGCAGGGACTTGAACCAGAGAATCCCGACGGCTCCTTTGATGTTTTGGAATGGTGGAAGGACAGAGAAAAATACTATCCGGTTCTTTCAAGGATGGCTCGAGATATTTTAACTATTCAAGATTCAAAAGTGGCATCAGAGAGATCTTTCAGTCAAGCGAGACTTCAAATCAGTGATCACAGAGCATCTATGAGGGAGAGCTTGAAAAATCAGTACTTTTCAGAGATTGGATCCGTTCGGAAAGAAAAAGTTTGGACTTGCTAAATCACAACTGGAGATAGACAAAGCTTATGAAGAAATGCTGGCAGAACTTGCAGCGGATGGTGCTTCGCCCGGAAGCGCTGATGACAATCTTCTTTTCTGCCACCACCAATAGAAATTCCTCCAAACCTTGAAGGATTTAAATTTGTTAGATATAATATGTAGACTAATATGTAACTTGTATTTTGGCACATCTTCATTAGTGTTTTTCCTTTTAATTGTGGTATTAGCACCTTGTTGTGTTCATTCCATTGAGGGAGGAAGACTAAGAAATATATTGTCATTTTTTGTTAATGTTGTAATAATAAAATTTATAAGGCATTCCCCTGAATATTTCTTTGCAAATCTTTTTTGTGTTTAAATTTGAATTAGAAGATTTAAGTCATAACTATACAATATAATTTACAAGAAATTATATAAGGTAATATATATACAAGGCAATAATTATATACGGCAATATATATATATATATATATATATATATATATATATATATATATATATATATATATGTATAAGAAATTACCTTAGATAAAAAAAATTTAAAAAATGGCTCAGAACACTTAGAACCGTTTATGCCTGTGGGCCCGGCACATTTAGCCCGGGACCATGTGGGCTTAGGCTAACAGTGGGCAAGTTCCACCCGTCAAGACTGCTAAGCCCGGGACCATTTGGCCTGGGACTACCAAATACCGGCTCTCCAAAGCCCGAGATCGTTAGGCCCCACCCATTTAGCCCATTTTGGCCCGGGCCCAACCCACAATACAGCCTTACGAGAAATATCTATGTCTTGCTGAAGTGAGACCGACATACGATTGTTAAGCAAGTGAGGCTCTAATCCTATAAAAAACGGGTGAACTTGATCCTCCATCTTAAATATAATAGTGGGAGCATACCTAGCCAACGAATCAAACGGAAGACTATACTCTCGAATACTCATGTTACCCTGTCGAAGGTTCAAGGACCTATCAGCTTTGGCTCGCCTAAGCTATGGTGTTAGATAATGATGAAGAAAAGCTTTTGTAAACTCCTGCCATACTGCTGGAGGGGCATACTCACCTCTTGGCAAATCCCAGTACTTGTACCAATTAACTGCAACATCTCGGAGTATATAGGAAGCTAGCTCAACTGACTCAGTCGCAGTGGCTTTCATTACCCTAAACGTCCTTTGCACCCTATCAATAAATACCTGAGGGTCCTTATTTGAATCTGCCCTAGTGAATATCAAAGGGTCAAAATTAATGAAGTCAAGAACCCTTTCACTGATGAGCCTATGCGGCTATTAATCGGGTTAATAGTTGACTAGCATCTCTCATCTTCTGACTTGATGCATCTGGATGAGAAGCTGAATGTACAGGAGTGGGCGCTAGAGCTAGTGCCCCTCGGAGCTCTTCTAGAAAGGGTGGGGTATGTGAAGTCTGAGATGGAATCTCACCATGAGACTCTCCCTGAGCCCTAGTAACTTGTGGTGCTTGACTAGTAGTCTCACCAGCCACGGACTTTCCTTTCTGCGCGGCTGTACTCTTTGGAGGCATCGCTGAAAATATAGCATATTGTTAGGTACATGAATTCTTGTATCGCACTACCTGAGATAAAATTAGAGGATAACATCCTATATGTCTAGTATCCTACTGTCTATATCTATGGTGCACAACACACCCATAAATAAGACACTACTAGACGCGGTCTGTAGACAATCCTAGGACAGAACTGCTCTGATACTACTTTTGTCATGACCCAAACCGATGGGCCGCGACGGCTGCATGAGTCCTATCTATCAAACACCCCTAAGCATGCGTCTAAGATATAAACTTGTATAACATATGTTGACTACGAAGATAACAATACATGAAGGAAACCTGCTGACAAGGCATATGTACGTATACATACAAAATACAATGGGTGAGCCGGCAAGGCTTCTACAGATAACTGCACATCCAATAACTGAAAGCCGACAAGGCCACATACAACCCAACTAGACGTACTGTCTACAGGCCTCTAATAGAAACATAACTGTACAAAGATGGAACTGAGCCACGTCATACCATATACATATATATACACACACCAACGTATCGTACCAAAATCAAAAGCAGTTCCAGATCAAGTGGAGCACGCTAACTCTCTCTAATCAGGAATCCTAAGAAGGGGGACCATCATCATGCCTACCTGCACCTACGGGCGTGAAACGTAGGCCCCGTGAAATATGGATTCAGTATGTAAAACGTACTGAGTATCTACGGCATGAAAATTAGTACGTAAAAGACATAGATGAAACATGGAATAAAGAAACACATCTTTAAATCTGAATAACTTTGTAAATTCTGAAGTTCATAATGTCATGCACGTGCGTATAAATGTCGTGTCATGCATAGGTATGGGTATACATAATATCATCAAGCCACTTAGGGTATCCCATCATATCGTCTCGGCCACTGTGGGCAACATCATCAACATATACCAGCTGATTAGCTGGTGGTGCATATATAATGTCGTAACCTTTTCTCATATCCCATATACATATTTATATATATATATATATATATATATATGCATATATAATGCCATCTGGTCATTGGTCAATGCACATGTATAAATGAGTGAAATGCATGAAATATATGTAATAATCTCAATATTTCTTCCGGATAAACTTTTCCAACTGCATTTTATTCTGAGAGACCTATGCATATGAGATAATAATAATTCTCATGAGGAATTAAGAATATAGACACCCCTACTATTTGTATGAATAGAGTAAATTTTGAAATTGTCTGTTTCCTCGTTTCTTTAGTATAATTTGACCATGCCAAAAGAAAGAAGGGAAGGTCTTAACATATCTAAAATAGGGAAAACTCCGTATAATATTATTGAAGAATATTGTACGTACTCCTTTACAACCGTAAAATCTTACGTTACCACGGTTCTAATCAAATTCTTGTTGGAACCGCATTGCTGCACGTTGGATTGAACTTAAAATCGCAGGAACTGGATTGAAATAGCTACTGTTCTTGAGACCTTCGAACAAGGATATAAAAATGTTTCTTTCTTTAGGACTTGTACATTCTAGGTTGAGTTTTTTGTCCAAAATAAGTGCAATCAAGACTTTTTCTTACTAAATTCTAAAATATTCTTAGATAGCTACATAGAATTATGACTACTTAGTCATTTTTTAGGTTTGTGGCTTCTTGACACGTTTGGGGGAGGGGTTAATTTATTAATTTTTTATCCACTTATTAGTTAACTAGTTAATGTTTTGTTACCCGATAATTAACCAATTACCCGTATAATTTAAATATTATCACAAATTACATAAAATTCTATTTATTTTTGAAATACTTCATATATACTTTACATATTATACTACCATGGTCATATGGTACTTTGCGTGGTACTAGTTCATAAATATCGGATATTATCGCTCTACCCTTATTTTATTTCAAATTGGCCACTTTCAACGAAACTCAATTTTTTAGTCCGTGTACCCATTTATCCTTCATAACACTTATTTATTGCTTGTTCTAAATAACGTAAGTACGGTAATGTCAAGATGATCTCATTTCCGAGTCTATGCCGGTTAACTGAAAATAAAATTTTAACGTATGAAAATGCAAGATGTAACACTAGGTGATCTATCCATGACCAGGATGAAGCTTGGGTGAAACTAATTGGAGGTCTAACCGACTTATGTTGGAGAATCGTTTATGGTATGGAATATGAAGAGCAAGAATGGAATCGCTATCGCTTTTCCTATCATCTGATGAGCTTCTTTCATTCGTCAGTATGGGGTAGGTAGAGTCCTTTGCTCATATTCAACTAACAGTTCGAACCAAGAAATAGAAGAACAAAAGTCGTATGGGTTCTCAAAGACTTTGTGGCTAAACATTAAAAAATATATATATTGAAGTAGTTCTGATGATTCAATAATCTTATTACTTCAATATGAAGATCTTAGTTACGAGGACGGGATGAATCCTAGCGAAGGAATAATTAAGTCATAAATCATTGGTTGATTGTATCATTAACCATTTCATTTTTTGGTACGAGGAACATATCATGAATCCACTGATTTCTGCCGCTTCTGTTATTGTTGTTGGATTGGTCGTAGGGCTTGCTTCTATTGGACCTGGAGTTGGTCAAGGGACTGCTGCGGGTCAAGCTGTAGAGGGTATTG
Organism: Nicotiana benthamiana; assembly: GCA_034376525.1. NCBI lineage: Eukaryota > Viridiplantae > Streptophyta > Magnoliopsida > Solanales > Solanaceae > Nicotiana > Nicotiana benthamiana. The sequence continues at coordinate 28,762,015 of CM067332.1, read as the reverse complement.
CGAGACAGCCTGAGGGGGAGGAAAAAATATGAGGTACATTATTGCTTAGTCTAGCTTTTATGGAACCTTTAACAATTTATGGACCGGTTGTAGCATTAGTATTTTCCTTACTTCGGCATGGTACAAATATCTAAATTTGAAATTTTTAGATACTTTTTTATACCTATTGCCCATACTAAGTAGCGTTTGTTTTGGAAACACGTCTTCCTATTCCATCTTTTCTTGAATCTCCGTTAATGAAAGAAATAGAAGCCCGAGAAGGAATACCAAAACCTATTCAAATACACTTTTTTCTTGCTTCGATAAGGATTTGTTGCTTCTCCTTCTCATCTTGTTAATTACACACATTTCCACTGTATACGGTAAAATCGGAGGGTCCAATTTTGGATCATTACGATGCTTTGTAAATGCATTTCCAATGGCTCGAGGCTATGATCGAGATTCACAACCGAGGGGCCGTCGACGTCTAACCTCGGGGTAGTACAGATCAATGTTATGGTGAAAACGTGTGTAGTTTTCAAGGCGCGTAACTAGATGTGACAAAGCATAGTAGGCTAGTTCAAACCCGAATCATGGCATTAAATGGCTGTATCAGACCCATATCTTTGTAATAAATGCATTTGTACTATGTTTGGATTCCCTCTAATATATAAAGAGGATCCTTGTCATTTTGTAAAATACCTGTGAATCAATATTAAATATACAAGAACATTCTCTCTACTTTCCAACTTAACATATTTTTTTGATCTTATTACTTACATTTATTACTTATATCCATTGTGTTCTATTTATCGTTCTTCATTTATTGCTCATTATTGATCATAAAAAGCCACCATAGTAGCTCTCATAACTGTTAATCCCCCTTCGATTACCCCTAGCCGAGCATCCGACTCGACCTCGAGGCCTGTATATGCCAGCTCGACGCCCTGATTTTCAGCCATTCGGTTTGGTCATTATACTATCTACAAGCTCTTATCTCATTTTTCAATCTCGTACTTAGCATCTATTATCTAAAGAACAAGTATAAAAATAGCTCACGTATTTTAATAACCACAAAATCAAATTTAATTGTAATTACTATTTTTAAGGTAAACAGTTTGGAGCCCACCGCGAGGCTAAAAATAATAGTGATTATTTTCTTGCTAGTTCACTCCATAACGCAAGTTACATTTCACACTTTTTCTTGTCCAAGATCTTTTGATTTCTGGTAAAAATATCTAATGCAGTAAACGCACGTGAAAGCAATAATCTTGAGGAACATGGAGAGAATGGTGTGGATGTTCCAGGTGTTGGTGTACTACCACAAAACCCTGAGAATGCACCAGAACCAATTTCCATTGACGTGGTCTCGCGTAATGCTCAACACGCTGAAATACGCTCCCACACCAACATGGGCATACACCAAAGGGATCAAAAGAAGCTCAGAAAATCCCAGCTAGGGAAGAAAAAGAAGTTAGCCTTCACATTATAAAAGTCGTTCCCACAGGAAGTGGCTCCTAAATTTATTCCAAGGAAGTTCAAAATGCCTGACCTTCCTGAGTACAACGGAAACTCGGACCCCTAATGAGCACGTCAGTGCTTACACCTGTACAGTGAAGGGCAACGACCTGAGAGACAATGAGATCGAATCCGTCCTGCTGAAGAAGTTCGAAGAAAAACTCTAAAAATTGGCCAAGATGTGGTATTACAACCTAACTCCTAACTATATAGATTCATTTACAATGGGGGAAGATTCATTCATAAAGGCACATGCTGGTGCCATCAAAGTAGCTGCAAGGAAATTCGACGTCTTCAAAATTAAGCAAAGGGAGAACGAGATGCTTCAATAGTTCATATCCTACTTTCAAATGGAATGAACAGAACTACCACTGGTCTACGACGACTAGACGGTGCAAGCCTTCACTCAAGGATTAAACAAGTGGAGCTTGGTAGCTTCAAAACAGCTGAAGCAGAACTTAGTCGAGCATCTCGCCGTGACTTGGTTAGATGTCCAAAATCGATACCATTTAATGATCAAGGTCAAATATGACTAACTAGGAGTCCTCTCGTGCTCGGTATTTCCTACCAGGCTTTCGACAAAGGAGCCAAAGCCAAACAAAGAAAGATACTAACCATACACTAAAGATAGAGGAAACGCCCCAAAACGCAATATACCCCGCAATGACCGAAGGAACAATTGAGGCCAGAATCCTCGGGGACTCGTTAGCAGAGCTGGGTTTGATAGGCATACATGGTTGATGGAGGCACCATGCTTGTCGGAATACAACTTCAACATAGACATTTCAGACATCATATTCGCCATTACTAAAATCAGAGACACAATGTAACCAAGGCCTGTACAATCAGATCCTTCACAAAGGAACCGTAACTTAGTATGTGAATTTAAAAACAAACGTAGTCACATGACCGAGGATTGCCAGAAACTCTGGGAAAAAGTAGCCCGACTACTCAGTAAAGGTCATCTTCGAGAATTTCTTGACGACCTAGCAAAAAACCTGTTCCGGGAAAGAGAGGCGACCAAGAAGAATGAAACAGATGAGCCACAACATATCATCCACATGATCTTGGTAGGCATTGATGCTTCATAAGAACCATGGTCAGAAGAATAAAAGTATCTATCACTAGAGAAAAGCGAACTCGAGGCTATTTACCCAAGGACGCTCTCACATTCAGCAACGACGACATCGAGACATTGTCTTAGCCTTATAACATCGCATTCATAATCTCTTTCCTTGTGAATACATTTCAAATTAAACGTGTACTTGTAGATCCAAGTAGTTCGGCCAATATTATCTGGTCGAGGGTGGTAGAGCAGCTCGGGCTGCTTTAGCAAATCGTTCCCGCATCTCGAGTCCTCAACGGGTTCAACTTGGCGAGCAAAACAACAAAAAATTGAAATCACCCTCCCAGTCAACGTGTTCGACACAACCCAAAATTCCAAATTCCATGTCATCAAAGGAGACATGAGGTAAAACGTCACATTCGGGAGGCCATGGATACAATGCATGAGCAGTACCATCCACCCTTCATAAAATGATGAAATTTTCGAGAAAGGAGGGGATAAAAACCGCCTACGGAGAACAACATGCAACGAAAGAGATGTTCACGGTGCACGATGTAATACCGACACAAATACCTCAACCATCAAAGGAGCTGAAGGATAAGCAAACTATAAAATAGCGATGATAAGCTACATTCTCAGCTACACCCGACTAAAAAAGAACAGGATTGTAGCTTTTCCTCGTAGCGAAAGATTGAATTATCTCGAAGCCTGAAGCGCCGTCAAAACTAAGGTATGATTGTCTCCCTTTCTCAGCCACATTATATACTAACCTGACTGTAGGTATCCGATCAAAATGGCTGAAGCCCGTTCCAATTCGAAGGCCTTAGGTTCCAAAGGCGTATGTTGCACTCTTTTTGTTTGACCACGTTTTATCCTAAGAAGGGTTTCACTGGCAAGGTTTTTAATGAGGCAACATCTATATGCTACCTAAAAAAGGTTCAACAAGTATTCAAAGCTTCTATTCAACTATCCTTGAATACTGAGGGGCATCCTCCCGAGAAGGTCATCTCCTCGGAGGAGCCGAGATGTGCTGAACGGGGTCTCGATAGGAAAATGATGTACCAGACCAAACGATCAAAGGAACCGTGTTAATATAGAATAACCGAGCCCTTGATAGCAAAAATGCATATACTTGTACCAAGAAATCAAAGAATACTTCCCCCTCCATCAAAGCATTTCACGTTCAAACAAGCTCGATATTTTTTACCAAAATGGCTCTAGAGCCAAAAAACGTCCTGAACACTCACGAACTGGCATAAAAAGCTCAAGCCCATATGAACTCCGGGTTGACTCGTAATCTCTCAATGACCCAATACTATGTTTGCAAGGAATGGCTCCCAAGACAAGATACTTTCTATGACACGGGGACTGCCTTCAACTGCCACCGTCATCAATTTGTCCAAAACCCAAGGCTATAAGGCTGCACGCGGGCAACCTTGAGTGCGTAGGACATTCATAAGGCAATATTAAATCTATAATACCTTTATAAGGAAATATCAAATCTGTAAGATCTCAAGCAAGGTATGAACTATATATGTACCAAATAACCAAATCTGTAAGACCTCAAGCAAGGCATGAACCATGCTTGTACCTAATAACCAAATCTATAAGACGTCAAGTAAGGCATGAACCCTACTTATACCAAGTAACCAAAACTGTAGGACCTCAAAAGCATGTAAAAATTTATAAGACCTTACAGAAGGCATAATTCCAATCTTAAAGTTAAGACTATATATCGAACTTATAAGACCCCAAAAAGGCATATTTTCTGTTGATACACAATTCTTTCTGTATATTTTTATCTTTAAGAATGGCATATATATACATATATAAGTATGTCCAAGTGTTTTACTATGTTTTCCCATAATTTTGAAGGTTTTCAAAGTAATTTATTTTCCTTTTTCATCCATAAAAAACCAATAATTATTTTAAAATTAATATTTTTGGTAATTAATTTTATTGGAATTTTATATTTATGTTAAGATATAGCTAAGGTAATTTTTGCAGATTCTTACAAATTTATTTAGTATTTTTGAGCTAAATTGCATATAATTGCAATATTAGCCACTTTAAGATTTAATTACATTTTAAATTCTTAAAATTTAAGCCATGTATTTTAATTGGATAATTATGTGTTATAAATCATTTTGGTGCTTCCAATTTTTTTCTCAGAAATTAATTTACGATTTTTACAATTTCAAAAGAGAAAAGTAGCTATTTAAATAATAGCCCAATTGCAGTTAAATTATAGCCTAAATTTAACCCCCAATGCCCAGCCCATTTCAATTAAAACCTGACCCAGGCCCTAATTACCCCTACCCGACCCGAAAACCTTATTAAATCCCGGCCGTTGATCTAAAAGATCAATGACCCTTACTCGTTCTTACCATTTTTAATACCAAATGGCCCATCGAATATCTATCATTTCCTTACTCGCCTCTATCTCTCTACCATTGGTTCTCTCTAGAACCTTCTTCCTCCTTTCATCTCCTCTCTAAAGAGATCCCTTCATATTTTCCGGCCATATTCTGACCTGAATCCATGGTGTTTTCACCACCCACCAAGCCACCTATGGCTCCTCGTGTTTGGTTACTGAAGCTTCATGACTCGACCACGGAGAGTTGAGTCCAAGCCTATGTTGATTGAAGTTCCACAGCCATCTTCAGCCTACTCCGGTGAGCCGTGCCTGTTTTGGGCCTTGCCTAGACTCCTCTTGCTTAGATCCAAACTTTTTTTATCGTTTGGGTTCCTCTTAAAACCCTAGCTTTTGAGGGTTCTCTGATCTCTTTAGATCTGTTCTAGATTTATTGTTTCCTTGAATTTTTTAATTATTTTCTTAATTTTCTTTCAAAAAACTATGCTTCAAAAATCATTTATTTTTTCGATCTATGGTTTTGCTGAGTTATTTAGATGTTTCTTCGATTTTCTCTTTCTTTCAGGTGTTTCTTCTACTGTATTTTTTTTACTTTGGTCTTGTGTGTTTCTTATTGAGTTCCCTCTATTGTGTTCTGATTAATTTTCTTCTACTTGTTTTGTATTAGTTTCTTCTATTAAGTTTCCTCTAATGTGGTCTGATTAGTTCTCTTCTACTATGCGACGTATTAGTTTCTTCTACTATGTTTTGTTTGAGCGCTTCTACTATACCTCACATGTTACTCTTCTACCATGTTTCTATCAGTTTCTGTTGATGAAGGAACATGTTAAAGGTTTCAGTTCTTTTCTGAGACCTCTGAACCCGTTTCAACTTGATTACTTGTCCTCTCGTCTCTGCACTCGGTTGATGGTAAAAACCCTAGAATTTTGGGGGGGGGGATTTCAAGTATGGAAATCATTGTCTATTTGATTTGCTCGAACTGGTTTTATTTCAAAAGAAACCCTAACTCTTTGAAACCTATTCGATACTTTAAGCTGAGTTTTGAAGTCCTCGTTTTTCATATGATGCTGACTTTTGCTAAACTCTTTTAAGGTCTTTCACATTGGATTTTTGTATGCTACTAGATGCTAATTCTCTTCTACATTGCTAACCTATGTGACAGCCATGCTCCTGTAGTCTATTATCTACTGATTTTGCAATGACACAAGATCTTCTTTTAGCTTAACGTGTTTGTATGCTCTTTATATGTGCTGGACTTCCCCTCCAAAAAGGCTCTCAAATCTGGATTAGTTTCAAATCTCCTTATATATAGGTTTGATTGCGTTTTTTCCTTATTTGCTAATTTCTCTATTACTCGATTTAAGTTACTTGACTTTCCTTAATTTTTCTGACTTGGTTCATCCATGGACCACTGATCACAAAACCTTTGATCCTTGATTTACTGGCTACTAATTGATTTTCTTACCTTATTATGCAACCGAGTATTTCAAAACCCCAACCCTAAAATTAACTTCTATGTACTTACCCTTAATTGCCTACTTTGCACAAAGTGCCTGCTTGATTTCTTCCCTTAAATAACTTTTACCATTTGAATCTGAATGCCTTAATTAAAGGAAGTCTTGTGCGATTGATTCTTATTTGATATTCAGTTCCTTAACTATTTTCTTATCTTATTTCTGCATGATTTTCACACTATAAATGCATGAATCTTTAATTAACAGGAGGACATTCATAATCTTTCTGAACTTATACTTATACACAATAGTATTATCTCTTCTTGTCTGTACTATGGCCTGTCGCAAGACCTACTGCCTTACTTGATTTGTTTCTTTGAAACTGGTATGTCCTGATTTAAGCTTAAGCACTACAACAATGTGTTTATTTACTGATTTTTTTATCCATGTGTACTTACTGTTTCTGTATAGTTCCAACACTCAAATTAGCATGCTGATTTCTTTCTTCCTGTTTCTATTATGAATCCCCAAAACCCTGCCCCTTATATGTTTGAGTTATGGATTAAGGCATGACAATATGCAAATTATTGTCCATGAATTAAACCTGATCCGTTGGGATCCTAGCCTCTAATAGTATGTTCTAACAAGCTTATGGGTTGCTAGCATTCTCCATTGTTGGGCATGCCCACAGCCTGTCCTTACTCTTTTAATTTTCCTATCCCTCCTGAACCCCTTATATGTATTTATCTCCCTATCCTTTCCCCCTTTTCCCCTCTCAGAATTCTGCTTCTGCACTTGCACTCTCTGTTCATCTCTAAGTTTTGCCCCCCTGTTGTGACCCTTGCCTTTGGACCTTGAGTTCCCTTTTAACTTGGACACTTGAGGGCTGGCCTTTCCACAGTGCACTTGTCCTAATATGATAATGTATTTGGGTGTGAGCATTGACCGGAGTCCCTTTTTAAGCTCTTAGGGAACTTTGACACATCCAAATGAGAGAAAGGCTTTGGATCATGATCTATTGGAGTTTGTTTACCTCATATTTCAGACATGAAGTCTGAATCAGGTTCCCTTGGTTGCACTTTCAATTCTGATGTATTCTTTTAATTTATTTTGGGGTGTAATTATTCGTAATAAATTTCTAGGGATGGCTAGTAAAAAAGGGCGGGTAACTATGTATGCAAAGAGTAGAAATCATGTCTATAGTTGTTTTTGAATTCTGCGTTCTCTTATGTAGATATCATGTCTATAGGTGTTTCAGACTTCTGCATTCTCACATAGATATCATGCCCATAAGTATTTCTAAACATCTGAATTCTTCATGCGCATATAGAAATATGCCTATAGGTCTTCTGAATCTTGCATATCCATTCCTCATCTAGCAATCATCTTCATAGGTATTACGAGTTAACTGCGATTAGATATCATGTTCATAGGCGTCAAATAAAATTCAACATCTAGATATCATGTATATAAGGCTTTTGAATTTTCACCATGTATATAAAAAGGATTAAAATCAACAACACATAGAAAACATGTCTATAGGAACTATTAATCGAAATCTGAATCACTCCATTCACGTATAAGCCAAAAGCCAGTAATTATGATGTATCATCATTTGCAAAACTTACAACCTTCGTAAATACTTGCCTTTTCTTTAATGATTTGACTATCTTTTAACTAGTGCGTATTCAATTTATTATTATCGCATTCCTAATTTAGTAGATACCATGCCTATATGATCCTTGTCCCACTTTGGCAAGCCTTAGGGTAAGGATTCTGCAACTAACATGTAACCCTGATTGTGACTTCTTATCTGAATTATGTGATAAATCAGTTTGCCTCAACCTTTAAGTTCTTAATCAGACCCTAAACATTATGTGTAAGTCATGCTAATTACGTGTTTTCTCTGTTTAAAGCAGGTGTATCTGAGCCTTTTACTTGTTATACGGTTTCCCTCAACTTGCTATGCGTGATTTTGTTTGTCGCCTTGGAATTTTTACCTTTAAAACCACAATTAAGCCCAAATGTCCTTCCCCTTTAGGGCTAGTGGTCCTAAATGCCTCCGGGACTGATAGGGTTGGGAGGGGTAATAACAAGTAATAAGTAAACGAGACCATCACGTGCTTTAGTACCTTAACAGAGTGGGAAGGGTAGATATAAATATGATGAGCACACGATAATGCCACGTGTAGCCCCTCATTTAGGAGTGCTTGGGTGATTCATATTGTTGATAAACCTAGGAACCATTTTCCTCCTTTCCTGTTTTTTTTAAAGTAATTTCAAACTCTTCCCTTAAGAAAATTTGCTCTCTTTAGTTCTTCCCAACTTCATTTGTTTGTAAACCTTTATATGATTAAATCCCTTGTTTGAGATCTATTTTGTCTATATGCTAATTGTACTCAAATTCACAATAATAGTCCGGCCGCGAACCACACTAGTTGATTCTGAGGGGTGCCTAATACCTTCCCTCTGGGATATTTTCAAGCCCTTACCCAATCTCTGATTATTCCAATAAATTTAGAGTTAAAAGTATATTGGTGTCCTAATTCACCTTAATCATTAGGTGGCGACTCTTTAAACAAAACCTAATTCCCAAAAGGAATGACTTGTCCTCCCAAATGTCACAAACCTGATTTTGCGAGAAAAAGGGGGCGCAATAGCATGGCGACTCCGCTGGGATATTTAGGCTTTTACCATTTTATATTTTTATCGTGAATTTATGCTTCTTTCCGCGCAATTATTTGTTTATTCATTTAACTTTCTTTTAAATTGCAAAATTAACTTCTCTCCTTTTTCTTTTCTTTATTGCTTTTCATTACTACCACTTTACAATATGAAACTGTTGTATTTACTGCTTTCTTAACTTGAAAATACGTGACTACATGCCTTTCAATGTTGCATAATCATACTCCACATAATATTCCGCTCGTGCCAAACAAAATCCTATTGCAAACGCTTATTATGAGCGGTTGCGCTCTTCCAATGTTATAACCCACTCAATCCGACAAAGGCATATTTGGAGTAAAACCAATCGATCAATGGTGTAGTCGACGGTTATGCGCCTTTCCCTCTTGAGTTATCCGCTCAAGGGTACCATTCTAACACCCCATAGATACCTTACTCTGATTGAAATTGTGCATGTATCATGGTCAAACCTAGGCGAATTTGCTATGTTGCCGCATAATGTCTCTTTAAAGACAGTCTTGTCTAATGTCCACTTGGTTATCCTAGAACCAAGACGGACATCGCCTTATTTGGAGAACTAAATGCTTATATGCTAATCGTTGATAGTAAATAGTCGAGCCAGGTGGAGATAAGGGCATAACCTTATTTTCCTACAGAAACATGAGGCACGAAGTCCTCAGTTTCGGCGTGGTCACCAATATCCACACGAAACTGCTAAACTGGTGGAAAGATCTTTATTCCAGTGATAAGACTCTCATCCGGAAATATTTGGGGAACCTACCTTCCCTCTTAGAAATCCAACCCAACAACAAGATCATAGAAACTGCTACTTTATTTTGGAATTGCGAGATGTCCGTGTTCCTCTTTGGATATATTTAATTGACACCTTTACTAGAAGAAATATGGGGATTGGTCGGTATACCATGGGAAACTCTGGGTTTGTTGATGCTTGAAAACCATAAGAGTAGAGACTTCCTCAAGATGATGGGTATGAAAAAAAATTCTGAATTTAAATGTCTGAAAGACTCCTATATCTCTTTTGATCATTTATACGAAAGGTAGGGTCACAAAAAATCCTACTCTACCTATCCTGACGAATTTTCCATCACACCATTGGGACATGTTCATTCGAAGGGTCTTTATGTTCATGTTTTGCTTCCTGGGATTGATCGTGTTTTCAACTAAGAAGGCAATAATCCACACCAGACTAGTTATGATAACTAAAACTCTAATGGAGGGAATTGACGGACAACCATTTAGTCTCGTACCAATGATCATTGCAGAAATATACCAAGCTCTAGAAAGGTGTCAACAGGGAGCCAAACACTTTGAATGTTGTAATCTGCTACTTCAACTTTTGCTCATGGAATATCTCCAAAAGGGTGAGTACTGGAAAGAGATATGTCGAAGGGACTGGGATGATCATATTTGCATTTCATCATCCAAAACGAACGAATTACATGCCCAACATGTTCGCCCAATCAGAGAATGCTAGAGAATGGGTCGAACTCTTCGAAAATCTGACTGAAGACCAAGTACAATGGATGTTCGAGTGGTTCCCAACCGAGGAGTTCATCGTCCGATCCAGGGATGCATCTTTCCTGATACTAATCGGCTTATGAGGTACGTACCCTTACATACCTCTTCAGGTCATGAGACAAGCAGGTAGGAAGAAGCTTATACCAGAGTCGACAAGATGAGTCACTTCCGGGCTGACTTCTAGAAGGACGACAGTCCTTACAGGTGCCAGTCCCAACACATGTGGCACTACAAGATTGTCATAGGAATGGACACCATTGAACCAGACCGATACCATACAGGTTGTGCTCATTGTTATTCGGGCTGGTTGGAAGATAATCATAGCGGTCTGGGCCAGCCTGGATTTGTTCAGGTAACAGGATCATAGATGAACAGGCTGAAGCACAGATTAAGTACAACCATCTGCGCAAGCAAATCCAAGAATGTGAAAGTGAGCACCATGAGATAAAGGAAGCCAATCAAAAACTAATTGAAGAGTGGAATGATATAGCTGTCAGCGCCAACAAACGACTGGCGTATTTGGAGCGAGGTAAAGTGGAGTTGGAAATGAAGTTTCTAAAAAGGGTCGAAGTCTACTGGACTATAGAAGGAAATGAAGGCGAACACCTGGACATGGCCTACTTGTTGTTGTGACTGCATAAGCTAGGAAAGCTATTCAATGGAGCCAATGATGCCGAGCCTGGGGAAGGTCCTTTAGGACCAAATAGATAGGAGTTTTCATTTCCGCTATACAAAAGGTAATAAGGCCAATGGCCATGAGCAAACTTTTAATTTCTTGTTATTCGTCTACTTTTTATCAATGAAATGAGGCATGTAGCAATCTAAGTTCTCCAAATTAACTTGTCACTAGATCTACCTCGGGCATAAAGAGGTCCCCAAATTAGGACATAATTTTTATCTTGCACCGTGTGTTTAAATATTGCATCATTTTTATATATAATCATCACTAACTTGGTACCTTTTGTGTTATTTTTTGTTTATTCCCCTCCCCCAAGGTTAGTTCATGAACTCTGGAAACATCATCATATTTTACGAGATCCAGGGGCCTTCCACCTACTCCTCCTCTCAGTCCTGTCCGACATTAGAACAAAAGGAAAATGGAAGATTCTAACAACCCAACTGAATGGTTAGAGGTCATTCATGCTACTCTGGTCCCCAAGAAAAATGCATTCAACTGGAACAAAAGCTGTTGAAATTTTAGGAGGAACTTGATCAATTCCAGAATCTGGCGAATCTATCTTTTTCCTTCACCATTCTAGAGATTACTTTCCCAAATGCTCAAAGTAATGTATCTTCACAAAATATCCCAAAGAAACAAAACCATCCCCCTCGTCACCACCACACTTTCCATGCCTCAAACAACACCCCCTGCTCATCCCAGAACTCCACAAGTGACCATTGCCACACGCAACATTACGTAGAGACTGTGTCGCACTCCACCCAGCCTATCTTAAGAGAACCCGAGTCCACTGATAAGGACTTGCTCATCAGATATTTGGAAGAAGAGCTTAAAAAGTTGACTATAAGAATTCAAGGCGTTGGAGGTAGTAAGGGAATTGAGGGGCTAAACTACGAAGATCTTTGCATACATCCCGATGTCGAACTACCCGAGGGTACAAACCTCCCAAGTTCGAGAGGATTGATGGTACAGGGTATCCAAGGTTCCACTTGAGAACATACTGTGACAAATTGGTTGGAGTAGGAAAAGATGAGAAAATCCACATGAAGCTTTTCATGAGGAGCTTGAAGGGGGATGCCTTATCTTGGTACATTATCCAAGATCTGAAGAAGTGGTCAAACTGGGTGAGCATGGCGTCCATCTTATGGATAACTTCAAGTTCAACATAAAGAATGCACCAGATATGTTCTATATTCAAAACCTAAAGAATACACCCAAAGAAGCATTTCGTAAGTATGCTACTTGATGGAGGTCAGAAGCTGCTTGGTTAGCCTTACTATGGAAGAAGAGCAAATGAACAAATTCTTCGTTCGGGGCCAAGACGCACAATATTATGAGAGGCTGATGATGATCGAAGGCCACAAATTTTCTAACATTATCTAGTTGGGAGATAGGATCGAAGAGGTCGTCAAAAGTGGCATGGTTACGAATTTTGAAGCTTTGCAAGCTACAAACAAGGCCTTACAGTCACACGGTGTGTCCACGAAATGGGACGTAGGAGCCATAATGGTAGCATAGAGAACCAAATGTCCCATCAAATACAAAATATAACCAATACCTCCAATAGCATATCAGCCTACCCCAAACTACCAAACACCTTCACCGTCTAACCAAACTCCACCTACCACATATCAGCCCACTTCACCCAAATAATCATGACCAACACATGTTTACCAAGCCTACAACACTCAACCATCCCACTACCAATCCCCTCGTCCACGCCAAAAATTTCCTAGATCCCGACCAAACTTTGACCGAAGACCCCCAAAACAGTACACGGCCATTGCTGAACCTATCAACCAATTGTACGAAAGACTCAAAACTGCTAGTTACGTCACCCCTATCCTTGCTGCTTCGGAGAACCCTTCTCAGTGGGTTAATCCAAATAAGTCATGTGCGTACCATTCCTGCATGAAAGGACACACCATTGATAAATGCCGCTTTCTGAAAGATAAGATCCAGACTTTGATCGATAACAAGATTATTGTGGCAAAGGAGCCGACTCCAAATGTCCGCAATAACCCTTTTCCAGATCAAAAGGGTGTACGCTTTCACATGGTTGAAATAGAGGATGATTGGGACCCCAAAGGATTGATCAGTTTGATCATATAAGTGATGATTTAAAGTAGCCAATAGTCACCATTAATCCGATTGTAGTCCAGATTCAGCCCTCCAGGGATAACGAGATAAACATGTCCATGACACTCCAGTTTGAAGCACCATCATTTGCAAAGACGTCAATGCCGATTAAGGTCGAATTTATATCACCAGCAAATACACCTATACCCTTCGAAGTTGCACTTTAACCGCCTAAGGGGCATGCTCCATTTAGAGTAAAGATAGCCACCCCAATTCTTGTGGCAATGTCGGCCGTAACACCATTCCGTACAAATGCCATACCTTGGGACTACACAGCCGAGGCAAGAAGAAAGTCAAAATCGGGGAAGCTGTTGCTATACAAGGTATGACGAGGACTGGCAGGGTATATACTCTAGAACATTTGGCTGAGTCAAAGAAGTAGGACTCTAGTCGGCCAACCATCACTGAAACAGGGCCCGACAATCTCTAGAGAAAGAAACGAGCCACAAAATACTCGATTATTGATCAGCTAAATAAAACACTGTCACAAATTTCTATCCTCGCTTTGCTACAAAATTTCGATGCACACAATAATGCCTTGTTAATAGTGCTGAGTGAAGCATAAGTACCAAGCAACATCACCAGAGGAGAGATGGAAAACATGGTAGGACAGGTATTGGAAAGTCAAAAGATCTTTTCATGAAGATGAGCTGCCACCAGAGGGGTTGAGTCACAACAAAGCATTTCATGTTACCATGCAACGCGAAGATTATTTTATGGAGGGTCCAACGTCAACATTTGTGCACTGGTAACATTCAAAACATTAGGAAAGGGACTGTACGAGATCAAGGATGAGGCCATCAACGTGAAAGCTTTCGATGGTCCCAAAGGTCCAACATTGGGAAAATTAGCATGTGTTTGCAAATGGGCCCTACTTGGTTTGATGTTGATTTTTCAAGTAATAGATATGCCGACATCTTACAGTCTATTTTTGGTATGACCATGGATTCATGCCGCTGGGGCTGTAGCATCAACACTATATTAGGTAGTGAAGTTTGAGTGGAATCACCAAGAGGTGATCATTCATGGCGACGGTAGTAATCCTATATACAATCGCCAGACCATCCCAACAATAGGAGGTAGAAGAAGGATAGACGAGGACACTTATCACCACATGGAACGAGTCAATGCCGTTGATAAAGACAAATGGTGGAAAAACAAAATTGAAAGCATACTAAACTAGAGCGGATACGAACCTGGCAAAGGACTGGGCAAGAACCTCCAAGGAATCATTAAGCCCATCAAGTTCAAGAAATATGGAACCACCTTCGGATTGGGGTATGAGTATACTTGGAAGAGTTCAACCATTGCTTGCCACCATGGTGAACTCCTTATGACTCATTGGAACAGCCAATACCACGCTTGGAGTAGACTTTACAACCGTCCAAAGTTATCTATGGGTCAGAAAAAGAGGAAGCACTGGTAGCAGTGAGGAATTTGTTCCTAGAAGATGCTGATATGGATTGTTGTGTCATTTTTTAGGAGGAGGGGGAGGAAGGCCCTTCTATACAGGCTGTAAGAAGAGGAGCATGCCTCAATAACTGGACCGTCAGAACCACCAGATCCCAATAAGCCTCGGTCATTACTATTACTTATCTTGATGAGACAATGACTGTGACATGCAATGAGACAATGCAACAAATAGACATAGACTTAGAGGAAGAAGACATACCAGAAGAGATTTTTAAGGAAGTTGTGAATTTTGAAAACAGGACTAAGTCCAACATGGACGAGACTAAGATTATTAACTTGGGAAATGAAGATAATGTCAAATAAACACGAATCAACGTTCAGTTCTCACTGTCGAAAAAGAAGGAATACACAAAATTTCTAAGATAATAAGAGGACATATTTGTCTGGTCATACGATGACATGACCGGTCTAAGTAAATCTATTGTGGCACACAAACTGCTAGCCGATACAACATGTTCGCCGGTAAAGTAGAATCTCAGAAAGTTCAAGCTAGATATGAGTTTGAAATTCAAAGAAGAAATCACCAAGCAGGTCAAAGCTAAAGTTCTCATGGTAGTTGAATATCTGACGTGGTTAGCTAACATTGTGCAAGTGCCAAAGAAAGAGGGGAAGGTAAGAGTCTATTTCGCTACTGGGATCTCAACCAAGCTAGTCCGAAAAATGACTTCCCTTTGCCGAACATACACATTCTGATCGACAACTGCGCCAAGCGTGAACTGCAATCATTCATGGATTCTTTCACTGGTTATCACTAGATATAGATGGAGTAAAAGGATGCTGAGAAAATGGCTTTCACTACGCCGTGGGGGATGTACTGCTACAAGATAATGCAGTTTGGGTCAAAGAATGTAAGGACCACCTACATGAGGGCTATGACCACTATTTTTCATGATATAATACACAAGGAGATCGAGGTGTACATAGAAGACGTCATCATTAAGTCAAGAAAGTCCGCTAGTCATATGGAAGATTTGAGGAAATTCATTAGTAGACTGCGAAGGTACAATCTAAAGCTGAATCCTGCAAAGTATGCATTTGGTGTTCTAGATGGAAAATTGCTTGGGTTCATTGTGAGTCACCGAGGAATAGAATTGGATCCATCAAAGGACAAGTCCATTCAGGAACTTCTATCTACAAAAGAGCAAGAAGGAAGTGATGAGTTTCTTGGGGAGACTCAACTACATTAGCCGGTTTATAGCACAATCTACAGTCATTTTTGAGTCGATCTTCAAGATGTTGAAAAAGGATGCCGCCACCAAGTGGATTGATGAATGCCAGAAAGCTTTTGGCAGGATCAAGGAATACTTGTCAACACCACTAGTCTTAGTCCCGCCGGAGTCGTGTAGGCCTTTGCTACTCTAGATTGCAATATTAGATGGTGCCTTCAGTTGTGTCATGGTACAACATGACGAAATAGGGAAGAAAGAGCAAGCCATTTACTACCTAAGAAAAAAGTTCTCTTTGTACGACGCCTGGTATTATTTGTTAGAACACACCTGTTATGCTCTAACTTGGGTAGCGCAGATCCTGAGGCACATTTCTTTGTCTATACTACATATCTCATATCAAGAATGGATTCTTTGAAATACATCTTTCAGAAGCCCATGCCCATCTTCAAGCTAGCCAAATGGAAAATCCTGCTTAGTGAATTTGACATTCTCTACATAACTCAAAAAGCAATCAAAGGATAGGCACTAGAAGATCTCCTTGCCGAAAATCCTGTGGGTGGAGAGTACGAACCCCTGAAGACGTAGTTTCCGGA
The DNA here is from genome assembly GCA_034376525.1 of Nicotiana benthamiana. NCBI lineage: Eukaryota > Viridiplantae > Streptophyta > Magnoliopsida > Solanales > Solanaceae > Nicotiana > Nicotiana benthamiana. The sequence continues at coordinate 28,745,347 of CM067332.1, read as the reverse complement.
TTAAGAGGTATCATTTGTAGGAGATGACATTGCAGAATCCTATGGTGGCTGGAGAATATTTTTCGACGGTGTAGCAAATTTCAAAGGAGTTGACATAAGAGCAGTCCTAGTATCAAAAATCGCTCAGCATTATCCAATGTCTGCCAAATCAGGTTTCCTTGCACTAATAATATGGACAAGTACGAAACCTGCATTTTAGGACTCAAGGTGGTTATTGACATAAACATTCAAGAGCTACTACTGATAGGAGATTCAGATTTTCTTATACATGAAGTACGAGGCGAATAGGCAACCAAGAACTCTAAAATACTATCGTATTTGCATCACGTGCAGGAGATGTGAAAGAGGTTCACAAAAATGGAATTCCAACATGTTCCAAAAATCCCGAATAAGTTCGCTGATGCATTGGCTACCCTATTATCCATGATACAACACTTGACAAAAACTTCATTGATCCAATTCCAGTCAAGATCCACGATCAGCCAGCTTACTACGCCCATGTTGAAGAAGAAGTAGATGGAAAACCTTAGTTTCATGATACTAGGGAATATTTGACTAGAGGAGAATACCCATAACCTGCCAATCATAATCAGAAGCGCACACTTCGAAGGTTGTCCAATAATTTCTTCCACAACGAAGGAATCCTAATTAGAAGGACTCCAGATTTAGTACGATTAAGGTGTGTTAGCGCAAAAGAATCATCCAAACTGCTAGAGGAAATCCATGTTGGGAACTGCGGTCCACATATGAATAGTTTTGTCTTAGCTAAGAAGATACTGTAGGCTGGGGATTTTGGATGTCTATGGAAGCAAACTGCATTCGGTATATTCAGAAATGCCACCATTACCAGATACATAAAGACATGATAAAGGTACTGCCAAATGAGCTTAATGCAACAAGATCACAATGGCCTTTTGCCACTTAGAGAATAGATATTATTGGCCCCATCGAGCCGGCTCCTTCCAACAGGCACAGGTTCATCCTAGTAGCAATCGACTATTTCACCAAATAGGTCGAAGCAACATTTTACAAAGCACTGACAAAGAAAGTCGTGGCAGATTTTTTCCGAGACGGTATCGTTTGCAAATTCGGGATTCTAGAGTCAATCATTATTGATAATGTCTCCAACCTCAGTTGTGACTTAATGAAAGCTATGCGCAAAACCTTCAATATCAAACACAAGAATTCTACATCCTAGAGGCCTCAGATGAATGCACCCGTTGAAGTCGCCAACAAAAATATTAAGAGGATATTGAGGAAAATGAAAGAGAAGCGTAAGAAATGGCACAATAATCTATCATTACGCACAAAAAAGCGTAAGGAAATTCTCACTCAACTGACAAGGTCCATACATGGTTCATCAGGTTCTGACAGGAGGAGCCCTTATACTTGCAGAAATGGATGGAAAACTGTGGTCGAAACCAATCAATTAAGATGCAGTCGAGCATTTACTATGTGTAATCATATGCTTTCCCATATGATGTAATTTGAACTACGTCTAACTTGATTCTCGTTTAAGTGGGGATACGTAGGCAGCCTTATGGGTTCGGTCAATTTTCAATAAAATTGTCATTTTCCCCGCAATTGGAAACAGGGGTAGAATTTCGAGGAGGACCCTCAACATTCTTAAGTAGTTTCAGCGGATCAACGCAAGCAGCTGTCAGAAGTATCAACTCGTTAAACTGGATAGAATTTTGAGGATGAACCTCAAAATTCTGATGCAAGAGAGGTTGCAATGTCTCGAACCATGTAATAGTCATTGGTTCATGCATGTTTATTAACGAAGTCACCTGTTCAACAATGCTACCCCAAATAATGCGTGTCGAATCAAAAGATCAAATTTGAGCATGTCAAGCAAGGCCGGCAGCGACACGAACTAACCTCCCTTCTACAAAATTCATAATTTTCCTTTGGGTGCAGGCATTTGGATTACAGACCGATTCATGCATTCAACTCTCAAGATTGTCGCACTCACCGTCTGGTCAGCCCAGCAAGGAAGATCACAATATCCCCAGCGATCTCGACTTTGAAACTTGCTGTCAGCTAAGAAACTTTACTACCATCTGCAACTTTACTTTATTTCTGCATTGTATAAGGCTACCATTCTACCTTCCGAGACTATACACTGTCTACATCTGTATTTTATGTATTGTATAAGGCTACCATTCTGCCTTTTGAGACCATACAGTATCTCAATATGCATATTCTGCATGGCATAAGGCTACATTCTGCCTTCCAATACTAAACACTATCTCCATCTGCATTTTCTGCATTGCATATGGATACCATTATGCCTTCCGAGACTAAACACTGTCTCCATATGCATATTCAGATCGCTACCTTATTTACATTTGCATGGTTGAAAGATCACCGCCTTATTTACATTTGCATGGCTCAAAGTTTGCCACTTTATTTTTACAGCTTGCATGGCTGAGAGATCGCCACCTTATTTGCATTTGCATGGCCGAAAGACTGCCGCCTTATTTACGTTTGCATGGCTGAAAGATCACCACTTATTGCATTTCATAGGTTAAAAGATCACCAACCACTCCATTTCATGGGTTGAAAAATCACCAAATTATGTAAAGGCGTCATTGATCGGAGGCACCATTTTCATATCCCGAGAACGCCATGCCATGACCTGAGGATCCCTTTTATATTCTGCATATCATTATTCAAAGGCATCATAGTTCGGAGGAATCATTCTCAAGCCCGAGAGCAACATTTTATAGCCTGCAAATCCTTTATTATACACTTCATGGCCCATACGTCATAGTCTGAGGACGTCATCCAAACCGTCTGAGGACAACATTCACGGTCCGACGGGAACTCGCATCATGTTTAAGTTTATGCACCATATACGCTTGTATTGCTTATTTGCAGGTAAATCGGCGAGAAACGACCATCTCAGCAGGAGTGATCCCGCTCCAGTTCCCGCAGCCCTATTAAACCTTAACCATTAATCAAAACATGAACATTGCATCCGTTCTTGAAAAGCCTCCATTGGCATACTCCATCGATGAATCCCGAACTACATATGGCCTGATTCCTGTAAGACCAAGGATATGTTGGCAACTCAGAAACTAGACCGTGGCCAAATTTCTTCCAAACATTTCGCTCGATCAAAATTGATCATCATATCTTTACCCAACAATTCTTTCATCATTCCTGGGAAAAGAGCGGCAGCTGTTGATATCCAATTTTTCTCTGTGTATTTTTATCTTTAAGAATGTCATATATATGTATATATAAGTATGTCCAAATGCTTTACTATTTTTTCCCATAATTTTTAAGGTTTTAAACTAATTTATTTTCCTTTTCCATCCATAAAAAACAAATAATTATTTCCAAAATTATTATTTTTGGTTATTAATTTATTGAAATTTCATATTTATATTAAGATATAGCTAAGGTATTTTTGCATATTTTTTTACAAATTGATTTAGTATTTTTTAGCTAAATTCCATATAATTGCAATATTATCCACTTTAAGATTCAATAACATATTAAATTCATAATATTTAAGTCTTGCATTTTAAATGGTTAATTATATGTTTTAAATTATATTAGTTCTTCCAATTCACTTTTTCAGAAATTAATTTACAATTTTTACAATTTTAAAAGAGAAAATTTGCTATTTAAATAATAGCCCAATTGCATTTAAATTATAGCCTATATTTAACCCCTAATGCCCAGTCCATTTCAATTAAAACCCGACACAGGCCCCAATTACCCCTACCACACCCAAAGCTTTATGAAATTCTGGCCGTTGATCTACAAGACTAACGGCCCTCACTCGTTCTTACAATTTTCAATTCCAAACGACTCCCCCCCAATACCCCTCATTTCCTCACTCGCCTCTATCTCTCTACCTTTGATTCTCTTTAGAACCTTCCCCCTTTTACCTCATCTCCGATGAATTCCCTTCATCTTCTCCAGCCACCTTCTAACCTGAATCTATGGTGGTTTCACCACCCACCAAGCCACATATGCCTCATCGCGTTTCGTTACTGAAGCTTCATGACTCGATTACGGAGAGTTGTGTCCAGAACTCTATTGATTCAAGTTTCACGGCCATCTCCGGCCTGCTCTGACGAGTCATACCTGTTTCGGGCCTGGCCTCGACTCCTCTTGCTTAGATCTAAGCCTTTCTTATCGTTTAGGTTCCTCTAAAAACCTAGCTTTTGAGGTTTTTATGATCTCATTAGAACTGTTCCAGATCAATGTTTTCCCTGAAGTTTTAAATTATTTTGTTGACTTTCTTTGAATAAACTATGCTTTTAAAACGATATCTTTTTCCGATGTAGAGGTTTTTTGAGTTATTTAGATGTTTCTCCGATTTTCTCTTTCTTTCGGGTGTTCCTTCTATTGTATTTTTTCACTGTGTTCTTGTGTGTTTCTTATTATGTTCCCTCTACTCTGTTCTGATTAGTTTTCTTCTACTATGTTTCTTTTATTAAGTTTCCTCTACTATGTTCTGATTAGTTCTCTTCTACTATGCTGCATATTAGTTTCTTCTACTATGTTTTGTCTGAGCGCTTCTACTGTGCCTCGCATGTTACTCTTGTACCATGTTTTTACGAGTTTCTGTTGCTGAAGGAATATGTTAAAGGTTTAAGTTCTTTTCTAAGACCTCTGAAACTGTTTGTCACACCTCCTTTTTTACACGGCTACCCCGAAGGATGAACTTATAAGGGAGTTTTTTCAATTAAAATGAAATTATTTGAAATGTGATTAGTTATTTACTTAGAGTCGCCACTTGGGATAGGTTTGGCTTTTGGTGTCCCAAGTCACCAATTTATCGAACCTAATGTGGGTTGCCTACGTATCATGACGCCGCATGAATCAGATCTTGCGTAGTTTAGGAAGATTAGGAATAGAGGAAATAAACTAAATTTATGTTTTTCTGGATTTCGAATTTTCTGTATTTTTTTACTTTTTTTATTCAAAAGAAGGACTTATAAATATGAAAGAGAATATTTTTGGATTTTGATTATTAATCAGCATTTTTGCAAAGAAAGACTTCTAAAGAAGAAAGATTTTTTTTTCAACTTTTATTTTTTTTGACCACCACCCCAATCATTACCGCACCTAGTTGGAGTTTGCCTTTAGAGCTCACGTGCGACGCGAGTATGTTGTTGTTGGGGAACTTTTGGGTAAAAAAGTAAACAGAATGTTTCATCCGGTGTACTACACGAGCAGGGCAATGAATGAGGCTCAAAGGAACTACACGGTGACCGAGAAAGAGTTGTTGGCTATTGTGTTCGCAATGGAAAACTATTAGTCGTATCTTATGGGATCCAAGGTCATAGTGCACACCGATCATGCAGTCCTTAGGTACTTGATGATGAAGAAAGACTTTAAAGGTATGTTGATGCAATTGGTCTTGTCACTTCTAGAGTTTGATTTAGAAATTATAGACCGGAAAGGTAGTAAAAACCATGTGGCGGACCACTTGTCCCAGCTGGAAAAGGATGGAAGGATGTGTGATGGCCTAGAGATCAATGATGCATTTCCCAATGAGCAGCTGCTTTTTGTGTCAATGACTGATAAACTATAGTTTGCAGATGTTGATAATTACCTTGTGATTGGAATTATCACGTGTGAGCTCTCTTCTAACAAAAGGAAGAAGCTCAAATGGGATAATTTTGATTTCTATTAGGATGATCCGCTCTTATTCAAGATTTGAACGAATGGTATACTATGAAGGTGTGTCCTTGAGGAGGAGCAATTGAGTATCTTGGGGGCTTGTCATTCTTCTCCCTATGGTGGCCATCATGGCCAGGCAAGGACAACTTCAAAATTTCTTAGCTGTGGGTTTTACTTGCCAACTTTATACAAAGATTCGTGTGAATTTGTGAAGAGGTGTGATGAATGTAATAGAGCAGATGGAATTTTGAAGAAAGATGATATGCTTCTCAATACCATTCTTGAGTTTCATATTTTTGATGTGTGGTGATTGATTTCATGGGCCCATTTGTAAGCTCGTACGGGAACACCTACATTCTAGTGACGGTTGACTATGTTTCAAAATGGGTTGAGGCTGTGGATTTTCTAAACAATGAAGCTAAGAGTGTGGTTTCATTACTCAAAAATAGAATTTTTACAAGGTTTGGCACTCCTCATGTAATCATAAGTGATGGGTGGTCGCATTTTTTCAATAGAGCTTTTGACAGCTTGCTTGCAAAATATGGTGTTAACCACAAAGTGTGTACTCCTTATCATCCTGAGGTGAGTGGCCAAGTTAAAGTCTCAAATAGGGAAATCAAGAGTATTCTGTCTAAAACGATCAATGCAAACAGGACCGATTGGTCTAAGAAGTTGGATAATGCTCTATGGGCTTACAGGACTACTTAAAAGACTCCGATTGGTATGTTTTCATACCGATTGGTGTTTGGGAAAGCTTACCATTTACCAGTTGTGTTAGAGGACAAGGCCATACGGGCTTTGAGAATGGTGAACCTTGATTGGGATGTAGCTGCAAATATTTGGGTTGAGCAACTTAATGAATTTGATGAATTCTGATTAGATGCCTACTGTATTTCAGCCTTATACAAGGATAAAATGAAGTACCTTCATGATTAATATGCTCGTGGAAAGAAGTTCAAGGTGGAGTATTTGGTTCTCTTGTTCAACTCTCGATTACGATTGTTTCCGGGAAAGCTTAAGTAAAAATAGAGTGGGACCATTTGAAGTGTTTTTTGTGACTCTGTTTGGTGCATTTGATATGAAGAATAAAAATGGTGAGGTTTTCAGAGTCAATGGGCATAGGGTCAAACATTACTTGAGTAAGATTGATGACAACCACGCGGTGGCACTTCTTCATCTCAAATGATTTGATGGTAACCTACATCATGCCGCAACGTTAAATCAGGTGCTTCTTGGGAGGTAACCCATGTATTTTTCTTATAGTTTTTCTTTGATTTACATTGTAGTATATGATTCATTTTTAGACTGACAGATTGTGAGATGCTGCAGGATTGTGTTGATGTAGTGCAGGAAAAAGTAGAAAAAATTGTTTAAGTCTCTAAAGTTTTTAATGCAGACCCTACTACCCTTTTTGTGATCGCAAAGAACTTAGTGCAAGGGTACAAAATTAGTGCGAACTGCACTGATGATGATGTAAAAAACCATCTCTCTAAAGTTTGCCACCCAGCCACAATACATTTTGTGCGGTGCGTGGTCGACCATTGCAGCCACAAAGCATTTTGTGTGGGCCACAGTGGTTGCCTTCTCAAAGTTGTGTACGTCTACCTGGTGCAGACTGTGCTGCAATTTGTGCGGTGGGTAAGCTGGGCCCCAGTAATTATTCTATAAATAATACCTGAGGCCCACCATTTGAACTTTTCGACCCATTTTTCCTTTAATATAATAGAATAGGTTAATTAATTTTTGCTTCAAGTTACTTTTAGGTAATTAAATAACTAAACCAATACTTAGGGATTCCTGAATAGGTTAAAAAAGGACATAAATTGAACTTATCATGAACTCTAGGATTGGTATTACTGATTGGTACTCACTGCAGACCGCGGTGGAATTTAGTGTGGTCCGTGGTGCCCTTGCGTGGTTCGCATTGATATTTTGTGCGGATCTCATTGCTAAAGTCTTGCAAGCTGAAAAATAGACCAACACGGTCGTATTGCATTTTGCACGGTTCACGGTGCCGCAATGTAGTCCGTATTGTCATTTGGTACGGTCCACAGTGCTAGATTCATAGAGTGGGGAGTCTGAACCCCACCTCTGTGCGGACCGTAGTGGATTTTGTGCTGTCCGCATTAGTATCTATGTTGTTGCACTACATTTTATGCGGTCTACAGTGCCTAGATTCAGAGAGCGGGTAGTCTGAACCTCACCTTTGTGTGGACCGCATTGGATTTTTGTGGTCCGTATTGGCCTCTGTACAGCTGTGCTATGCCGACCGCATTCTACAATATTTTATTTTCTGCAACTGTTGTTCCTGCAACTTCACGATTTACTTTGTCTACAGACAATGTTTAAATCTAGAGGAAAAGGTGCTAATCAACCAAGAAGAGGATAGTCCTCCCGGGTTGGGAAATAAAAGATGATAGACTCAGACCCATAAGTCCGGGAGGCAATAAAAAAAATAAGGAAGGCTATTCGGGCTGTTGATAGAGCCGCTTCCCACTCATCGAGAAGTGAGTATGATCCCTCCCGAGAGGCATTTTCAGACTCCGTTCCAGAATTTGTTCCTGACTGGCCAGAAAGAAACAGACTGAAAGATATTTCTCCACCTTCCCCCACTGCCCAAGCTTCAATACGTGTATCTTTTGAGTCGTTTATGGACTCAACTGCTGGTAGTGACAATGAATACTCCACCTCTCCCCCAACCTCATTGTTCGTAGAGGGTGCAGTAGGAGAAGAAGAGGAACTAGGATACGAAGAGGTAGTAGTAGAAAGGGGTGACCCACAGGTGGGAAAAGTAGCTAGAACTAGAAAAACGCAGGTGTGGAAGGACCGCTTTGTGAGTGAGGTTGCTACCATAAGTTCAAAGAATGGTGGCCTGTGAGGAGTTTGATTCCGAAGTGAAGTTTTATGGATAGAGATCTCTTAACTCACAACCCCAATGTAAGAAGACTGTTTAAAGAGAGAGAGTGGGCTGGGAGTACTTCTTAGGCCACTATGTGGATGTAAACAATCACCTGGTCAAGGAATTCTACACCAATGCTGCCCAATTCAAGAACGGCACCAAAGTGACCAAGGTGCGGAATTTTAAAGTGCTATTTGATTGGAAAGAAATAAATGTCTCTCTATGATTCTATGAGGAGGATGAATCACTATATCTGGCGAAGATGGAATTGGGCGAGGAGATCTGTCCTTGGTTGGTATAATACATGGTAATCCCAAGTACCAACCCCGATTGGTTGAATACGAGGGTGAATATCTTAAGGAGAAGTTTGAATTTTGAGGCTAGCGGGTGGGAGATATTCGTGTGCAGCAGACTAGACCCCACTACCCATGATAACTCACTCTATTTTCATCGTGCTGTATTGGTAGCATCGATTGTGACAGAGTACCCGATTAACATTGGGAATGTGATGTCTCAGGTGATTATGCAAGTTGCAAGTGAAGGTGACAAAAACTACCCCTTCCCCTTCTTAGCCATGTACTTCAGGGACCTAAAGGTGGAAAAGCGGAAATTTGATATCCAAGTGAAAGCAAAGGCCCAATTATCATTGTACAACATGCAGGGTGATGACAACCCTTAAGGCAAGAACTATAAGGGAAAAACCACTACTTCAACTGGCCAGACATACCCTTCACCCGACTTACCCATTGACTTCCTACCATTTGAGTCAGGCCCTTCTCAGCATCGATAACTAGATGTAGACAACTTCCTCTAAGTTGTCTGTCCTTAATAATACAGTGGAAGCTTGGTAAGCTTCTCTTCCTCCAAAGGTCCCACAGTCTAGTGAGGATGCCTTCAAGGATATTCTGGAAAACCAGAAGAAAATCCTTAATACTTAGAAAATGCTTACAGACGTTTTGGATTGTCATGGGAAAGCTCTCAAGGAGTTCTAGGTAGGCCAAGAAGATGAGGAAGACATGAGCTTCCAAAGAGTCCATGAAGGAGCTACGGGTTGAGCTTGACAGGTTAAAGGCAGATCACCTGCCTTTGGATTTATTGCTACATCACCCGGTGCTAGCAGCCCACCCCTAGCCAGTTCAGACTCCCAAGTGGCGGAGGGTGATTCGTCGTGAAGATGATACAGTTATACAGTTGGAGGACCCACCAGATGCTTCCTTTAGTCAGCCATATGATGCAGCACAGGAGCATGTCCAGGTCCAGGTCCTGGTCCTAACAGCAGAGCTACACGAGACAGGGAGCTATTCTCTGGTTCCCGAGCATATCTAGGACCGAGAGACCACTCAAGATCCCATGCAGACATATGGCCCATAGGCAGTTTCTATTTCTTCTTTTCTTTATTTTTGGTGCTTATTTTTCTTATTTGGCATTGAGGACAATGCCACCTTTCATTTGAGGGGGTAGGCCTTACTTTGATGTGATTTGGATGATTGTATATATTTCACAGATTTTATGCTTTCTTTATTTTTCATCTTTGGTATGTATATTTTAGCACTTCATTTCATTTTTCTTACTTTTTATCGTATTTCTTCATATAAACGTTATGTTACATTGTATATATTCATTCCCCTATTATATATTTGATTAAATCCCCTCTTGTAAATATTCATTCTATTTTTCGCAGCATTTATTTCTTAGGTTCTTATTTATGTTCGTAAATTATTGTTTTGGATTTTTGCAATAAGTGTTTCGTTTTCATAATGCCATAGTTCTTTCCTAAGGTGGAATTTATGTGAACCGGGTGGCTCTTCCTGATGATGGATGGCATGACTACATTCTTAAAGGTTTGAGTCAATTTTTCTTTTCTTTTTTGCATTTTAGTAGTTAGTGGTTAAGGGTGCCTCAAGAAAAGCTTTTCTTGGGCCAAGCACATTTGCCATTGATCTCATGGTCAAAAACAAATTATTGTCCATAGGATGGTGATAGTCGTGACCTTGACACTCTTGTGTTGACCGATAGTCATAAAGTGATTCTTCGGGACCATTGTGTGCTCAAATCTTATCTAAGGTCATTGTGGACACCCAACTCTATGTATTTAGCAATCCCATAGTTTATGTGGTGAGAGATTTCATTGTAAGTCCAAGTCCTGAGGCATTGGTCTAGAACTTGCCCTGAATGTTTGATGAGACGAAATCCTAAGTGAATTTTGACTTGAGATATGATTATTGTTTCTTCTTGATCCGAATGATAGCTTGAACACTTACATATCCTACCAATAATAAAATCCCTAGTCAACCCTTTTGAGACTTAGACCTTTTTCCTTCAGGAACCTTAGTACAAGCCTTCAACTGTTCTAAAAGATACACTCTTTTGGCACCTGATCTTTCCTTAGCACATGGAAAAAATATATGTTTGGGCGGAGAGACGAGGATGGAACCAAAGTGGTAAAAAGGTACAAAATTAAGAAAGAAAATCAAGAAGACAAAAAGAATGTTAAATGTAGAAATGATCAAAAGGCTTAAAGAAAAGCAAAGAATGAAAGGCGTGGAAAATTGAGAAAGGAGAAAACATTTGATATGAATAAGGAAGAGTGACAATGTGTCTCTAACCCTATGAAATGAGTGAAATGAGTCAAAAGGTCAAGTAAATGTGTTCCAAAATAAAATAAAAGAAGTGCTTAAAGGAAGATGGAGCCAACCTACACCAAACATTGCCTACCCTAAACCAAAAAGACTTCACTATGTCTCCACAAAAGCCCTATATGATCTCTAGCTTAATGAAACTTACACTAGTGGTGACTCACATAAGTGGCCAGCATATGGTACTTAGAGCCAGACTTGTGACTTTTCCTTGAGAGAAGTGAGTGAGTTTCTATGAACCTCGTCTTGAGTGACACTATCCTGAAGGTGAGATCTTCTTAGAGAGTTGAGAATGTGCGAGTTTGGGTTTCACAATGACAAAAGTAATAGAAAGAGTTCTTTGATGTGTTGAGTAAACTCTTGATGCTTATGTATCACACTTAATCCTTGGCGTTTAAAAGAGTAAATGTTGTTAATGATTCATTTATATTGAGGGCAATTGTTAGTCTCTATTGATGCTAGATGAGGTCACTTTATGACAGCTAAATTTTCTTGGATGTTATCTTAAGGGGTGGGTCTTATTTTGTTTGCTTGAGGACTAGAAAAATTTTATGCTTGGGGGAGTTGATAACTAGCGAATATGATACATTTTACACTCCTCTGTGCTCAAGTTTTGATTAGAAATGTCTACAAAATAGTCCTAAAGGCTCACTAGTTGTTCTTGATTGTAGGTTTGATCCATAAGGTAACAAAGTGTCAAAAACCATCTCAAAAAGGAGTGAAACTTGCACAAATACCAAGACAAGACAAAGCTTAGTCAACCAGGGCCAATGCGGCCCCACACCATTCTGTGCGGCCTGCATTGGGATCATTGTGGCCACACTCGATTTAGTGCGGTCCGTGGAGCGAAGGTTCAGAGAGTGGTGTTTTTTATGTTTAAGCTCAATGTGGTCCGCGGCCCTTTTTATGCAGACCGCAATAGAAACCGCCACGGCTGCACTCGATTTCGTGCGGTCCGCATTTCCCAAGTTTAGAAAGCTAATTATTCAAGTTCAGAGCCTTAGTGCAGCCGCACTTGTTTTTGTTCGGTCCGCACTAGCCCCGCAGTGATATTTTTGTCCAGATTTTTTAGCCTAGTATAAATAGTCTATTTTCCCATTTTAAGGGTATTAGATAATTTTGTACTGAGAGTGGACTATTAGATAATTTCCTTTTACCTAGTTTATGTATTTTTGGCATAATTATTATGTGTTTATCTTCATCTATTTCATTATTTTCATCTATAATTATGAGTAGCTAGCCCCATGGCTAATTGATGAGTCTTGCGTTTTGATGCATTATTGTCTATGAGTGTTTGATATTTGGGATAATTTAGGGATTTAATTATGAATTAGTTGTTGCAAACACTAGTTCATGCTTAGTAGACTTTTGCACTTCTTAAGAAAGAGAGCCTAAATTCATGAAATTAGTCCAAAAAGGAATTGTGAAATATTCAAGAGATTGATAACCCCAATTAAAGGGTTAAACCTAGAGATAGTAATACCCTATTTGAATCTTGATTGCTTTTGCAAATTTGCACACCCAATTGGTCTTGAGAATGTCAATGCGGGCAAAATCACTCGAACTACCGTGAGGTATAGAGTGAGTAGAATTGTGCAATGGTTATATCATACTCCCCAATTGTGACAATCTAGTTTTAGACTCAGGAATCTGTCAATTAACCACCTAGGTGAAAGTCACTACCGTAGTACCTTTTATCTATTTGAAACCACTTGCAATAGATTAACCGTAGATTTATTTAGTCTTATTAGTATTGTAGTATTATAAAATTAGAATTCAATTCAAAACCAAATATGTTTAGAAGTGCAAATAAGAGCAAATACACAACTCGACTTTAGATAGAAACTTGACTCCAATATCTAGCTCCTTGTGGAAATCGATCCGACTTTATCGGGTAAAAGCTGCTTCAGACTCTCTCGCTACTCAATAGTGGTGCAAGGTTTCCTCGATCAAGTGGCTTGCCTAACCCGGTATTGTTGATATTTGAAATACCTTGTACGTGAGGTGAAGAGTGCGTACTTGTGCTAATTGTTGAAAATCCGATTGGCATTAAGTAATTAAAATTGTATTTCTTTTCCCTGTTTATACTACTTGCAAATTAAGCATTCTATTAGCTTAGGGAAGCATGCCTAATTGAGTTAATTGCTTATTCGCTCAACTGCCTTATCTAGATTATGTGGACCATACTAGGTTAGAAATACTTATTTTACCTTTGTGTAAAATTTGATATGAACTGAATATTCTTTGTGTTGCTGTGTGTTTACTTTGGAACTACGGGACGGTATCCCGGTAGATTTCCCATTATATTTACTTTGGGACTACGGATTGTAATCCGATAGATCCCCCTGCACATTTATCATAGAACTATAGGATTGTACCCGATAGATTCCTATGGTACTGGGTATTTACCTTTGGGACTACGCATCGGGATTTCTGTAGATCCTCATCCACTATGAGTTGGACAATGGGACGGTGTCCTAAGAGATCAACTAGATATATATATTTGGACTACGCAACGGTATTCCGGAAGATCCGCAGGATATTTATATTTGGGACTACCGGACGGTATCCTTAGAGATCCCTTGTTGTTAATTCTATGTTGTTCTATATTCCATTTACATCATTATGTTGTCTTTATTATAGCTATTGATGTTGTTTCTATCATGTATTACTTCTTACTATTGCACTTAATTATACTGTCTTATTCTATATTGTTATACCTTGTACTTTATTTAACCTTAGTAGGGTCCTGACGTTTCTCGTTACTACCCGACCGAGGTTAGGCTTAGTACTTATTGAGTACCGTTGTGATGTATTGATTCCCTTTCTGCGCATTTTTTTCATGTGCAAATCCAGGTACTTCTACCTAGTCTTATCCCCCTTGAGGCGAGGCACTTTGTGGAGACTTCGATGTACATCTGTCGAGTCAGCAGATTGAGGACTCCCTTTCTATTCTCTATACTAGTTTAGCGCTTCTGTATTTTACTTGTTGATAGTCATTTCTGGAAATATAGTTTTTATGTGTCTCTTAGCTTATGATTCATGGGGTTTCAGATTTTGGGAGTTCTTGGTTCAGAGTCTTATACTAATATATGCCATACAACATCTTAATCATTGTTCCATATTGTTATCTTGGTCTTTAGTCACTTTTTTTCCACAATCGTCTCTTCTTCCACATTTGTTAGGGTTACCTAGTCATAAAAACTAGGTGCCTTCACGATGGTTCACGGATGGTGAACTGGGGTTGTGACAAGTTTGTATCAGAGAGCCAGGTTCATATGAGTCATGAATCACAAGCAGGTTTATTAGAGTCTTTTGGATCAGTATGGAGACGTCTGCACTTATCTCCGAGAGGCTATGTAATTGTTAGGAAAATCCCACTTTATTTGATTTCCTTGTCGTGCGAGATTTTGATATAACAATTCTAAACTTCTATTTTCTATTTTCTCACAGTGGTGAGGATATGTGCTACTCGATATAATCAAGCACCTGCGTCGCCTACTACAACCATCAGAGCCCGGGGTCGAGGTAGAGACCAAGGACGCGCACATGGTGCAGCTAGAGCACCTGCACGAGCTACCACCGAGGAGCCACTAGCAGTTCCAGTCAAAGCCCATGAACATAATACGCCTACGACAACTACTACTCCAGCACTCTAGGAGACTCTAGCACAATTCATGAGCATGTACACCACTTTGGCTCAGGCAGGGTTGCCTCCACATCCTGCAGCTACATCCTAGGCCAGGGGAGGAGCACAGACTCCTGGTGCCCGCACTCCTATGCGACGAGTGCATGTTGAGCAGTCCCAGATATTATTCCTGTACAACCTCAGTCCTAAATCAGCCCGAGTACAGGGTAGAAACTTACGAGGATAAGCAGTTGAGGCTTGTGAGGTTCAAGAAGTACTAGCCTCCTGTATTCAGCAATCTAGAATCAGATGATGCTCTATCTTTTATTTATAAGGGATACTTTATTCTCTGTACCATGGGTATATCCGGATCAAGTGAGGTTTCCTTCACCATCTTCTAGCTTCGAGGGGTCACCTATGGGTGGTGGTGTACTTATAAGTTAGACAGTCCGGATATGACAACTTCAGTGACTTGGACTTAATTTTCAAATCTCTTCCTGGGAGAGTATGTTCCTCAGAGCCCTAAAGTCACATGGCGGTGCAGAGTTTGAGCATTTGTGTCAGGGTACTATGACTATCCCGGAGTATGTTGTCTGTTGCACCAGCTTGGCTAGATATACACCAACTTTGGTTTCTACTGTTCGGGAGAGGGTTCATCGATTTATTGAAGGGCTTATTCCTGTTATCATTTCTAGCATGGCTTGTGAGTTGGAGGTGGATATTTCTTATTATTAGGTGGTGAGAATTGCTAGGAGGATCAAGGGTATGCATGTTAGGGAGAGAGAGGAGAGGAAGGCCAAGAGGTCTTGAGAGTCGAGCCAATATTCTAGCGCCTATGCCTCAGTTGCAGGTAATCATGGTAGGGGTTACATGGGTCGCGCCATTCATTAAGCTCTTCTAGCAACCAGTAGTATTCAATCTCTTCCTAGGCATCTGGAGCCTTGTTATGCACCTCCTGTATCTAGTGCGCCTCTTTCAGGAGGTGCTTTCAGTGGTCAGTCCAACAGACCTTGCCCGAGCTATTCAAACTTGCCATGTCCTCGTAGAGTTTGTTTTAAGTGTGGTGACACATGCCATATTGTGAGGGATTGTCGCAGACTTAGGAGGGGTGCACCTTCACAGACTTCTTAGCCACAACGTGCCTCACAGAGTTCTCAAGCGATGGTTATGGATCCAATTCATACCCCACCTACTCAGTTAACTAAATGTGGAGGTCTGGGAGGTAGAGGTTGACTTAGAGGGGGAGGCCAGGCCAGATTCTATGCCCTTCCTGTCCGTACCGAGGCGATTGCCTCCGATTCTGTCATAACAGATATTTTTCCAGTTTGTCACAAAGATACATCGGTTCTATTTGATCCAAGCTCCTTTTATTCTTATGTGTCCTCTTATTTTGCTTCACATTTTGGTGTATCTCAGGATTCTTAGAGTTCCCTTGTTTATGTTTCTATTCCTATGGAAGATTTTATTATTGTAGACCGCATTTATCAATCGTGTTTGGTTTCTCTTAGTGGTTTTAAGACCAGAGCCAATTTACTGTTGCTCAACATGGTATATTTTGATATTATCTTTGGCATGGACTGCTTTTCAACCCACTATTCTATTCTTGATTATCACACCAAAATCGTGACGCTGGCAATGCCAGGTGTACCGCATGTTGAGCGGAGGGGTGCTTTAGATCACACACACAATAGAGTTATTTTTTCTTAAGGCTTAATAAATAGTTGAGAAGGGTGTGACGCGTATATAGCATATGTGAGAGATGTAAGTATTGATACCCATACAGTTTATTAAGTCCTAATTGTACATGATTTCTCTAATGTATTTCAAGCTGACGTTCTGGGCATGCCTCCCGATAGAGATATTGATTTTGGCATTGATCTGTTGCCGGGCACTCAGCCCATTTCTATTCCTCCGTAACGTGTGGCTCCTCTTAAGTTGAAGAATCAGTTACAGGAATTGCTTTATAATGGTTTTAGTAGGCCCAGTGTATCACCTTGGGGTGTTCCCATCTTGTTTGTGATGAAGAACGATGGTTCTATGTGTATGTGCATTCATTATCGCCAGTTGAACAAAGTTACACTGAAGAATCGTTATCCTTTGCCTCGTATCGATGATTTGTTTGACCAGCAATAGGGTGAACGAGTGTTTTCTAAGATTGATTTGCATTCAAGGTACCATTTGTTGAAGAATCGGGAACTAGATATCCTGAAGACTACATTCACGGCTCGGTATGGTCATTACGAGTTTCTTGTTATGACATTTGAGTTGACCAATGCCCCAAAAACCTTCATAAATTTGATACGTTCCGACTATATCTTGACTCGTTCATCATTGTCTTTATTGATGATATTCTGGATTATTCTCGGAGTTGGAGAGATCATGACTAGCACCTTGAGGACAATGCTTCAAACTTTAAGATAGAAGAAGTTATATGCTAAGTTCTAGCGATGGGATAAAGGTGGATCCAAAGAATGTTAAAGCAATGCAAAGTTGTCCCTAACCATCCTTAGCTACTTAGATTTGTAGTTTTCTTGGCTTGGCGGGTTAATACCGTCAATTTGTTGAGGGTTTTTCATCTATTGCAGCACCTATGACCTGGATGACCCTGAAGGGTGCTCCATTCCAGTGGACGGAAGAGTGTGAGGCGATCTTTCTGACGCTCAAGATAGCTTTGACTATAGCCTCAGTTTTGATATTGCCTTTAGATTCGGGGTCTTACACTGTCTATTGTGATGCCTCAAGGGTTGGCCTTGGAGCGGTATTGATGTAGGATGGGTGGATGATTGCTTACTTGTCCAAAGAGTTAAAGGTTCATGAGAAGAATTATCCTATCCATGATCTTGAGTTAGCTGCTATTGTTCACGCCTTTAAGATCTGGCGTCATTATTTGTACAGTATGCCTTATGAGATTTACACTGATCACCGAAGCTTCCAGAATCTGTTGGGGCAGAAGGACCTTAATTTGCGTTAGAGGAGATGGCTAGAGATACCGAATGAGTATGATATCACTATCTTGTATCACCCGAGAAAGGCCAATGTGGTGGCTGATGATTTGAGTCGCCGAGCAGAGAGTTTAGGGAGTTTAGCTTATTTACTAGTAGCAAAAGGCCCATGACAATGGATGTTCAGGCCTTAGCCATCAAGTTTGTGAGATTGGACCTTTCGGAGCCCAGTCAGGTTCTAGCTTGCGTGGTCTATCGGTCTTTCTTATTTGATCCTATCCGGGAGTGTCAGTTTGATGACCCTTATTTGCCTGTCCTCAAGGATAAGGTTTTGCATGGGGATGCCAGAGATGTGGCTATTGGTGATGACAAGATACTGAGGATGCAAGGTTAGGTTTGTGTACCCAATGTTGATGGGCTTTAAGAGTTGATTCTAAGAGAGACCCAATGTTTGCAATACTCCATCCATTAGGGTGCCATGAACATGTACTAGGATTTTAAGTAGCACTATTGGTGGAGGCGGATCAAGAAAGATATAGTTGGGTTTGTAGCTGAGTGCCTCAATTGTCAACAGGTGAAGTATGAGTACCAGAGGCCAGGTGGATTACTTCAGCAAATAGAGATTGCGGAGAACATGTAGGAGGGGATTACAATGGACTTCGTAGTTGGACTCCCACAGACTTTGAAGAAGTTTGATGCTATTTGGGTAATTGTGGATGGGCTGATGAAGTTCGCACATTTTATTTCTGTGAGTACTACCTATTCTTTAGAGCGACTATAGGAGATTTATGTCGAGAGATTGTTCGTCTTCATAGTATTCCAGTTTCCGTTATTTCAGATAGAGGTACTCAGTTCACATCACGGTTTTGGAGGTCCATTCAGTATGAGTTAGGTATTGCGGTGGAGTTGAGTACAAGATTTCACTCTCAGACGGATGAACATTTCGAGTGCACTATTCAGATTCTTGGGGATATGCTTCGTTCTTGGTGATTGAGTTTTGAGGGTCTTGGGATCTGTTCTTTCCACTGGAGAAGTTTTCCTACAACATCAATTATCAGTCTAGCATTCAAATAGCAACGTATGAGGCTTTATATGGTAGGCGGTGTAGATCCCTTATGGGGTTGTTTGAGCCAGGTGAGACTGGATTATTAGGCACATACTTGGTTCGGGATGCGTTGGAGAAGGTTAAGGTGATCCAGGATAGACTCCGTACAGACCAGTCCAAACAGAAGAGTTATGCGGACCAGAAGGTTCGTCATATTTTCTATATGGTTGGGGAGTAGGTTGTACTTCGGGTTTTGCCTATAAACGGCGTTATAAGGTTTAGGAAGAAAGGGAAGTTGAGTCTGAGGTTTATTGGCCCTTTTGAGATATTGAGGCGTGTTGGGGAGGTTGCTTATGAGCTTGCCGTACCTTCTATCTTAGCAAGTTCATCCGATATTTCATATTTTGATGCCTCAGAGGTATCGCCGTGATCCGTCACACGTGTAACATTTCATTTCAGTCAAGTTGGGCAAGGATCTATTTTATGTTGAAGAGCTAGTGGCAATATTGGACAGGTAGGTTCGAAAGCTGAGGTCAAAGAATATTACATCAGTAAAGGTTCAGTGGCGTGGTCAGCTAGTCGAGGAGGCGACCTAGGACACCGAGCATGATATATGATGTAGTTACCTTCATCTATTTCACTACTTTAGGTATGTCTATGCTCGTTTGAGGACGAATGAATATTTAAGTGTAGGAGGATATAACGACCCTCCTGGTCGTTTTAAGAATTTACGCCTCAATCCCCTATTAACTACTTTCCCCGTGTTTGTTTCTGCTATTATGAGTTTCTAGGAGGATTTATAGTGAGTTCCAGAGAGTTATGAGATACTTACTCCCTAAATAGGTGCATAAGTTTTAGAATTTGGAACGTAGTTGGAACAGTGTAAAGACAGCCTCGCAATGAAATTCTATTGTTTATGTTAGCTCTGTTGGATGATTTTGAGCTTAGGAGCATGTTCGAATTGTGTTTTGGAGGTCCATAGCTTATTTAGGCTTGAAGTGCCGAAGGTTGCATTTTTGAAGTTTCCGGTTCGATAGTTAGATTTAGATCTAAGTGTCGGAATAGAACTCCGGAAGTTGGAGTAGCTCCGTAGTATTGAATGTGACGCATATGAAAAATTTCAAGCCACTCGGATGAGGTTTGATAGAATTTCTCATCGAAAGTGTAAATTGAGAGTTTTTAAAGTTATTACACTTGAATCGATGGTAAATTGGATGCTTTGATGTTGTTTTAGGTGTTTTAAGGCTTGGTATAAGTTTAGATAGTGGTATATGACATGTTCGTGATTTTGTTGAGGTCTCGGGGCCTCGGGATGATTTTGGATGGTTAATGGAAGATTTAAGTTTTTTTTATTCGTTCTTTTGGTTGAGGTCCCATTGCAGTCATAACAGCACCTGAAGCTAGGGGACCTTAGGTGCGGGCCATCAAAAGTGCCCTGATGGTCATATATGCAGAATTGGCCATGTGGAGCTGGGACCGCAGACCGGTTGCCCGACCGTAGGTGCGACTTCTTAATCGTAGATGCCGAAATGGTTGCCTTAGTGAAAACCACATATTCGGTGATTTTGTCCGCAAAAGCGGTACCGCAGAAGCGGAGGGAGGGGTGCAGGTGCGAAAACCCTGGGCTAGAAAGTATATAAACCCTTATTCGCGATTTTCAGCCTTTATTCACCATTTTAAATCTATTTTGGGAGATTTTGAAGAGGAAATCAGAGGTAACTTCGTTGGGCTAAGGTTTTTGACATAAAACTCGTTCATATGGTGTTATTTCACTGATTAAGCTTGAAATTTATGGATTTTCGAGGTAAATATTGAAGATTTTAGGGCTTGATGTGGGAGAGCTTTCAGTGGTGATTGTAGAGAACAATTGAGGTTCAATTTTAGTAATTTTGGTATGCATTAACTCTTGGCACTGTGAGGATTATGAATACGTAAATTTTACCCGATTCTGAGATGTGGACTTGAGGGGCATTTTGGTCATTTTTCCTAATTTCACATATTAGCTTAGAATTTATTTGTAGAATCAATTATTTGAAGTGTTATTTATATTATGTAATTGAATTGAATAAATTTGGGGATTTGGAGTCAAGTACTCGTCGCAAGAACGTGGTTTCAGGTTGATTTTGAGCCGGTTCGAGGTAAGTGGCTTGCCTAACCTTGTGTGGGTGAACTCCCCTTAGGATTTGATATTGTTGATATTTGAAATTCCTTGTAAGGGAGGTGACAAATACTTCTGCTAATTTTTTAAAATGCGATTTTCATTAAGTAATTAAAATTGTGTTTCCTTTCCCTGTTTACACTACTTGTAATTTAAACCTGTTGTTATCTTAGGGAAGCATGCTAATTAATTTGATTGCTTATTTGCTGAACACCCTTATTTAGATTATATGCAGCATTCTAGATTATAAATACATGTTTTACCTTGGTATAGAATTTGAATTCGACTGAATATTCTTTGTGTTGTTGCTGTGTGTTTATTATGGGACTACGGGACGGAATCCCGGTAGATCCCATGCATGTTTACTTTGGGACTAAAGATTGTATTCCGTTATACTTCCCTGCACTTGTATCTCAGAATTACGGGATTGCACTCGGTAGATTCTCCCGGTACTAGGTATTTACATTTGTGACTATGGATCGGAATTTCGGTAGATCCCCACGCACTATGAGTTGGAATACATGACAGTATCCTGAGAAATCCATTGGATATATATATATATATATATATATTTGGACTACTGGACGTTATTTTGGGAGATCCACTAGATGTATATATTATAGACTATAGGACGGTATTTGGGAGATGTCCTGTTGTTATCTTTGTGTTGAGCTGTATTCCTTTCCGTGATTATTTTTTCTCTGTTATAGCTATGGCTGGTCTTTCTATCATGTGTTACTTCTTACTATTGCACTTAATTATATTTTCTATACTATTATACCTTGTATTTCATTTAACCTCAGTAGAGCTCTGACTTTCCTCGTCATTACCCGACCGATGTTTGGCTTGGCACTTACTGAATAGTGGTATGGTGTGCTGAGGCCCTTTATGTGTATGTTTTTCATGTGCAGATCCAGGTACTTCAACCCAGTCTTATCACCCTTAAGGCGAGGCATTTTGTAGAGACTTCGAGGTATATCCGCCGTGTCCGCAAACCGATGAGTCCATTTTTATTCTCTGTACTAGTTTGGCCCTTCTGCATTTTCCTTGCTGAGGGACATTTCTGGAGTTGGAGCTTTTATGTATCTCTTAGCTTGCGATTCACGGAGTTCCGGATTTTGCGAGTGTTAGTTTGAGATTCTTGTACTGTTGTAACCATGCGACATCTTAAACACTGTTTCATTTTGTTATCCCGGTTTTAAATTATTTTCTTTCTGCAATTGTCTATTTTTCCGCATTTGTTAGGCTTACCTAATCGTAGAGATTAGGTGACGTCACGATAGTTCACGGAGGGCGAATTAGGGTGGTGACAGTTCTAGCCATGGTGATTAAAAGTTTTTCTTTCTCGAGAAAGAAAACAAGTAACCAAAAACAAAAGAGAGAAGGATGTAGGAGAAGATAGATTTGGCTCTAGAGATTTGTGGATGTCGGAAAACTGCGAATCACAAAGCGATCGGGGTACTTATTGGAGCCACATGGAAAGAAGAAAAGACAATCCAATGGCGGTTCGAGCTCTTCTCGATTGTCGTGCTGATGGTGACCCTTGCACGGCTTTTTGAGTAACGACATTTAATGCACTGATAAAAAAGGCTGACGTCATGATGGTAGTGACTAAGACGTAGGGGGTTCAAAACCATTTCCTATTGTTTGAATCTAGGAAACGAATGGGGGGGGGGGGGTTATCTTTATACAGTATAATCGGAGGGTCCAATTTTCGATCATTATGGCGCTTCGTAAGCGCACTTCCAAAGGCTTGAGGCTGTGATCGAGATTTACACCTAAAGGGTTGTCGACGTCTGACCTCGGTGCAGTGCAGATCGATGGTTATGGTAAAAAAGTGAAAAGTTCCCAAGGCGCGTATCTAGAGCTGACAAAGTCTAGTAGGGTAATTCAGACCCGAATCATGGCATTAAATGGCTGTACTAGCCCCAATTCTTTGTACTATATGCATTTATACTATGTTGGGATTCCATCAAATATATAAAGAGGATCCTCGTTATTTTGTATAAAACTTGAGACTTAATATTGAATATACAAGAGCATTCTCTTTTCGTTTTAACTTAACATATTCTCTTGATCTTATTACTTACATTTATTGCTTATATACATATTGTTCTATTTCTCGTTCTTCATTTATTTCCCATTATTGATCATAAAAAGCCGACATAGTGGCTCTCATAACTATTAATCCCCTCTCGACTACCCCTAGCTGAGTATCCAACTCGACCCGTATATGCTAGCTCGAGTCCCCGATTTCCAGCCATTCAATTTGGTCATTATACTATCTACAAGCTCTTATCTCATTTTCCAATCTCTTACTTAACATCTATTTCCTAAACAAATAGCATAAAAGTAGATCACGTTTTTATAAATAAAAAATCAGATATTATTGTAATTACCATTGCAAGGTAGACATCCACTATTAAACAATACATTTGTCTATTGTGTAAAAGTTTTCATACTGTCCTCTATCGCTCTGTCTGTGATACCATAAGTTAATAATAGAATCACAGGCTTGCATTGCAAAATACATCCCACTCATTTTGGTTTCTTCTAATGAAATGGTAGATTCACGCATTTAGATGATGTTGTTCTTGACATTCTTTCGCTACGTTACCGGCTCATTTCCCTCTCCCACCAGACCAAGTTGAAAGAAAAAGAAGATTCTCTGATTTCTTTTCTATTGTATTGCTCCTAAAAAGAAGCAAAAAGTAGTAGCAAGGTAAACTTCTAAAGGGCTGCAAAAAATATTGACCATTAGCACAGCGGACTGTTGTTGAAAGTAAATATTAGTAGGATACTGAGCCTTCAATCTTCACGTTAAAGACATAAAAAGTTAACCTCCCGTCGTCATCCTCCAAAAGATGTGTCTTGTGGTATCAAGAAAGAGGTGAATCACAGACTTGCTACATCAGTAAATTAATTGCCTCCTTGTCTCACATTACATTATGACAGTTAGATTGTCCTATGTGTTTTCTCTTTGTGTATAATATTGGATAATCCTAACTTCAGGAGATAATTCCTAGGGTTGAGTTGGATTCAACATTTATTCTTTTAGAATGGTATTTTGCTTAAAAACGTATTGCTATTCTTAGTTTATGCAGTATTCACAGCCCCTATTATGTTGTCCACGTTCAATTATGTCTAATTTTTTGGATGTGCTCGGGGAGTTAGATCCTGTTATTTACCTCTTTATATGATTTTGGAAAAGCCTCAACTTACGAGGTAACTTTTTAAAGTCCTAACTAATTCCGTAGCTAACTTTTGGTGTTAGAATCTGAATATCTATATTTCCTCAATCAAGGAAATCAAACTGCACTACTGCACCCAAATTAAGATGAGAAATATAATATCTTTTGAAGCCGGAAAGTCGCGGTACTTCATACCAAAGATGACTTTCTTCGGGTTAATGATAGAAAGCACTTATCACCCCATCATAACATTTGATGATAGGTATTTTGTGTTAAACAAAAAACTAAAAAAGATAGATTTTTTTTTTCCAATTAATATAAGAATTAACTAGGAACGAGTGATTCAGAATCAACCAATTTTTAAGATACGGAATATTATGTATGCATAATACGCTTTTCCATGGGGTATTTAGCCTTAAGCATATCCCAAAAGCTAAGATCCCTTTAAGGTTCCAAAGAATCAAGAGAAAAAGAGGTGGACATTCAGATTTCAGTATCACAAAACACATAGAAAGCTGGACATTAAGCTCATAACGACGTTATTCATTTAGTTTATCCAATCCTTCATGGTCATTTGACCACGATGTCCATACAAATTCAAGATTCTCTTGCTGGAAATCCAGTCACGTCCTGGCTTTGAGCTATATTCTACAATAGTTTTGAAATGTCTTTTCATTATTTTTCCGATAAAAAAATTGACAATGATTAACAAATTATTTATATGAGAAAGCCACGATATATAGAACAGATAGTTTTTCTTTTCCTATCTCCGTGAGGATGAAAATGGAAAAAAAATTTGATCATAATACATTACACCCTAATCATGTGAGATTTTATTCATATAATTCTTCTTTAGATGTAGGGCTCTAAGGTTTCACGTCAGAAGTAAATGCCTTTTATTTTCTATTATATAGTTGTTTTATAAGATTAAATACATTCCGATTTTTCGAAGGCATTAGATTAAGGATTTAATTAACGCTACGGTCATGGAATATTCAGATTCATTAGCAACTTGTTATCTTATATACAGGCAGAACCATGAGACTTTGATAAAACAAGTGCAATATTCAGATTCATTTGCAACTTGTCATCTAATAGAAGATTAATGCAGATTAATAAATTAGAGCAGCTTTTCAACATGTCTATGTACGTACATTGTAACATATATAAATAGTCCATGCTTATCAACTGACAATTATCATTGCTTCTTCACTAAATTACGATTTCAGCGATTCTATATTTTTTTACTGTGTTACCCAAATACTATCTAAAGTTATAAAATTCTAGTGGACGAAACTTTCAAGGAAAACTTTCACCAAAAATGGCTGGCTTCTGGTTGGAAAATCTCATGCATTTATAATTAGCAATTTTAGGATTGAAACCCCTTTTTAAAACTTGTTGAATTTGTTTTGAAATTTTTTTTCTTCTTCTAATTTTTTAGTTAATCAGGAACAACAAGGATTACTGAATTTAATTAACAAGGTTTCCTAATATAAAATTAATTCGAAATATCCAAACTAATTACGAATTATTTTATTAAAAAAATGATCATTTCACTCTACATTTCAATTTTGAAATTCTTCCACTATATCTTATTTGACTCTCTATTTTAAAATTCAGATACTGATTAATTAAAATAGATTATCAATAATTTAGTTGATTGATTATTTTCTTTACAGTTTTGTTTAACTTATATTATGTGTCATATACAAAATTATAAGGACCCATAAAATATCATAAGATTTTAAGATTTTATAGTACACCAACAACAATGTGGAAGTAATATTTTATATGAAGGAAGAGACTGTAGACTAGGACCAAATCAGATAGTCATGATAATAAGCATGGGAGGTGCAATAGAAGTGATCTGGGATTTATAGAGAGCCCTAGAACTAAGTACAGTTACAGAATGCGCTGTGAACAAAGATTTCAAATAAGTCAAAACACAACATAGTATTATCTTATCAGCTTTAATCATTTTTGTTAAGCTTTATGTTTATCATATGCAGCATCTTCTCAAGAATTTTCTAGACAAACCTTATCAAGCACAAATTGGTACTCTTTATGATAAACGAAAATATCCAAGTTCATTTCAAGTCAACATAATTTGGACCCTCGAGTTTTGTTTTGAGTATGAATAGCAATAAGATTGTTGAACACAATCAAAGTTAATTTGAGAAACAATTAAATAAATATATTAAAGTCATTCATATAACATTGGATATTAATATTAAAAATACACTACATACAATTTCATGTACCTTAAATAGCAAGTTTCGATGGAAAATGAAGTATTCATGAAATATACATATATAATAATAGATTATTCACCCCAAACATTTAACCATATCCAATTCAGATGAAAGGAATGTTGTGAATTAAAGTCAAGTGAATATACATATTAAGTAAGCAGTTCCATTGAACTACCATTCATACTTTGACAGAGAGTTAATACAAGTAATCAATAACTTGTAACGATAACTATAGTAAATACTTCTAATGAATATATAAAATATGATAGAGGACATATAATCAACGTGTAAATCCATTATATGACCAGCATATTAATCATGGAGACCATAGGAAGTGATCCCTTTCACCATTGAATTAAAACGTATTAAAAATTCTTAGTTATCTTTAAAAATAAAAAAATACCAAAAAATCTGTTTAAATGGCTCCGAATCGCCAAACACGACTTTAGTCACAACATCACAACATATATTAATCACTAGATCATTTTTGACAACCCATCGACTTCAGGATAATCGAAGTTTATCAACTTGTTGATCTCCAATTTTATGAACAATTTGGTCAAAATTTTTGTTTTACGTTTTCTAATGTTTATTAAATTTTTTGATTATACCAATAAGATATCAATATTGATAACTGATATCTCATGATTTCAAGAATAATTAAAATTTTCTACACGGTTAAATAAAAAAATAGCAATGCAGTTTTATCACAACCTAACTCCCATGAGAGTCACGTCAGCACCTACCACTACTTGCTAGGAAAGTCAACAATCACAGAACATCAATGATTTAGATAAAACAAGCTTTAATAATCTCAACCGCGTAAATGTCATGAAATAACTGAAAAACAACAACACTACTACAACCATACCACAATATGGTGTTAATAAGTACATGAGCACTATTGAATATAAAAATACAAACCCAAATCCTCAATTTAACTATCTAGACAATAGAGAAGTAAAGAAAATAAATAAAGAGAACTATAAGGTATGCAGACGACATAGCAGCTACCTCGTAGTCTCCCAAGTACTTGTACCAACACAACTCTAGCAATCACCATGTTCAAAAGTATGTGATATGCACACGAAATGTAGAATATATTATGAGTATAAATCAATCCCATGTACTCAATAAATAACAAATTTAACCTTGGGCTGAAAGCAGTGACGAGCTCCGAAGAAACAGTTAGAGACCAATATCAATAACAACAGAGTATATAATGATGACAATAAAAGTATGTAACTCAAATGAATTATCATGGTCAGCCCGTTCATATTATAGGAATTTATACATACATCCAAGTATAACAATTAAAGCCCGATACAGATAAAAATATTTTATTTACCAACTAGCATGAGAAAAATATATCTCTATGACTACATGTCAAATGTGTATGTCAAGATAATTAT
Organism: Nicotiana benthamiana; assembly: GCA_034376525.1. NCBI lineage: Eukaryota > Viridiplantae > Streptophyta > Magnoliopsida > Solanales > Solanaceae > Nicotiana > Nicotiana benthamiana. The sequence continues at coordinate 28,717,535 of CM067332.1, read as the reverse complement.
ATCACCATGATGTCGTCAAGTACTCTCAATTTAAATACGCTCAAGGTAACTAACTAAAATGCCCATTTCATCACACACACTATCACTCAACAATGTACATGTGGTTGGCATCAATGCCCCTCACTAAAAAACGTGTACATATTACTATGCTTGTGCTCAATGCTGGCATGTAACACTTTAGATGAGGGGGATCCTGCCCAAGCGCTAATTAAATGCCAATATGACTTGTTGCGGCGTGCAGTCTGATTCAAATAATAATAAAACTATTATAGCCCTCTTCGAGTACATTTTGATCCAAATAGCTCTCAGAACGGCTCTAAGGCACACCTTAGTCATAAATCTCTCAAGGAAGAGATCAGAATATTAGAGCACTCAGTCCAAATAGTACCCCATATGGTAAACCAACAACACCTTGATGTAACAATGAATAATGTACAAAGACTGAGATATAATATACAAATAAAAAATCTTGACTAAGTGTATAATTACTGTTAAGTCAGATAGTCCAAATCACATAAATATCTTTATGGATCTCAACCAAATAATCACGTAACTTAAACATCATTTCTAACATTAATCATAGCTTAGATAATCAAAAAAGTAGGAAAATATGCATATAGCAGTCATGCCCCCTTTTTCTCACGAAATCAGATTTATGACGTTTGGTATAGGACACCTTCAAGGTTCATTTCTAAGTTCTAAATTCTGACACCTTCAAGGTGCATTTCTAAGTTCGTTTGCTAAGTAGAGATAGGATAAGGGCTTGAAATTATCCTAAGAGGAAGGTATTAGCACCCCTCAAGATCCACTAATATGGTTTCTGGCTAGATATTTCTTTGTTAGTGTGGTTCAATTGACATATATACATTTATGGCTCAAATAGGAGTGGATTTTAACAAACAATCGTTTGAAAGAGCAATTGAGCCTAATTTTAAACAGGAATTAGTGATTATTAAAAAAAAGGAAAATAAGGGAAGGGGGTCCTAAATTAATTTAAAATATAGATCACATCAATTCAATACCCGGTAATTACTCCTTAGGAGAGGGTCTACATGTGGTATTAGCGCACCTGTCAACATATCCATATCTATCATTTTTCACCCCATTTAAGGTACTAAAGCGCGGAATAGTTTCGACCAATATTGCATGCTATTACCCGTCTCATTCCTACCAGTCCCAGAGGTACTTAGGACTACTAATTCTAAAAAGAAGTGATATTAGGCTGACCTGAGGTTTCGTAGGTGAAAATTCTAGAGCGACATACAAAACATATAGAAGATAGTATATTTAAGGGAAAACACATAAACACATAAGGCTCAAGTATACATCCTCAAACAAAGTAAATAGATAACATGAATCGAACAACAAACATGGTCTGATTGTAAAGTAATTCTAAGAGGAGAGGAGATTATTTTTGCTGTAGCAGGTCTGGTCTATTACATAACTCAGTTAAGAAACATGAATTAGGCATGCCTGCTAGTTGTAGCAGTTAATCAAATAACATAGGCGAGTTCGATTTTATTATTATTATTGCCTAATGCTTATCTAAGTGTTTAGGTGAGACTTTAGAAACATGGCATCTATTGCTAATTTTGAGTGTACTCACAACTGAAAATGAATTGTTTTAAATCCTACACGCATGCTTGCTAAATCGTGTTAACAAGGAGAGATTAAGTTACTTAAGCACTTGGATGATAAGATCCATTATTACTGGTTTTATCTCCTATAGACATGATGTCGAGTGTACTGATTTTAATTTTTAACATAGTACTAATTTGTAGCCATTTAAATCCTAGAGCATGATGTCTAAGTGGTAACAAGCGTGCAGAATTTAAAGTGGAGTCCTACAGGCAGGTTACCTAGGCATGAATTTGAGCTTGCAGAATTTTAAATAAATAAACCTTCATAGGCATGGTGTCTACGGTGCATAATTGAACATGCATGATGTAAAACAGTCCTATAGGCATGCTTTTTAAGTGCAGTTTGAATATACAAAATTAAATATCCGATAGGCATGGTTTCTAAACGCAGTCTGAATATGCAGAATTTAAAAGTAGTCCTATAGGCATAATCTTCTAAATGTAGTTTGAATATGCAGAATTTAAAAGTATTCCTATAGGCATATCTTATAAATGTAGTTTAAATATACAAAATCAAAATACCCTATAGGCATGATTTCTAAACACAATCTGAATATGCAGGATTTAAAAGTAGTCCTAGAGGCATATTTTCTAAATGTAGTTTCAATATGCAAAATCAAAATACCCTATATGCATATTTTCTACCCTTGAAATGTAGTTTGAATATGCAAAATCAAAATATGCAATAGGCATATTTTTTCTACCCTTGAACATGCATAATTACTCACCCATTTTCAATAGCCATCCTTGGTTCCTCCCTGAGCTATGGAATAAACCGCCTTAAGATGAGTGCAGTGTGGAAATTCCAGCCCTTATGTGTCCAAGTTTAGAGGGAGCTCATAGGTCCCAAGGTAATGCTTACATAAAGGGGGCAGACCTTAAGTCTAAGAAGATGGTGGAAGTGCAGGAATAGAGTTTTACAAGTGAGGGTGAGTAAAGGATTAGGGTAAAGAGTGGTAGGGAAATAGTAGCTAGTAAAATACAGAGTTGATTACTTCATACAAGGGGGTCTGGGGTTGGGGATTCATTGCAAAGAACATGTGTACTTGGGCAAAGGACAAGTTTGGACATGAAGAGAAATAGAAGATGATGGAATGCATATGAGCCAATCAGAACACAAAACAGAGAGAGGAAATACGGAGGTTATGATCCCAGGAGGATCAAGTTTGAGTCATGGACAATAATGTTTAAAGTAGTCATGCCCTATACCAACCACAGTTGCCAAACAAATTGGAGATGGGGATTTAAGATGCCCAAGTTGTGATAAGTAAGTGACAAAAATATTAATACAGAAAAGAAAAAGGTAGAAGGCAGCATGTTTTAATAAGATACAAACAATAATGTAAGAACAGTAAAGAAACATATTGTTGTTGATGCTTAAAATTAGTTAGAACATACCAGTCAAACAAGAAAAGTGCAGTAACGGAAAGTAAGCGGGACTTCAAAGTCTAGTCGTGGCTTTCACCCGGCTAAACAGATATTAGCAAAAGTAGTGGTAAAGCAAGGAAAAGTTTTTGCATGTATGTGTGTGTTCAGAACTAAAAGTGTTCGTGTTTGAAAGAAGAGAAGTATAGGATATTAATAGCTTTTTGAAAACGAGTAAAAGAGAAGTAATAAGCTACAAACATGGAAACAATCACTATTCATAATCAATTACTCAAATGATTGCCTTTAATTAAGGAATCACTTTTTAACGGGCAGTGGCAGATTCAAAATAATGAAATAAATCAATTTATAGGCATACTGATTATTGCCATAAAAGAAGTAGTAAAACCATCGAGTAAGTAATTAACTCTTAGTATAGGAATGTACTAATTTTGGGAAGGCGTTCAGTAAGGCAAAACAAGGAAAAAAATCAATTAAACTTAACAGATGAGTGCAATAAGACTTTCACAAAAGAAAGGTTTGAAATCAGTCCAAGATGGAAGATCAATCAAGAAGGAAATTCAGCATATAAATAGAGTGCATCAACACTAGACATGAAACATTTATTGACAACACAAAGTTAGTATACAACAAACATTTGAAACATGATAGTCACATAGGTCTACTTCATTGAATTAGTAGTGAAGAAACATAGAATATCAAAGCATGGGAGGATCTCACAGTAGCAGGTGAAGAAAACTCCCTTTGAAAAATTAGGGTTTCGAGCATAATCGAGTTTTAGAGAAGATAGAAATCCAGAATTAGATGACTCAGGGTAAGGAATAAGAGATTGTGAAATAAAGAACTTCAAATCGAGTTATGTACATAAACGAACGGTCTCAAACCTAAAGCCATAGGGTTTTCGACAATAGTAGAGTTTTAAAAGAGGACAAACAAGTGAATCTGACAAAACTCAAACAAATGCGCATTTGTCTAATAAATACTCAAAAGAAATTAGGGTTTTTAACTTGGAAACCCAAGTAGAAGGATCACATAAGCAAGCATAGCAAAATTATTACCAGAAAATCAGATAAATGTTTCGAAATAACATAACAAGAAAATTATAATCGGAAAAGATAAAGAGTTTTGAAAGTAGAGTTTTAAAAGAAGCTTCGAGAAACCTTCTTAGAAGTATAAAGAAAACATAGACCTGAAGCAGATCTAAAGAAATCAAAAGAACCTTAGGCTTTAGGGTTTCAGAAGAACCCAAAAACAATGAGAAGACCTTGAAAGCTATCAATATAACCAAGAGAATCAAAGATCTAACTCGAATGTTCATAGATGACCAGAGAAACGCCACAGATGACAAGAGAACAGCCATGAACTACCATCAAACAAAGGCTGGACCAGAGTTCTTCATGGTCTGGCATGGAAACCATAAGAACAAATACAAAGGAGCCATGGAAGGCCAGCAAACGTCTCTAATGACCGTGGAAGGCCATAGGTTAGGGTAGAGTAGGTGGCGGTTTCTTAGGTTTGAGCATGGTGTAGAGAGGATTTTAGAAACAAGGGGAATTCAGAAGCGGATGATTACAGAGAATGAAAAGGGTTTGGGGGTTCTTTGAAATTGGAAAGGAGTAACGGTGGTTGTTAATCATTTTGATCAACAACCTCGATTGAACGGGAAAGTGGGACAATTTAATATAATAGGGTTTGGGTCAAGTCATATTGAAATTGGGTCAGGGTAACTGGGGTTCAAATTGGGTTCAATTCAAGCTATTAATGAAATGTAAATGGGCTAGATTTTAAATAGCTAATTTTCCATTTTCATTTTATATGAAATGGTAAATTAATTCGTGCAAATAAATTCAAAGTACTAATATTATTTGTAACACATAATTATCAATTTAAAAATATTGAACTTAATTTTTATAGGTATAAAAAAAATTAGATCTAAAAGAGGCTAATATGGCAATAAGATGCAATCAGCCTTAAAAAATATTAAATAATTTGGTAAAAATATACAAAAACTGTTTTAGATATATTTTTGTATAAATATGAGAATCTAATAAATGAATCATAAAAATGATAATTTTGGAAATTATTATTGGGTTTTTATTAATAAATTAGGGGGATAAATTGGTTAAACAAGTCTTTAGAAAATTGAGAAAAAATAATAAAGTATTGGGACATAATTTTATATGCTTATGTATTCTATTTTAAAAGTATTTTGCGTATAAAAAATATGTAGAGAAAAATTAGGTGTCAGCAGCTACCCCTCTTTATCTGGGAAGGATGAAAGAGTTGTTGCGTAAAGATGTGATGGCCAATTTTTACCGAGTGGAACGATTTGAAGAGGTTTAGGTTGCACATGGGATTGTAGGCTACCTACATACACCTAGTTTTACAAGAATCATGCCATATATAGTTCGCGATCCGTTGGCGGAGTATTCTGATAGAGACTTCTGAGAACGGATGCAATATCTTGGGTCGAGGGGAATGGTTAAGGTTTGAAATGGAGCGAGAACTAGAGCTGGAACTCCTGTTGAGATGGTCGTTGCTTTCCGGTTTACCTGTGAATAAGCAATATAAGAATATTTTGTGCGTGAATTTAAACATGATGCAAATCCCTGTCGGACCATGGGTGTTGTCTTTTGACGAGTAGGATGACGTCCTTAGACCATATTTTCCTGGGCCATGAAGTGTATATAGGATTGACCGACCATGTAATGATGTTATGGGGCGATGAGCATGATGCCTCTGAACCATGACGCCTTTGAATAATGATATGAAAAAGATAAAGGGTCCTCAGGCCATGACATGGTGTTCCGGGATATGAAAATGTTTCCTCCAAATAATGATGCCTTTGGATAATTTTGGCGATCTTTCACCCCATGAGATGCAGTTTTCTAACAATCTTTCAGCCTATACGATGCATATGTGATGGCGATCTTTCAACCATGTGATGTAGTAGGCGACGATCTTGCAGCCATATAGATGTAGCAGGCGGCCATCTTTCAGCCATGCAAATGTAATAGGCGGCAAACTTTCACCCATGCAGATGTAGTAGGCGGTGATCTTTTAGCCATGCAGATGTAGTTAGAGATAGTGTTTAGTCTCGGAAGCCAGAATGGTAGCCTTATGCAATATTGAGAATGCATATGGAGATAGTCTTTAGTCTCGAAAGGCAGAATCGAAGCCTTAATGAAGTTGGAGGCAGAATAGTAGGCTTATGCAATGCAAATGTAGGTAGAGGTAGATCATAACCTCGGAAGGTAGAATTGTAGCCTTATGCAAGTTGGAAGGCATAATGGTAGCCTTATGCAAGTTGGAAGGCAAAAAACTAGCCATATGCAATGCAAATGCGGATGAAGAAAACGTTTAGTCTTGAAAGGCAGAATGGTAGCCATATGCAAGTTGGAAGGCAGAAAAGTAGCCTCATGCAATGCAAATGTAGATGGAGACAATATTTAGTCTCGGAAGGCAGAATGGTAGCCGTATGTAATGTAGAAAATGCAGATAGAGATAAACTTATAGTCTTGAAAGGCAAAATAATAGCCTTATGCAATGCAAAAAATGCAGATGTAGATGACGTTTAGTCTTGGAAAGAAGAATGATAGCCTTATGTAGGAAATAAAAGGGCAAATGGTAATCGAGCTTTCTTAGCTGATAGGAAATTGTGATATCATTACTGCTAGGGGCACTGTGACACACGGAATGCCACTGGTGTGTTTTTCTAGAAAATGTGGGTAAGCAACACATTTTTGAGAGTTGTATTCCTGAACAATTTTTGTGAGTGCATAGTATTTTCGATGATTTCGCAATCCATGTGCCTGCATCCAATGAAAATTATTCAGTTTTGTAAAGTGGGGAGGTTAGTTTGTATCCCCGCTGGCTCTGCTCGACCTGCTTGGCTATGATCTGGTGATACTGCATGTATCATTGGGGTAGTGTTGCTAAACGAAGAAATTTCAGTAAATAAACACGCATGATTTTGTAAAAGTCTGACATAGATGTATAATAATATTTTTAGATGAACCGACATCTATGACGCGGTTCGAGACATTTCCACCTCTCATGATATGAAATTTTGAGGGTACTCCTTAAAATTCTGCCCCAGTTTTATAGGTGATGCTTTTGACTGCTGCTCGTGTGACGTTTGGCTTAAATTACTTTAGAATTTTGGGGTAATAATTCTGCCCCGGTTTCTCATTTTGGAGGAAATGAAAATTTTATTTAATTATGACCGAACCCACAAGGCTACCTATGTATCCCCTCTTTAATGGGAATCAGGTCAGACGTAGTTCAAATTACATCATAGAGGAAAGAATAAAGATTACACATAACACCACCTGCCCTGGTGTGAATAGCCTCGGCTTGACTCTCTTGTTTAAGGCTCTCAACATTCTGTTCTTATAAAAAGTAGCCATGAAAATTGTGTTCATTCTTTTCCCATCTATGAGAGCTAGTTGTTCGTAACAACTCTTCGCCCATTCTGCATCGTGGAGCTCTGCTTCATGTATGATCCTTAAGGAAGGAATTTCTACTTCGGTGGGAATGACAGCTTATGTACTATATACCAACATATAGGGGACCGCCCTAGTTGATGTGTGGACTATGGTGCGATATCCTAATAGAGCAACTGATAACTTCTCAAGCCACTATTTTCGCACATATCCTTTATCAAGTCGCTATTGAGATTGTAGGATGCTTCTTTGATCAGCTTGGTGAAATAATCAATCGCCACTAGGATAAACCTATGTCTGTTGGAGGCAACATGCTCAATTGGTCAAATAACATCGATCCCCCAAGTGGCGAAAGACCGCAACAAGCTTGTTGCATTGAGCTCATTTGGTGGCACCTTTATCATATCTGCATATATTTGACAATGATTGCATTTCCGGACATAGTGGATCCAGTCTGTTTCCATAGACATCCAAAAGTAACCAGCCTAGAGTATCTTCTTTGCTAAGACAAAACCATTCATATGTGGACCGTAAGTCCCAGTGTGAATTTCTTCTAGCAGTTTGGATGCTTCCTTTGCATCGTCACGCCTTGGTAGTCCCAGATCAGGAGTCCTCCTATATAGGATTCCTCCACTGTGAAAGAAGTTGTTGGATAATCTCCGCAATATGTGTTTCTGAGTATGATTGGCATGCTCCAGGTATTCTCCTGTTGCCAAATATACCTTGACATCTTGAAACCAAGGCTTTACGTCTGCTTCCTCTTTGATATAGGCGCGGTAAGCTGGCTGATTATGAATTTTCACTGGAATGCGATCAATGAAATTCTTTTCTAGATGTTGTATCATAGATTACAAGGTAGCCAATGCATCGACAAACTCATTCTGGATTCTGGGAACATGTCAGAATTCTTTCTTTGGGAACCTCTTCCTCAGTTCCAGTATCTAATGCATATACGCGAGTATCTTAGAATTATTAGTTTCCTATTCTTCTCATACCTGATGCATAAGCAAATCTAAATCTACAATTACTAGAAACTCTTGCACGTTCTTGAGCCCTAGGATACAAGCTTTGTTATGGCCATATTGGTGCAGGGGAATCTAAACTTGGAAGACACTAGGTAATGCTGATCGCTTTCTGAGACCAAAACTGCTCATATGCCAACTCATTTAGAATTTCATGCTCCATAAAAAATATTCTCCAACCATCATAGGATTGTGCAATGTCTTCTACTATGAACGATACATCTTTATCGGGAAAATACATTTTCAAAGATTCATATTCTCAATCCACGGGGTTTTCAGCAAGGTGGTCTGCTAATTCATGTCCTTTGATCTCCTTCTGAGTTACGTATACAATATCGAATTGAATTAGCAAGATTTGCCACTTGGCGAGCTTGATAATGGGCATGGGTTAATGAAAGATGTTCTTTAAAAGGCCCATCCTTGATATCAGATACGTGGTATAGGCATAGAATTAATGTCGTAGCTTCTGAGCTACCCAAGTCAAAGCATAGCAGGTGCACTCTAACAGAGAATCCCAGGCTTTGTAGGGAGTGAACTTCTTGCTGAGATAGCAAATGGCATGTTCCTTTCTCCCTGTTTCATCATGCTTCCCCAAAACGCTACAGAAGGAACCATCTAATACTGCAATATAGAGTATTAGGGGTCTAGATGGCTCCGACAGGACCAATAATGGTGGTGTTGATAGGTATTCCTTGATTCTATCAAAGGCCTTCTAGCAATCATCGGTCCATTTGGTAGCGGCATCCTTTTTTAACATCTGAAAGATTAGCTCACAGAAAACTGTGGATTATGCTATGAACCAACTGATATAGTTAAATTTCCCCAAGAAACTCACCATATCCTTCTTGTTATTTGGTAGTAGAAGCACTTGAATGGCCTTGACCGTTGATGGATCCAATTCTATTCCCTGGCAGCTCACGTTAAACCCAAGAAACATTTCGGCGGGGACCCCAAATTTACACTTTGCAGGATTTTGTTTCAAGTTGTACCTTTGCAATATGTTGAAGAACTTCCTCAAATGTTCAGTGTGATCAGATTCATTTTTTGTATAGACGATGACATCATCCACATATACCTCAATCTCTATGTACCATATCGTGAAAAATGGTAGTCATGGAGCTCATGTAGGGGACCCTTGCATTCTTATGGTTGAACGACATCATTTTGTAACAGTACATTCCCGAAGGCATAATAAAGCCATTGTCTCAACATCTTCTTCATCCCTCCATATCTGAGGATAACCAGCGAAACAATCTACAAATGATTGCAACTCGTGCTTGGCGCAATTGTCAATTAGGATATGTATGTTTGGCAAAGGGAATTCATCTTTTAGACTGGCCCGGTTGACATCCCAGTACTCGACTTAATGTTGGATAACCATGTTGGGTATTCTACTACCCTGAGAACTTTAGCTTTGACCTGCTTAGTGACTTCTTCCCAAGCAACTTTTCAGCGGGGAGCCCAAATGCACACTTTGATGGATTTAGTTTCAAGTTGTATTTTCGCAATCTGTTGAACAACTTCCTCAAATGTTCCATGTGATTAGTTTCCTTCCTAGAATAGACGAGGAAATCATCCATATATACCACAATATCTGTGTATCATATCGTGAAAAATGGTATTCATGGCCCTCATGAAGGTGATCCCCGATTTCTTCAGGCTGAATGACATCATTTTATAACAATACATTCCCAATGGCATAATAAAAGCAATTTTTTCAACATCTTCTTCGTTCATCCACATCCGATGATAACCATCGAATAAATCTACAAATGATTGTAACTCGTGCTTGGCGTAATTGTCAAATAGGATATGTATGTTTGGCAAAGGGAAGTCGTCTTATTGATTAGCCCGGTTGAAATCCCAGTAGTCGACACATACTCTTACCTTCCCGTCCTTATTCAGTACTGGTACGATGTTAAGATAAACATGTTGGGTATTCTTTTACCATGAGAACTTTAGCTTTTGCCTGCTTAGTAACTTCTTCCTTAATTTTTAGACTCACATCAGGCTTGAACCTTCTGAGCTTTTTCTTTACCGGCTCACATGTCAGATCGGTTCACAGTTTGTGGGCCACAGTAGATGTACTTAGACTAGTCATGTTGTCATATGACCAGGAGAATATATCCTCATATTCCCTTTGAAATTATGTGTATTCCTTCTTTTCTGATGGCGACAAATGAATGTTGATTTGCATTTCCTTGACATTTTCTGCATCTCCCAACTTAATAATTTATGTCTCGTCCAGGTTGGACTTAGATCGATATTCAAAGTTTTCAACTTCTTTTACAATCTCCTCTAGCATATCACCTTCTTCTGAGTCAATATCCATTTGTTGTGTTGTATCATTGCATGTCACAATCATTGGTTCATCAAGATAAGTAATAGTAAAGTTGTGTAGTAAAGTAGTGAAAGGAAAAAATAATAGTGAGTGTTGAGTCATAAGAAAAAAACTTTGAAATGCTTTAATAAATTCCATAACTATTTCAAACATTGAAGATCTTATTCATCCACCATTTATCTTTGTCAACAACATTAACTCGCTCGATGTGGTAGTAAGTCTTTCCACCCAGCTTTCTTCTTCCCTTATTGCCGGAATGGTCTGACGACTGTATATAGGATGGCTTCCATCACCGTGAATGATCACTTCCTGGTGATTACACTCAAATTTTTTGGCCTGATGTACTGTCTAAGCCATAGCCCCCGTAGAATGAATCCAAGGGCGTCTTAACAGCAGGTTGTAGGATGTTGTCACATCTATTACTTGAATTTCAACCTCAAACCAAGTTGGTTCCACTTGAAGACACAGTCTAATTTCACCGATGGTGGACCTCTGGGATCCGTCAAAATATTTCACGTTGATCTCTCCTTCTTTTATCTCGTGCAGCCCTTTACCCAACTTCTTGAGTCTTATCAATAGGGATATATTAAGGTTGGAACCCCCATCAATTAGGATCCTAGTGATGAAGTAGTCTTCACATTGCACGGTGATATGCAATGCTTTGTTATGACCCAGCCCTTCAGGCGACAACTCTTCCTCATAGAAAGTCATTTTGTGGCTTTCTAACACTTGTCCCACCATATTGGCCATTTCTCCACTAGTGATATTACTCGGAATGTATGCCACATTTGCCATATTTAACAAAGCATTTTTGTGTGTCTTAGAGATCTGCAACAAAAAGAGGATAGATATTTGTGCTGGTGTTTTGTTTATCTGGTCAATGATTGAATACTCCTGGGCATGTATCTTCCTCCAAAGGTCATATGGGCATGTTTCAATAATGAGTGGCCGTTTGGAAGCTTTCTTACTTGACTCAGCTAAGTTCTTGGTGGCATAGACTCTTCAAGTCCTTGTTATACCCTGTGCTGCAATAGTTTCTTCGAACCTAACTTTTCAATTCCTCCTAGCCTCGGCTGTATAATCCCAAGGGATAGCTTTTGTATGGAATGACGACATGGTGGTCACTAGAATTTGAGTAGCTACCTTTACTTCAAATAGGACATGTTCTTTGGGTGGTAAAATTGTAACCTCTAATAGTGCCGGTGCTTTGGATGATAGTGCTACCTCAAACTCTAGCTGGATAGACACATCTACCTCTATGAACTTGGATTGTTGAATTTGGACCATGATGGGGTTAAGAGTAACTGTTGTATTTTTTGGATCATTTCCTTCTTCAATGAATCCAATGGATCCCTCGGGATCGAAATCATCCTCCATTTCAATCATGTGAACAACCCCGCCCTTATGATCAGGTAAAGGGTTATTTCAAACATTCAGAGAGGCTTCCATTGCTACAATGGATTTGTTATCAACTAAAGACTGTATCTTATCCTTTAAAGAACTACGTTCGTTGATGGTGTGTCTCTACATGCTAGAATTGTATGCTGAAGATTTGTTTGGGTTAACCCACTGAGAAGGGTTCTCTGTGGTTGAAACAAGGATGAGGGTGACATAATCGGCAGTTTTGAGTATCTCATATAGTTGATCAATGAGTTCGGCAATGGTTGTGTATTATTTTTGGTTCCTCCGATCAAAGTTAGGTTGGGGCCTAGGAAAGTTTTGGCGTGTGGGGGTGATTGGTAATGAGATGGTTGGGAATTGTTGCTTAGTATACATGTGCGGGTTGGGAATCTCAGGGTGAGGTAGGTTGATATATACTGATAAGTCGGTGCTAGGGGGTTGTAGGAAGGTGCTTGAAGTTGTGAGCTCACTGTTATTTGAGTGAAGGCATAGGGTAGGTTTGGTGTTTGAAGGGAGACTTGGTCCTTTTGGAAACTATTACGACCCCTATTCTCTCTTATTAAACACACCACCAGGATGCAAGCTCGTATTTGTGTAAAAGTTTGTAACCATATCTTTGATGCCTTCTTAAATTCGCTACCCAGCTTGATGATGTCAAAAGTCGTATGATTTTCAATCAACATTAGCTGTTCATAATAATATGTGTCCTGGGACCGGACAAAGAATTTGTTCATCTGTTCCTACTCTAAGGTAGGTTTGACCTTAGCGGCTTCTGACCTCCAGCAAGTAGCATACCCGCGAACTATTTTTGTAGGCTTCTTCTTCATATTCTGAATGTAGAATACATCTAGCAGATTCTCTGTGTTTAATCTGAACCTGTCCATTAAACCAGAAGCCATACCGTCCCGATTTGACCATTTCTTAGGATCCTGGCTAATATACCAGGATAGTGCATCTCCCTTCAGACTCCTCATGAATAGTTTCACGTGGATCCTTTCGTACTTTATTACGCCGACAAGCTTGTCGTGGTATGTTCTTAGCTAGACCATCGGATCACCTGTACCGTCAAATATTTCGAACATGGGAAGTTTTTGCCCATTTGGCAGTACAACATCTGGTTGAATACAGAGATCTTCGTTGTTCAACCCTTCAATACCTTTACTTCCCTCGATTCCTTGGGTTTGTTTAGTCAATTTCATAAGCTCTTTGGCCAAATTCGTGATGAGTGAATCCTTATCCTCAGACTTAGGGGTGCAACATACAGGTTGGTAGAGAGTGGCGCGGTCTCAAAGTAAATGGGGTTGTTGTAGGTGTGGAATTGGTCATTCACGGAGTCTTGTGGTTCGAGGATGAGTGACATATTGTTATTTGGAGTGCGGCAAGTATTGCATTGATTCTTTGGTGGAATAGTAGGATGATTTGGTTGCTTTTGTGGAGGTGTGGGATTTTCGCTATTGGGGAAGATAGTGTCTGGGGTGCTGAGGGAGAAGGATAGGTTGGCTAGTTTTCGAACCTGATCAAGCTCTTTTTTGAATCTTAACAACTTTTGTTCGATTTGGGATGCGTTTTCCTTGAAAACCTGAGTACCATGACCATGAGTGACCTCTACCCGTTCAGTTGAGTTCTTCTTTCTGGCATTGTTTAAATATTCCATCTTCCCTTTGTTCTTATTTTGACTGGACTAATAGGAGGAGTTGGTAGAGGGCCCTTGGATCTTGTGGAATAGGATGATGTTGCTAGATTTCTCGAACTAACTTTTAGGGAAGGGAATAACAAAATAAAAATGAAACAAAAGGTAACCAAGTTAGTAAGGATATAAAAATTATGGCAATATTTAAACACATACTGCATGAATATAAAGTGTGTTATAATTTGGGAGCCTTGTTGTGCCCCAAATAGGCCTAGCGACAAATTAATTTGGAGAACTTAGGATGCTAAATGCCTCATTCTATTGATAAAAAAGACGAATCCCAAACTGACACTTATATAAATAGGAAATAGAAATCATTAATGGCCATCAGCCTTATTACATAAAGTAAAAAAGAAAGACTCCTATATAATTGGTCCCAGAAGAACCTTCCCTAGTTTCGGCATCCCTGGCTCCATCGAACAACTTTCCCAACTCGTGAAGTCCAAACAATAGGCAGGCTTTAGCTAGGTGTCCGCCTTCGGTTCCTTCAGCATTTTGGCAATCTTCGATCCTCTTGAAAAACTTCTTCTCTAACTCCACTATGCGTCGCTCCAAGTATCCCAGTCGCTTATTGGCACTGACAGCCATGTCCTTCCATTCCTCAATTAACTTTTGATAGGCTTCTTGTATCTCATGGTGCTCGCTTTCACACTCTCGTGTCCTTTTGCGTAGTTGGTTGTATTTGACCTGTGCCTTGGCTTTTTCTTCTATGATCATGTGACCTCAAACAAACCTAGGCTGGCCCAGACCATTATAATTATCCTCCAACCAACCCGAATAGTAGGAAGAACAACCTTCACAGTATCTATCTGGATCGATGGTATCCCTCCCCATGACGATTGCAATGCCACATATTCTGAGCTTGGGACTTGTAAGGACTATGATCATCCTGGAAGTCAGCCCCTAAGTGACTTATATTGTCTAACCTGGATACAGCATGCTTCTTACCAGCTTGCCTCACAACTCATAGAAGGAGATAAGGGTATGTTCCTCTCGGGCCGATCAATACCACGAAAGGTGCATCTCTGGATCAGGGGATGAACTTCTCGGTCGGCAACCACTCGAACATCCATTGTACCTGGACCTTGGTCAGAGTTAGGAAAAGTCCGACCCATTCTCTAGCATTCTCTAGTTAGACAAACATATTAGATTCATTCGCTTCGGTTGATGGAAAGTGATATGATCATCCTAGTGCGTTCACCGAATATCTTGTCGGTATTCACCTTTTTGGAGATGCTCCGTGAGCCAACGATGAAGTAGCAAATTGCAGCCTTCCAAGTGTTTGGCTCCCTGTTGACACTTCTTTAGGGCTCGATGTATTTATGCAATGATTATAGGCATAATGCTGAATGTTTGGCCGCCAATTCCTTCCATTAAGGTCTTCGTTACCATAGCTATTCTGGTGTGGATCCTTGCTTTCTTCATCGAAAACACGATCAGCCCCTAGTAATAAAACATGAATACGAAGACTCTTCGATAGATGTGCCCTAATGATGTGATGGAAAACTCGTCAGGGTAGGTACAATAGGATTTGCTGTGACCATACTTTTCATACATGAAAGGGATGTAGGATTCTTTCAGACATGTCAATTCTTGATTCTTTTTAAAATTCATCATTCTAAGGAAGCCCTGCCTTTTCAGTTCTTATGCATCAGCAAACCCGGAGTTTCCCACATTTACCGGCCAATCCTCCCATCAGCTTATGTGATCTTGTTGTTGGGTCGGATTTACAATAGAGAAGGTTGGTTTCCCAAATATTTCTGGTCAAGAGTTTGATCACTACAGTGAAGATCTTTCCACCAACTTAGTAGTTTTGGGTGGATGTTGGTGACCATGTCGAATCTAGGGACTTTGTGCCTAATATTTTTGCAAGACAAATACGGTTAGGCCCTTATCCCCACCATACTCGGCTATTTAATACCAGTAATTAGCATGAATCATTTAGTTCTCCAATTAAATGCACAGAACATGGTAGTGTCCATTTTGGTTTAAGGAAATCCAGTGAACTTTGGACAAGGCTATCTTAAAGAGTCATTATGTGGACAACATAACTGACTCAATTAGGTTTGATCATAATACATGCATAGTTTAAATAGAGTAAGATTTTTATGGGGTTTTAGACTAGTACACTTGAACGGACAACTCAACGGAGAAAGGCATGGAACCGTCCACTACACCATTGATCGACTGGGTTTTATAGTAAATATGCCTTTCCGAATATAGGGGGTAATAATATAGAAAGAGCGTAATCACTCATTATAAGCATTGATATGGTATTTGTTTAGCACAAGTGGAATATGATTTTGAGCTTGATATGCAATAATTAAAAAACATGTTGCCACGTATTTGCATGTTTGAGAAAGCATTAAATACAACATTTTATAACAGTAAAGTAGCAATAAAGAAAAAGAAGAAGATAAGTCAGTTTAAACTTGTAAAAGAAATTAAATGTCTAATGGAATTTAAATAGGTAATTGCACATGAAAGGATAAAAAACATTCATGAACTATAATCTAAATAGTAAAATCCTAATTATTCCAGTAGAGTCTCCATGCTGTCGCGCTCCCTTTTGTCGCGAAATAGGGTTTATGACATTTGGTATAGGACAACTCGTTCCTTTTGGGAAATGGGTTTTGCATCTTTGAAGAGTCGCTATATAATGATTTATGGTGCATTAGGACACCCTTAAGGTTTATTTCTATGTTGGTTTGATAACCAGAGATAGGGTAAGGGCTTGAATTATTCTACGGGAAAGGTTTTCTAAGTTTGTTTGATAACCAGAGATAGGGTAAGGGTTTGAAATTATCCTACGGATAAGGTGTTAGGCATCCTTCAAGATCCACTAGTGTGGTTCTTAACAAGATATTTCTTTGTGAATTTGGTTCAAATGACATATATACAGATAAGGCTCAAATAAGAGGGGATTTTAATAAAGAATCGTTTGAAAGAGCAATTAAGGTTGATTTTAAACAAGAAGTCGCAATTCTTTTAAAAAAAGGAAAATAAGGGAATGGGGTCCTAGGTTTATTTAAAATATGGATCACATCAACTCAATACCCGGTAATCACTTCTTAGGAGAGGGGCTACAAAGAAAATTAGCGCACATGTCATCACATCCATATCTACCCTTTCTCACCCCGTTTAAGGTACTAAAGCACTGACGATCTCGACCACTATAGCCTCATATTACCTTTCCCATTCCTATCAGTCCCGGAGGCACTAAGGACTACTAATCCTAAAAGGGAGTGATATTAGGCTGACCAAAGGTTTCAAAGGTTGAAAATCTAGAACGACGTACAAAATATGTAGAAGACTGTACATTCAACGGGAAACATATAAACACATAAGGCTGAAGTATACCTTGTCAAACAAGGTAATCATATAGCATGACTCAAACAAAAAAAAGGGTCTGATTCTAAAGTAATCTAAGGGGAGGGGAGATTATTGTTTCTGCGGCAGGCTTGGTATATTACATGACTTAGTTGGGAAACACGAATCAGTCAGTCATGCCTGCTTCTTGTAGCACTTAAACAAATAACAAGGCGAGTTCGGTTTTATTATTATTATTGCCTAAAGCTTGCCTAAGTGTTTAGGTGAGACTTTAGAAACATGGTATCTATTGCTAATTGTAAGTGTAGTACCAACTCAAAACGAATGGTTTGAAATCCTACAGCCATGCTTGCTAAATTGTGTTAACATGGAGAGATTAAGTTACTTAAGCACTGGATTAGAATAGGGTGATTTTAAATAGACTAGTTGCAGATGATAAGATCTATTATTGCTGGTTTTAACTCCTATGGACATGATATCCAGTGTACATATTTTAATTTTTAACATGGTACTAATTTGTAGCTGCATAAATCCTAGAGCATAATGTCTAAGTGTTGTCAAGCGTGCAGAATTTAAAGTGGAGTCCTATAGGCAGGTTATCTAGGTGTGAAGTTGAACATGTAAAATATTAAATAAATAAACCTTTACAGGCATTTTGTCTAAGGTTCAAAATTTAACACGTAGTACGTAAAAAAGTTCTTTATGTATTCGTTCGAAGTGCAGTTTGAATATGCAGAATTAAATATCCTACAGGCATGGCATCTAAATGTAGTCTGAATATGTAGAATTTAAATGTAGTCCTATAGGCATCATCTTCTAAATGTAGTTTGAACATGCAGAATTTAAAAGTAGTCCTATAGGCATATCTTTTAAATATAGTTTGAATATGCAAAATCAAAGTACCCTATGGGCATGGTTTCTAAGCACAGTCTCAATATGCAAAATTTAAAAGTAGTCCTAGATGCGTATGTTCTAAATGTAGTTTGAATATGCAAAATCAAAATACTCGATAGGCATATTTTCTATCCTTGAACATGCATAATTACCCACCCTTTTTTTCACTATCCATCCCTGATGTTTATTACAAACTATTACAAACCAGATGTATTGAATTACATCAGAAAAATGCATAAAAATACAGCTAGAGGAAGCCTAATTCTTTGTTCCTGCTTGAGAAATGGAATAAGATGCCTTAAGATGCCATTGCTTTAAAGCCTTTCTCAGACTTGAGTGCGTCAAAGTTCCCTAAGGGTCTCAAAGGATCCCATGTAGTGCTCACACCCAAGTTGCATTAGTTTGATAAAGATGAGTGCAGTGTGGAAATGCTAGCCCTTATGTGTCCAAGTTTAGAGGGAGCTCAAAGGTCCAAAGGCAATTCTCACATAAGGGGTATACCTTAAGTCTAAGAAGATAGTGGAAGTGTAGGAATAGAGTTTTACAAGTGAGGGTGAGTAAAGGATAAGGGTGGTAGGAAAACAGTAACTAGTAAAATACAAAGTTCATAACTTCATACAAGGAGGCCTGGGGTTGGGGATTCATTGCAAAGAGCATGTGTACTTGGGCAAGGCAAACATTGGGCATGCACGACAATAGCGGATGCTGCCATGCCTATGATCCAACTAGAACACACAACAAATAGAGGAACCATGGAGGTTTTGATCACAGGAGGATCAAGTTTGTGACGTGGACAACAATGTTTAATGTTGCCATTCCCCATACTAACCATAGT
Organism: Nicotiana benthamiana; assembly: GCA_034376525.1. Taxonomy (NCBI): domain Eukaryota; kingdom Viridiplantae; phylum Streptophyta; class Magnoliopsida; order Solanales; family Solanaceae; genus Nicotiana; species Nicotiana benthamiana. Next base: position 28,698,551 of record CM067332.1, on the reverse strand, counting down.
TGTCAAACACATTGGGGAAGGGGATTTAAGATGCCTATGCTGTGATAAGTAAGTTAAAAAAATATTAATTCAGAACATAAAAGACAAAATGAAGCATGATTTATTAATGGGACTTAGTCAAATACAAACAAGAGACATACAATAATGCAAGAACAGTAAAGCAACATGTTCTTGTTGATGCCGAAAATTAGTTTGAACATACTCGTCAGAGAACCAAAGTGTAGTAAAGAAAAGCAAGCAAGACTTCAAAGTCTATCCTTGGATTTCTGCCGGCTAAACAGACAGTAGCACAAGTAGCAGTAACGCCAAAGAGAGTTTTTGAGTGTAAGTGTGTGTTAAGAACTAAAAGTGTTTGTGTATGAAAGAAGAGAAGCACAAGGTATTTATAGCTTTTTGAAAATGATTAAAAGAGATATAATATGCCACAAACATGGAAACAGTCATTATTCAAAATCATTTACACACATTATTGCCTTTAATTAAGGAATCACTTTTTTAACGGGCAGTGACATATTCAAAATAAAGAAAGAAATCCATTTATAGGCATACTGATTATTGCCATAACTTTAGTAGTAAAACCATAGATTAGGTAATTAAGTCTAAGTTCATGAATATACTAATTTTGGGAAGGGATTCAGTAAGGCAAAACAAGGAAAATAATCAATTAAACTTAACATATGAGTGCAATAAGAATTTCCCAAAAGAAAGGTTTGAAATTAGTTCAAGATGGAAGATTAGTCAAGAAGGAAATTCAGCATATAAATAGAGTGCACCAACACTAGACATATGAGGCCAGACAATGGCAAAGAGAAGCAACATGCAATAATAACAAAAAGTTAGTAGACATCAAACATCCGAAACATGATAGTCACACAGGTCAACTTCATTGACTTAGTAGTGAAGAAATATAGAATATCAATGCATGCGAAGATCTCACAGTAGCAGCTAAAGAAAACCCCTTGGAAATTTAGGGTTTCTAGCATAATGGAGTATTTGAAAAGATAGAAATCCAGATTCAGAATAATCACACGAAGGAATAAGAGATTTGTAAATAAAGAACTTCAAATCGAGTCATGTACTTATGAACGGTCTTAGACCCAGAGCCATAGGGTATTCAACCATAGTAGAGTAATAAAAGAGGATAAACAAGCAAATCAGACAGAACTCAAACAAATAAGCATTCGTCTAATAAACAGTCAAAAGATATTAGGGCTTTTAATATGCAAAGCCAAGTTGAAGAACAATATTAACAAGCATAGAAAAATTACAACCAGAAAATCAGAGAAAGGTTTCGAAATAACTTATCAAGAAAACCCTAATCTAAAAAGATAAAGAGTTTACAAAGAAGAGTTTTAAAAGAAACTTTGACAAATATGCTTAGAAGTTTAAAGCAAACATAGACCTGAAGCAGATCTAAAGAAGTCGAAAGAATCTTAGAGACTAAGGTTTTAAAAGAACCTAGAAACAACGAGAAGGCCTTGAAAGCTATCAATCTAACCAAGAGAGTCAGAGCTCTAACTTGAATGGTCATAGCTGGCCAGAGAAACGCCACAGATGATTGGAGAACAACCATGAACATATCGAACAAAGGCTGGACGAGAGTTCTCTATGGTCTGGCTTTAATACCATAAGAACACACATCAAGGAGCCATGGAAGGCCGGCATAACTCTCCGATGACCTTGGAAGGCCATCGGTAAGGGCGGAGTGAGGTGGCGGCTGCTAGGGTTTGAGAGTGGTTTAGAGAGGATTTTAGAGATGAGGGAAACTCAGAGGCGGCAGTTTTTGGAGAATGAAAATGGTTTGGGTGTCTTAGGATTTAATGAGGAAAGGAGTAATGTTAGTTATTGATCATTTCGGCCTGGATTGAATGAGAAAATGGGGTGGTTTAATAGAATAGGGTTTAGATCGGTTCAAATTGCCGTTTAGTCGGGGGTACTTAGGCTTCAATTCAGGATATTATTGAAATGAAATTGGGCTAGATTTTAAATAGACAATTTTCTCCTTTTATTTAATAAAAAATAGTAAATTAATTCCTGGAAAAAAATGAGAAGTACTAAAAACATTTGTAACACATATCACAAATTTAAAAATACTGGACTTAATTTTTATTGAAATAAACGCAATTACACCTAAAATAGGCTATATTGCAATTAATGCAACTAGCCTTAAAAAATACTAAATGAATTTGTAAAATTTTACAAAAATTATTTTAGCTGTATTTTGGTATAAATATGAGAATCCAATAAATGAATCACAAAAATGATAATTGTTTGAATTATTATTGGGTTTTTATGAATAAAATAGGGGGGATAAATTGGTTAAAAAAGTCTTTAGAAAATTGAGTATAAATAATAAAGAATTGGGACATACTTGTATATGCATATGTATACTATTTTAAAAGTATGCGTATTAATAATACATAAAAAAATAAATAAGTGTTAAAAATAGCAAGGTATGATAGCAAAACAAGCTCGGTAATACTGTAAGAGTTAACTTGGATCATGATTATTCTGGTGTATGCCCACAAGCCTGTCAAATAGCATGTGCGGCACCACTATACATTTTATACAACATATTTTCCAGGGTTAAATACCCTCAAATACATGTTTAGATATAATACATACCTCAAAACGCGCAAATCAATAATCCAAAAAGCTCTTCCCATGAAAATAGACCTCCAGATGGCTCGAATCTAGTCACAAACCACGTAAAATTATCGAATAATGCGGTAGGAAACAACATCAATCAATAAAGCTTTGATCTTTCTCAAAATCAAAAAGTCAATCCCGGGCCTGCACCCCGGAACCCGACAGAACATACAAATTCCGAACACCCATTCAATTATGAGTCCAACCGTACCAAAATCATCAAATTTTATCCTCAAAATCCTTCATATCCTCAATTTATGTTTTAGAAAAGTTTTTAAAAATCATCAATTCTGCAATTCAAATCACTAATCAAACACTAAAGTCGTGGTTAGAATTATGAAGTAATAACAAATCTAAATAAAAAGTACTTACCCCGATCCAAATCATGAAAATCTCCTCCAAAATCACCCAAAACCGAGCACTCTAAGTTAAAATGTGATATAATAACTCAAACCCTCGAAATAGAGTTTTGAAACAATATGACTAAGCATTACCCTCTTTGAATGAAAAAATGCCTTCGGCATCGTGGTGAGTGTGGGTTTTAACAACTTATTAGTACCTACTTGCTTTAGTTTTAGTTCGAAAGTATTGATTTTATCCCCAAAACTAGTGAAATTGTGTTAATTGAGAAAATGTTGGAGAATCAGACCTTAATTAAAAAAGCTAACTCAAAAAGGGGTGTTCCAACTCATAATGCAAGAAGGAGCACAGCAGGTCAAAAGGTGCGGTCCAAAGAAAAAAGTGCGGACCATAAAATTCTCTCTACAGTTGCAATTTTTGTGACTGATGCTCAGATGATGATTGAAGCAAAGTGCGGACTGCACACAATTTTTGGAGCCGCAAAACATGGTTGTCGTGACAAGAATTCAAAAAGTTCAGAGATATTGCCAAACGACAAAGTATGAAGCCTTGTAAAGAGTGCAGCTACAGAAGGCAAAGTCTGGCCACAACAGCTAAAGTGTGGCCCCAGAGCCAAGTGAAGTGCAAACCACACATGGAATCATACGGCCGCAGAACCTTCGAAGGGCTTTTTCTATGAATTTTGGGCCACTATAAATAGACGGGCACTTCTTAAAGGTAAGTTTTGTAGTTTTTTGAGCTGTTACCATTGTAGTTTAGCATTATTGGAAATTTGTAACCAAATTGAGTTAAAATACATTAGATTATCATTTTAATTTTGTATTATGGCTTTAATTTCTTCTAATTATATTATGAGTAGCTATATATTTTCTATGGTTGTGACCCAACTCTAGCGTGTAAACCTTATGGGTAATTAATTGTCACGACCCTAGTTCGACATCCGTGAACAATCATGATGGGACATAGTTTCTATAACTTGGTAAGCTTAACAAATTGTGAAAAAAGAAACAACAGAATAAAACTAGCCAAAACTTTAGAAATAACAAAATGAAGCTTTTAAGATGCCACTCGACATATACAATACTAACTCTAACACTGAAACAACATTTCGCAAAACTCAGAATCTCATGAAATCACAAGCTGCGGAATAACTACAGTGGTCTAACTCCAGAGTGTCTAAAAACAAGAAAAGTACAGAAGGGCTATATCTACAAGAGAGTAGATAGGGACTGCACGATTTGTGAACATGACATATATACCTCAAAGTCTCTAGAGATCGCTTCGCCTTGCTAACGATATGGCTGAGTCGATGTACTTGGATCTACACACGCGAAAATATGTGCAGCAAAGGGCATGAGTACATCATGGTAGTACCTAGTATGTTTCAAGCCTAACCTCAGTCGCGTAGTGATGAGGAAGGTCAGGGCCCTACCGGCTATAAAATATAAAGCAAGGTAAGATAGTATAAAATGCAACAGTATAATCAAAACAGTATCAGAAAATGAGAAGAAATAATAGACAAATATACACTTAGTACACTCAGAAAATGAGAAGAAATATAAATTGGGTTTCCAACAATTAGCACGTGTATGCACTTGTCACCACACATACACGGCATTCATGTAACAACAATATAAAATCCTAGGGGAATGTCCCCCACATAAGGTTAGACAAGCCACTTACATCGAACCAGCTCAATCATATCTATACCACGTTCTTTCCACGAGTATCCGACTTCAAATAGCCCAAATCTACTCAAAGTAATTGCATGATGTAAATAACACTTCGAATTAATTATACGATAATTATTCCACTCCGACATTAAAATCTAGATTAAAACCCCAAAATTAGGATTAATAACGTTTCTCCACTTTTCCTCAAATTTTCATCCCAAATCCGACATTTGATGACAAAACTAAAATTAAATTATAGGAATATAACTAGAATGTGATTAGGAATCATTACCCACTGAATTCCTCTTCAAAATCCTTCCGAAATCGTCATCGCTGAGCTCTAAATCGATTTTCTAACATTTGATTTCAAACCCACAAAATATCTTACTTTTTCCCAACAAATTCGCTTGTGCAGCCGTGGGACCGCACCTGTAGTCCCGCTTCTGCAGAAGTTTAGTCGCATATGCGACAATAAATTAAACAGTAGTTTCCACGCCTGGGATCTCCTTTGTGCAGATGTTGTGCCACTTCTACAGTGCTTGGGCTGCATCGGGGACCAATCTTAAAATGTCTCAGACCACACCTGCGGTCACATTCACATAAGTAGGGTTATGACAGGTTCAGCCAAACTCCAAATTTTTCCTAAGTCCAATTGAACTTCCGTTACGCACCCGAAACTCACCCAAGGCCCCTGAGACCTCATCCAATCATGCCAACCAATACTAAAATATTATACAAACTTATTCCAACCCTCAAATCCCATCAAACAATGCTAAAGAGACAATTCACTCTCCAATCCAAGCTTAAAGATTTCCAAAACTTCCATTCACTTTCGATGAAAAAGTCTATCAAACCTCATCCAAATGACCCGAAATTCTAAAAACACATTACATTCAACACTACGAAGCTACTCCAACAGCCGTAATTCCATTCCAATACCAATGTCAAAATCTCACTATCGAGCCGGAAACTTCAAAAATTCAACTTTCGAAATTTCAAGCCTAAATAAGCTACGGACCTCTAAAAAAATTCTGAACATGCCTCTAAGCCCGAAATCACCCAACAGAGCTAACAAAACCTATAGAATTCCATTCCGAGGCCGTGTTCACACTACTTTGACTACAGTCCAAATTCTAAAGATTAAACTCTCATTTAGGAACTAAGCATCCCAAAACACTCCGAAATTCAAGACGAACCTTCCCGACAATTCACAATAGCATAAAAAAATATAGGGAACGCAGTTAATAGGGGATCGGGCGTAAATTCTTAAAACAACCAACAAGGTCTTTACATCCTCCAAAACTTAAACATTCATTCATCCTCGAACGAGCATATATACATAATTGACGTAGTGAAAAGATGAGGGTAATGATTTTGAATAGCCTGCTCGGTCTCCCAGGTGCCCTCCTTGACCGGCTGACCATGCCACTGATCCTTCATTAATGGAATGTTCTTTGATCTCAGCTTCAGAGCCTGCCTGTCCAATATTTTCAGTGGCTCCTCAACATAAGATAAATCCTTGTCCATCTGAACTAAACTAATACAACAAGTGCAATGGATCCCCCGTGATACATCTGCAGCATCGAATTATGAAATACCGGATGAACTCCTACCAAGCTGGAAGGAAAGCTAAACTCATAAGCAACCTCGCCAACCTATCTTAATATCTTAAAAGGAGCAATAAACCTCATACTCACTTTCCCTTTCTTCCCAAATCTCATAAGGCCCTTTATAGGAGAAACCCGAAGCAACGCCTGCTCTCCGACCATGTAGGAAACATCATGAACCTTCCCATCTGCATAACTCTTCTGTGTGGATTGGGTTCTGCAAAGTCTTTCTTGTATCTCCTTAACCTTCTCCAAGGAATCTTAAACAAAGTATATTCCCAATAATCTAGCCTCACTTGATTCAAACTAACCCACCCGGGATTTACACCGCCTACCATACAAGGCCTCACACAATGCCATTTGAATGTTGGACTGATAGTTGTTGTTATAGGAAAACTTCACCAGTGGTAAGATATGATCCCAAGAACCTCTAAAATCCATCACACACATACGGAGCATATTCTCATGAATCAGAATAGTGCGCTCGGAGTGTCCATCTATTTCGGGGTGAAATGATGTGCTCATTCAACCTAAGTACCTAACTCATGTTGTATGGCCCTCTTGAATTGTGATGTGAACTGAGTATCTCCATTTGAAATGATGGAAACATTAATACCATGCAAACGAGCAATCTCTTGGATATAAATCTCCGCCAACTGCTCCGAAGAATAAGTAGTACACACCGGAATAAAGTGTGCGGACCTGGTGAGCCAATCCAGAATCACCCAAATGGCATCGAGCTTCCTAAAACTCCGAGGGAGCCCAACTACGATGTCCATGGTGATACACTCCAACTTTCACTCCGGAATCTCTATTTGCTGAAGCAACCCACCCGGTATTTGGTGCTCATACTTCACTTGCTGACAATTGAGGCACCGAGCTAGAAACCCAACCATATTAATCTTCATCCACCTTTCCCAATAGTGTTGCTTCAAATCTTGATAAATCTTCGCGGCACCCGGATGAATAGACTACAGTGAACTATGGGACCCCTCTAGAATCAAATTCCGAAGCCCATCAAAATTAGGTACACAAATCTTACCATGTATCCTCAATCCCCCGTGATACCTCTGCATCATCGAATTATGAAATACCGGATGAACTCCTACCAAGCTGGAAGGAAAGCTAAACACATAAGCAACCTCGCCAACCTATCTTAATATCTTAAAATGAGAAATAAACCTCATACTCACTTTCCCTTTCTTCCCAAATCTCATAAGGGCCTTTATAGGAGAAACCCGAAGCAACGCCTGCTCTACGACCATGTAGGAAACATCATGAACCTTCCCATCTGCATAACTCTTCTGTGTGGATTGGGTTCTGCAAAGTCTTTCTTGTATCTCCTTAACCTTCTCCAAGGAATCTTAAACAAAGTATATTCCCAGTAATCTAGCCTCACTTGATTCAAACTAACCCACCCGGGATTTACACCGCCTACCATACAAGGCCTCACACAATGCCATTTGAATGTTGGACTGATAGTTGTTGTTATATGAAAACTTCACCAGTGGTAAGATATGATCCCAAGAACCTCTAAAATCCATCACACACATACGGAGCATATTCTCATGAATCAGAATAGTGCGCTCAGAGTGTCCATTTATTTCGGGGTGAAATGATGTGCTCAATTCAACCTAAGTACCTAACTGATGTTGTATGGCCCTCTTGAATCGTGATGTGAACTGAGTATCTCTATTTGAAATGATGGAAACATGAATACCATGCAGACGAGCAATCTCTTGGATATAAATCTCCGCCAACTGCTCCGAAGAATAAGTAGTACACACCGGAATAAAGTGTGCGGACCTGGTGAGCCAATCTAGAATCACCCAAATGGCATCGAGCTTCCTAAAACTCCGAGGGAGCCCAACTACGATGTCCATGGTGATACACTCCAACTTTCCAACTTTCACTCCGGAATCTCTATTTGCTGAAGCAACCCACCCGGTCTTTGGTGCTCATACTTCACTTGCTGACAATTGAGGCATCGAGCTAGAAACGCAACCATATTAATCTTCATCCACCTTTCCCAATAGTGTTGCTTCAAATCTTGATAAATCTTCGCGGCACCAGGATGAATAGACTACAGTGAACTATGGGACCCCTCTAGAATCAAATTCCGAAGCCCATCAAAATTAGGTACACAAATCTGACCATGTATCCTCAATACCCCGTCATCACCAATGGACACATCTCTTGCATTGCCATGCAGAACCTTGTCCTTTAGGACAAGAAAATGAGGGTCATCAAACTGGCGCTCCCTGATATGATCATATAAGAAAGATCGAGATACCACACAATGAAGGATTCGACAATGCTCCAAAAGTTTCAGTCGCACAAATTGGATGTCGAAGGACTGAATACCAATTGCCATAGGCCTCTCCTCTGCTGATAAAGAAGCCAAACTTCCGAAACTCTCCGCCCGGTGACTCAAAGCATCAGCCACCACATTGTCCTTGCCCGGGTGATACAAATTAGTGATATCATAAACCTTCAGTAGCTCTAACCACCTCCTCTAGCACAAATTAAGATCCTTCTACTTGAACAAATGCTGCAATCTTTGGTGGTCAATATAAATCTCACAAGGTACACCGCACAATAATGACGCTAGATCTTAAGGCGTGAACAATAGCAGCTAACATGAGATCATGGACATGATAATTCTCTTCATGTACCTTCAAGTTTCTGGATGCGTAGGCAATAACCCTACCGTCCTACATTGATACTGCTCCAAGGCCAATCCTCTAGGCATCACAATAGATAGCATAAAACCCCTAACCGGTAGGCAATATCAAAATTGCGGCTGTAGTCAAAGCTGTCTTGAGCTTCTAGATGCTCGCCTCACTCTTCCGTCCACTGGAACGGATCGCCCTTCTGAGTCAGCTTGGTCATTGGTAATGAGATAGATTAAAACCCCTCAACAAATCGACGGCAATAACGTGCCAAACCAAGAAAATTGTGGTTCTCTCAAGCTGAGGATGGTCTTGGCCAACTCTGAACTGCTTTTACATTCTTCAACTCCACCTGAATACCCTCACGTGATACCACATGGCCCAAGAATACCACGAAATCCAACAAAAACTTGCAGTTTAAGAACTTAGCATATAACTTCTTCTCTCTCAAACTTTGGAGCACTACCCTCAAGCAATGTTCATGATCTTCCAAACTTTGGGAATACACAAGAATATAATCAATAGAGACAATGAGTTAAGCTACGGCCGGAACACACTATGCTATTAAATTCATAAAGGTTGCTGGGGCGTTGATCAGCCCAAATGAAGTAACAAGGAACTCGTATTGATCATTCTGAGTCTTAAACGTAGTCTTCAGGATATCTGGCTCTCGAATCTTTAATTAATAGTAACCTTAACGCATATCAATCTTAGAAAACACTTGTACACCCTGTAGCTGGTCAAACAAATCATAAATACGAGGCAAAGGAGATTGATTTTTCTTTATGACTTTGTTCAACTGGCGATAATCAATGCACATACGTATAAAACCATCATTTTTCTTCACAAATAAGATATGAGCACCCCATAGTGATATACTGGGCCGAAAAAAACCCTTATCAAGCAATTCATATAACTGATCCTTCAACTTCATCAACTCAGGAGGATCCAGAGCCATATGATACGGAGGAATAGAAATGGGCTGAGTGCCCGGAACATATCAATGCCAAAATAAATATCTCAACTGGGTGACACTCAGAAGCTTAAGTAGAAATACATTAGAGAAATCCTGTACTACGGGATTGAATTAACTGTATTGGTATCAATACTAACATCTCTCACATAAGCTAGACACGCGTGATACCCTTTCTCAATCATACATGGAGCCTTAAGGAAAGAAATAAGTATATTGAAAGTGTGATCTAAAGTACCCCTCCACTCTATTCGTGGTATATTTGGCATAGCCAGCATTACAATTTTGACATGATAATCAATAATAGCATAAGGGGGCCATAACCAGCTCATGCCTTATATAACATCAACATTTACCATGCTGAGCAATAATAAATCGGCTCTGGTGGGGTAGCAACCGGTGCTGTGATCATAGTTTGAGAACTCTGCGTAGCACATTGTGTCTAAGAAGTCTATGGAGGCGCACTTCCCCCAATTCTAGGTCAATCCCTCACCATATGGCGTATGTCACCGTACTCAATGAAGAACTAGGTGGACGTGGCAACACTGAGTAGCTTAGGCTAGGTCTAACGAATTGACTGCTGAAAACACTCAGTGCAGGAGGCGCGCTAAATACTGGAGGTGCATAATAAGGCTCCTGAAATCAAGGAGGAGCTAGAATACCACTGGTTATTGAAAGAGCCTAGTTAATGGAGCGACTCATGTAACCCCTACCATGACAACCTGCACCGGGGGCATGGGCAGTAAGATAACGGTCTGACTTTCGAGACCTCCTTGCCTCCCTCTCTTCTCTGTCGCGAGCATATATACCCTCTTCCTCTTAGCAATTCTTGCACCTGCTAATAAGAAATATCCCTCTCCAACTCACGAGCCATGATATATATGATTCTAGGAATGAGCAGCTCAATAAACTGGCAAACTCTCTTGTGAACAGTAGAAAACAAAGCTGGTGCATCTCTAGCCAAGCTAGTGCGCAAATGCTTAAACTCTGCGCACCATGCGTCCCTGAGGCTCTTAGGAATATACTTTCTCAGGAACATATCTGAAAACTGAGTCCAAGTCAAGAAGGCTGCCTCATCAGGACTGTTTAACTCATAAGTGTGCCACCACTCATAGGCGGCTCCTTGAAACTAGAAGGTATTGAAGGAATCCCTGCTCGACCCTGATATACCCATGGTATGGAGAATATGGTAGCACTTCCCTAGAAATCCCAGAGCATCATTAGATGCTAGACTACTAAATATAGGAGGCTTGTACTTCTTGAAGCTCTCAAGCCTCTGTTGCTTATCCTCTAAAGCCACTACCCTATCCTCGGGCTGGCCTGGGGCTGCAGGCTATACAGGAATAATCTCTGGGACCAAATCAACATGCACTCGCTGCATAGGAGTGTGTGCAGCAGGAGTCTGTGCTCCTCCCTAGCCTGAGATGTGGCTGCAACAAGGGGAAGCAATCCTGCTTCAGCAAGAGTGGTGTACATGCTCATGAACTACGCAAGTGTCTCCTGAAGAGCTAGAGTAGTAGTATTAGTAAGCGTATCATGTTCCAGGCTCCGGCTGGAAGTTTCTCTTCAGTGGCAGCTCGGGCGCGTGCTCTAGTTGCACTGCGTGTGTGTTCTCGGCTTATGACCCCAGCACTAACCTATAACGACTCCAATTGAGGGCGTGGGTGCCTGATCATCTCTAGTAGCACGTGTCCTCACCATCTGTGAGAGAATAGAAGCCAAAACTTTAGAATTGTGATATAAAAAATCTCGCACGACAAGGAAATCAAATGAAGTGGAATTTTCCTAATAGTTACAGAGCCTTCCGTAGATAAGTACAGATATCTCTGTAATGATCTGTGAGACTCTAATGAATTGGATGGTGATTCATGACTCCTATGATCCTATTGCTCTAATACCAACTTGTCAAGACCCACTTCTCCCTCCGTGAATTATCATGATGGGCACCTAGTCTCTACGACTAGGTAAGGCTAACAAATTACGAAGAAAGAAAAAATAGAATAAAATTATCCAAAACTACATTTATAACAAAATGAAGCGTTTAAGATGCCACTCGGCATATACAATACAAACTCTCAAATTGAAACTACATTTCCCAAAACCTGGAATCTAATGAAATCACAAGCTGTAGAATAACTATAATGTTCTAACTCCACAGTGTCTAAACAAACGAAAAGTACAGAAGCGCAATGACTAAAAGAGAGTACATAGGGACTCCTCGGTCTGTGAACGTGGCAGAAATACCTCAAAGTCTCTAGAGATTACCTCGCCTCTCCTTGCTAATAATATAGCTAAGTCGATGTACCTGGATCTGCACACAGGAAAACATGTGCAGGAAAGAGCATGAGTAAACCATAGCGGTACACACTAAGTGCTAAGCCTATCCTCGGTCGGGTAGTAATGAGGAAGATCAGGGCCCAATCATTATAAAATATAAAGCAAGGTAAGACAATGTAAGTTGCAACAGTATAATCAAAACAATATCAAAAAATGAGAAGAAATAATAGACAAATATACAGTTAGTACACTCAGAAAATTAGAAGAAATAAAAAAAATTGGGTTTCCAACAATAATCACATGCATGCACTTGTCACCTCACATACACGGCACTCATATAACAACAATACTAAATCCTAGGGGGAATGTCCCCCACATAAGGTTATACAAGACACTTACCTCGAACTAGCTCAATCAAATCGATACCATGTTCTTGCCACGAGTGTCAGATTCTAAATAGATCAAATCTAATCAAAGTAATTTCATGATATAAATAACACTTTAAGTAACTAATTCAACTAATTAATTATAAGAAAATACGTGAAATTAGAAAAAATGACCAAAATGCGTCTTAGGCCCACACCTCGGAATCAGGTAATATTTAAAAATTTAGAATCCTCATACTCTCACAAGTTAATATATACCAAATTTATTCCAATTTGACATTAGAATCTAGATCAAAAACCCAAAATTAGGCCTACAAACTTTTCTCCACTTTTTCTTAATTTTTCATCCCAAATCCAATATTTAATGACAAGATTACGATCAGATTATACGAATACAACTAGAAATGGATTAGGAATCATTACCCACTGATTTCCTCTTAAAAATCCTCCCAAAACCACGCTCACCTGAGCTCCAAATCAATTTTCTATTTTTTGATTTCAAACCCTCAAAATATCTTATTTCGGCCCAGCAATCCACTTCTCTGGCCATGGGACTACACCTGCAGCCTTGCTTCTTCTTACATAAAGTTACATCTGCAACAATTCATTAAAGAGTAGTTTTTGCACCTGCTATCTTCTTTACTCAGATCTGGTACCGTTTCTGTGCCTGGGTCGTATCTGCAGCAAATCCAAAAATGCCTCATACTGCACATGTGGTCTTACTAGCACATCAGCGGTGACGTACCTGCGGTCACATTCACATAGGTGCGGTTATGAAAGGTTCAGCCAAAGTACAAATTTTTCCTAAGTCCAATTCAACTTCCGTTAAGCACCCGAAACACACCCGAGGTCTATGGGACCTCATCTAATCACACCAACCAACCCTAAAATATCATACGAACTTATTCCAACCCATGAATCATATCAAACAATGCTTAAACCACAATTCACTCTCCAATCCAAGCCTAAAGATTGCAAAAAATTCTAATTTCCACTTCCGATCAAAAAGTCTATAAAACCTCATCCGAATGACCTAAAAATTTGTACACACGTCAAATTTAACACTACGGAGCTACTCCAACTTCTAGAATTCCATCTCGACCCCAACATCAAAATCTCACTATCGAACCAAAAACTTCAAAAATTCAACTTTCGGCATTTCAAGCCATAATAAGCTAAGGACCTCCAAAGTACACTCCAACACCCCCTTGAGCCAGAAATCTCCCAACAGAGCTAACAGAACCAACTAAATTCAATTGGGAGGTTGTATTCGCAGTGCTCCAACTACAGTCTGAATTTTAAAGCTTAAACTCTCATTTAGGAACTAAGTGTCCCAAAACACTCTGAAATTCAAGACGAACCTTCCCGATAAGTTACAATAGCATAAAAAAATATGGGTAATGTATTTTATAGGGTATTGGGGCATACATTCTTAAAATAACTGTCTGGGTCGTTACATTAATATAATGCTTGTTTATAATTGGGTGTTTGTTCTTTTAGCCTTGTTCCTGCTTTAGTTCTAGAATTAATGGTTACAAAATTTTATTTATGCCTTTTTTAATTTTCTCTTTACTTGAAAAAGAGGGACCCAGTCTAAGAAAACTTGGCTAACAAGAAATTGGGCTAGTTTAGATTTTGACTAGCCTAATTAAAGTGTTTAAACTAGAGATAAGAAAAACCCGACTTGAGCTCGTATCAACTATTTGACTTAGTACCCATTTGGACCTTGAGAAAGTCAAATTAGAAAAAATCATTCTATGACCGAGAGGTATTGAGTGGGTATTATAGAGTTGATATCTATAATACACCCCAATCACTTGTGTTAACATAATTAACCCATTAGGTCATCGAAGTCTCTAACATATAGAGCCAAGTGAAGTGCGGACCGCATATGGAGTTGTGTGGCCGCAAATATTCCCAAAGGGAATTTTTGTCAATGAATTTAGGCCACTATGAATAGACGGGAATCACTTTTTTAGAGAAAGTTTGGTAGTTTTTTTAGCTGTAGTCGTTGTATTCTACCACTGTTGGTAATTTGTGACCAAATTGGGTAAAAAACACATTAGTTTATCATTTTAATTTTGTATTATGGCTTTAATTAGTGTTTCTTCTTTAACTTATTCTAGTTCTATTAGATATTTTCTAGGGTTGTGACCCAACATTCGTATGTAAGCCTTATGGGTAATTAATCTAATGCTTATTTATGTTTGGGTGTTTATTATTTAACCTTTTTCATTATTTAATTCTAAAATTAATGGTTGTAGACATTGATCTGTACCATTTTTGACTTGGTGTTTACTTGAGAAAAAGGGACCTAGTCTAGGAAAACTTGGCTAACAAGAAATTGGTCACTCTATAACCAAGAGATATTGAGAAGGTAAATTAAAGTTTAGAAGCATAATACAACCCAATATCTAAAATAAGTTTTATCGTAATTAATCTATTAGGCTAACACCTAATTTAAGGTTACTTCCTAGGCTTTTTACCTATTTCAATGTAAGGCCCCGTAAAATTTTACCTAAAACCTGAAATTTTTTAGTGCAGAGTTAGATATATGTGTTATAATAGTATAAATTCTTCTCAGCGAGCAAGCTCGCTCCGGTTTAGACATATTGGATAGAATAGTACGCAACAAAGTTAAAGGAAAATATTTTGCAGAAGTGTGTATTTCTGCGGCCCATTATGTAGCTGCACAATCACTCTGCGACCGCATTTCGGCCGTCGAGTGAGGCAGTCTTTTTGGCCAATTTTGAGGTCAATATTGTGGCAAATTATGCAATCGCATAACCACTTCGCAGGCCACACTTTGGTCGCATAATCGTCCTTTGACTTTTGAGATTGAAGGTTTTGCAGCGCATTTTGTGACCACAGAATAGGTCTACATACCGCATATTTGTTGCAGACTGGAGCAAAAAATTTGAGTCCCTAAGGGCCATTTTTCATGATCATTTAACGAACCGCATATGCGACAGCAGATCCATTCGGGGCTACATATTTCTTAATTATAAACATGATCCCATGTCGTTAAAACATATGTTATGGTTCATTTTGAGCATATTTTTTATGCTTTCGGGTGAGAAAAAGAGTCTTGGGTGAGAGAGTGATCTCCATCTAATCATTCCTCAATTCTTCCATAAAACCTTGAAGATTGTCAAGTAAAAATCACCAAGTCTTCACCTTAAAGGTATGATTTTATACCCTAACTCTTCATTTCAAAATTTCTACTAAAATAGGTGATTAGCAAGATAGGTCATGGTCTTGAAGGTTGTTTGTTCTGCATGCATAGGTGGTGAAAGAATTTAGGAAGAATGTGAGCTAAAAATGGTAAAGGAGGGGGGGGGGGGGTGGATTGATCGAATCTTTCTCAAAAAGTTATTAAAAACATAATGCAAACCTAGTGCTTGATAATGTGCTCATATGAGCTAGATTCTTCATCGTCCTTCTAATTCTTCAATCAACTTGTTACATTCCAAAAATAGATTGAAGGTGCTAAAGGTTTCGTAATTTATTGTGGAACTTAAGGAAATCTCTTGTGAGGTATGTATGGCTAAAACCTCATCTTCTTAGAAGTTCAACCCCTTGATGTCCACGCAATTGGTGTAAGCTCCGAAAATTGATTGATGTAGAAATTGATATTCCAAATGTGCATGTGATGCAAGAATATATGTGCAATATGTATTTCAATGCTCCCATTATGGTATCTTGTTATTTGAGGATGTCTTAAAGATATGGAATATATGCTAAAATTCCTAGACTTCAATTCCAGTTTGCGTAAAGATTCTTATGCCAAAGTATTTAAAAGCCTTTATAAAGGTGTTTACTTGTAATTGCTTTCGTGTGCACTCAATATCATTAATTGAAAGGCTTGGTTGTTGAAAATGATAATAATAATGTGAAATATGGGAAAGAACTTGCACTATGACCTATGGCCAAGAGCCAAGGTATGATATAACAATTGTGGTCACTCGTGCTGATGAATTGATATATGTGAAAGAAATATAAAATGAGAGGATCGATGGAAAATGGTAATGTCTTGGGTGACGGCCTAGAAAATCAAGCCGTGATCAGATGCCATATCGCACACATTGTGATTGGGGTGAATGTATCCAGTGAGACTACCTAGCTGGTCGTGTCATGATCGAACTTTGTATAATAGTATAACTGTAAGGTGAAGGATGAGGTGTCGATAATAAAAATGTCCCAAGATAAAGCTATGGAATATTCCTTTGAAAGCTTATGTGATCCTTAATATTGTTATGTGGTGTTTTTATTGATTTTATTGATTTTATGATTACTTCCTTTCTTATATTAATGTTCTTTCTAATGAGATGGTGTTTAGTTTTACATACTAGTAATATTTGATAGTACTAACGTCCCTTTCACTGGGTCGCTATATCTTTAAATGGATGTAGTCCATAATAGAAAGTGTTGATCGCAGCTAGTAGTGCATCATCATCATCTTCCCAGCAGACATGGTGAGCCCCATTTCTTCCTGGGATAATGCAGTACATCTTTTATTTATATGTTTGCCCCATTTTGAGATATTGCCAGGACCTTGTTGCTGTTACAATCCATATCCACACACGTTAGTTCATGCCATATGTTAGTTAACATAAATCCAAGAAGGAATTATCCTTGAGATGTTAAGAAGTTAATCCTATTTATCTTAAGTGATACAGGGGAGTATAAGGGCGATTAACAAGTATTAGAAAATAACGAATCAACGATGTTGTAACTCGTATTTTCGGGTAAACCTATAGGTTATCAATACACTCAAGAGATCATTTCTTAGTGTATTTGAATCATATAATGTCCGTTTCATAGTCTTGAATTCAAACGAGTTATAAAACAAAAGTCGACAAAAGTTGTCACAACTTAGGTTCAAAATGTTACGTAAACATTAGGTCAAATGTTTCTAAGATTTTCTCCAAATTTACAAGGGATTATGGGTGCTCTACCCACTAATTTAAAGATCTATGAGTCCATTTTTCAACGCGTTAAAGCGTTTATTAATGCGACATCGGAGTATAGAGATATAGCTATTTTCATGACACTGCGCAAGCTGCTAGGTGACAAGTACGTGTGTCACCTACGTGTTAAAATGATAGCCCAAAAAAGGGAAATTTTGGGTCGGCTATTGAGTCCATTTAAAGGTTTATCTCCTGAAATATAACCCTCAATATATCTCACAAAAATTCTGATCAAAACCCCTGAAAACCTCCTCCCAAAAATTCCACGCAAGCCGTAATGGATTTTCTATCTCTTTCAAGTTCTAATTGAGGGTAAAATCAAGAGTTTGAAGAACCACGGGAAGGGCTTAGTTATCCAAAGAGTAAGGTAAGATTACTGCACTATTTCATACATTTGTTATGCTGTGAACTCATGGTAATTCGTTCTATACATGTAAGAACTCACGGGATGGTGATCGGAAGCCGTGAGTTCGAGTTATTCACTTGTAGTAGACTGTTTTGTGGACTGTTTTATCTTGATGCTGGGATGCGTGTTTTAATACAATTTTGTGAATTTTTGGAGGTGTATGGGTGTGGAGAAACACCATATATATGTAGGGTTGTGGGCTGATAGTTGTTCGTAACATTTACGGGTCATTTGACACGACTACGGTGGTTGTCGTATGTATGAAGTAATTAGATTGTGCGTTGACTGCTTTGGGAGGCTCAATATGATTGTTATTGATGTTGTTTAG
This sequence comes from Nicotiana benthamiana, assembly GCA_034376525.1. Lineage (NCBI taxonomy): Eukaryota > Viridiplantae > Streptophyta > Magnoliopsida > Solanales > Solanaceae > Nicotiana > Nicotiana benthamiana. The sequence continues at coordinate 28,680,250 of CM067332.1, read as the reverse complement.
GCTGTTTGGTGATTTTTTTTTAATGGTGTGAAGTCATATATTTAGGGGAGTTGCTGCCCGTTTTATTGTAAAATAGAATGTGATCGATACATAATAGTTATGTCACTTAAATGATAATGACAATATCGTTTCTCTTATTGTAGACTAAGGAGTTGTGATAATTGCATAGCTTTGAGATTGGGGCAGTATATACAAGATATGTGAGGCTATCGCTTTCCTTCTTTTGCATGACTCCAGTCGTACATATTGTAATGAACGAGCTTCCAAGATTCTCTACTCTTAGAAGCTAGCAGTACTTACATTATTTCCCCTAATTTTGAACGATTGATATGATGTTGCTTCTCTTATTCTTATGTTATCAATGTTGCTGGTACTTCCTGATTCTTATAAGGTTCATAGTGAAGAGTTAGTCCTAATAACGTGTACAGAGGATACTGATCTTACACAACTCCGAAACGTCTAGAACGTGTTTCCATGAGTCAAGCATGCATTATATTTATGTATCTATTTTACTCGATCGAGCCGCGATATAGTTGGCCGGGTACGGCACCTACTGTGCAACTACTGATCAGTTGCATTTTATCGAGCTCCACGTGCCCGGGTATGACTACACCGAGCCTTATGATGGTCGGGTATGTTTTTTACCGACCCTATTACTGCCGGGTACGATATGATGATGATGATGACCATAGAGGAGTATGTCTTAGCAGTTTATGTATTTATCATATGTATCACGCATTTCATGTCAATAGCCCTCAGAGGTACTCAGACGTTACATGTTGTATATTCTCTATCCCTGCTTATATTAGTGTTCGTATTTATGGTTTCCTATCTTACATACTTAGTACTTTATTCGTACTGACGTCTTTTTGTTTGTGAACGCTGCATGTCATGTTGCAGGTCCTATAAGACAGGCAAGTGCAGCTCTTCCACCACAGTACGCTGTCTAGTTCAGCGGTTATTGGCAAGATCCCTTCTCCAGACTTGTCGTGGTCTTGGTATGCAGTTTTTTTATAGACATTATTGGTATGTCGGGGCCCTGTTCCAGCTATGTTATAGAACTAATGTTCCTTTAGAGGCTCATAGACATGTGTCAACTCATGTATAGTTCGGTATGCTTTGTCGACTGGTTTTTGTTGTATAGTCTTTCATGGTATCGTGGAAGCTCGTAACTTATATATATTTTTTTGATTGTCTAGCCACCCCGTGTTACGCATGTTTATGCCATCATCTTTTATCGTTGGTTGTCTGTGATCCATGGATACCATTTATATTGATCTCCTTGGCTCAAACAGATAATAAAGAAGGTTAGGTAAAATGTATGATGGTGTGCGGCAAGTATGGCCGGGTGCTAGTCATGGCCCTCCAGTTTGGGTCGTGAAAAACTTGGTAGCAGAGCTGGTATGTCATAGGGATTTTCTATGAGCCGTGTCTAGTAGAGTTTTGATTATGGATGTGTAGCGCACCACAGTATAATCAGGAGGCTACAGGACATTTAGGGTTGTTACCTTCTTCCTGAATCTAGATCGTGCGTAGAGTTGAGTCCTAAGTGTTCGTCTCTAATATTTACCTTGTTTTCTTTCAGCAATGCCTTCGACTAGGAAGCAAACAATTAGGAGACGGCTTAATACAACTGCGGGAGAGGGTACCAGTCAGGTGCCCCAAGCCAGAGTAGGCAAAAGTAAAGCTCAGAGTGAGATGCCGTCTCATACCTCATCTGCTCCGTCTCCTCCAAAGGATATTAGGAGGAACCTAACACCTCCAGTACCTCCGTCTGGCACTACAGACGAGAATATGCAGAGTGCTTTGGAGTTATTGACTAACTTGGTAGCTGCTCAGGCTCAGAGGCAGAATAAAGGTGCTGTTGAAAAACCAGTTAGTACGAGAGTTCGTGATTTTATCAATTCAGACCCTCCAGTGTTTACAGGAACGGACCCCAAGTAAGACCCACAGACCTTTATTGACCAGGTTCATCATACATTGCAGGTTATGCATGTTAGTGATACAGAAGCACTAGAGTTGGCTTCTTATCAGCTACGGGATTTAGCGGTTCTCTGGTATGATAGTTGCGACAGATCAAGGGGTCCGAATGCTTCTCCAGCTGTGTGCAAGGAATTTTCTAACGAATTTCTTCATCACTACTTGCTAGTTGAGATACGACAAGCTAGAGTTGATAATTTCTTGAAGCTTAGACAAGATAATATGAGTGTGCGAGAGTACAGTATGCAGGTTGATTCTTTAGCAAGGTATGCTCCCTATATGGTAGCCGAGATGCGTGATAGGGAGAATTTGTTCGTGAACGGGTTGGGACCACATCTGATAAATGAGTGCATGACAGCCTCCTTGGTGGAGGGCATGGATATTTCCTGTATTCAGTCTTATGCCCAGACCCTAGAAGATCGTAAGCGCCAGCAGAGGGCAGATAGGGAGCAGGATAAGGGCCATCATAAGAGGGCGAGATTTACTAGGTATCCTGATGACTTCAGCGGCAGCTTCAGGCCCCAGTCATTGAGGAGTTCGGCGACACCAGTGTCTAGTGCTCCTCCACAATTTCAGAGGCCTAGATATGATCGATCCTATTCTGGTCTAAATCAGAGTTTGCGAGAATCTAGCTCGCAACATCATATGGATGCTAGTCATAGAGACCCCCTAAACCACGTTGTGATCAGTGTGGTAAGGCCCTCTTTGGACTGTGCCGTCGAGGTTTTGATGTGTGTTATTCTTGCATACAGCCTGGCCATATGAAGCGGGATTGTCCAAACATAGGAGGTGGTGGTATGGCTTAGCCGACAGGATCTGTGTCTGGTTCTTCCTCATCAGTTTGACCTCCAGTACGGGGTTTTCAACAGTCGACAGGTCGTGGTAGAGGTAGAGGTGCAGGGCAGAGTTCAAGTGGTGCTCAAAGCCGAACCTATGCTCTAGTAGGTCGACGGGATCTCGAGTCATCTCCAAATGTTGTTACAGGTAAATTGTCTGTATTTTTTAATGATGTATACGCGCTGAGTTATCTGGGATCCACATTATCATATGGTACACCGTTTGTGGCTAATAAGTTTGGCGTTGAACCTGAATTGTTAATTATACCCCTTGCAGTATCAACTCCAATAGGAGATTCTGTGATTGCTAGAAGAGTATATAGCAGTTGCAATGTGATAATTTTTAGTGGTCAAACCTCGGCAAATTTATTTAAGTTAGAAATGGTTGATTTCTATGTGATAATGAGGATGGACTGGTTGTCCTCATGCTATGCAAATTTTGATTGACGTACGAAGATTTTTAGGTTTATATTTGCTGGTGAACCCGTTACTGAATGGAAAGGGAACATTGCTACACCGCAAGGTAGGTTTTTTCCTATTTTAAGTCAAAGAAAATGATCTCAAAAGGTTACATTTATCATCTCGTTCACGTTAGGTATGTGGAGGCGAATCCGCCTACTCTACAATCAATCCATGTGGTCAATGAATTTCCAGATGTCTTCCCAGATGAACTCCCACGCCTTCCTCCTGAAAGGGAGATTGAGTTTAGCATTGATGTGTTGCCTAACACTCAACCGATGTCTATCCCTCTATAAAGAATGGCTCCGGCAGAGTTGCGAGAGTTGAAGGCGCGATTGAAGGACTTGCTGGATAAGGGCTTCATTAGGCCTATCATTTCACCTTCGTGTGTGTATTAATTCAACATGGAAAGGTGATTTCTTATGCATCAAGACAATTAAAGAAGCATGAAAAGAATTACCCAACCCATGATTTGGAATTGGTTTCAGTTATATATGCTTTGAAGATGTGGCGGCACTACTTATAAGTCATCCATGTTGACATCTACACAAATCATAAGAATACATCTTCAAGAAGAAAGAGTTGAACTTGAGACAGCGTAGGTGGCTTGAATTACTAAAAGACTTACGACGTCGAGATATTGTATCATCCCGGTAAAGCCAATGTTGTCGCAGACGCTCTCAGTCGTAAGTCAATTGGAAGCTTAGTACACATTGAGGCAGGTACATGGGGGTTCAATAAAGAGCTCCATCAGCTAGCAAATATGAGAATCATATTATTAGACTCTGATGACGGAGGCGTTACTATACATAATATATCAGAATCATCTTTGATAGTCGAGGTAAAAGCACGGAAATATAAAGATCATATCTTAGTTCGATTGAGAGAGAGCATTAAGAAGTTAAAAATTACGGCTTTTGAGATCTAGGAGATGGGTCACTGAGATACCAAGCCGATTATGTGTTCATAATGTGGCAGGATTGTGAGAAAAGATTATGAAAGAGGTTCATCAATCCCAATATTATATCTATCCCAGATCGACAAATATGTATCATGATTTCAAGGAGCAATATTTGTGGGATAACATAAAGTAGTGTATTGTAGAATTTGTAGCCCAGTGTCCTAATTGTCAACAAGTAAAGATAGAATATCAGAAACACGGTGGATTTCTTCAAAACATAGAGATTCCGACCTGGAAATGGGAGGTGATTAATATGGACTTCGTCATTGGATTACCTCGCTCTTATCATAAGTTTGATTCCATCTGGGTGATAGTTGATCGACATACAAAATGTGCCCATTTCTTGCCAGTTAAGCCAACTTAGGCGGCTGAAGATTATGCAAAGTTTTATATCAAGAAAATTGTTAGGCTTCATGGTGTGACGGTATCTATTATATTGGACCGAGAAGCTCAATTTACGGCTAATCTTTTGAGATCTTTTCAGAGAGGTTTAGGCACGCAAGTGAATCTCCGCACTGCATTTCATCCGCAGATAGACAGACAAGATGATCCTACCATTCAGACACTGGAAGATTTGCTACGACTTTGTGTTCTAGATATTAAGGGGAGTTGGGATGACCATCTTCCACTCATAGAATTCTCCTACAATAATAGCTAGCATTCCAATATTAAAATGGCCCCACATGAGGCACTATACGGGAGAAGATGTAGATCACCAGTTGGATGGTTCGAAGTCGGTGAAACAGAATTATATAGGCCATATATGATTTACCAAGACTTTGAGAAGGTGAAGGTGATATAGGAACGATTGAGAACGGCACAAAGCATGCAAAAGTCTTATTCCGATGTCCGACGTCGTGGTTTGGAATTTGAGATTGGTGATTGGGTTTTCCTGAGAATCTCAACAATGAAGGGTGTTATGCGTTTTGGTAAGAAAGGTAAACTGATTCCAAGGTATATCGGTACGTATAAAATTCTTCAACGAATTGGAAAAGTTTGTATGAGATGGAATTGCCATCCGAATTGAAAATTGTCCACCCGGTATTCAATGTATCTATGTTGAGAAAATATATTGGAGACCCTTCTCGAGTTGTCCCTATAAAAGGTGTACAAGTTACAGAAGATTTGTCATATAAAGAAGTGCCAGTGGCTATATTAGATCGACAAGTCCACAAGATGAGAACAAAAGATGTAGCTTCCGTCAAAGTATTGTGGAGGAACAAGAATATGGAAGAAATGTCATGGGAAGCGGAAGAAGAGATGAAGTCTAAATACCCTTACCTATTCAACAATGATGATAACAAGGATGTTGGTGGAACGCAGGATACATTGGAAAGGTGAAAAGGCTTTATGAGGTAAGCAATAACTTGAAAACACTCTTCCTTAATACAAAATGGTGATATGCAAATAATGTACATTTCCATAATGCTTTTTGTAGCCTTGTGAGGCCATAAGTTGGGCTTAACTGCTTGCGAATTTTGCTAGTGTCCATTTTCCGCTGAAATCCACGATGATTCGGACTCCCCATAAACCCTTACATTCGAGAACGAGTGTTACTAGGGGGGAGGATGTTACAAACCATATCCAAACACGTTAGTTCATGACATATGTTATTTAACATAAATCCAAGAAGGAATTATTCTTGAGATGATAAGAATTTAATCATATTGATCTTAAGTGATACAAGGGTGTATAAGGGTGATTAACAAGTATTAGAAGATAAACGAATCAAGGATGTTGTAACTTGAATTTCAGGGTAATCATATAGGTGCTTAATACACTAAAATCTCATGTTTTCATGTGTTTGAATCATATATTATCTGTTTCATAGTCTTGAAGTCAAACAAGTTATGAAATAAAAGTCGACAAAAGTTGTCACAACTTAGGTTCAAAATTTTACTTAAACATTAGGTCTAATATTTCTAAGGTTTTGTCCCAATTTTCAAGGAATTATGGGGTGATCTACCCACTAAATTAAAGATCTATGAGTCTAGTTTTCAACGCATTAAACCATTTATCAATTACGACATCGTAGTCGAGAGATATAAGTTATATTCATGAGCCTGCGCAAGCTGCTAGGTGACAAGTAGGTGTGTCACGTACTTGTTAAAATGATAGCCCAAAAAGGGAAATGTTGGGTCGGCTATTGATCCCATTTAAAGGGTTATCTTCTGCGATATAACCCTCAATATATCTCACAAAAATTCAGATCAAATCCCCTGCAAACCTCCTCCCAAAAATTTCACACAAACCCTAATCGATTTTCCATCTCTTTCAAGTTCTAATTGAGGGTAAAATCAAGTGTTTGAAGAACTACGGGAAGGGCTTAGTTATCCAACGAGTAAGGTAAGATTACTGCACTATTTCACACATTTTTTCTGCTTTGAACTTATGGTAATTCGTTCAATACATGTAAGAACTCACGGGATGGTGATCGGAAGCCGTGAGTTCGAGTTATACACTAGTAGCCGACTGTTTTGTGGACGGTTTTGTCTTGCTGTTGGGCTGCGTCTTTTACTAATATTTTGTCAAGTTTTTCAGGTGTAAGGGTGTGGAGAAACACCATATATATGTAGGTTTGTGGATGATAGTTCTTTGTAACATTTCCGGGTCATTTAACACGAGTACGGTGGTCGTCGTATTATGAAGTAATTAGATTATACGTGGACTGTTTTTGGAGGCTCAATATGATTATAATTGATGTTTTTTAGGCTTTTTGGTGATTGTTTTGAATGGCGTGATGTCATATATATAGGGGAGGTTCTGTCCGTTTTATCGTATAATAGATTGTGATCGATACATAATAGTTATGTCGCTTAAATGATAACGATAGTATCGTTTCTGTTATTGTAGACTAAGGAGTTGTGATAATTGCATAGCTTGAGATTGGGGAACTATATACCAGGTACGTGAAGCTATCCCTTTCCATATTTTGCACGTCTCCTGTCATACATATTGTAATGATTGAGCTTCCAAGATACTCTACTCTTAGAAGCTAGCAGTACTTACATTATTTCCCCTATTATGGAACGATTGATATGATGTTGCTTCTCTTATTCTTATGTTATCGATGTTGTTGGTACTTCCTGATTCTTATAAGGTTCATTGAGAAGAGTTAGTCCTAGTAACGTGTACAGAGGATACTGATCATACATCACTCTGAAAGGTCTAGAACGTGTTTCCATGAGTCGAGCACGCATTATATATATGTATTTATTTTACTCAACCGAGCCACATTATAGTAGGCCGGGTACGGTACCTACTATGCAACCACTGATCAGTTGGGTTTTTCCGAGCTCCACGTGCCCGGGTAAGATTCTACCAAGCCTTGTGATGTCCGGGTACATTTTTTACCGAGCCTATTATGGCCGGGTATGATATGATGATGATGATGTCGCCCACAGAGGCGTATGTTTTAACAGTTCATGTATTTATACATATGTATCATTCATTTCATATTAGTAGCCCTCAGAGGTACTCATATGTTATAGTTTGTATATTCTCTATCCCTTCTTATATTAGTGTTCGTATTTACGGTTCCCTGCCTTTCATACTTAGTACTTTATTCGTATTGACGTCTTTTTGTTTGTGGACGTTGCATGTCGTGCTGCAGGTCCTGATAGACAGACAGGTGCTGATCCGCCACCACAGTAGGCTGTCTAGTTCAGTGGTGATTAGCGAGATCCCTTCTCCGTACTTGCCGTGGTCTTGGTATGCATTTTTGTTATTGACATTATGGGTATGTCCGGGCCTTGTTCTGGCTATGTTGCAGAACTTATGTTCCATTAGAGGCTCATAGACATGTATCAACTCATGTATAGTTTGGTATGCCTTGTCGGCTAGTTTTTGTTGTATAGTCTTTCATTCTATCATGGTCGCTCGTACCTTATATATAGTTTCTTGTTTGTCTGGCCACCCCATGTTATGTATGATTATGCCATCATCTTTTATCGTTGGTTGTCCGTGATCCATCGATACAATTTATATTGTTCTTGTTGGCCCTAGCAGATAATAAAGAAGGTTACGTGAAATGTACGATGCTGTGCTGCAAGTATGGCCGGGTGCTAGTCATGGCCCTCAAGTTTGGCTCGTGGCAGTTGCTGACGCTGTTATGACTCTCTTTTATATTCTTAGAGGCTCCGTAGACAGTATGTGGGTTGCCTAGTCGTTTTGGAAGGTCCAGTGGATTATGTTGTGTATTGGTCCCTTGCTCATTCGAATTAAAATGTGCAAGTAATTTTGAAAACATTACAATTGATGTAATAAATGAATAAATTTGGAAATGCTTACAAAATATTCTTGTTGTATAATAAATAATAACATGTTTCCTTGATTATAATGAGTAGGATAGGAAGTGTCTAATAGGCTTGCCAGTTGGGTTCACTCGGCTAAGCGCCAGTCGTGCCTCCCGAGGTTGGGGCATGACATTAAAAAAATAACAAAAATATTCTCAATCTCTAGTTTCTTTTCTAGTTAATCATCGCTAGTGTAGCTTGTAGAAGTAAATTACAAAACCATCTTGTTTGAAAGCGTATTTAAGCTATTTCTTCTAGGTTCATCAATTATATACAATAACACCCAGAGTTAAAATCCATGAAGAAATCGACACCCACTCATTGTTAGGTATTATTCTTCCAACAACCGTTTCCTCTCATTATTAAGTGTGGATTGGGCGTGAATCAAATTGCGAAGAAAAAAATCTTCCAACAACCAAACCTTCATAAAAAATGCAACACCTTTTTCGCAATGTGATGGCCAAGCAACCCCAAACCTATGTGAACACGGCGCACACCAAGCGATGGACGATGCATATATGCATGCCATCCTCTGCCAGACATTCCTCCTCCACGAATGCAGATCCCTGCTCGCGATCATGACTCACAGTCTCTCTAACACACCAAAAATACATTACTCTCTTTGTGAACGCGAAGAACAAAATCATCTGCCACCAAATAACACTATGTGATCGTGTCTCTCTCTTCATGACCACGAAGAAGGAAAACGAGAACCTCAGCAAGAGCAGTCCAAAAATAGCAAATCAATGAACATATTCGAGGCCCAAAATCTCAAAACAATCATCAACATCACGAATCATACCCCAATTCAAGCCTAATTAACTTTTAATTTCTAAAACTCATTTTGAACCATATCAAATCAATTTTGAATGACCTCAAATTTTGCATGTTAATCCTAAATAAACCAGCAGGCCTATTCCAACTCCAAATACAAAAATTCAAACTCGATATCAACAAAGTCAACTCCCGGTCAAACCTCGCAATATTCCGATCCTTCAACATTCCAATTTTCCAAAAAAATACAAAATTAATCTACGGACATGCAAATCAATATCCGGTCATATGCCTTTGTCAAATATCACCATATGAAGCTATTAGAACTATCAGAACTCTGTTTTAGAGTTTTTTACAAAATAGTCGAACTCTGATAAACTCTTTCAAATTAAGCTTCCAACTTTGGGACTGAGTGTCCCAATTCACTCCAAGACATTCCCGAAAACCAATTAAACCACCTCGGCAAGTCACGTAACCATAAATGAACATTGAAGAAGCAATAAATAGGGAAACAAAGTTGTACTACATAACATGACCGGCTAGATCAACACATTCTTCCCTTGTTAAACAAATGTCCGTCCTCAAACGGGTAAAGAATCATAACTGGAGGCTCAAAAAGGTAAGGATATCTGCTCCCCATCTCATGATCCATGTCCAAAGTAGCCTCATCGACTTGCTGACCTCTAGAATACACCTTCATTGATGTTATATTCTTTAACTCCAACTTTCAAACCCACCAATCAAAAATGGCCACCGGCTACAAATCATAAATCAAATCCCTATTTAATTGCACCGAAGATGAAGTGAAAATCATGTGAAAATCATGTTGGATCCCCAAGTACACACGCGCAAGCATACGTGATCAAGTAATAAAGTGACTCAAAAGGCGGATGTCAAACCCACATAGACATAGATTAACCGTTAACTTTGCAAACTAAAAATTAATTTAATTTCCAAGATGATAAAAGGTTTAACTTTTCTATTACAAATCTATTGCGAAATTGAAACACGTAACCAATGGAGATATAGATTCCAGGGTTGTGGTCGGTTTATCAATCCTATTGAGTTCGTAATTACACCTATTAATCTGAATTATATGTGATTGCTAGTTGACCGGATCGTTTATTTAAATAGCATGTTCCCACAATACTATTTGTCTATCCATAATATATAAACCCTAAATTCTAATGGTCTTGAATCTATCATGAACGAATATAATACGACATTCAGCTACGCAAGACTATTTGATGTATTCCTATTATAACTGCAAAATCTTTCCCCAAGACACGAGTACATATACAAGCTCTCTCTAATTATACTCTAACCTAAACATGGCGTTCCAAAGAATAGCATAGATAGTAAATAGAACTCAACTATTGGCCAAACAAATAAGCAATTATGCATAGAACTAGAGAAACAACCAAAGATAATAACTCCAAGTGACGGTAATATAATTAATAAACATAAATATTCATGATAACCACAACCCTAGGACGCAATGTTTAGCTCCACATAGACATAGTAGAAAAATAACAATCCATCCAAAAACAGTAAAGACTACTAAGTTCGAAGGAAGAAAGACGGAATTTGATCAATTCCGGCCTCCATGGTGGCTCCATTGTCTCCCTAGATATAAAGTATGTCAAAAGTCCACGAAACAACATTTTTACATACATTTATACCAAGTAGGATTGGGCCAAGATTAAATATCCTTTTCTTAGCCGAAATAGGAAAATTTGGAAACTTATTGTTTTTTATGTGTCGCATAGCGTTGCCCCGTGCGTCGCACTATTGCTCTTTCCTGTCAAACAAAAAAATATAGTTTATGAACTTTGGAAATTTCTGACATAAAATAACACTAATGCCTTGCACAATGTGTCGCATAGTGCCTAACACTAGTGCATTTCTTTAGCAGTTGCTTCTTCCTTAAATTTTGACTTCTAGAATTGATCCTCGAACCTCGAACACAATTCTTTCTAAATCCCTTGGGTTTTACTTGGACTTCAAAGCTCCAAAAAGCTCGTATTCATTCCATAACATCTACATAGCTCAGAACCCTCCTACAAGGCATAAAACACGTAATTAGTGCAAAACACTAGCGAGTAAAGCTCAGAATAAATTAAAGTATAGTAAATTAGGGTATAATAAGCGAGTGAAATACGTAATTATTGCCTACCATCAAGACCCCACACTTAAGCCATTGCTCGTCCTCGATAAGTCAACTACACTTTATATAGACACAACGTTTTTAAAATTCTCCTAAATTATCACAGCAACAATCTTTTAAATAAACTCACCACACGAGTGTAACATATTCACCTCAAGATTTCACTCACAAGTACCTTGAATTATTCACAAATCACTAACTTACTCTAACATAGAGGTGATCGAGGATAACCCTGTATTACTATTGAGTAGCAAGAGAGGTCGAAGCGGCTATACCAGATGAGGTCGGGATCGATTTCCTCAGGGAGCTAGATATTGGAGTCGAGTTTCTATCTAAAGTAGAGTTTTGTATATGTTCCTAATTTCACTTCTAAACATGTTTGATTTTGAATTTAATTCTAATTTTATAATACTACAATGCTAAATTAGACAAAGTAAAGCTACGGTTAAACTATTGCAAGTTGTTCCAATGGATAAAAGGCACTAGGGTAGTGACTTTCTCCTAGGTGGTCAATTGATGGATTCTTGAGTCCAAAGCTAGATTGTCATATTTGGGGTGTATGATGTAACCATTGCACGATTCGACTAACTTATACCTCTCGGTAGCTTGAGTGATTTTGCTCGAATTGACTTTCTCAATACAATTGGATATGCAGATTTGTGCAAGCAATCAAGGTTCAAGTTAGGTATTATTATCTCTAGATTAAACCCGTTAATTGGAGCTATCAATCTCTTGAGTACGCCCCAATTCCTTGTTAGACCAATTTCATGGACTTAGGCTCTCTTTCTCCAGAAGAGCCAAAGTCTACTAGGCATAAACTAGTGTTTGCAACCACTAATTCGATATTAAAACCCTAAATTAGCTCAAATACCAAACACCCATATACAATCAAGCATTAAAACACAAGACCTATCAATTACCCACAATAGGGTTGAGCCACAACCCTAGCCGATGAGTCTAGCTACTTATAATTGTATATAAAAACAAATAAAGAGATGAAGATAAACCCATAAAATTAAATTACTAATTAAAAGATTAAGATTCAATGGTAGATCAATTGTAAATTTGCTCTAAATAGAAAGAAAACCATATTCACGAGTGCAGCTTAGCTGTAGAATCTAACTAATACCCTAAAAAGGGGAAAAAAGCTATTTATACTAGGCCAACAATTCTAGACAAAAATACCCTTGTGGGGCTAGTGCAGACCGCAGCAAATCGAGTGCGGCTGCACTAAGGCTCTTGGCTTAAAACTCACTCTCTCTGATTATGGTCACCGCGAACCGCACAAAATGCATTGCGACCGCAATGGCTCTTGTTGTGGTCCGCACAAAATGGAACATGGACCGCATTGGCAATAAACCTCCTATTTGACAACTCTCTAAAGTTGAGCTATACGGACCGCACAACAGAGTGTGGCTACAGTGAAGTACAAAATTGAGTGTGGCCACATCACTTGGCTGCCTAGAATGGAGTGTGGTCATATTACGGACCGCACAGAATGGTGTGTGGTCGTATTGTCTCTGTTTGATTGAGCTTGATCTTGTTTTGGTACTTGAGTAAGATTAACACCTTTTTGAGCTGGTTTTTGATACCTTGTCACCTTGATGAACAAACCTGCAATCAAGCACAACTTGTGAGCCTTTTAGAACTATTTTGTACATATTAATAACTAAAACTTAAGCAAGAAGTGTTGGAAACACGTTCTCAATGCAATATACTAAAACGTGTGTTCTTTTGTATAGGTTTGATGAATGACAAACGAAGCTAAAATTGATATATGACGAAGTTCAAGAAACAAGCGCACAATTGATATACAACGAGATTCAAGCTCAAGACAAAGTTTTATAAGTTTAATTGAGTCATTCTTATTTGTGATCTTGATCCTACAACTTGACTCGTAACATGGCTTCTCTCATAAAACTATTTTCCAAAATTATGCATATTTAATTTAATGTCAAATGATTTTAAATCATGCATATTTACAGTAGTCAAAATAATTTTTAGACATGCCTTAAAAATCTGGACTAAGATAATCGATTATGTACTTATGATAATCGATTGTTTTAAGCCAAGACTGCATGACAATCGATTGTGAACTAATGACAATCGATTGTGAGTAAGGCAGTGAGCATCAGGTTTTTCAAACCTGCATGACAATCGATTGTGAACTAATGACAATCGATTGTGACTGGGGCAGTGTCCATCAAAATTTTCAAAAACTCAGAATAATCAATTATGAACTAATGGTAATCGATTATGTTGAGACAGTGTCTTCCAGTGATTTTCAAATTTATTAAATAATCGATTGTTACATTGGAAAATCGATTGTCAAAGAGACAGTGTCTAAAATGTTTTTCAAAAACTGATAAGTAATCGATTGTTGAATTTGTGCAATCGATTGTGAAGCTGACCGTTGTCGTAAAGTTTTCAAATACCGTCAGGTAATCGATTATTGAATTTGTATAATGGATTTTTTTGATTAAAATCCGAAAAAGATTTTTTGAACGTTATTGGGTAATCGATTATTGATTTGGTATAATCGATTGTTTTGATTAAAATTCGGAAAAGATTTTTTGAACGTTGCTGAATAATCGATTGTTGATTCTGGACAATCGATTGTTTGTGGTAAAATCTGGAAAGGATTTTTTGAACGTTGCCAGTAATCGTTATGGATTGTAAGTAATCGATTATCAAGCGTGAAATCTAGGATTGAATTTTGATCTGAGTGGCAGACAATCGATTGTCAGTGAGTAAAATCAGCAACTCTTAATTGGCAATTAGGCAACGGTAATGCCAAGTTTTTCAACTATAAATACAGCTTCATTTCAGTGTTTTAAACACAACAACATACTACAACTGATCATTACATTGCTATAAGCTTGCATACTTTTGTTTATCATTTTATATTCAATTTCATAAAGCTATTGAGCCATATTCTTGTCCAAAGTTGTTGTGATCTAGAGCTTACTTCTTTTACTCATACCTACTCATAAAGGAGTATTTTGTTTGAGTGTTAAGTGTTTTACACACTTGTAAGAGAATTGTGATTCTCTTGTTGTAAGGAACATGTGTTTCCTTGGTTGAAGTCTTGGAGTGTTGTATCTCCGAGCAAAGGTGTTAAGGCTTGTGTCCTTACGTTGTAAAGGTTTGTTGAGCACCCGTAAGCTTAACAAGTTAGTGGAAAATCTCGAGAGAGTCTCTCGGGGACTGGACTAGCCACGGGTTGTGGTGAACCAGAATATATCGGTGCGTTCTTTCCTTTTTATTTATTTAACGCACTTAATTATTTCTTGCAAATTTTAATTTCCGCAAGTTTACACTAAATTTTATTATAACGCTATTCACCCCCCCTCTAGCGTTAAGCGTATTATCTAACAATTGGTATCAGAGCCCAACTCTCTGAAAACTTAACAGTTTGAGAGAACCATCCATGGCTTCTACTCGTGATTCTTTTGCAGGAATTGATGAAGGACAGTGCTCCACACGACCACCTCTATTCAGCGGTACAAATTACACGTACTGGAAGGAGAGGATAAAGATCTTCGTTCAGTCCAACAGCTTTCACCTTCGGAAGGTGATAATGAAGGGAAACCAAATTCCAACAAAGAAGGTGGAAAACGAATGGGTTCCCAAGTCCGAGGATGAGTATGACGCGGATGACATCCGAAAGGTTCAAAATAATGCTAAAGCAATTAATTTATTATATTGTGCTGTTAATGCTGACGATTACAGGAAAATATCGTGTTGCACAACGGCAAAGGAGATGTGGGACAAGCTAGAAGTTACGTACGAAGGTACGGACCAGGTAAGGGAAGTAAAAATTGATTTCCTAACCCATTCTTATGAATTATTTCACATGAAGGAAGGTGAAAAGGTGGACGAAATGTTTGAGCGATTTTCAATAATCGTAAATGACCTACATGCTCTCAAGAAAACATTCACGGATAGAGAGCTCGTGCGAAAAATTCTTAGAAGTCTCACACCGGCATGGAGATCAAAGGCCGATGCAATTCAAGAATCCATTGGCATTTCAAACGTCACCATCGACGCACTAAGAGGTAACCTTAAGACCTATGAATCTACTATCTTAACCCTTTTGTTGATGATCAAAGGAGGCAAAGAATAGCTCTAAAGGCGAGCACAAGCCAACCGCAAATTGATGAGGAAGGAGACAACGACTTTGGACTTATTATCAAAAGATTTCAAAAGTTCATACGCAAGGAGTATGAACGCAAGGGCAAAAAGCAAGGCGAACAAATCAAGTGCTATGAATGTGGTGAAACCGGGCACATCAAATCAAATTGCCCAAACATCAAAAAGGAGAAGAAACCTTTTAAAAAGCAACGTGCATACATTTCTTGGGGAGGCGACTCCGGAGATGAGTCAAGCGAAGGAGAAGAAGACGAAGCAGCAAATCTTTGCCTTATGGCACAAGAAGACAACAAAGATGAGGTATGTCAAATCTCGTCTAAAAACTTCTTTACTCTTGAAGAAATGCGAACTGCTTTTGATGAATTATATACTGAATTTATTAAGGCTTCAAAAACTGTTAAGGGCATAAAAGAAAATGCTTCATTAAAAGAAAAGAATTTTCAAAAACAGCTTTCTTTGAAAGAAAAGGATTTAGAAAAACTGGTTTTAGAAAATGAAAAGCTGAAAGAGGAAAACAAGTTTTTTGGAAAAAGAAGCGCCGATAAGCCCGAAAGTTCTACTAAAAATTGTTCTTCTTGCTTGCATCACAAAAATGAGGTATATAGGTTCAAAGGTACCTTAGATAAGTTTAATTCTTCCCACAAGAATTTGAATGAGGTCCTTGTAAATTTGAAATCAACCAAGCATGGCATAGGATTTAAGAATGAGGTTAAAGAAAAGGTTGAAGCCAAACCCCAACCACCTAAGGCTCAACCTAGGACTAATAAAACAAATGCTTATCCTAGAAATAGCAATCCTAGAACCAATATGCATGCTAGACAAAATGTTGAACATTTTAGGAGACCTAGAAATGACTTACCACCTAGAAATAGTTACCCTAGAAATGATGCATATTTAGGCCAAATGTTGAACCTTTGAGAAGACCTAGAAATGGCCTTCAACCGAGAAACAATCACTCTAGAAAGGCTGCCCATCCTAGAGCTCATAGTAGGAGAAATAATTCTCATAAAATGCGAAATAGTCATAGTGTTCAAAATAGAGTAAGCAATTTTCATCCGTCTAGTTACTATGAACCTAGAAGGATGCATAACCCAAATGTGACCTGTCATTATTGTAGACGTATTGGTCATATTGCTCCTGCATGCTTTACACGTCATAGACATGTTACTCAATTGCATCATTATAATATGCCTAACCCCCAAGGACCCAAGATGGCATAGGTACCTAAAGAACATTAATTTGTTTTGTAGGTGTGCTTGAAGGGATCAAGTGTACTATGGTACCTTGATAGTGGATGCTCCAAGCATATGACGGGAGATGAATCCAAATTCCTTCAATTAGAGCACAAAGAAGGAGGAAGTATTATCTTCGGTGATAACAATAAAGGAAAGATCATCGGCATCGGCTCGGTCGGTAAGGATGAAAATTCCTCTATTAAGCATATATTACTTGTCAAAGGATTAAAGCATAATCTCTTGAGCATAAGCCAATTGTGTGACAAGGGAAATCTTGCTCTATTTGATTCGGATGAATGCCTAGTATTTAGACGTAGTGATTTCAAAATCATACTTCGTGGTTCTAGAGTTGATAATATTTATATGGTTGATCTTGCTAATTCCTCACCCGAATATGTTGATTGTCTTATGAGTAAAGAGGATGATACTTGGCTATGGCATCGTAGAGTAGCACATATCAATATGCATCTTTTGAACAAATTGATTTCTCAAAACTTAGTTGTTGGTCTTCCCATTTTAAAATTTGAAAATGACTCTATTTGTGACTCGTGTCAAAAGGGGAAGCAAACAAAAGCATCTTTCAAATCTAAAAACATTGTTTCAACTTCTAGACCATTGCAATTGCTTCATATAGATTTATTTGGTCCCTCTCGCATTGAAAGTCTAGGAAGAAATAGATATGCTTTTGTGATTGTTGATGATTAGTCGAGATTTACTTGGACTTTATTTCTTGCCAATAAAAGTGATGCTTTTCAAAATTTTAAATATTTTCTTAAGCGTGTTCAAAATGAGAAAGAAACAACCGTCACTTCAATTAGAAGTGATCATGGGGGAGAGTTTGATCACAATCTCTTTGCGGACTTTTGTGACGAACTCGGAATCGAGCATACCTTTTCCGCTCCACGTACACCACAACAAAATGGGGTGGTGGAAAGGAAAAATAGGTGTCTCGAAGAGATGGCTAGAACCATGCTCGACGAAGCTAAGATACCCAAACATTTTTGGGCGGACGCCGTGAGTACCGCTTGCTATGTTCTAAATAGAGTAGTAATTCGACCGATACTCATGAAAACCCCCTATGAACTTTATAAGGGTAGAAAACCAAATATTTCCCATTTTAGAGTTTTTGGTTGCAATTGTTTTGTTCATAACAATGGCAAAGACCAATCGGGTAAATTTGATGCTAAGTCGGATGAAGGTATTTTCATTGGATATTCCTCACGTAGTAAAGCATATAGGGTCTTTAATAAAAGAACCCAAATTGTGGAGGAATCCCCTCATGTTGTATTTTCCGAAAATAATGCTCGCTTGGCGAGAAAGGATTCCGGTTTTGATCTTGCAGGTATCTTAGATAGCTTGAAAGACAAAATACAAGAGGAACCACCCAAGGAAAATAAAGATGAAACTGAGGAACAACCAACGGAAGAAGCGCCAAAATTGGAAAAAGAAACAAAAGTGCCAAATGAGTGGAGGACGATCAAAGATCACCCTCTTGAACAGGTAATTGGCGACGTCGGAGGAAAGGTAAGTACCCGAAACTCTCTTAAGAACACTTTAGGACACACTTCTTAAGAGCTCACATTCTCACTTGGCAACACTAGTTTAAGTTATTACTTCTTTACAAATTACTGACTTGAGCGTCAAAGACGTTTAATTCTATTTTGCAGGTATCGCCCTAAAAGATAGGGGGAATTATAAAGTTTTGGCACAGAACAATCGATTGTTCCAAGCAAATAATCGATTATTTTACTGTGCTGAAAATCGATTAGCAGTATCACTAATCGATTGTTTATGGTTTATGTTCATTATGCAGCCTTGTTTAAAAATTGATTCCTTAAATTGCATAATCGATTTCTGCCTCAGCCATTCAGCAATGCTTGTCCAAAATAATCGATTATTTCACATATATAATCGATTATTTCATGTCAGTAATTCAAAAGCTTGTTACCATTTGGTCCCGTAATCGATTACCACATTTGATAATCGATTATTTCATGTCAGAAATTTAAACTCTTGTTACCGTTTGGCTCCTCAATCGATTTGTGTCAGTTCCAAGTCAGGTCATAACTCTTCAAAAATCGATTATTGCATCTCAACAATCGATTGTCTAACGGTCAGTGAATTTATTTTACCGTTTCTGACTGATTTGGCTTTAAATTCTTAGCAGATTTCTTCCATAAATGATAAGCCACTCTCCCCTCTATAAATAGGCTTCATATATGTTCATATGCATTCACTCAAGCATCAATTGTAGCTTTCAAAATATCAAATTCTCTCTAATCCTTTGCAAAATCCAGCAGCTTTCATTAAAAATGTCGGGCCGTCACTCAAAACGTTCCTGTTCTGCTAGGCACGGCGCATCCTCCTCTGTTGCCCCTCCTCGTCCGAACTATCCCTATCAAGATGGTTCCGTTCTATATATTAATTCCGACATCGAGCTTACTCGATTCTTAACCCAATTTGAAAAGCACGACATTCTTCCACCCCGCTTTTCAACCCACAAGTATCTTGAATCATTTGGGCCTGCTGCAAATATGCTCAAAAATTCTCAACTTCTTGACTTTTTACTCCTTACCCATCCTTACATCAATACTTCATTGGTTCAAGCATTTTATTCCAACCTCCATGAGGATGATGATGGTGAGCTTGTCACCAACATTAATGGTGTTCAAATTCTTCTTTCCGATGAAAATCTTCATACCATTGCCCGTCTTCCTCATAATGGTGAAGACATTTTTCGGTACACCGGAGAGGCCGGAGCCCTTTTTGATGAAACAGTCCTCTTACACCAAATCGGTCTTACTTCTTATGATCCAAATCTTTCTTCCCGTCGTCCTACAATTACGGGAATGGATCCCAATTATCGGTTGATTTTCTATTTCATCACCCGAGTCCTCAAGCCTCGTAAGCATAACCATACTACCATTTCTCAAGAGGACACTAAGCTCATGCATGCCATAATAACTGGAGCTAACATCAATTGGTGTCGGCTTATCAAAATTCACATGCGTGACGCTATCGGAGATGATAGGCCTCTTCCTTACGCTCTCCTCATCATGAACTTTCTTGAAGCCACTGGATTCGTCACTAGAAATGGTCCTCTCAAAAAGAGTACCAAAAAGTGGGAAATTTCGGAATCCTCCTATCACCATGACGGTGATCATGTAGCGCCTGCTCCTCCTCCATCCCGTCGAACTCGTCCGCCTCAAGAACCCACTCTCCAATCCATTTCCGACCAAATTGCTTCCCTGACCACCTCCGTCGGTCAATTAACTCACGAGATCCATGGATATTTTGACCACATTCATTATCCATATGCGGGTCTTGTTCCATATGAAGCAGCGCCGGATGATGAGGCGGAAAATGATGAATGAATAATTGTAGTTTTTAAGTTTGTTTTTATATGTTGTATTGTCTTCCCTGTTGCTGTAATTTCTTTCCAATAAATAAAAAAGGTTTATTTCATCTTTGGCATCTTATTATTATTTTTGCTAATGGCAAAAGGGGGAAGATAACGGGTATGCACTCTCAGTATTTATAAGCTTAAATTGAGGGGGAATTCTCAAATTGAGGGGGAACAAATTGCATACTTGTTACATGTATATACTTGTCTTGAATCGTCAATATAAATTGCTTGTCTTGCATATCCCGCTTGATGTTTGCCATTATCAAAAAGGGGGAAATTGTTGGAAACACGTTCTCAATGCAATATACTAAAACGTGTGTTCTTTTGTATAGGTTTTGATGAATGACAAACGAAGCAAAAATTGATATATGACGAAGTTCAAGAAACAAGCGCACAATTGATATACAACGAGATTCAAGCTCAAGACAATGTTTTATAAGTTTAATTGAGTCATTCTTATTTGTGCTCTTGATCCTACAACTTGACTCGTAACATGGCTTCTCTCATAAAACTATTTTCCAAAATCATGCATATTTAATTTAATGTCAAATGATTTTAAATCAGGCATATTTACAGTAGTCAAAATAATTTTTAGACATGCCTTAAAAATCTGGACTAAGATAATCGATTATGTACTTATGATAATCGATTGTATTAAGCCAAGACTACATGACAATCGATTGTGAGTAAGGCAGTGAGCATCAGGTTTTTCAAACCTGCATGACAATCGATTGTGAACTAATGACAATCGATTGCGACTGAGGCAGTGTCCATCAAAGTTTTTCAAAACTCAGAATAATCGATTATGAACTAATGGTAATCGATTATGTTGAGACAGTGTCTTCGAGTGATTTTCAAATTTATTAAATAATCGATTGTTACATTGGACAATCGATTGTCAAAGAGACAGTGTCTAAAATGTTATTCAAAAACTGATAAGTAATCGATTGTTGACTTTGTGCAATCGATTGTGAAGCTGACCGTTGTCGTAAAGTTTTCAAATACCGTCAGGTAATCGATTATTGATTCTGTATAATCGATTGTTTTGATTAAAATCCGGAAAAGATTTTTTGAACGTTATTGGGTAATCGATTATTGATTTGGTATAATCGATTGTTTTGATTAAAATCCGGAAAAGATTTTTTGAACGTTGCTGAGTAATCGACTGTTGATTCTGGACAATCGATTGTTTGTGGTAAAATCTGGAAAGGATTTTTTGAACGTTGCCAGTAATCGATTATGGATTGTAAGTATATCAAGCGTAAAATCTGGGATTGAATTTTGATCTGACTGGCAGACAATCGATTGTTGGGGTTTGACAATCGATTGTCAGTGAGTAAAATCAGCAACTCTTAATTGGCAATTAGGCAACGGCAATGCCAAGTTTTTCAACTATAAATACAGCTTCATTTCAGTGTTTTGAACACAACAACATACTACAACTGATCATTACATTGCTATAAGCTTGCATACTTTTGTTTATCATTTTATATTAAATTTCATAAAGCTATTGAGAGCCATATTCTTGTCCAAAGTTGTTGTGATCTAGAGCTTACTTCTTTTACTCATACCTACTCATAAAGGAGTATTTTGTTTGAGTGTTAAGTGTTGTACACACTTGTACGAGAATTGTGATTCTCTTGTTGTAAGGAACTTGTGTTTCCTTGGTTGAAGTCTTGGAGTGTTGTATCTCCGAGCAAAGGTGATAAGGCTTGTGTCCTTACGTTGTAAAGGTTTATTGAGCACCCGTAAGCTTAACAAGTTAGTGGAAAATCTCAAGAGAGTCTCTCGGGGACTGGACTAGCCACGGGTTGTGGTGAACCAGAATATATCGGTGCGTTCTTTCCTTTTTATTTATTTAACGCACTTAATTATTTCCTGCAAATTTTAATTTCCGCAAGTTTACGCTAAATTTTATTATAACGCTATTCACCCCCCCCCCCTCTAGCGTTATGTGTATTATCTAACCAGAAGGAGTGTAAAACGCATCATAATTCCTAGTTATCAACCCCCCCCCCCCCAAACTTATGTTTTTTTCTTTTTCTTAAGCAAACAAAACAAAACCCACCCTTTAAGAGTTATTCCAAGCAAATTCAGCCGATCTAAAGTGACCAATCTAGCCTCAGGTGGGATTAAAAATTACCCTCAATTCACATGAATCATTAACAACATTCACTCATTTAAACACCATGGAATTACTGCGTCACAAGAGCATGAAGAGTTGACTCAATACATCAAAGAAACACATTCTATTACTTTGGTCATTGTGGAACCCAAACTCACACATCCTCGACTCTTCCTAAGCAAACCTCACATTTAAAATATTAGCTCTCAGAACGAGGTTAGTGGAAATACACTCTTCTCTCTCAAGGAGAAGTCAGAAAACCGGCTCTATGTAACATATCTACTTAGGTGAGTCACTATTAATGTATGCTTCATTCAACTAGAGATCTTATGGGGCATTTGTGGAGACATAGACAACGATTTTGGTTCAATGTAGAAAATGTTTGGTCTAAGTAGGTTCCATCTTCTCTTTAACACTTCTTTTTTTTTATTTTGGCGCACATTCGCTTGACTTTTTAAGTCATTTCACTTCTTTCTAAGGGGTTAGAGAGACACATTCTCATTCTTTCTTGTTCATTTCAAAATTTTCTCCTTTCTCAACTTTTCACACCTTTTATTCTTTTTCTTCACTTGAATCCCTTAATTATTTCTTCATTGGACATTCATTTTGCATTTTTGCTTTTATTTCTTTTTCATTGCCTTCCCTTTTTTCATTTTGTGCCTTTTTACCACTTTCTTGAAATCCTCGTCTTTCCGACCCCCCCCCCCAAACTTATAATTTTGCCATGTGCTATGGAAAGACCGGGCGCCAAGAGAGGGTATCTTTTGAATGGGTAAAGGTTTGCATCGTGGTTCTTGAAGGAAAACGGTTTAAGGCTTAAAGGGGTTGACTAGGTATTTTATCATTGGTAGGCCATAGAAGTGTTCAAGCTATCATTTAGATAAAGGAGAGCGTATAATCACATGTCAAGTAAAATTCCACTTAGAATTTTGCCTAGACAAACATTAAGGGCAAGTTCAGGACAAATGGCTAGGGACTTGGACTTATTATTCAAATTCTCCCCACACAAGCATTGGGATTGCTAAAGACATTGAGTTGGGGGCCCACAACAACCTTAGATAAGATTTGAGCACACAAAGGTTCCGAAAAACCACTTGATGATTATCAGCCAACACAAGAGTCTCAATGTCACAACTTTTACCATCCTACACTCAACGGTTTATTTTTTATCATGGGATCAAAGAAAAATGTGTTAGGCCCAAGTGAAGCTTTACTTGAGGTACCTCTATAAACTAACTACTAAAAAGCACAACAAAAAATATACTTATACCTTTAAGAAGGTTCATGCCATCCATCATCGACATGAGTAACCCGGTTCACACAAATTGTACCTTTGGAAGGAACCGTGGCATTAAAAAAACCTAAGGCTTATTGCAAAAATCAAAACGAGAAGCTACAACTATAAAATAAGAAGCTAAAAAAATGAAAATTTGCGGAAAGTAAAATCAATATATACAAGAGGGGGTCTAATCAAATATACAATAAGTGAGATGAATATATACAATGTAACACAACTTTTATATACAGACCAAAGGTAAAAATGAACAAAACAAAGTTAAAAAGTGTTGAAATTATATACATACCAAAGATGAAAAACAAAGAAAGAAATAACATTTGTCATATATATATAGTCATCAAAATCAATCAATGTAGGGCCTACCCCCTCAAATGAAAGGTGGCATTGTCGTCAATACCAAGTAACCAAAATAAGCACAAAAATAGAAGGGAGGAAAAAGAAACTCCTTATGGTTCTGCTGTTCGGATGGTATCCTGAATCTGAGTCCCTGCGTCCTCTGTCTGCTACGGAACCTATGACTGGCTCCTTACGGACTGTGGCTCTGTAGGGACCTATGCTTGGACATAGACCAAGGCCTGGGATAACTCCTATGGTTGGCTGGAGGAATGTCCCCGCGGGTCCTCCAACTGTATGGCTGCGTCAGCTGCATGGGGAATCACCCTCCACCTTTTGAAAGGCCTCTCCAACTGCTCAGGCTGAGGATGGGCTGCTGGCACAAGGTCATGTAGCAACAAATCCAAAGGCTGGTTATCTCCATTCTATCAGTTGTTCTCTCATATTTGAAAGATTATCACGAAGAGACTCATGAAATTTTATTAGTGTAGCTTGTTCATCTGGCCAAGATTGGCTCACTATATCTGCTTCTTCAAAATAATCTTCTAGTGGGAACTTGCTGTCTTTAGCCGATTCTTCTGCCTCAGCCTTCATTCTCGGGATTGATGCACTAATTGTTTGCATAGCCTTTTGATTTTCATCTTGTTACTCGGCTACTTGCCTTATCATGTCCATAACACGAGAAAAACGTTCCATATCTTCAATTTTATTGCTCCTATCAAACTCATAAACATTATAAGAAACTTCATATTAAGAGCTCTTAGAAGGATAATAAGAATTAGTAAAACTATCCCAATGGCCACCTTGATAACCACACATATTACAAAGGTTTCACTAATAAGATTGAGGTTCACAATGTTGCCACAAATGTGGTCCTCCATAATATGTACATGGATCACCAAAATAAGAATAACCGATATTCGTCCAATTCTCGTTCCCACATGCCATGTAATCAAGGATAATAAAATATTAAACTAAGCTAATATTTAAAAACATTAATAGACAAAAAGTAAAAATCTAAACTACTAGACAAGTTAACCTCTAACTCCCCGACAATAGTGCCAAAACCTTGTTGGATACCTAAGTACACATGCAATTAAATGTGGTCGTCAAGTAATAAAGTGATTCGAAAGTCGGATGTGAATCCACTGAGACTTGATTAACCGTTAAATTCATAAAATGAAATCAATTTAACGTCCAAGATGATCCAAAGTTTAACATTTCTATTACAAATACTATTGCAAAATTTAAACACGTAACCAAGGGAGATACAGATTCCAGGGTTGTGGTCGGTTTATCAATCCTGTTGAATTCATAGTTACGCAAGTTAATCTGAATTATCTATGACTGCTAGTCGACCAGATCGTTTATATAAATAGCATGTTCCCACAATACTATCCATCTATCCCCAATCCAAAAAAAATTATTCAATTTTTGAACTTCGGAAACTTCTAACATAAAATTACACCAACGCCTCGCACTATGCATCATATAGTGCCTTACACTAGTGCATACCTGTAGCAGTTGCTTCTTACTTGAATTTTGACTTCAAAAATTGATCCTCGACCAGCGAACACGATCCCGGCTTAATCCCTTAGGCTTTTACTCAGACTTCAAAGCTCCAAATTGTTGAAACACGTTCTCAAGGCACTATACTAAAACGTGTTCATATTTGTAGGTTTTGATGAATGACAAACTATGCGCAATTGACATATGACGAGGTCCAAGCACAAGCGCGCAATTGATATATAACGAGATTCAAGAACAAGACCAAGATCAAGCAAAGATATAAAGTTATACATGAGTCGTTCTTTAATTGTGATCTTGATCCGATAACTTGACTCAAGACTTGGCTTCTCTCGTAAAAACATTTTTATCAAATCATGCATATTTAATTTAAAGCAAAATGATTTTAAATCATGCATATTTACATTAGTCAAAATGATTTTTAAACATGCCTCTAAAATCTGGACTAAGATAATCGATTATGTACTAATGATAATCGATTATGTTAAGTCAGCTGCATGGCAATCGATTGTGAACTTATGACAATCGATTGTGTTAAGGCAGTGTGCATCAGATTTTTCAAATCTGCATGACAATCGATTGTGAACCTTATGACAATCGATTGTGTTGAGGCATTGTACATCAAAGTTTTTCAAAGCTACAAAATAATCGATTGTGAACTTACGACAATCGATTGTGTTGAGGCAGTGTACATCAAAGTTTTTCACATCTGCATGACAATCGATTCTGAACTTACGATAATCGATTGTGTTGAGGCAGTGTCGATCAGACATTTTCAAAGTCACTAAATAATCGATTGTGTACCTTTGACAATCGAGTGCATTGAGGCAGTGACTAATTGATTATTCAAAGACTGATATATAATCGATTGTTCTCATAGCATAATCGATTGTGTAATTGAACGTTGCAAAAATATTTTCAAACACCATCGATTATAGATTTCTAATAATCGATTGTCTTAAACAAAAACTGAAAAAGATTTTTTGAACGTTGCCAAGTAATCGATTGTAGATTTCTGACAATCGATTGTTTTAAGTAAAATCTGGAAATGATTTTTTGAACGTTGCCAGTAATCGATTATTAATCTTAGATAATCGATTGTTAAGCGTAAAATCTAGGAATGATTTTTGGAATGATTGGCAAACAATCGATTGTGGCATTTTGACAATCGATTGTCACTGAGTAAAATCAGCAATTCTTAATTGGCAATTAGGCAACGGTAATGCATGGCATTGCAACTATAAATACAGCTTCAAATCAGTCTTCTAAACAGAACAACTGATCATATTATTGCTATAGCTTGCATACCCTATTGTTCATCACTTTCTATTCATTACATAAGTTTTGAGTGCCAAAATTCTTGACGAAAGTTGTTGCGTTCTTGAGCGTATCTGTTTACTCATATCTACTCTATTAAGAGAGTCTTGTTTAAGTGAGTGCTAAGTGTTTTATACACTTGAAGGGAAGTGTTAGTCCCTTGTATTGTAAGAAGGAACTTGTGTTTCCTTTGGTTGAAGTCTTGGAGTGTTGTATCTTCGAGCAAAGGTTGTTGAGGCTTGTGTCCTCAGTTTGTAAAGGTTTGTTGAGCACCCGTATGCTTAACAGTGTTAGTGGAAATCTCGAGAGAGTCTCTCGGGGACTGGACTAGCCACGGGTTGTGGTGAACCAGGATACATCGGTGCGTTCGTTCTTATTTATTTACTTATCGCACTTATTTCTTTCCTGCAAATTTTTAATTCCGCAAGTTTGCGCTAGTTTTTATTATAACACTATTCACCCCCCCTCTAGCGTTAAGCGTATTTTCTAACAATTGGTATCAGAGCCCAACTCTCTGAAGACTTAACCGTTTGAGAGAAACAATCCATGGCTTCTACTCGTGATTCTTTTGCAGGAATAGGTGAAGGACAATGCTCCACCCGACCACCACTATTCGATGGTACAAACTATACGTACTGGAAGGAGAGGATGAGAATATTTGTTCAATCAAATAGCTTTCATCTTTGGAAGGTTATAATGAAGGGAGAACAAATTCCAACCAAAAAGGTTGAAAATAAAGATGTTCCAAAGTCCGAAGATGAATACGATGCGGATGATATCCGAAAGGTGCAAAACAACACTAAAGCCATTAATTTATTATATTGTGCTGTAAATGCTGATGATTACAGGAAAATATCATGTTGCACAACGGCGAAGCAAATGTGGGACAAGCTGGAAATTACGTACGAAGGTACGGACCAGGTAAGGGAAGCTAAAATTGATTTCCTAACCCATGCATATGAATTGTTTCACATGAAGGAAGGCGAAAAGGTCGATGAGATGTTCGAACGATTTTCAAAAATCGTTAATGATTTACATGCTCTTAAGAAGACCTTCATGGATAAGGAACTTGTCCGAAAAATTCTCCGAAGTCTCACTCCGGCATGGCGATCCAAGGTCGACGCGATTCAAGAATCTATTGGCGTTTCAAATGTCACCATCGACGGATTAAGAGGTAATCTTAAAACTTATGAATCTACTATACTTAACCCTCTTGTTGATGATCAAAGGAAACAAAAGATCGCTCTCAAGGCAAGCACAAGCCAACCTTAAAATGATGAGGACGGAGACAACGAGTTCGGACTCGTTATAAAGAGATTTCAAAAGTTCATGCAAAAAGAGTATGAACGAAAGGGCAAAAAGCAAGGAGATCAAATAAAGTGCTATGAGTGCGGAGAAACTGGGCACGTTAAATCAAATTGCCCAAATGCCAAAAAGGAGAAGAAACCCTTCAAGAAATAACGAGCATACATATCTTGGGGAGGCGACTCCGGAGACGAGTCGAGTGAGGAAGAAGAAGACGAAGCCGCAAATCTTTGTCTCATGGCACAAGAAGGCAACCAAGAAGAGGTATGTCAAATTTCTTCCAAAAACTTCTATTCTCTTGAGGAAATGCAAAATGCTTTTGATGAGTTGTATAGTGAATTTATTAAAACTTCCAAAACTGTTAAAAGCATAAAAGAAAATGCTTCTTTAAAAGAAAAAGGTTTTGAAAAACAACTCTCTTTGAAAGAAAAGGATTTGGAAAAACTGATTTTGGAAAATGAGAAGTTGAAAGAAGAAAACAAATTTTTCGGCAAGAGAAGCACCGACAAACCCGAGAGTTCTAGTAAAAGTTGTACTTCTTGCATGCATCTCAAAAATGAGATAGAAAGACTTAAGGGCACCCTAGATAAGTTTAATTCTTCTCATAAAAATTTGAATGAAGTTCTTGTTAATTTGAAGTCGACCAAGCATGGCATAGGTTTTAAGAATGAGTCTAAAGAAAAGGTTGAAGCCAACCCCCAACAACCTAAGGCTCAACCTAGGATTAATAAAACAAACGCTCATCCTAGATATAACAAACCTAGAAATGGCTTTCAACAATCGCATCCTAGAAATAATCACTCTAGAAATAATGCATATTCTAGGCCAAACACTAGAAGGAATTTTGAACCTTTTAGAACACCTAGAAATGGCTTCCAACCTAGAAATAATTATTCTAGAAATGCTGCATGTCCTAGAACAAATAGTAGGAGAAATGACTTTCATGAAACGCGCAATAGTCATATTGTCGAAAATAGAGTAAACAATTTTCATCCGTCCAACTACTATCAACCTAGAAGGATGCATAATCCTAACGTGATTTATCATTATTGTAGACGAATTGGACATATTGCTCCTGCTTGTTTTACACGACATAGACATAACACTCAATCACATCACTATGATTTGCCTAACCCCCAAGGACCCAAAATGGCATGGGTACCTAAAACTCATTAATCTGTTTTGTAGGTGTGTTTGAAGGGGTCAAGTGTACTTTGGTACCTTGATAGTGGATGCTCCAAGCACATGACTGGAGACGAATCCAAGTTCCTTCAACTAGAACACAAGGAAGGAGGAAGCGTTATTTTTGGTGATAACAACAAAGGAAAAATTATCGGCATTGGATCGGTCGGTAAGGATGAACATTCTTCCATTAAGCATATATTGTTAGTTAAAGGTTTAAAACATAATCTCTTGAGCATAAGTCAATTATGTGACAAGGGAAATCTTATTTTATTTGATTCGGATGAATGCTTAGTTTTTCGCCATAGCGATTTTAAAATTATTCTTCGTGGATTTAGAATGGATAATATCTATATGGTGGATCTCGAAAATTCTTCATCTGAATATGTAGATTGTCTTATGAGCAAAGAAGATGATACGTGGTTATGGCATCGTAGAGTAGCTCACATCAACATGCATCTTTTGAACAAATTGGTTTCACAAAATTTAGTTATTGGTCTTCCAAACTTGAAATTTGAAAAAGACTCTATTTGTAATTCTTGTCAAAAAGGGAAGCAAACAAAAGCATCTTTTAATTCGAAAAATATTGTTTCAACTACTAGACCTTTGCAATTATTTCACATGGACTTATTTGGACCATCTCGCATTGAAAGTCTTGGTAGAAATCGTTATGCTTTTGTTATTGTTGATGATTATTCTAGAAGTGAAGCTTTTCATAATTTCAAATATTTTCTTAAACGTGTTCAAAACGAAAAGGACACAACCGTCACTTCAATAAGAAGTGATCATGGGGGAGAGTTTGATCACAATCTCTTTGCGGACCTTTGTGACGAACCCGGTATCGAGCACACCTTCTCCGCTCCACGAACACCACAACAAAATTGGGTGGTGGAAAGGAAAAATAGGTGTCTCGAAGAGATGGCTAGAACCATGCTCGATGAGGCTAAGATTCCCAAACATTTTTGGGCAGATGCCGTGAGTACCGCATGCTACGTTTTGAATAGAGTAGTCATAAGGCCAATACTCATGAAAACCCCTTATGAACTCTACAAGGGAAGGAAACCAAATATCTCCCATTTTAGAGTATTCGGTTGTAAATGCTTTATTCATAACAATGGAAAAGATCAATTGGGAAAATTTGATGCCAAATCCGATGAAGGAATTTTTCTTGGATATTCATCACGTAGCAAAGCTTATAGGGTATTCAATAATAGAACCGGAACTGTGGAGGAATCCCCTCATTTTGTTTTTTCCGAAAATAATGCTCGCTTGGCGAGAAAGGATTCTGGTATTGATCTTGCAGGTATTTTAAACTCACTAAGTCCTCAAGACAAAGTACAAGAGGAAACTCCGAAGGAAACTCAAGATGAAATCTTGGATCAATTATCGGAGGAAGAGCCACAATTGGAAAAAGAAACGAAAATGCCTAACTCGTGGAGGACAATCAATGACCATCCTCTCGAACAGGTAATTGGCGACTTTGGAGAAAAGGTAAGTACCCGAAACACTCATAAGAACACTTAGGACACACTTCTTAAGAAATCACGTTCTCACTTGGCCACATTGAACTAAGTCATTACTTCTTTACAAATTACTGACTTGAGCGTCGGAGACGTCTAATTTTCTTTTGCAGGTATCGCCCTAAAGGTAGGGGGAATTATAAAGCAATGGCATAGAACAATCGATTGTTACAGCAAATAATCGATTATTTTTTCTTATGTCTCATGTTTACTGTGCGGACAATCGATTAGCAAGTATCACTAATCGACTATTTACATTTTATGCTTATTATGCAGTTTTTTTTTATCGATTTTTTACTGTATAATCGATTACCGTCTAGGCCATTCAGTACTGCTTTCCTAAAACAATCGATTGTTTCAAAATATAATCGATTATTTTCCGAGTCAGAAAATCACTGTGCACACTGTGTCACAATAATCGATTACCCTAATCCAACAATCGATTATTTTTTGTCAGTAATTCAAATATTTGTTACCGTTTGGGTCCTGCCAGATTCCCACAATCGATTTTTGTCAGTTCCGAGTTCAAGTCAAAACTCCATAACAATCGATTGTTTCAATTCCACAATCGATTGTGTAACGGTCAGTGAAAATTTTTCTTACCGTTTCTGACTGTTTTAGCTCATAAATTTCTGCAGATTTTCACAATAAATGAAATGCCATCTTCCTCATTATAAATAGGTACCATATGCCTTCAATTTCTTCACTCAAGCATCAATCTTAGCTCCCAAAATTTCAAAAATCTTTCAAGCTTCTTACAAAGGCCATTTCTTCTTATTCAAAATGTCGGGCAGACACACTAAACGTTCCTGTTCAGGTAGACATGGTGCATCTTCTTCAGCTGCTCCTCCTCCTCCAAAATTCCCTTACCAAGATGGGTCTGTTTTACAATTCAATTCTGAAACCGAGCTAACTAGATTCTTGACAAAATTTGAAAAGCGTGAAATTCTTCCTCCTCGCTTTTCCACAAGTAAATATCTTGAATCATGCGCCCCCACTGCAAACATACTTAAGGAATGTCAACTTCTTGACTTCTTATATCTTACCTATCCGTATATTAATCCTCCATTGATTCAAGCGTTCTACTCAAATCTTCATGAGGACGACGATGGTGAGCTTGTGTCAAACATTAATGGCGTTCAAATTCTTTTATCCATTGAAAATTTACATTCTATTTCTCACCTACCTCGAAGTGGGGAAAACATTTCTCGCTACATTAGAGAAGCCGGCGCCTTATATGATGAGAAAATTCTCCTAAACCAAATAGGACTTGGAGCTTATGATCCTAATTTATCTAGTCGACGTCCTACCATTACGGGAATGCTCCCCGAATATCGTTTGATTTCCTATTTCATAACCCGAGTCCTCATGCCTCGCAAACATAACCATACCACTCTCTCCCAAGAGGACGCAAAGCTCATGCATGCCATTATAACCGGAGCTCACATCAATTGGTGTAAGTTCGTCAAAATTCACATGCTTGATGCCATTGGGGACGATAGACCACTTCCCTATGCCCTCCTTATTATGAATTTTCTTGAAGCCTCCGGGTTCAACACCTCTATCGGTCCACTCAAAAAGAGCACCAAGAAATGGGAAATTTCCGAATCCTCCTTTCCCCATGACAGCGATCATGTAGCTCCTGCTCCTCCTCCAACTCGTCGATCGCGTCAGCCTCAAGAACCTACTCTTCAATCTATTTTCGACCAACTTGCCTCTTTGTCCACCTCTGTCAATCAATTGACATGTGAAATCCATGGATATTTCGACCATGTTCATTATCCATATGCTGGACTTTTTCCCTATGAAGCAGTGCCGGATGATGAGGCGGGAAATGATAATAATGAATAATTTTTTATTGTTCTATGTTGTATTGTCTTCTTTTTATGTAATCGCATTTTTGATTAATAAATAAACAAGTTATTTACTTATTCATTCTATTTTTTTGCTAATGGCAAAAGGGGGAAGAATAAGGGATATGCACTAATTTTTTATTGGCATAAATTGAGGGGAAATTCATATGTTGAGGGGGAACTAATTGCACATCTAGAGACTTGTTGCATATTGTTGCATATCTTTATTGTCTTGAATCGTCATTATGAATTATCAAATATGCATATCCCGACTAAAGTTTGCCATTATCAAAAAGGGGGAAATTGTTGAAACACATTCTCAAGGCACTATACTAAAACGTGTGTTCATATTTGTAGGTTTTGATGAATGAAAAGCTATGCGCAATTGACATATGACGAGGTCCAAGCACAAGCGCGCAATTGATATATAACGAGATTCAAGCACAAGACCAAGATCAAGCAAAGATATAAAGTTATACATGAGTCGTTCTTTAATTGTGATCTTGATCCGATAACTTGACTCAAGACTTGGCTCTCGTAAAAACATTTTTATCAAAGCATGCATATTTAATTTAAAGCAAAATGATTTTAAATCATGCATATTTACATTAGTCAAAATGATTTTTAAACATGCCTCTAAAATCTGGACTAAGATAATCGATTATGTACTTACGATAATCGATTATGTTAAGTCAGCTGCATGACAATCGATTGTGAACTTATGACAATCGATTGTGCTAAGGCAGTGTGCATCAGATTTTTCAAATCTGCATGACAATTGATTGTGAACCTTATGACAATCGATTGTGTTGAGGCAGTGTACATCAAAGTTTTTCAAAGCTACAAAATAATCGATTGTGAACTTGTGACAATCGATTGTGTTGAGGCAGTGTACATCAAAGTTTTTCAAATCTGCATGACAATCGATTGTGAACCTTATGACAATCGATTGTGTTGAGGCAGTGTCTATCAGACATTTTCAAAGTCACTAAATAATCGATTGTGTACCTTTGACAATCGAGTGCATTAAGGCAGTGACTAATTGATTTTTCAAAGACTGATATATAATCGATTGTTCTCATAGCATAATCGATTGTGTAATTGACCGTTGCCAAAATATTTTCAAACATCATCGATTATAGATTTCTAATAATCGATTGTTTTAAACAAAATCTGAAAAAGATTTTCTGAACGTTGCCAAGTAATCGATTGTAGATTTCTGACAATCGATTGTTTTAAGTAAAATCTAGAAATGATTTTTTGAACGTTGCCAAGTAATCGATTGTAGATTTCTGACAATCGATTGGTTTAAGTAAAATCTGGAAATGATTTTTTGAACGTTGCTAGTAATCGATTATTAATCTTAGATAATCGATTGTTAAGCGTAAAATCTGGGAATGATTTTTGGAACGAATTTCAAACAATCGATTGTGGCATTTTGACAATCGATTGTCACTAAGTAAAATCAGCAATTCTTAATTGGCAATTAGGCAACGGTAATGCATGGTTTTGCAACTATAAATACAGCTTCAAATCAGTCTTCTAAATAGAACAACTGATCATATTATTGCTATAGCTTGCATACCCTTTTGTTCATCACTTTCTATTCATTACATAAGTTTTGAGAGCCAAAATTCTTGACGAAAGTTGTTGCGTTCTTGAGCGTATCTGTTTACTCATATCTACTCTATTAAGAGAGTCTTGTTTAAGTGAGTGCTAAGTGTTTTATACACTTGAAGGGGAGTGTTAGTCCCTTGTATTGTAAGAAGGAACTTGTGTTTCCTTTGGTTGAAGTCTTGGAGTGTTGTATCTTCGAGCAAAGGTTGTTGAGGCTTGTGTCCTCAGTTTGTACAGGTTTGTTGAGCACCCGTAAGCTTAACAGTTTTAGTGGAAATCTCGAGAGAGTCTCTCGGGGACTGGACTAGCCACGGGTTGTGGTGAACCAGGATACATCGGTGCGTTCGTTCTTATTTATTTACTTATCGCACTTATTTCTTTCCTGCAAATTTTTAAATTCCGCAAGTTTACGCTATTTTTTATTATAACGCTATTCACCCCCCCCCCCCTAGTGTTAAGCGTATTTTCTAACACAAATAGCTCGAATTCGTTGTATAACATCTATAAAGCTTAAAATCACTCCTACAGTACATATAACACACAGTTAGTGCAAAACACTAATGAGTGAAGTTCAGACTCAATTAAAGTGTGGTAAATTAGAGTATAATAAGTGACTACAATACGTAATAATAGCCTACCATCAAATCACCATAATACTTTTTGGAGCATTGAAACATGAAACACTGAGTGGACTCCCAATATACTAAGTGGCAAGGCAGTCTATATGCCATCTCTCCAACTCTCCCAAGTTACTCAAAAGGACCAATATACCGAGAGCTCAACTTTCCCTTCTTCCTAAACATCATCACAGTCTTCATGAGCGAATCTATGAGTAGAACCTTCTGAATCAAGTTCACCTTCTCCAAAGCATCATGGACCAAATAAATGCCCAAAAACCTAGCCTCCCTTGGCTCAAACCAGCCAATTAGAGAATGACATCACCTCTCATGTAAGACATCATAAAGAGTTATCTAGATACTCTAATGATAGTTGTTGTTGTAGGAAAACTCTCAAAGTGGTAGAAACTGATCTTATGAACCTCTAAAATCCATAACATAGGCACGTAACATGTCCTCCAAGATCTAAATAGTGCACTCGGACTATCCTTTTGTCTGAGGATGGAATGTTATACTCAACCCTACCCGTGTGCGCAACTCTCATTTTACCGCTCTCCAAAATAACAATGTGGCCTATGTGTCTCGGTTAGAAATGATAGAAATAGGCATGCCATGCAGGTGGATAATCTCTGGATGTAAATCTGAGCCAACCACTATGAAGAATAGAAAGTCATCACCAGGAACTTAGTCAACCTGTGCACAATAACCCATATTGCATCATATTTCTTCAAGGTTCGTGGTTAGCCTATCAGAAAATTCATAGTGATGTTCTTCCACTTCACCTATGGTTTCTTCAATTTCTAAATCAACCCTCTTGGTGTGTGATGCTCATACTTCACCTATTGAAATTCAAACACCGAGAGACATAACCAATAATATATTTCTTTATTCTCCACCACAAATAGTGTTGTTTAAAGTCACAGTACATCTTCGTGACACTTGGAGAATGAATTGCGTGAGTTTTTAGCCTTCCCAAGGATCAAATCTCCCGAACCATCAACATTTGGAACAAAAATATGGCTTTGAAGCTGCATAACACCATCATCACCAATCACAAACTCCTCAGCACCACCCTGCTGCACTGTCGCCTTTAACACAAATAAGTGAGGATCATTAAACTGGAGAGCCTTGATACATTCCAACAATGATGACTGAGCCACAATATAAGCAAGAACCTGACTAGGCTTCGAAATATCCAATCTGACAAACAGAATGGTCAAAGCCTGAACATCAATGGCTAGTGGCCTCTCCACACTGGTAAATATGCCAAACTGCACCTACTTTCAGCCTTCTTATTTAATGTATTGCCCACCATATTGGCCATCCCCAGATAATATAATATGGTAATCATAGTCTTTCACAAACTCTAACTTTCTCCACTGCCCCTAATTATAGTCCTTCTACTTGAACAGATGTTGGAGACTTCAATGGCCTGTATTGGCCTCACATAGAACATCGTACAAATAGTGCCTCCAAATCTTCAGCACGTGAAAAAACGGCTGCCAAATCAAAATCATGCACAGGTTAATTCTTCCCATGAAACTTTAACTGCCAAGACGCGTAGGCAATTTATCATCATGCATCAACATCGCATCAAGCCCAATACGCGATTCATCACAATAAACAATGTAAGATCCCTGACCTATAGGCAATACTAACACTAAAGCTATAGTCAATGCATTCCTAAACTTCTCAAAGCTCACATCAAACTCGTCGGACTATCTGAAAGGAGCAATCTTCTACGTCAATCTACTCAAAGGTGCAACACGGATAATAAACCCTCTACACAATGGTAATAATATCCGGCCAAAAAATGAAACTCTAGATTGCAATACCTGAAGACAGTCTGGGCCAACTCTTGACTATCTCAATCTTCTTCGGATCTACCTTGATCCCCTTGCTAGACACCACGTGCCCCAAAAATGATATTGAATCAAGACTAAACTCACACTTCGAGAATTTAGCTTATAGCTTCTACTCCCCCAAAGTCTAGAGAACGATCCTCAAATGTTATTCATGATCCTCCTAACTGTGTGACTACACCACTATATTATTAATGATAACTATGACAAAGAAATTAAGGTATGGCTGGAATATACTGCGCATTAAGTGCATAAAGGTTGTTGGGGCAATGGTCAACCTAAAAGACATCACCAAAAACTCATATTGACCATAACGAGTCTTGGAAGCTATCTTCGAAATATCTCAATCCTGAATCAACCTTTGAGAACACCTTATCACCCTAAAGCTGATAAAAATTGTCAATACACGGTAGTGGGTACCTGTTATTAATTGTAACTTTGTTCAGCTACCTATAGTCAATACGCATCTGCATAGTGACATATTCTTCTTCACAAATAAAATTGGAGCAGCCCAAGGCAAGAAATTTGATTTGATATAACCCTTATCAAGCAACACCCGAAGTTGTTCATTCAATTCCTTGAACTTCACTGATTCCATATGATACGGTGCAATAGAAATGACCTGAGTGTCTGGTACCAAGTCAATACCAAAATTGATGTTCCGATCGGGTAGTATACCAAGTAAATTTTCTGGGAACACATCTGAAATATGTCTCACTACTGGAACTGACTCAACGGTAGAAGTATCAGCACCAACGTCCCTCATAAAGGCTAGATATGCCAAGCATCCCTTTTTATCCATTCATTGAAGCTTCAAATGTGAAATCACTCTAATAGGAACATAATTCAAAGAGCCTCTCCACACCAACCTTGAGTGCCTCGGCAATGCTAACATCATAGTCATAACGTGACAATTAAGGATACCATGATATAGAAACAACCAATTCATAGCTAAATTCACATCAAAATCAACTATGATAAGCAATAAAAAATCAATCCTTGTCTCATAACCCTCAATTGTCACCACATACGGCCGATATACACGGTCCACAATAATGAATCGCCCACCAACATAGATACATGAATAGCTATAGCTAAGGAATCATGGGGCATATCCAAATAATGAGCAAAGTATGATCATACATATGAATAAGTGGAAACAAGAACAAATAATACTGAAGTATCCCTGTGGAAAATTGAAATAATACTTGTGATCACTTTATCTGAAGCGACTGCATCTGGTGTGTTGGGAAAATCATAGTATCGAGCCTAGCCATCACCTAATCGACCTTCCCATCTAGGGAGACCTCAAGATTCTTGAGTCCCACTCTTATTTGGCTGAGTGATGGTGTAGTAACTAGTGAATGAGTCATAGCCTGACCTTTTCATTCCACGCGACCTGCAATAAGACCGGGGCAATACCTCCTCACATGCCCCAACTCCCCACACTTGTAGCAACCTCAATCTAGGGATGACTAAGGGGCATGTACCGGACCTCAAGAACTAGAATAACCACTAGAAGAAACTGGATTGAGAAACCCTAATATAATGGAGCATATTACGAGCTCTGACTGCATTGAAAGATGATTGAACCGGAAAATTATTGTAAGAACCATGGCTAGTAGATGAACAATGATTAACATTATGAGCCATTTGAGTTGTTCTAAATTGACAACCCCTGATGTGATATGACTGACCTCCAGATAAGGTACTACTAAAACCACCTGAACTGTGGGACCTCTTGCACTCCCACTCCTTACGCTCAAGCCTCTGAACCTACACCAAGCACCTAGAAATCTCGACCACTTGGTCGGCCTCTTGAGCCAAACTATAAAATAAAGCATAGTTGAGGCCATCAACGAACCTCCCGGTCCTCTCTCTCTCTCTCTCTCTCTCTCTCTCTCTCTCTATATATATATATATATATATATATATATATATATATATATATATATATATAGAGAGAGAGAGAGAGAGAGAGAGAGGACCGACCTCCTTCCTCCTGTTAGAACCAACCATATGGTATGCCAGGCCAAATTTGCGAATCTCCTCTTATACTGAGTTAGAGTCATATATCCCTAGTGTAGTTACTCAAACTCCCTTTGAAATTCCTCTCTATGCGCCAGCTAGGCTAACTAACTCATAATCTCTCCACTATCTGTAAGTTGAACCTTTTAGTTGAAAAGTAGTGGATGCAACTCTGCTGATATTCACAACACTTACAGTACAAATAATTTGATGACATTTGTCTAGCAAATCCTGAGAATCCTGTTACTCTACTCTACAGAAATCGAGCAGATCATGTTTCCTAAACTTCTCCAACCTCCTATGCTCACTGCTCCACAATATCGTACATGGATCAACCTCGTCCCAAGCAACAATAACTGGTTGTACTGTTAACACCCCTAGTATCTAATGGCCCTAAGCTAGCTGCTTTGAGTACGGGCAACGAGATTTTAGGCTGATCCCCCGGCCTATGAAGTAGACAGCGCTACTTGCATCAAAGCTGCCTGAGCCAATCCTGTTCCAACACTAAAAAACATAGTCAAATCCTAAATACAAGGTATCACAATAGGTATTGTCAGCATCGGATCTGGTTCTTGTGCCTCAATAATATAAGGTACCCCCTCATCCACTACAACAACTAGTTTCTCCATAGGTGTTTCCCCAGTGGGAGGCCCAACTCGCCCTCTACCTTGGGCCCGCCCTCTCGCGGCCCTAATTGTGGTATTGGTGCATAATCATCAGATAGTGTCTTCACCAACTGTAAGATAATAAAAAAATATAGGTTTAGATTTTTTAACTATCAAATTCACATGACAAGAATGTAATAAAGTGAAAGTTTCTAATAGTTTGGTCTTTGTTCTAAGATATGTATAGACGTCTCCGCACCGATTTGAAAGACTCTACTAAACTTGCTTAAGACTCGTGAGGCCTAAGTAATCTAGTTCTCTAATATCAACTTGGCATGACCCAACTCCCATCAAAGATATGAAGACGCCTAACATTACTTTTTAGGCAAGCTAATACTCATATAATAGCAATTATTTAGATAGAACAATGTTTTCAATAATCTCAATATCTGAAATGTCATGAAATAATAAAGAAAGCAACAACAACACTATTACAACAATCCCAAGATTTGGTGTCAATGAGTACATCAGAACTATTGAATATCAAAATACAAAGTCAAATCCTCAATACAACTATCTAGACAATAGATCAGTTATAAAAGATCGAAATGAAAGAGAAATTTAAGATATGTGATCGAAATAGGTACTTCGTAGTCTCCCAAGTACTAGTACCAAAACAGCTCTAGCAATCACCATGTTCGGAAGTACTTGCATCAATACACGAAGTGCAAAGCTTAGTATGAGTACGACCGACCCCACGTACTCAATAAATAACAAACCTAACCTTGGGCCGAAAGCGCTCATGAGCTCAGAAGAAATAATCAGAGACCAATATCAAGAACAACACACGGTATACAATGATAAAAATAATAATGAATAACTCAAAAGAATTTTCAGGGTTATATCGTTGCCATTATAGAAATTTAGACATACTTCCAAGTGTAATAATTAAAGCCTGTCACGAATAAGAATATTTCATTTACCAGCTAACATGAGGAGAAATACA
This sequence comes from Nicotiana benthamiana, assembly GCA_034376525.1. Classification (NCBI taxonomy): domain Eukaryota; kingdom Viridiplantae; phylum Streptophyta; class Magnoliopsida; order Solanales; family Solanaceae; genus Nicotiana; species Nicotiana benthamiana. The sequence continues at coordinate 28,639,791 of CM067332.1, read as the reverse complement.
TAGCTATGCCTACATGTCAAATATACATGTCAGGATAATGATATCGGCATGATGTCCTCAATCACTCTCACTCTCAGTACACTCTTGTTTATTGACTAAAATGTCCACTTCATCACATACATACAATCATTCAGGATCGTACAGGTTCATGGAATAAATGCCCCTCACCAAAACACGTGTATATATCACTATGCTCTCGCTTCTAGTATGACAGACTCCGGAGGGCCAGATCCTTCCCAAGGGATGACCAAAAGCCAATATGGCATGCTGGCGTGTATGATCTAAAAATAATAAAGCCAATATGGCCTACAACAGCATCTGAATAACACTTTCAACACGGCTCTAAGACCCACCTCAGTCATTAACCTCTCAACTTATATAACTCAGCAAAAATAATAGCGGATATAGGAAAACAACAACGTGATGTTATAATAAATGATAAAAATAGAGTGAGATACGATATGAAAAAAAAAAGAATCATGACTGACTGTATAGTTATAGTTATGTCTGATAGCCCAAATTAACATAAATTGCATTATTAGACCTCAACCAAATAATCACATAGCCTAAATATGATTTTGTAACATGAATCATAGCTCAGATAACCAATCAATTAGGGAAAATACGGATATAGCAAGGCATGATAGCAAAACATGGCCGAATAGTCTAAAAGTTAAAACTAGGATCATGACTAATTCGGTGCATGCCCAGATGCCTATCACTTAGCATGTGTGTCACCCCAATACATTTCATACAATATGGTTCCCAGGATTAAATACCCTTTAGATCCAAGTTTAGATATGTTACTTACCTCAAAATGTGCAACTCAATGCTCCCAAAAAACCTTTTCACGTGAATCGGCCTTCGAATGACTCGAAGACAAGTGAGAAAGCTTAGAGACGAATTCAATGGGAGAAAATATTTGAGAGATATGAATTAACTAATAATCTCGTTGAGTCCTCAACTTAAATTATCTAATTAATTTATCTAGTTTATTGATTGACACCTAGTCTCTGTTCATCATTTATTATTACATCGCACGTTCCATTATATTTCCATATGCGAGAGTTGTTGGGCTAAGTGATACGACAATGTGAGCCCTTGAGACTTGATATATTGGTAACTGAGGCGGGCCTTAAAGTCGTGTTGAGTGTGTTGTTCACGCCGCAGCAGGTCATATTTGCTTCGTTATTATTGTTATTATTATTATTATTATTATTATTATTATTATTATTATTATTATTATTATTATTATTATTATTATTATTATAGAAAAGGCTTAAAATACCACTCAACCTACAGAAATTGACTATCGATGTCATTCGTTAAAAGCTCGATATTTCCATGCCACCACCGATAAACATTTGTCCTATCTATACAATTGTTTGCCTAATGGTTGAAGTTTTTCATTTTTATATATTTATAATTAGTGAATAGACTCATATTTTCACATATCTGTTCATTATTGGTCCGTCTTTATCCCTGCCCTACATTTGTCATTACCCTGTATTTATCAATACCCAAAATTTTAATCTAAAGCATAACCCTTTACTCTCCAGCCGTCTCCCCCAAATTAGCAACCATCTATCCACCATTAAATTCAATTTCTCCACTATTATTCTGAAATTCTTAATAGGGTTTAATTTTATTGGTGAAGGCTATTTAGAGATATTGATAGATTACTGCAAAAATTCGAAGCTTGTGCAGATCGATAAGAGATGTTCGATCTTCGAGGACGGAGTAGAGAAATAATTAGTGGCAGCAACATAGGATTGCGGTGGCGAGAAAGACAACGGAGAGCAAGGGATCCGCTTAGAAACCGGCGGCGAAAACGACAGCGACGATGGTGAAGACTGCAAATATTAAAAGAAATTGGATCTCTTGCTGCCGCACACTATAGCAGACATGTTGTGCCAAAAATCAAAAACTTGTCAACAACAACAATTCCTCTCTCAGCGTGTTGGTCATGCAGATTTCAAATTTAACGAATTCCCAAAAAAATAGTACCAAAAAGATCATTTAAAATTAATAAAAGTCAAAATCAAAATCGAAATCGAAATCTCATTTATTCATTATATATATGATTGGGTTTTCAACTTCAGTATGCCTTTATGTAAATGAATTTTAATAATTTTTGTTGTTATAAATAGAAAATTACTATTAATATCAGATAAAATAAAATAATTAATGGTTTTTTTCTTTGTTTATCTTTGTCTCCATTCTCTGTCATCTTTTATGAGATAAAGGCTGGGTTTGAAATTGATAGTTGTGTACTGGTATACACCTAACCAGGGTTATAACTAATGAAGAGCAGGGGTAAAGACAGACTTATAATGAACAGACACTTGAAAATGTGAGGTCTACTCACTAATTATACATATGAAAAAAAAGAAAAGAAAAACTTCAACCGTTAGGCAAATAGTTACATAGATTGACCAAATGTTTAACAGTGGTGCCATGAAAATAGCCAGGTTTTAACGGATGGCATCAATAGGTCATTTCTATAAAGTGAGGATATTTTAAGGCCTTTTTCGTTATTATTATTAATATTGTTGTTGTTATTATTTGTTGTTGTTGTTGTTGTTGTTGTTGTTGTTGTTATCGTTGAGTAGTGAGTGGGCAGTTGAGGCACACAGCTTGAGTATGATTGAGAGTGAGAGTACTTGGGGATGCCATCATGAAAACATTCATTTGGCATGCATACTTAACATGCACTGATAGAGATGTATCATTACTCATTCTAGCTGGTAAATAAAATATTTTTATTAGTGTTGAGCATTACTTGTAATACTTGAAAGCATATCTAAATTCATGTAACGTGAACAAGCTGATTATAATAATTTCTTTGAGTTACTTACTGTTATCATAATATTTGTTTAGTCATTAATATTAGTTCTGGCTATAGTCCTCCGAGCTCGTCACTGCTTTATGCCAAGGGTTAGTTATATTATCTATTGAGTACATGAGATCGATTATACGTATGCTACACTCTGAACTTTATATACAGATACAGACAAATCTGTACGTGGTAATTGCTAGAGCCGTGTTGGATACTAGTATCTGGAGACTTAGAAGTAGTTGTTATGACATTCGTAGACCTTGACTCTCTTTCCGTTATTTTCCTTATTATTGCTCTATTGTTCAGATAGTTGTACTAAAGATGTTGTTTATATCTTGACACACAGTAGTTTTCATGTACTTGTTGACACTATATTTTGAGGTGGTTGTAGTAGTATTGTAATTGCTTTCATCAGATAATTATGATGTTTTCATTGTTAAGTTCATTAAATTACGTTTATTCTAATGCTTATTTATTATATGATTGTTGTCTTGCCTGGTAGTATTAATAATAATTATTTAACTCCTCATATTAAGATTCCAATACTAATCAATTAAGTTAAATTACTGATAATTTAATTTATTGATTATTTTTGTTATGCTTTCGGTTAACTATTTTATGTATCAAATACCAAATATACCAGCTGAATTTACACATAAAACTTATAATCTTTCATAAAAGTGTTTCATTAATCTCAACATCGATATATGGATTTTATCTACTAGCTATTACTTTACCAATGTGTATTTTTAATTTATCAAGCATATTGACCCATAAAAAAATCTTGCTTTGTAATAAATTATAAGAGTAAATAATGTACTAGTTGATAATAGGTATATCAAGATTAGAAATATAAGTATACTTAGTTGAATATGGAATTATATTATTAATGCAACATAAAATATTTATCTTTACTTGATAAGCTGAATAAATACAAAATATACTAGCACAATAAATTAGAATTAAATTATTCTCATAATCATAATAAATTTTATCTAATCTTATGCTATAATATTTTCGATGGCTTGTCCAATGATCACGCCCAATTCTAGTATTATAAAAGATAAGCGGTCACTGCAAATATAGTCCGATCCAAAAGTCTGAAGTCGAATCCCACGGAGAACTAAGGTTAGCTACAACTGTTTATTATCGCCAAGAATACAAGCTCGAACAATTCCTAAGTTATAAATATCAAGATTCTTATAGCAAACTAATTAACTAACATTATAAAATAATAAATTGGCAACTAAAGATATTAAGGGTAGGAGACAAGATTAAGAAGGCTTAGTATTATGATTTCCCCAATTGTCGGAATTCTTCCGGCTACGTTTTCTACAAATTCGACTATGTATTCTCTAGTAATCATGAGCACTTAGGTGCCATAATTCTATCTTTAGAAACTACAACACTTTACTAGACATATACTCTCGAACTAAGCCACCTGGCTTGATCTGACCGCTCACTATGACCATGTCAAAGCTTTGTTATTTCTAAACCCACCTTTAAACCCGCTATATTGATTTCTCACATGCGTTATGAGTGAAAATTTTCAAATAGTACCTAAATATATATATTTTCTCAAGAAACACATAATAAATAGGTACAGTTAATCGATAGCCATTCAATCAACTAAAATAAGTACGTAGTTGAACAAGTACAAAAATCCAAAGGTTGAATTATATTAAAACATAACAAGAATTCATCCTCCAAGAGGCTGCATCAACTCTAGATAATAAATTATCTATTTGTAATAGTATGTAAAACCACAATACTAAAAGTCATAACCAACAATGAAAAATCGAAAAAAAGAGAAAAACTCGCGGCTAAATCTTCCTCCTTACTCTTAGTGTATTCTTGTATCCTTGGGAATTTTCTTACCCTAAAGTATTATCTCCTCCCCTAAAAAGATCTTTTATGACGTATTTATATTAATTAGGGTTGATGTGCGACGCTCTTGAGCTCTTCTAATTCAAAAATGACACACTGTCGCGTGCCACAGTTGGTGCAACTCGCGACTTCTGTCACGCTCCCGGTTATTTCTTCATTTTTCTTTGTTATTTCGCGTGCCAGTTCTAGTGCCAACCTCCATACTTCGCTGTTTTTTGTTCATCTCCTAGGCTATTCCGTGACTACTTTCATGTAATTCACCAATTGTGGCACGTTTCCAGGTCCTGCATCTCTGCTCGCTTTGCATAAAATCATTCAGTTCTTTCGAACTTCCATCCAAATTCATTTCTACACACAATAAACATGTAATGCGCATTTTACATGTTTATAAACATGTAATATTCAGCAACTTACATAAGAAATAATATGAAAGCATACTAAAAAGGATGCATTTTTAATCATTTATCACTACCACACACTTAAACTCTTACTCGTCCTCGAGCAACATAAAATTAAGAACATCGACAAGTAACACAATTTCAGAACATACTCAAGCATCATATCAATGATAATGGTTTATATCAACACTTGGAACCCAACATGAGGGCTATTGACATCTTTCCTCTTTTTTAGACAATTGCCAATACTATTTAAACTATTTGTGTGACTCTTCTAATAGTCTAGTCTCTAAAATTTACTCCACCACATTCCTCTACATGACTCGCTTCTTGTGCCAACAAAATATATGAGTTCTTTACCAATTCAATATAAAACATGTGCCCTTACCAACAAAGCAAAGAGAGTAATTGTGAAGACCCGTCTGGTCGTCTTAAGAATTAACGCCCTGATCCCCTAATAACTCATTTCCCCAAGTTTATTACTGCTTATTTGATTTGTGGGGACATTGGTTGTGAGTTTCGAAGAGTTTTTGGGACAGTTAGTCCATAATGGAGAGCTTAAGTATTGGAAAGTTTTACCTAGTCGAAACAGTGTGAAGACGGTCTTGGAATGGAAATCTGATGGTTTCGTTAGCTTTGTAAGGTTATTTAGGGGTTGGGAGCATGTTCGGAATGTGTTTTTGAGGTCCGTAGCCAATTTAGGCTTGAAATGCCGAAGTTCAAAATTTTTTAAGTTTTCGGATGATAGGCGAGATTTTGATACGAGGGTTGGAATAGAATTCTAGAAGTTGCAGAAGTTTCGTCATGTGATTTTTAATGTGTGTGCAAAATTCCAGGTCATTCGGACGTGTTTTGGTTAGGTTTTTTATCAGAAACGTGTTTTGAGCGAATTTGAAGTTTTTAGGCTTTAATCATTGATTAATTTGAGTTTTTGGCATTTTTTAAGGTTTTTTAAGATTGGTACAAGTGTGAATGATGTTATGGGATATGTCCGTAGGTTTGGTTGAGGTCCCGGGGAGCTCGGGTGTGTTTCGGATGCTTGACGGAACATTTTGGAGTTGGGAATGGTTGCAAAAATCCTTTAGCAATTGAAGGTCCGATTCCTTCTTTGCGTTTGCATCTCTCCTATCGCATTCGCAAAGCTCTGATCCTTCTTTCCTCGCATTCGCGTCCTCGTCCACGTGTTCGCGTAGAGTAATCCTAGAGGGAGACCAGGTTCCTCATCACGTTCATGTCTGGTCCTTCCGTGTTCAAGATTCTTATCGCTAACTAATTAACTAACAAATTAAAATAATAAATTAGCAACTAATGATACTAAGAGTCGGAGACAAGATTAAGGAGGTTTAGAGTTATGATTTTCTCAATTGTCAGAATCATTCCGGCTATATTTCCTATTATTTTGACTATGTATTCTCTACTGATCATGAGCACTTTAGGTGCTATAATTCTATCTTGAGAAACTACAACACTATACTAGACATATTCTCTCGAACTAAGCTTGCTCGCTTTATCTCACTGCTTACTATGACCACGTCAAGGCTTTGTTATTTCTAAACCCAACTTCTAACCCGTTGAATTGATTTCTTACATATGTTAGGAGTGGAATTATTCAACAACTACCTAAATATATATACTTTCTCAAGCAACACATAACAAAATTGCACAATCAATCGATGGTCATTCAATCAACTTAAATAAACACGTAGTTGAACTAGTAGAGAAATTCAAAGGTTAAATTATATTAAAACATAACAAGAATCCTCCAAGAGGCTCCATAAAAACTCTAGATATAAATTAGCTACTCATAATAGTATTTAAAATTACAATACTAAAAGTCATAACCAATAATGAAATAAAGGAAGAAGACGGAAAAAACTCGTGGTTGAATCTTCCTCCTTGTTCCTAGCGTATTCTTGCCTCCTTGGGTGCTGTCTTACCTTAAAGTAACGTCTCCTCCCCTCAAAAGGACGTTTTATGATGTATTTATATCAATTAAGGTTGACGTGGGGCATCCTTAAGGTCTCCTAATTCAAAAAGGACACACTGAGTCGCGTGCCAGAGTTGGTTTAACGCACGACTTCTGGCATGATCCCAATTATTTCTTCCTTTTTCTTTGTTATTTCGCGTGCCAGGTCCAGTGCCAACCTCCACACTTCGCGATTTTTTGTTCATATCCTAGGCCATTTTTTGCCTACTTTCGTGCAATGCACCAATTACGGCGCGCTCCAATATCTTGCATCTCTACTCTTTTTGCATCAAATCAACTAATTCGTGCGAAATTCCATCTAAATTCATTCATACACAGAATAAATATGTAATGAACATATTATATATTTATAAACATGAAATCTCCCACATCTCACATAAGAAACAACCTATTTTTTCTCTCCTTTGCTTTTCTTTTCCCATCTTTAAAGTAAAGCTGATTCTTAGAGGTTGCTTTCGCAATTGCAATCTGTCTTTGTCCAGCTCCTCGCTTTGAGCTCAAATAAGACTTTTTTTTGGTCAAGTGAATTCGTTCCAGGTCTTCCTATTTCCTTCGCTTTCCCAACCGCTGCCTCTAAGGCCCAAGTACTTTTTTTGTTTGACCAAATGAACATACTAAAAAACATGCATTTTTAATCATTTATCATCCAGTTTCATTGTTAGATTATGAACATAAATGTATGGTTTACAAGAATCGATGATTTAATATTTTTGTATATAAGGTATAACTCATATACTAAATCTCCTACTATATAAGCAAACAGAAAAATACATTCTATTTTAATAAAATTTATTAAATTAAATAAATAAATAAATAAATAAATATTCTATAAAGAATACTACATCAACATGAATAGCTTATAATATATCCTAGCAAGGTCTTCTTCTCTAGTCATACATATATATTGCTCATCAAATGGTCAGAAAATCAAGACATACATATGCATCCGACCAAAAAAAAAAAAAAAAAAACTCTTAATAGTGTATGATATTAAAAAATTCGAATCAAACCTGCGCGATGTTTTTCAAAAAGCTTTACATTATTAAAAGTATCAATGCACTCTATATATTATTTTAACTTATTTTAGCTATCAATAGAGAATTTATTCTGCCATCCAACATTAGAGAATATGACTTATTCTCATTCCGTGCTCCAATAATTTCTGGCATAATATTATTATTATTATTATTATTATTATTATTATTATTTAACGAAATTTTTAATTTTCTTTTATAATAAACGTCATTTATTTAGTATCAAACCATTTACAAATAGAGTAGTTGCTGACCAGCTACTTTTCTCAATCACCCTATAGGGATTCACTCCCATAATTCATATGTACATCAATATCAAATGGTAGCGATCCAGTCTTCGCAAATCATCCTTCCAGTGTTTAAAAGAATTTCCATGTATATGTATGTGGACTGCTATTTCTTTGCATGTATCATTTATATCCATTCTTCCGCCTTGGAATCTAATCTTGTTCCTCTCTCGCCATAGACAGTATACTAGCATCCCAAAAACACTGGTGGTTATTTCAGCACGTCCATTTCTCCTTTTAGCAATGTTGCTGATCCATTTTACTTCACTGTTCCAATCACTTATGGCCCTCTGGTAACCCAGCCAAAGTAGCAGTCTATTCCATAGCTCCCAAGCTGTCGGGCAAGTAAAAAAGAGATGGTCAAAGGAGTCATTTACTTGCCTGCACAGTACACATTGTTGTGAAATCTGTATCCCAAAATTCATTAGCCTCTCCAATGTTGCTAGTCTTCTGTGCAAAGCTAGCCAGACAATAAATTTGAATCGTGGGTGCAGTTTTATCTGCAGTACAATGCTTTTCCAGTGTACTTTTGAGTATTGAGGGATTTGCCAAAAATAGAGTTTTTTAATGCTGAAACGTTCTCCTCTTTGTAGCATTTGCAGTCTACATTCCAGATTCCCTTGAATTCCTTGTAGATTTGTTATCAATGATCGAGTCTCAAAAATCATCCTCACAGCCCAGGCGGCACTTTTTGGAGTTGGTGCGTCCTCCACAGCCAAGTTTTTAATGTAGTATGTGTGCACCCATTTGACCCACAGGCTGTCCTTCTTCTTTGTTACTGCCATAGGTGTTTTGCGATGGCTGCCTTATTCCATATTGGCAGGTTCAGCACATTTAGGCCTCCTGAACTAAATGGTAGACAGATAGTGTTCCTATGCTACTAATTCCTTCTTTGACACATTTGCTACTCCAGTCCACAAGAAAGATCTGCAGGTTGCCTCGATCATCTTCATTATCTTTTTTGGTAGGAGGAAGATTTGCGACCGGAGATTGCATTCCGAATAATACTGACTTGGTCAACTGGAGTCTGCCTGCGTAAGATAGTAGTTTTGATGTCCAGCAGTTTATTTTCTGTGTTATCTTTTCTACTATTGGCCAGCATTGTGTCACTGATAATTTCTTGGAATCAAATGGAACTCCAAGATATTTGAAAGGTAGAGATCCTTCAGGGAAATCTAGTTCTTGTAAGATTTCCTCTTTCAGCCAGTATGACACTTTATCTGCATTTGCTTGAAGTCCTGAGGTGTCCGCAAAATGTTGGAGCGTATGTTTTAACAGTTTACCGATTGGGTATCAGCCTTCTACAATAGTAATAGATCATCGGCAAAACAGATATGCGCCACTCCTAGCTTCTTGCATCTAGGATGAAATTTGAACTCCTTTCTGCCCATCATATATGTTGGAGTTCCCTATGCAAGTATTCCATGAAAATGACAAAAAGATATGGGGACATAGGGTCTCCCTCCCTCATCCCTCTCTTTCCATTAAACGGATTGGTCAGCCATCCATTAAGATTTAATGCATAGGTGACAGAAGAGATGTCCTTTTTGTGAATTTGTAGGGAAATCCCATGTCCAGCAATAGCCTCTCAATAAAACACTACTCCACTGTGTCATATGCCTTCCTTAGGTCAACTTTTAGCACACATCGGAGGGATACTCTTTTCCTATTGTACCCTTTTAATAATTCCTGGGTAAATAGTATGTTGTGTGTTATACTTCTGCCTTCAATAAACGCTGACTGTGAATTACTAATCAAGCCCCCTATGACTGTTTTGATTCTTGCTGTGACAACCTTTGTGATAATTTTATATATGGTCGTGCCGCAAGCAATGGGTCGGTAGTCTTTGACAGTAGAAGGATTTTGTACTTTTGGTATCAAGGTCACTGCAGTACTACTGACACCTTTATGCATTTTCCCTGTTGCAAAGAATTCCGTTACTGCGTTATAGACATCACCAGCAATAGTGTCCCAGTTTTTAGTGAAGAATTCGATCGGGAAGCCATCTACTCCTGGTGCTTTATCAATGGGCATGTCATGAATTGCCTGATCAAGTTCCTCCTTTGTAACTGGCATAACCAGAAGCTGCTTCTGCTGTGTGTTAAGGCAGGGTCCTTGTTGAATAAGGACAGTATTTGGACATATTATTTTACTTACTCTTTATTACATAAAAAAATAGGAAATATAGAATCGAGCTTATAATTATTGGGTACACAAACACGATCCTACATTGATAGTTGAAAAGATTGAGAGCCTACATATAAAGTGTAAAGATATCCAAATAACGGGAGACCATGTTAGAAAAATCATATCGGCTTAGCTCAAAGCAAATAATATCACATCATGTAAGAGTATCTCCGGCTAGTTGAGCCCAACTATTAGTATCAGAGCCTATATTCGGTGGGACGAGTATATTGACTACAAAGTAATGGTAAGCTCGGCTAGTTATAAATACTCTAACAATGTGGGTAAAGCACAATGGATCTCGAAAATTGACCCATAAATCGTGATAATGGGCCATGTAGTACTTAGGTCGAGGGATGGACCCGCAAATCACGATAGTGAACCACGTGCAATTTAGTTAGAGGGAGAGATTATTTGGTGCATAAATAAAGTCCCACATTGATAGTTGAAAAGATTGGGAGCTAATTTATAAGGCATAGAAATCTTTTAACGAAGTAAGACAGGCTCAAAGCAGATAATAGCATACCATATAAGAATATCTTCGGGTTGATTGAGCCCAACAACAATAATATGCATTGGATCTAACAGTGGAAAAATTCTTTTTATAGGAAAGAAGACGGGAGAAATTTAAAAATAGCCAGATTTATAAGTGGTCATTCAAAAATAGTCGTGCTTTCAAAGTAATCGAAATTGTGCAACTTTTTGTGTAAAGATAAACTTCAACGAAAATACTATTCAAAATTCGAAAAATACTTTAGTATATTATACTGGAGTTCTAGCATAAGTATACTGGGACTCCAGCATAATACATTAGGGTTGCAGTAAAGTATATTGGTCTAGTATAATAAGCTGGAAGTTCATACACTGATGCTCGAATTTTCAGTATATTATGCTGGAATTTTCTTCATGTTGGAATTTCAGCATAATATGCTAGAAGTTCATACAGATGAACCGAACTCCGGTATATAATACTCGATCGATCTCTGTTGCAGCAAGATAGTGGGTATTTTTAATAATTTTGAACCAGAACAAAAACTGATTAATCCGTACTATTTTTACAAAGAAGAAAACAGTTTAACAAAGTCTGATTATGTTATATCGAATTTGACAACTTTGAAAGTGAAATAATAACAAGTCGTAATTACAATTTAGAAATCTAAAAGAAAAAAATTGTAATTATTATCTAAGTGCACGTTCAAGATCAGGCTTGATCTAAGATTATATTACTTATTATTTTTCTCCTAATCAAGTTTACGTCCCTTGGCTCTTCAAGGATTTTGCGAGTCCTTTGCTTAGCGTTAATTGAAATTCTAATTGCAACTGATAATGAGTTTTTATCTACCTCTGGGACAACGTTGACAAAGAATCAAACCTGTATAGATTCAGAATCTTTAGTATACTCAATTATTCGTCGAAATTGGTTTAAAAAGTAAAAAATAACTATATTAACCGACAACAGAAAGTTGCATGGCCTAGTCAACAATTTGATGCGTTAGGTTACTTTTGCAACTCACATGAAGATAGAGGCGTGCGTGTGTGTATATATATATATATATATATATATATATATATATATATATATATATATATATATATATATATATATATATATATATATATATAAATATTAACAAAAATAATGTTTAGGTTATAAAATAAAAATTTGCATAATTTAAATAAGAAAAAAATTTGTAATGTATGTACTATTCAAATAGTGAAGGATTTAATCAATAAAATTTAATTAGTTAAAACTTTAAAATATACGGAAAAATTTACATAATGATAATGAGTATTCAATTACTGATTGACATGCAATTTATAGTTCCATTTATTTGTTTTAAAAAGTTCAAAATTAAATGGTGGCGATTTTGATGCTTCCATTTACGTTTACTAAGTTGCCCGATTCTTCTTTATTTTGGAATTAATTAATATAATATATTTGATATACATAAATCAAATGATAAGGATATAATAATTATATCTTTCTCTCCTCTAAAATTAGGTGTATCATTTGAATTTGACGTATAATTGTTAAGTGTCCTTTTATTAATTATGCATTTCTTGAATTTGATATTAAATTAAAGAGTATAATATGTACTTATTTTTTGTACATATATTATTATAGAAAGGGTGCTTGTTTTTAAGGTCGAAAGGTTGTTCAATTTTACATAAGAATTTCATCTCTTGATTTTTGCGTGAATTTAAAAAAAAATCATTTAACTATTGCTTTGCTATTATTTGTGTGACCTAATATTAAATCTAAAATTTTGATATTGTGTGACTCAATATGTTTTTATTATAATTTCTCAAAGATTTATAAATTACAAATAACATAAATATGAAAACTACATTGAGTCATTTGGTGGAATCAATGGAAAAAGAAAGGTTTTTCGTCTTTGAATTTTATATTTAGATGAACACAAAGCCACCCGATTTGGTAGGATTTGTAGAAGGCATACTTTGGTGATCGTAGGCTTTCAACTTGTTTCTATTTATAAAAACTTTAACATTGAACGTTATTTGAAAATAAAAATGACAAATTCACTAATGAACTCAAACCCCTAAATATAAGTAGTTTATAAAAGAAGATTTAGTGCGTTTAACATCATTATATAAAGAGATAAATAGTTTAGAAAAGAAAAGGTTTAATAGTCAAAATCTTAACTAATTTTAAAGTCTATAGAATTAGGAAAAAACTATATTAATATTTAAAGTATACTTTTAAGGGTTTGAAAAAGATCGAAACTTTCCAACTTGAGTGGATTGAAAATAATACGATACCTGCTACTGAAGGAATTGAAAAGAGCTAATTCTTAATGAATGAATGGGAAAATTAAATTAAATCTCTAAGATTTATTTCCTTGTGAATTGAACGTCACTGAACTCCAAAAATTGAAGGAAATATTAAAGATTTAGATATTCGAAAAATTATTAATTGGTTATTTCTAAATATTAAGAAATTAATTAAATAAATATTTTCAAATATAAGGAAAATAGTTAAATGGCTATTTGATTTAGCATGAACTTTATTTTTAAAATGACACTGTGGAGGTCAGCTATACCTCACAGAGTTATGCTCCACCACAATTTCACCCCGCAATATAGTGGAAATCTTATTTTTAGCACTTGAGACATTGTAAAAAAAATTGATAAGAGGAAGAGAGAAGTATGAACGTATGTTTGAAGTTAAGTATTGAATGAATTTTCATAAAATTGAAACACCTATAAATAAGCAATTTTTGAAGGAATTCGTAGTATAATACTACGGTTTATGTATATGAATTATTGTTATGTCAGTTAAATTATTGATGGGCCCAAATATGTAATTCGCAGTACTGTAATGCGGATTATATATTTTTTTAAAAATTTAATAAAATTCGCAGCATAGAACTGCGAAATACACAATTTTTTTATTGTGTATTTTGCAGTACTATACTGCAATTTACATTTAACGGTAAAATTTTCGTCGATATAATTCACAGTATAACACTGCAAATTTTCTAGTTTTGTAACTTTTTTTTAACATTAAGAATATATTTTATGTTTAATTAATTATTATTTAAGTTTCGGACTCTCATTAAATGCACGATATCATGAGTATGCACTTTAGACAGTTAAAAAAGAGTCCTCCTCGGAAGGACCGACTCCTTTAGGAGGTAGGGGTGTTCATTGGGCGGGTGGGCGGCTTTTTACTCTAACGGTTTGGCTTAACGGTTTTCGGCTTTTAAATGTATTAATCCGTTAGCCACCCGATAAGATATCGGGCGGATTGGTATCGGGTTAGCTCTTATCGGGCGGTTACTGGGCGGTTTATCGGTTTAATACCTAAGGGCTGTCCGCACACTGCATTATGTCCGCACACTGCATTCAATTTATAATGTAAGGCTGCAAGCTAAGTAGCTCACGCCTCACTGTCCACTGTCCAGTTTAGTACATCATTAATTTATGCTCGTCTTTCATTCTAGCTTACTAAAACCAAACAAGGTAAGAACAGAAATATAGCTTGACGAGAAAATATAGCAACACAAAGAGAAGCAACATACAACTACTGATTGTTCTTCAGCAGCATAGCCACCCATTTCAATCAAAACTTCAGAGTAATAGAATTCCTGTCACAAACAAGGAGCAAAACAGATGCCGCCCTTGACGAGAAAATATAGCAACACAAAGAGAAGCAACATAGAACTACTGATTGTTCTTCAGCAGCATAGCCACCCTTTCAATCAAAACTTCAGAGTAATAGAATTCCTGTCACAAACAAGGAGCAAAACAGATGCCGCCCTTGACGAGAAAATATAGCAACACAAAGAGAAGCAACATAGAACTACTGATTGTTCTTCAGGAACAAGTTTAGATGCTCCATAAGTCAATCCTTCCATCTGAACACTTCGAACAGCTTCTTCAAGCTTCTTCATATCAGCAGAGCTAGTTCTTCTAAACAGACTTTTAATAATTAAAAGATGCAGTAAATTTTCCTCTTGTTAAGTGTGAAATTCAAAATACAGATGAAAAAGCATATACACAAGATCTGAAGAACTGACATACTGGACAACTGAAGCAACTCTGCTTAAACTAACATTGCAAAACAGAGAAATATCCCAACAGCACAATTTGGTATATTGCTTGGTTAAGAATGAATACCTTGAGAAACCACAAGGATGAAAAACTGCAGCAATGTAGGAAAGCACTACTACTACATTAATGCAACTCACGAAAAGCAAACACACATAACGAATGCACCAACGATTAGACAAGTAATAATAATGCATATATATTATATTAGTCTGTAATATTTGCTGCAGCAAAGGAACATATACCTGCAATTGGAAGCCCCACTTTCACCCATGATCATCTTATCACTTTGTATATTTTCAGCCATGTATGAATCACTGCAACAACAAAAGAAAACGAATGCGAATAAAGACATTGGTTATTAAAGACAGGTGGAACACAATCATACACACAAGGAGCTGAAATGGCTATTGGACATATCTTTTTTTTTTTAAGCACTAGCGCTGGTCTTCTCCGAAAAAAGTATACAAAAATTTAGGAGATGTAGCTCCAAATTAAATCTGAAAGGCATGAAGATTAATCTTTCACATGATAGTGCATGTATGTGGGTTGTCATCACTGAAAAGAGAAGCAACAGCTTCATCTGAAGCCACGGAAACCCTTCACAATCCAAGTTTGGAACTCTTAGCTCCACCATAGACATGTTGATGAAACAAAGTTGTTGTTTGACTAAATTCAAGATTTTTGAGAAAGAGAGGTAGGTCTGGTCTTCAATACGAAGAAGACCTAATTATATGGTCAGCCAACAAAACTCTGGCTCTTCTTAAATTTGTTTCAAAGTACTAGGATCTGATGAAAGAGGTAGCTAGCCCTTTTTTATTTATGTACAGATTTATAATTGTTACCTATTGGACATATCGAATGAGAGCTTGGATCATTCAAAAATTAGTATAGATATCCATAAATTAAAGCAAGTAAAGACAGAAAGAAGAGTACCTGGAGAAGTGGAGAGACGAGATGGCGAGAGGAGGGAGACCTTGCTGGAAGTAGACGACGACGACTGCTGGGTACTGCGCTACTGGCTGGCGGCGGCTGCTGCTAAGTGTTAGGGTTTTTGTTCTCAGTCTCAATGACTGAATCTGAATGAGGAAAAGGACTGAATGAGGAAAAGGAATAGGCGAATAGGTAATTTAGAGTTATTACTGTACAGCACTCAGCAGTGAGCACATATACGGGTGGGGGCCTGGGGGGTATTTCTTTAATTATTTTTGTAATGTGGTTTTTATTTTTATATTTAATATATATAATTTTATAAATAAAAATAAATTATATATATTCTTAACGGGTTAACGGATTACCCGTTAAGAAAATTGAATAATCCGCCCCCAATCCGATAAGCCGTTAATAAAAAAAATTTAATCCGTTCCCCGTCCGTTAAGCCGTTAAGCCGTTACCATTAAGCCATTAAGCTTCGGTTCGGTTTTCGGTTTCGGATCGGTTTTGAACACCCCTATTAGGAGGTGCGATCAACTGCAAAAAGTGAGTAATAAAGAATTTTTTTTGTTTGGCGACCTTGTGAGCGAGTAAGTTTAGTTAACTCTAGTGGTTTTAAGGTTCTTTTTCGGAAATAGCAGGTCTGTTCTTTTTGGACAGGAGTAAAACTACGTATATCTTATCATATTATGTAAAATTAGCATATATTGAATTCAAGTGGTATCGCCCTATTGTTTAATTATATATTCAAAAGCTTTGAAAAGTATGGGAATTTTTAATTGAATAAAATCATTAGGATAGGAGTCCTATCCTTTCTCAACTATATTTTGTAGTTGCGATGAGTTGTTACACTGTTGAGATTTATCCCTAATTTCATTGTGAAGCGGTGTGAGGACAAACCTTACTAAAGGGTATCATCTCCATTGCTTTCCACCATATTTCAATCCCCTCGTTTAAAAAAAAATTCTAGAAAAGAAAATGCACTTAGGAGGAATATGATGACTGATGTACGCGGAGCCATTTTGTCATGTACAGATATAATGCACGATCAGCGTATCAGTTTGGCAAAATTATATTATTACTGCTACTACTACTCTCAAGTCTAAAAACCAACAGTATTAAATCCACAAGAAATTAAATTGAATAGTCACAAATCTAGAATTAAGAAGACACTTATCTGGGGAGCTAAGGGGACAACGAGGTGATTTACTTGATTTTCTTCACTTCCTAGAACAAATACATTTGCATTGAGTAAGGCCTAAGTTGAATGAGAATACTTTTGCACTGCTAATACAGAACATCCATCGATAATTTCTTCCATTGGATCAAAATTTAAATTGGGAAATGATCTAAAAGGGCAGCATGCTGTGATCCTATTTGAATATCAACAGTGCAAGTGGAAAGGCCATAGAGCAACTTGTTGATTGCCAAGGGAGGGCAGTGCCCTAGACATGAAAATTGAATTCATATATATCTTTTTCCTTTTGGTTAAACGAATAGACACCTTACTTAAATATTAAGGAAAGAAGAGGTCACAAATTATGTGTCCTTTCCCTCGAGAGTTTATTGGTCACAAACTAATTGTCCTTTACCTCGAGAGTTGATTTCTGGTTATTTTTCTAAAGTTGTTTACCCTAAAATTTGAGTAACAATTTAATTTATATTGTGATTTTGAGGATATGTGATTTAATCCAATACCAATTAATAAATAAAAAATTAAATACATAATTAGAAAATGAAATAAGTCAAACCAATGTACAAGCTAAAACTCGACATCGACCTTTGAAATTCTCTAGGTGGGTTAGTAACAATAAATTATAAGGCAACTCTGATGAACAGTAGGCAAGAAAGTGATGAATGTATTTTCTCTTGTCAATGAACCTTGCCTTACAAATGAATGGGCTCCCCTTTATATAATAGGGGAGTCCTAAATAAGGTACACTTCTAATTATAATAGAAATCATATTGGACAAGTGTCTAACCACCAAGGACCAATTCGTTCTGAAATTTACGTCGTGATCTTCGGATCGTTGCGGGTATCTCGCTCTTTCTGTTACTAAATCATAACAGTATTACTTAGAAGTAGGGCTTCTTCTGACGTCGGCAAGTGATATCGACCTCGACCTCGATATTGGAAAGGAGCCTCGACCCCGAGCTCAGCGTCTTGGCCTCTCGACGTGGTATCACCTTTTCTATCGAAGAACGAAATCGGGTAGTTCCAGTTTCAACTGTATACAGATAGACCCCTCGTTTCTTAGAATAAAATGATAAGAAATAACTTGAACCTCGATTTTTCGAAGGCTGTGATAATGACGTCATCCCTTTGATTTAAGCGCTCGAGGTGATCGAAACGTCCCGTCGGTTCGTTTCCCAATATATTAAACGCTTGCCAGTGGCGGCCGGCCACTAGTGCCGCCGAACCGTTACCGTGTTCTTATAAATATAGGACTTCTATTTAAACCAAAATCTTTGCCTCAACCATTAAATTTTCTTGAACTTCTCCTCTCTTCATCTTTCCTTTTCATTACCTGTTGATCTAACCCTTTAAGCATAACAAAATATCAAAGTCCACATGTTTCCGCTTCTTCTAACCTGAGTCGGTGGCGAAAACCTCGAAAATTGTTCCTTAAAAGGAGAAAGTTTCCTCCTCTTCTTGCCCACCGGCCCTTCATGAGATTGTTCCCGGCCATTGTGTCACAAAGAACGACTTCAAATTCAACAATTCCCCATCAATCCCTGGCTAATGTGAGCACGTATCAAGATATATTTGCTTGAATGAAGAAACTCCTTGAGGCTATGAACAGCGATTGTGGCTGCGGGACGAGGTCGTCCCCGCTCCGGAGGAGAGTATCACCACTCATGTGGAGGGATTCCTAAGTGTCTACACTTATCCCTCCATATTAGGTCTCATTGATCCAGTCATAATTGATTTTCTTCAAGAGGTACCAGGTCACCCTCGGTCAGATCCACCCTTCTTTTTGGCGCATAGTGATCATGCTCCATTTTTTTCCAGCAAGACCGAGGGGCTAAAGTTCATCCTCAATCATCTTATTCAATTTTATCGACCGCAGCTTTTTTTCGAGGATTGATCAAGCTCCAATGACGAGCGACCAAGGCTTTTTTTTGCTAGCAACGACGAGGATAAAGATCGGGGTTAGATGAGCCGGTTTGTGCGAGTGAGCACTAGCAATATCATCCTAGAGGAGAAAATGTCGTTCCCAGAGAAATGGAACCCCGAACATAAGTGAAGTTTTTATGCATTAGCCGTCATAATTCATTTATGCATTATAAGATGCCTTCATCTATTTCATAGCATCACTTGGATGCAGATCGAAGACTAGGTCTGGAGACTAGCCTCGACCTCCTCTTATAACGAGCGTCGTTGGTATGACTTGTGAAGGGGAAGATAGGAAGCCAAATATCATGGTAAGTTCATCTTGTTAGTTTTTGATGCTATCCTCTTTATCGGAGATGTCTCTTTATTCACACTTTATCCTTAATGTAGGTAATGGACATATCTCTTAAATGAGGCTGGGCCCGTCTGGGGAAGAGACGAGTCCCCAATTCCAAAATTGGGGAAAGATAATAAGAGAAAAAGGGTCTCGAAGCCCAAAGACCCCTAAGATAAAAAGGCTCTAGATCGTAGGCGCAGGAGAAATGTCATTCCTATGGATATAGAATTGGTCCACCAGCTGGATGAAGAAGAAGAAGACGAGGGCGAAGACTTGGCATTGGAGGTTCGTACTAGGAAGTTGAAGCTGCAAAACGCTGCGAGCAAGAGATCCTACCTGGTGATGAGGAGGCTTTGAAGAAATACGCGGGAAAACCCCCTGAATTACCTGAGGTCGAGATTGTTCCTCGGCCATCTGCAAGCACACCAGAGGGGGCAGGTTCCGAGATCCCCAGGGCTGAACAGCGCATCCGAGTGATTTGATCGAGGTCATGACAATAGGTCATTATCCCTCTATACTGGCTTATTCGGAGGAGGCCATAAAGGCTGCTTGGGCTCTGCAGATACCTGACTTAAGTGGAGTCCCAAGTGAAGATAATCCCTTTAGAGATTGCCTTACCGGGGTTGATGACGCTGCCGATATAAACAACACATCATTCGAAGAGGCTCAACGTCTTTTAGCTCAAGTAAGAATTAATTCCTATTCTGGCAATTTTCCTTCATCTTCATTTACCCTAACGTGTACCTTTCTTTTAGTGTAGGCTTTCACCAAGTTTAGGGTCGACCTGAGCCAATGTAAGGAAGAGCTCCAGAAGACCTCAGAGGAGAGGAACGCTTTAAAGCTCTTTTGTAGTCAAAGGCAGACATGGCCAAGGCTCCTAAGGATGAGGCCGAGCTAGACAAGCAGGTAACTATCATTTTGAAAGAGTATGGTCTACCCGACCTATTTGTGGAGACTAATAATTTAGTATCTCAGCTGTAATAAAAATTAGAGGAGATCGAGCTGCTTCGAGGGGAAGTTGATCAGATCAAGGTCTACTGCGATTGGTGGAAGGAGAACATGGACTGCCTTGTTGCAGAGAAAGAGTCTTCTTTGGAAAAATTAGCATTTTCTAGGTCAAACTTTAGGGTCCAAAAGACAAAAGTTCGGCCCAGGCAAAAAGGATCGATGAGCTCGAGGTCTGGCTTGCCAAGGCCAAGGCATAAGTTAAGGAGATGAAGGTCACAATTGACAAATTGTATACTTGACCAATGTGGAGGCTGCTCAAATGAAGCTAAGGAAGGCTTCCGATCGAGATCAACGGAGCAATGATTTGGCAAAGTGCTAATCCCGGAGGGGACACCTCGACGAAATCCACGATCGAGGTACGACTTTTCTGAAGAAATAGCTCAAGTAGAGGCGCTTGAAGCTGAAACCAGATTTCTCATCTCATCTGATGACAATGATAATGATGAAGGCAGCCACGACAGGTCTGATAATGATGAGGAGGTGGAAGGAGAAGATGCTACCGAGGGAGAAACTAGCCCCGACATAGTTAGTATTTTTCTTTTTCTTTTTGTAAGACCTATGTTGGTCTCCTGTATATGTCTATTTTCAAATATATAAAAGAAAATTTTCTCGATCTTTTATCAATATGTTTTCGACTCACATTTTTTTTTGATTGTTGGGTTCGGACGTCTGCGAGCTGCATTAATTTGGCTGTAGTGTTTGGGTATGCCTCTTGGACTTATTCCCCAATAATACTTCGAACTTGTTTGAGGTATTAGTCCCCGAGAAAGATGACCTTGGCCTATAGACCGAGGAGTGCATCTTTGAGATCTTACGAATTCAAGTTTAGATAACTCGAATATGTTGATTGCCGATCATAGTCCCCAAGTGTTCAAGCTATATTTGCACTTCGCCCTTGAGCCATTTTTCAAAAATTCAAAAGTATACAACTCGTATAGTAGCAATTTTTCTGTGAGATACAAAGTGTTTGATATAGAAAGAATGCTTCTTTGAATAATTTATATGTGCATACATGTTTTTCCATTGGGGCTTGACTAATCTATATGGATAGGGTTCACTCAACTGTTTGGCATATTACAAGGTTTCCCTATCAAGACCCTTTGACATGAAGTATTTTTTTCAAAAATATAACCTTTGAAGGTGATGCCCCTAAGTATTCAAGGTTTATTGAGAAGAAGCCTTGGATACTATTGAATTTTCCTCGTGTAGCACATAATTTGCCTTGCTAAAAACCTCGATGGAAAAACCCATTCGGGATAAAAACCAATTTGAGGGAAAAAAACTGCAATGCATGCTTTGAAACCTAAGATCTTCATGTTGAAGAGTTTTCTTGGCGCCTCGATCAAACACCTATAACAAGTTTGTATCAAATACAAATGGAAAAGGGAGAAAGTCATACATAGGTAATAATATTGTTTGAATAGTGATACATTCCAATTGTTTGGCAATTGTTCGCCCTCTATTGTGCCAAGTTTGTACGATCCCTTTTCGATGACATCACAGACTCGATATGGTCCTTCCCAATTTGGGCCTAGTTTCCCTTCATTATGGTCTTGAATATTGATGGTGACTTTTCTTAGAACTAAGTCCCTGATTCCAAAATTTTGAAGGTTCGCTCTTCAATTGTAATATCTCTCGATTCTTTGCTTATGTGCAGCCACTCGAACTAGCTCAACTTCTCGTTTTTCATCAAATAGTTCGAGGCTAGTATTAATATCCTCTTGATTTGATTCATCTTTTGCATGTTAAAATCAGGTGCTAGGTTCCTTGACCTCAACTAGAATTAAGGCCTTGAAGCCATATACTAAGGAGAATAAGGTTGCCCCCGTGCTGGACTTTGATATCGTTCGATACGCCTAAAGAACTTTAGGTATATGTTCTCTCCATTTCCCCTTATCATCTATCAACCTTTTCTTTAAGTGTTGAATGATAGTCTCGTTCGTTGATTCGGCATGTCCATTTTTGCTTGGGTGGTACGGCATCGACAAGATCCTTTTTATTTTGTGTTCTTCAAGGAACTCTGTTGTCTTGCTGCCGATGAATTGCTTTCCGTTGCCGCATACAATTTTAGCAGGCATCCCGAATCAAGACATGATGTGGTCCCAGATGAAGTTTACAACTTCTTTTTCTCTAACCTTCTCAAAGACCTATGCTTCCACCCATTTAAAAAAATGTAGTCAGTCATAAAAAATTGAATTTAGCTTTACCTGGGGCCGTTGGAAGAGGCCCGACAATATCCATTCCCCATTTCATAAATGACCAAGGGGATAGAATTGAATGAAGTTGCCTCCGGGCTGATGGATCATCGATGCAAACCTTTGACATTTATCATATTTTTTGACAAACTCCTTAGTATCTTTTTGTATGCTATCCCAGTAGTACCCTGCTCTAATGATTTTGTGAATCAAATATTCAGCGCTGGAGTGGTTCGTATAAGTGCCTTCATGGATCTCTTGTAAACATAATCGGTGTCCCCAGCCCTATACATACCGCGAATGGTCCATCGAACGTCCTTTTGTATAATGTTCCATCTTCATCCAATGCAAATCGAGCAACTTTAGTTTGTAGGGCCCTAGAATCTTTAGGGTCCGATCAAAGCTTTTTGTTATTTCAATATTCGATATGTTTATACCTCCAATCCCAGGTCAAGCTTCTAGAGTTTTATCTCGGCATAACCCTTCTAGACCACAAATCTCGATAGTTGGCCAATAGTCCCCGGGATGATATTGTCTTCCTCGATCAGTGATCCCAGTTCCTCAAGTGCATCGGCTTCAATGTTTTGTTCTTGAGGTATGTGATCTAGAGTCCATTCCTTAAAGTGGTGCAAAGTTACATGTAGGTTTTTGAAATACCTTTGTATTCTATCCTCTAGAACTTCAAAGCTTTTTTTTACTTGGTTCACCACCAATAAAGAGTCACACTTGGCTTTAATGACTTCTTCCCCAAAGCATTTAGCTAGCTCGAGACCTGCAGTCATGGTATCGTACTCGGCCCCTTTGTTAGTCAACCTAGATGTTTTGATGGACTGCTTAATAATGCTACATGTGAGTGGCTTCAAAATGATGCTAAGCTCGGACCCCTTCATATTATAAGCGCCTCCTGTGAAAAGGGTCTATACCCCCGATGATCTGCCCGATTTTAACAAGAGTTCCTTTTTAATTTTGGGTACGAGGGTTAGCGTGAAATCGACCATGAAGTCTGCTAAAATTTGAGACTTGACGTTGTTCACAGTTGATATTCGATATCGTACTCACTGCGTTCGATGGCTCATTTCTCCAATCGACCCAAAATTTTGGGCTTTTTCAAAATAGTTCGAAGTGGGTAAGTAGTTAACACACATATGGGTTGACGTTGAAAGTAAGGTTTTACTTTCTAGAAGCGCTTATTAGTGCAAGTGCTATTTCCTCTGAGTGTGGATGATTAGTTTTTGTTTCCTAAAAGGTTCAGCTTACATAGTAAACGAGAAATTGCGTACCTTAGTCTTCTTGAACTAGGACACCACTCAACTCGTTATCTGATACCGCCAAGTATATGCAAAGTTTTTCATCTACCTTCGAAGTGTGAAGTAATGATGGGCTATATAGGTATCTCTTTAATTCCTTTGATGCTTGTTGACATTCTGGGGTCCAAGTGAAATCGTTCTTCTTCTTGAGTAAAGAGAAAAATATGTTGCTTCGATTCAATGACCTCGAGATAAATGGGCCTTAAGCAGTTACTCGCCCAGTTAGCCTCTACACAGCTTTTACATTATCCATGAGAGTGATGTATTTGATGGCCTTGATTTTAGTGGGGTTGATCTCGATCCCTGAATTTGACATAACAAAGCCTAGAAACCTGCTGGAGCCGACCTCGAAAGTACATTTCCCGGGGTTGAGTTTCATGTTATATTTCCTCAAAATCTCAAAACGTTTCCTGCAAATGAGCCAAATGGTCCTCCGAACGCAGTGAATTAACTAGCATGTCATCAATATAAACTTTCATTAAGTTACTAATTTGTTCTACGAGCATCTTATTTACGAAGCGTTGGAAAGTAGCTCTTGCATTTTTTTCCCGAAGGGCATTTCTTGGTAATAATATGTTGCATACTTGGTGATAAATGAGGTCTTCGCCTAATCTTCTAGGTTCATCAAAATTTGATTGTACCCCGAATAAGCATCGAGAAAGGTAAGGATCTCGTGGCCAGCCGTGGCATTTATCATGCGATCAATTTTAGGCAGTGGAAAAGAGTCTTTAGGGCATGCCTTGTTAATATCCTTGTAATATACACACATCCTTGTGATACTCTTCGTACACTATTTTTACACCGTCCGAAGTCGGGAATTTTATTATTTGGTGAAGAGTCGAAGGGACTACTCTCATATTTTTAATACAGGGCCTTTCGTGTAGGGCATTGTATCTCATGTCGCCCTCGATCACTTGGAATTTGGTATCTTGAATGGTTCCAACCATGTTCAGTAGTAAATCAATCTCCCATTTAGTTGTTTCACTGGCCATGTTGAAGCCGTTTAAGACTCAAGTTGCGGCACAATCTGAACTTGTGGGCCAAGTTGCTCCACGACCCTCGATCGTATGATATTAGCCAAACTACATGGATCTACTAAAACTATCTTGAACTTTATTTAATAAGATAGAAATTACAAAAACGTCATTGTGTGGCTGAGAACTGTCTTCTACTTCTTCATCGTTGAATGATAAGGAGCCCTCGGGTACATAATATCAGGTCCACTTCTCACTACTAATTGATACCTTAGTGCGTTTGAATATGGGCCTTTGTGGAATATATACCCCGCCGACGATCATATGAATGACATGTTGTGGTTCATTCTATTCATTTTTTCTATTGACGTCTCTGTCTCTGAAATAATTCTTGGCCCGATCTCTAAGGAAACTATGGAAGGTGGCCCTCATTCAATGGACAGGCTACCTCCTCCCTTAATTGCCTGCAATCCTCGATCTTGTGACTATGCGTGCCATGATACTTGCACACCAAATTTGGATTTCTTTGGGAAGGATCGGTTTGTCTAGGTCTAGGCTACCTAGTATCTTTGATCCTTCCGATTGACAAGGCAATTCCTGATGCATCGACCCTAAAGTTATATTCCGATAACTGAGGTGCCTCTACGGGATCGGCATGCTTATCAAACCACTTTTCCTCATAAGTGCTCGAGAATTTTGCCCTCGATCATTTCTTCGATCATTCTGAGAGGGATTGTTCCCTGAGCTACTGTTTCTTCAATATGCAACATATGGTTGATATTGTTCTCTGTTCAACCTTATCTTACTATCGATGTCCCTCAGGGTTTTAACTGCCAGTATGTCTAGATGTACTGAACCGGAAGGGGCTCCTAATCGGTCATCCTTGATCCTGATCTTCGTTTGATATTGATTGTGCACATTTGCCTATGTTACGGTTTGATACTCGACCAGATTTCGCTTTAACTGTTGTGATGCTATTGAACTCCGCTCCTTCAACCCCTGGGTGAAAGATTGAATGGCCCAATCATCTATGATTGGTGGTAACTCCATGCATTCTATTTGGAATCGCGATACGAACTCCCTCATCATTTCATTATCCCTTTGTCTTATTTTGGAAACGTCTGATTTTCTTATTGCGACCTTTATGTCCCCAGTGTGTGCCTTCACATAGGAATCTGCTAACATGGCAAATGAGTCGATGGAAAATTTTGATGCAAAACCATTGGTCCCGTTGATATAGTTTCCCCAATTATTTTCAATAATAAAAACTCGATTTCATCATCTTCTAGGTCGTTTCCTTTAACCCTCATGTGTACAAAGTGATATGTTCATTAGGATCGGTGGTCCTTTCGTATTTAGGTATATCTGGCATACAGAACCTTTTTGGAATGAGCTTCGGAGCTGCACTCTGAGGAAAAGGCTTCTGCATAAACTTTTTCATGGAGCGAGAAGACCAATGCCTCTATCGCCAAACTTGAACTTTATTTAATAAGATAGAAATTACTAAAACTTCATTGTGTGGTTGAGAAATGCCTTCTACTTCTTTATCGTTGAGTGATAAGGAGCCCTCGGGTACATAATCCCGGTCCACTTCTCACTAGTAATTGATACCTTAGTGCGTTTGAATATGTACCTTTGTGGAATATAGACCCCGCCAATGATCATATGAATGACATGTTGTGCTCCTCCTATTCATTCTGTCTATTGTCGTCTCTATCTCAGAAATGATTCTTGGCCCGATCGCTAAGGGAACTCTGGAAGGTGTCCCTCATTGAATAGATGGGCTACCTCCTCCCTTAATTGCCTAAAATCCTCGGTCTTGTGACCATGAGTTCCATGATACATGCACACCAAATTTGGATTTCTTTGGGAAGGATCGATTTGTCTAGTTTTAGGCTACCTAGTATCTTTCATCCTTCCGATTGACAAGACAATTCCTGATGTATCAACACTAAAGTTATATTCCGATAACTGAGGTGCCTTCTACGGGATCGGCATGCTTATCAAAACCACTTTTGCTCATAAGTCCCCGAGAATTTTTTTCCTCGATCATTTCTTCGATTTTGATATCGATTGTGCATATTTGCCCATGTTATATTTCAATACTTGACCAAATTTCACGTTAACTGTCGTGATGCTATTGAAATCCGCTTGTTCAACCCCTGGGTGAAAGATTGAACGGCCCAATCATCTATGACTTGTTGTAAATCTATGCATTCCATTTGGAATCGCAATACGAACTCCATCATCATTTCATTATCCCTTTGTCTTATTTTGAAAATGTCTGATTTTCTTATTGCGACCATTATGTCCCTTGCGTGTGCCTTCACATACGAATCTGCTAACATGGAAAATGAGTCGATGGAATTTGTTGGAAAATTATGATACAAAACCATTGGTCCCCTTGATAGAGTTTCCCCAAATATTTTCAACAATACAAACTCGATTTCATTGTCTTCTAAGTCATTTCCCTTTATCCCTCATGTGTACGAAGTGATGTGTTCATTAGGATTTGTGGTCCTTTCGTATTTAGGTATATCTGGCATACAAAACTTTTTAGGAATAAGCTTCGGAGCTGCACTCTGAGGAAAAGGCTTTTGCATAAACATTTTCATGGAATGAGAAGACCGATGCCACTATCGCCTCTTAGCTTTGCTTTTACATAATCTATTCGACCGGAAGGAAGGTTATACGACTTTTTGACTTTGCAAGAGTACATTCATCAGTGTAAGGGAGGGAGAAGGTTTGGAACATCAATTCCTCTCATGAAAAGACTATCTTCCTAGGAAAAGAGATACTTGTTTCCTCTTACTTCCTTTATTCGATGTGGCTATTCTTCTAGTTGTGTATATAAAGAAGAGTTCTTTAAATCCAAACCCTTTAATATCGGGGGTTCCATGGTATCTGATCAACTCGGGAGTTGTATGTTTTCACTTTTTTGTCATTATCTTTGATTTTCTTTTCTTCCGACTCAATTCTTTTGGTGAGTTTATCGAGCATTTTCATAATTGTAGGATCAGTCCTTGATCAGTTACCATTCGACCTTTCTAGAACTAGCTCGATACAGCAAGGAATTTTCAGCTCGACCACACTCGGAGATCTATGTTGACTCTGAAGTAGAGCAATAGCGGCCTGATGAGCCGGTAGCATCTCGAATATTACTTGGAGACTAGCTTCCCCATCTCATATGCCCTGTGTTCCTTGGCCTCCAAGTCAGCTTTCCCTATGCACACTCCCTTCGGGGTCAGTACTTAATTCCGCATTCAAAGCTGTAAAGACTCGTAAAAAATTTCTTACCTAAAATAATGCCAGGTAGGTCCATGTGTTATTATAAATATAGAAAAGTACCCCAAAATTTGAAAGATAAAATCTTCCAGAAATTGGACGCTATGCGATGTACTATGAGATCGCACAACGAGTATGTGGACCGCATAATGATCGCATACATGGGCAGGACACCGCCAATTGGGGGACAACTATGCGGTCCAGAATGCGACCGCATTCTGGTAATGCGGACTGCATAGTTATCGCATTTTTGCCCATTGACTTTTGGTGAGGGAGGTTATGCAATGCACTATGCGATAGCATAAAGTGTATGCGGACCGTATAATGGTCGCGTACATACGGAATGTTTTTTAATTTTGGCCCATTTTTAGGGCCATTCTGCGACCGGTTTGCGGAGCGCATGTCAGGAATGCGATCACATTCCTAACCACATTTCGCATCGGGGCTCCTATTTTTCTAACTTTTCAACCTGACCCCTACTTCAATTAAACACCACAACCCTTCATTTTAACACATTTTCTGAAAGAAATAAGAGAGAGGGAAGAAAGGGTTCTTCAGAGAGAAAGTCTCATCTATATCAATTTAATCTTCAAAGTCACCTTGGCCGTGAGGTTTCGAGTAATTATCTTCTCTTTCGTTCTTGCATGTAAAATCCCCAACCCTTTTTCATTGGTTTTTAGATTAAAACAAAAAAAGGGGGTCTCGTGAATAGATTCTTGAAAATATAAGTTGAACCATGCATGCATGTACATTAATACCTAAAATCTAGTAAGAGGAATTGGGTAGTAGTAAAGATCTGCAAAAAGGGAGGGGTTGATTCTCTAAGTGAGTTTGGGTTGTACTTGTGAATTTCAATTCTAAGATATATGTATTAATTTGTGAACTAGATTGACGGTACTAGGTAGTTTGTGAATTGAAAGTAGAAGTTAAAAAGGAAATTCGACTCCAGATATATATGGCTATATTTAACCTTTGTGAAGCCACCTTATTTGGTGTATGAGTAATTGGTATGTCATTCTTATATGGACTATTTGCGAATTTTTGTGATTTATATATCTTGAACATTGCTAGTTAAGCATCCCAATATGATGGTGTAAATAAATGGCAACAAAGCGAGCGTGTGTGTGAAGGTTTTTATGTGGTAAGGGCGGTGTAATAAATTATGGAAAGAAGTCGTGATTGATGCAATTGAAATAATTGTGGTAATATCATGTATGGCTTGTCGTGGGCAGTTATCATTGTGACTTGAACTGTACACGGGCTGTTGTAAATGATGGAAATGGTACTGACGTTAATAAAAACTCTTTGTGAATTGTTATTGTTGTTGTGAAATGATATTTTGGATGGCCTGAAGCCATGTGATTTAACTGTGAACTATTGTTGTTGTGTGAAATGTGATTGTCTGGTGGGATCGTGTTGTGCACCACAACACGAATTTATAAGGTGTGGGCTGTGGTGATAAGGGTGGTCGAGGTAATAAGGGTAGAAAAGTAATCATTATCACTACTAAAATGAAAATATATGAAGCTCTTGAGTTTGAAATGATATTAAAAGGAGAAAAGGGGAGATTGTGAAACTTGTTGGCCTTGGTTGTTTCTTTCATGTGCATTGATTATTGATTCTATTACTGTTCGTTATCGGTGTATTGATTGATTTTACTTGGGGTAAAGTTTGTTCATGCATACCAGTACCATTCCAATGTACTGACATCCCTTTTGCTGGGAGCGCTACATTCTTGTTATGATTATATGTGGTTCTATAGCAGGTACTCCGGTCCACCGATAATAGCACCTCCTCCACTTTCTGTCAGCTATATTGATGAGCCCCTTTCCGCTCGGAGCCCTGCGTGCCTCATGCCATTTTTCTCCCAGGGTGTTATTTTGGTATTTGTGTATTGTAAGGTATAGCCGAGGCCTTGTCGCTGACAAGTATTAGTTAAGTTCGTAGTATTCATAGAGGCTCTGTAGATACAATATGGGTGGTGTACAAAAGTCTTTTGGGTAGTTATTTTACAGTTCGGAATCATGGTCCACATTGGTAAATGTTGTATGTATTTTGCAAGTACTTGGTACCAAATATTGGAAATGATAATAATGTAGAAATGAACTCAAGTTTTAAGTTTATGCTTAAGTTTTTAATTGCTATTTCACAAGAATAATGTATTTTGAATTCACGAGGTGATGCATGGGATAAGAAAGGAAATTCCAGGTTTGCTTGACTAGGGTCCTCTGGTTGAGCACCGGTCATGTCCCTAAGTTTTGGGGGGTGAAAAACTTGGTATGAGAGCCTAAGGTTTTAAAAGGGTCCTAGGATGTCTCAGAGCTATGTCTAGTAGAGTTCTTCTTATCGGTGTGTTGTCGACCACATCTAAAAGTAGGCTACATGGACATTTAGGAATGTTACCCTTCTTCAAAACTCCCAATTATATGATAAAACTTGACTATAATATTGTTCTCTAACTCGTGCACTGAGATTCAAGGTAAGTTTAAATGCTCTTTCGTCTATTTCAAGTAATGTTGTCATATGGCATGACCAATGCGCAAGGACTCGGATATTAAGGAGATGGTACATGTAGCTTTTTGAACGAATGGTATGGACATATAATGTGAGTACATAGTACCTTGAGTATAATTTATTTGAGAAAAGTGTTAAAAGTGATTGCCTGACCAAAGAGGCATTGATCTGATAAATGAGATGTACACTCGAAGACCACATGTGGATAGTGCGAGAAGCATGTATATTGTCCTAAGGTGTAAAAGAAAATTTGTTATATAAGCATGTGATTTGTGGGGGGCGGGGGGTGACTAAGAGATTTATGATGACCAAGAGATTTATGATGACCAAGAGTAAGTCACACACATGGGGTAAGAAGTTATGAAAGGAGATCAATCGAACCCAAGATGGGAATACTTTTATACTATGAACTTTATAAGAATCCAGCAATGTACGAAGTTGTATTACACTCTTAAAGGATATTGACTTGAGGAAATGGAATCCCAGGCCTGTGTGGCTGAATAAGAGTAGAGAACTTATGAGATTAATACCATGCTGACTTAAATCTCCCTAATAGTTGGAGATATATACGAGGGATAGAGACATTATACATATGAACCTAAAGTTGCTAAATTCATGACTTGTATCAAAATCCAGAACATTCTCCCCAAGTGGGGGAGGAAGGGCCATCGTGAGGCTACTTAAATATAATGAAGCAAGAGTGAGACCATGCAGCTATGATGTTTGAACATTTTGTTGAAGATGTGTAGTCTAGAAAAGAGGTAATGGGTAATATAACTCTATGAAAAGATAAGATAATGATAGACAACTAGTACCCCAAGGAGGTGGAAGGTTAAGGAAGGTAAATTATTCAAACATGGCTATATGATAGGATCAATGATCCTAGAAACTAAGAGTAGTGCTTGTGAAAGGATTTTATGCTTGTTAGAAGGTCAGGAACAACAGAACCTAGGGAAGTACTATAGGTCAAATGTGAAAGATTGCGAGTTTTTAGAATGGGTTAATTATAGATTTGCAATTTAACCAAAGTTCCAAGGCATTAAGAAAGGCGGAACGAGGGGGATAAATAAATGTGATGTTGTAATAACCCAAGAGGGTATTTGAGCTCGATGGAGAGACTCTAACGAATCAAACAAACAAAGAAGTGTTAAGTGATATGTGGATGAACACTATTACCCACGGATATCCCAACAAGAGTTAAGAGGTGAGTAGGATGAAATATAACATGCAGAAGAGCGCATGTCTATTCACTGGCTGGGAAGAATGAGGTGAGAAAAAATGGGGAGAAAATCTATTGATTGAGATGGTCATGGTTATCATTAAATATTTGACATCAGAATGGTGGACTCACTTAGAGCATACATGATAATAAGAGTTATATATGACCAACTGTAATGCAACCAACTTGAGTGACACTAAATATCAGCTAAAGGATCTAGAGATAGTTCATGTCTACATATAATGGAAAGTGAGGCTACCGGGGGTGAAGTTGTGTTATGATAAACTGATTAACTAGGAATAATGATATTATAAGTTCATGGGAGACAGACAAATGTGTGGAACAATAAGGCTATTAACTATGCTCTGTGCGCAAAATGGAATGGGAATTAAAGTTCCAGATAGAAAGAAAAGATGGTACTAGCATATTGTCCACGCCAAAGGGTGATCAAAAGGGTAAATACAACACAATCTACCTAAAGGGTGAATGAAAGGTTCAAAATAGATTGGAAGAGGATGAACACTTGTTATGGGCCAGGCATGTTTAACAAGGTAACTCCTAAGCAGCAATATCAGGAAACTCTATTGGTAGCTAAATTACGGGGAAATAGGTGATTTATTTATCGAGGATGGAATCGGGTGGACTAAGTGTTGCACATAAGAGTAAAACCTAATGTCATTGTTGAAGAATTGGGGAGGATCTAAAGTTTTGAGAATGCTCCTCTCAAGATAGTGACTCTTCCTAATTTGTATTCATATAATGGGTTTTGATATGTGTTTTGGTCGTTGTTTAACCGTGAAGAGGGATCGTGAGAATAGTCACTAGGGAAGTAGTACGGTTTCTTAAATTCTATAAGGCACATATGGGGAGAAGAGGTTGGCTAAGAAAAGTTGGAGCACAATGTTACCTTACATTTGATGCAATATCGTGCATGTTGGTATTATCTAGGTATGTGTGCAAGTTAGCAGGTGTTATTCATTTTAGGCAAAAGGTCATATGAGAAAACTCATTCAGTAATGTCTTTTGTTGAGAATTTGGAAGAGTAAATTGCAAGTATTTATAGGAGATTGTAACCATATCAGAGAAATTATAATAGAATGCAATTTGTAGGAGGTTTTATGTAAGAGAAATATGGAAAATATGTTCCACTAATGATACAATGTGATAAGGCGATAGTTTATGCCACTAGTAAACTCAAGAACCATAGAATGAACTATCTCATGACTTAGATCTTACGACAGTGGTGTTTGCACTAATGATTTGGTGATAGTATCATTATGGGGTCCATGTGAATATAGTCACGGACCACAAGATCCTTCAATATATTTTTAAACAAAAGGAGTTGAATCTGAGGTAGAGGAGATGGATCGAGTTACTCAAGTACTGGGATATCAACATTCTCTATCACCCGGGAAAGGCCAAGGTTGTGACAGGTGCTCTTCGTTGGAAGTCTATGGGTAGTTTGTCTCATTTGGGAGCGGATCAGCGGCCCTTGGCTCGAGAGGTTTATCAATTAGCACATCTAAGGGCTTTTATTTCGACTTCAGAAGAGGGGAATGTTATGATGCAAAATGGGGCAGAATCGTCACTTGTTGCGGAAGCTGAGGAAAAGCATTATATTGATCCTGTATTGGCAAAGATGAAGGAGGTAGTTTTGAATAAAAAACTTTGGCATTTTCACTCGGCGGTGATGATGGTGTATTGCAATGTCAAGGTAGGCTATATGTTCTAGATGTGGGTAATCTTCGGGAGAGGTAATGGCGGAAGCTCATAATTCCTGGTATTCTGTGCACCCAGGTTTTATGAAAATGTATCATGATCTCAAGGAATTTTATTGGTGGAACGGTATGAAGAGGGGTGTGGCAGACTTTGTATCTACATGTCCGAATTGTCTGCAAGAAAAAGTTGAGCATCAGCGTCCCGGTGGGTCAACTCAGCTTATGGAAGTACCATTGTAAATATGGGAGATTATCAACATGGATTTTGTGGTAGGGTTACCTTGCACGCAGCACAAGTTTGACTCGATTTGGGTAATAGTGGATCAACTCATGAAATCAGCTCACTTTGTGCTCGTCAAGTCCACCGATACTGCAGAACAATATGCTCAGTTGTATATCAAGGAAATAGTAAGGCTTCATGGAACCCCACTTTCTATTATCACAAATCGAGGGGCCATATTCATAGCTCATTTTTGGAAGAAATTTTAACAAGGTTTGGGTACTCAGGTGAATCTCAGCATGACTTTGCATCCACAGACTTATAGTGAAGCGGAGCGGACTATTTAGATGCTTGAAGATATGTTGCAGGCTTGTGTCTTAGATTTCAAAGGTAATTGGGATGATCACTTTCCACTTACAGAATTTTCTTACAATAACAACTTTCATGCTAGTATTCAGATGGCCCCATTTAAGGCATTGTACGGAAGGAGGTGTAGGTCTCCTATTGGATGGTTTGAAGTGGGTGAAGCAGAATTGATAAGTCCAGATCTCGTGCACCAGGCTATGGAAAAAGTTAAACTTATTCAGGAGAGGACAAAAACTGCTCAAAGTCGCCAGAAGTCCTATGCGGACGTACGTCGAAGAGAATTGAAATTCCAAGTAGATGATTGGGTGTTCTTGAGGGTATCTCCTTTGAAGGGAGTCATGCGATTTGGGAAGAAATGAAAGTTAGGCCCTAGATATGTCGAGCCATATCGGGTCTCCCAAAGGATAGGGCAAGTGGATAATAGGCTGGAATTGCCCCCTATAATGTCATTAGTGCACCCAGTGTTCCATGTGTCTATGTTCAAGAAAGTGGTTGGAGATCCATCAACCATCGTGCCAATTGAGACTATCGAGGTTAATGAAGAGTTATTGTATGAAGAAATTTTGGTTGTTATTCTTGATAGGCAAGTTCGTAAATTGAGAAACAAGGAAATTTCTTCAGTAAAAGTGTTATGACATAGTCAACGAGTCGAGGAAGCCACATGGGAAACGGAAAATAATGAAATAAAAATATCCCCACCTGTTTGAACAAGTCCAGTAGTGATCATGCAGACTCTTATATCTAAGCAAACTGATGTTGTTGTTCAATTTGGTACAAAGACACCCCATTTTCCCCTAAATGCTTTACTATTGTAGCTCCTCAAGTTGTGCAAGAATCGTATGTATTGTGATTATTTGAGTCATGTGCAACCCTTTTTGGTAGATGAAAGTTTTATAAAAACTCAATGTGATAAGTGAACGATTAATGGTAGTGTAGATTGGTAATGATTATTTGAAATGCATATAGAGTATTGAAGTGGTTGAACTGTATGAGACTCATTGAAGTGACCAATTTATGCGCAATTATGTGATAAGTGATTGAATATGTGCAAGTGTTGAGGTAATGAATTGTATACCAGTTGTAGGGATAATAGGAATTGTGTAATAGTTCTTGGAAATATGTT
The DNA here is from genome assembly GCA_034376525.1 of Nicotiana benthamiana. Classification (NCBI taxonomy): domain Eukaryota; kingdom Viridiplantae; phylum Streptophyta; class Magnoliopsida; order Solanales; family Solanaceae; genus Nicotiana; species Nicotiana benthamiana. The sequence goes on along the minus strand of CM067332.1, from coordinate 28,604,289 downwards.
TCTGGGGCTCTCTGATAGGTAGATAATTCTAATTACAAAGGAGACCCTGGCAAAATTTTCTAAAAATATGGGAGTTAGTTAAAAATTGGGAGTTTGCATATCATGTTTTCAAAACCAACTGATTTCCAAAATCCTCACTCAAGGATGAACGATTTTAAGTGGGGAGGATGTAAAGATCCGTAAGAAAAATTTCTTGCCTAAAATAATGTCGGGTCGGGAAGGTCCCTATGTTGTTATAAGTGTAGAAAAGTACCCTAGAATTTGAAAGATAAAATCTTCCAGAAATTGGACATTATGCGACGCACTATGCGATTGCATAACGAGTATGCCGACCCTATAGTGGTCGCATACCTACACAGTGTGTTTTAATTTTGGCCCATTTTTGAGGGGCATTCTGCGATCGGTCTTCGGACCGCATGTCAAGAATGCGATCACATTACTGATTACATTTCGTGTTATGGCTCCTATTTTTCTAAATTTTTCAACCCCGCCCCTCCTTCAATAAAAAACCCCAACCCTTCATTTTAACAAATTTTTTGAACAAAACTAGAGAGAGGGAAGAGAGGGTTCTTGAGAGGGAAAGTCTCATTTCTATCAATTTAATTTTCAAAGTTACATATGCCGGGAGATTTTGAGTAATTATCTTCTCCTTCGTTCTTGCAAGTAAAATTCCCAACGCTTTTTCATTGGTTTTTAGATTTAAACAAAAGGGGGTTCTCATTAACAGATTCTTTACAATATAAGTTGAACCATGCATGCATGTACTTTAATACCTAAAATCTAGTAAGAAGAATTGGGTAGGAGTAGGAGTAAAGATCTGCAAATAGGAGGGGTTGATTATCTAAGTGAGTTCGGGTAGTATTTGTGAATTTTAATTCTAAGATATATGTATTAATTTGTGAACAAAATTGACGGTACTAGGCAGTTTGGTAAATTGAAAGTAGAATTTAAAAAGGGAATTCGACTCCATGTATGTATATCTAACTTTAACATTTGTAAATTCACCTTGTTTGGTGTATGAGTAATTGGTATGTATTACTTATTGGACTCTTTGTGAATTCTTGTGATTAATATGTTTTGAACATTGTTGGTTAAGCTTCCCAATATGATGGTGTAAATAAATGGTAACAAACAAAGTGTGTGTGTGAAGGTATTTATGTGGTAAGGGTTGTGTATTAAATGATGGAAATGTTGGAAATAACGCTTTACGCTAGAGGGGGGGGGGTGAATAGCGTTTTTAAAAATATTAAGCGTTTTAGTGCGGAATTTAAAAACTTTGCAGAAATTAAAACAAGTGCAGTAAAATAAACTTACACAATGATGTATCCTGGTTGGCCACAAACGTGGTTAGTCCAGTCCCCGAGAGACTCTCTCGAGATTTCCACTAAACTTGTCAAGCTTACGGGTGCTTAACAAACCGTTACAGCTGAGGACACAAGCCTCACCTAGGTGCTCGGGGATCACAATCCCAAAGACTTCAATTGCTCGGGGATACCAATCCCAAAGACTTCAATTGCTCGGGGATAACAATCCCAAAGACTTCAATTGCTCGGGGATAACAATCCCAAAGACTTCAACTGCTCGGGGATAACAATCCCAAAGACTTCAACTGCTCGGGGATAACAATCCCAAAGACTTCAACTGAGGAATCACAAGTTCCTCAACAAACGAGAATCGCAATTCTCTTACAAACACAAAACAAACTCACTTTACAAAGTACTCCTCAATGAGTAGATATGAGTAGAAATAGTACGCTCAAGATCACAACAACTTAGCTCAATAGAATGGCTCTTCAAAAAGCTTTATGGATGAATGAAAATGATGATCAATGTAAGAAAGCTTTTAGCAATGAAAATACTTAAATTGTATATGTTGTTGTTGTGAAAACACTGAGTTAAGCCTGTATTTATAGGTGAAAAACTCAGTCTTACCGTTGTCTAATTGCCAATTAAGGATTGCTGAAATTACTCAGTGACAATCGATTGTCAAGACTAAACAATCGATTGTTTGCCTATCAGATCAAAAATTCAATCCCAGATTTTACGTCAACAATCGATTACTTCAAATCAATAATCGATTATTTATAACGTTAAAAAATCCTTTCCAATTTTTGGCATAAAACATCGATTATCAGGAAATCAACAATCGATTATTTTAACAACGTTCAGAAAATCTTTTCCAGATTTTACGCAAAACATCGATTGTTAAATATCAACAATCGATTACTTGAAGGTAATTTGAAAATGTATGACAACGGTTAGTTCCAACAATCGATTATCAAATAGAACAATCGATTATAAATTAATTTCAAAACTTACTGTCTCATATATAATCGATTATCAAAAGCCATAATCGATTATTAATTAATTTCAAAACTTTCTGTCTCATATATAATCGATTATCAAAAGCCACAATCGATTATTAATTTATTTAAAATCACTGGGAGACATTTTTCTCATTCTAATCGATTACCATTAGTTCATAATCGATTTTTCTGAGTTTTGAAAACTTTGCCTCAGTTAACAATCGATTATCAAAAGTACACAATCGATTGTTATGCAGTTTGCAAAAACCTGATGTTAACTGACTTACTCACAATCGATTATCATTAATTCACAATCAATTGTCATGCAGTCTTGGCTTAGAGATACTCGATTATCATAAGTACATAATCGATTATCTTAGCCCAGATTTTTGAGGCATGTTTGAAAAACATTTTAACAAATATAAATATGCATAGTTTAAAATCATTTGACACTTAAGTTAGATATGCATGATTTTGGAAAAATAATTTTAGTAGAGAAGCCATGTTATGAGCCAAGATTGAGGAATCAAGATCACAATTAATATTGACTCAATTATAACATTTCTAAACTTTGTCTTGAGCTTCTTGTAATGCATCCATTTTGTGCTTGTCCTTGAGCACTGCTATATATCGCTTATTGCTTTGTTTGACATTCATCAAAACCTACAAAAGAACACACATTTAGTATATTGCATTTGAAACGTGTTTCCAACAATTTCCCCCTTTTTGATAATGGCAAACATAAGCGGGATATATGCAATAACTATTTTGATAATCCAAGACAAGAGTAAAGTATGCAATTTGATGTTCCCCCTCAATTCATGTTCCCCCTCACTTTAAGCATGAATGAAGTTGAGAGTGATATAGCATACTTCTTGATATCCCGTTTCTTCCCCCTTTTGCCATTAGCAAAAATTTACACAAGGGAAGAATATGAAAAAAATGTGAAATAAACACAAGTTTATTTATTGGAAAATTAAGATAGAGGAAGTAATCGATTATTGATACAGTAAATGATTGTTTGACGGCGATTTTCCTGTAGAATACTTGAGTATTTTGCGATACCTGCAAAAAAAAATGTTAGACGCCTCCGACGCTCAAGTTAGAAATTATGTAAGAAATAAAATGCAATGCATGACTTAGATCAACGTGGAGTCAAGGATTCCGAGTTCACTACGAATTCGGAAGAAGGACTCTTTATCTAAGGGCTTTGTAAAGATGTCTGCCAATTGGCTTTTTGTTTCAACAAATTCAATTTCGACATCGCCTTTTAGAACGTGATCTCTAATAAAATGATGTCTAATTTCAATGTGTTTTGTTCGCGAGTGAAGAATGGGATTCTTCGTCAAGCATATGGCACTAGTGTTGTCACATCTAAGAGGAATGTGATCAAGACGTAGGCCATAGTCCAAGAGTTGTTGTTTCATCCATAGGATTTGAGCGCAACAACTCCCCGCGGCTACATATTCAGCCTCGGTTGTGGACAACGCAACACTAACTTGCTTCTTACTAAACCAAGAAACTAAAGCGCTACCGAGCAAGTGGCAAGTGCCGCTAGTGCTCTTGCGATCCAATTTGCATCCAGCAAAATCGGAGTCGGAATAGCCAATAAGTTGGCATGAAGAACCTTTGGGGTACCATAGACCCACATTGGTAGTACCGACAAGATACCTTAGAATCCGCTTTACCGCAGTAAGGTGAGACTCTTTTGGACATGATTGATAACGGGCACAGACACACACGCTAAACATGATGTCCGGACGACTAGCAGTAAGATAAAGAAGAGAGCCAATCATACCTCGGTACTTTTTGATGTCGACTTCCTTACCTTTTTCATCTTTGTCGAGATGATCGGATGTGCTCATGGGAGTTGCTATTTCCTTTGCATTGTTCAAGTCAAAACGTTTAAGCAGTTCTTTGCAATACTTGCTTTGACAAATGAATGTACCTTCCTTCATTTGTTTTACTTGTAATCCCAAAAAGAATTGTAACTCACCCATCATGGACATCTCAAATTCGCTAGTCATTAAGTTTGAAAAATCCTTGCATAGAGCATTGTTAGTAGCACCAAAAATGATATCATCTACATATATTTGAACTAGCAAGATATCATTGTTTTCATGCTTGACAAATAAAGTTGTGTCAACTTTTCCACGAATAAAATTATTTTCTAAAAGAAATTTACTCAACCTTTCATACCAAGCTCGAGGAGCTTGTTTTAAACCATAAAGGGCCTTTTTGAGTTTGAAAACATGATTGGGAAAATTGAAGTCTTCAAAACCGGGGGGTTGCTTTACAAAAACTTCTTCTTGGATAAAACCATTTAAAAAGGCACTTTTCACATCCATTTGATATAAAATGAAATTCATAGAAGATGCAAAAGCAAGCAACAAACGGATGGCCTCTAATCTAGCTACCGGAGCATATGTCTCATCATAATCAATCCCTTCTTCTTGATTATAGCCTTGAGCCACAAGCCTAGCTTTGTTTCTAGTGATTATGCCATTTTCATCTAATTTATTTCGAAAAACCCATTTCGTACCAATTATGGTATGACCTTCGGGTCTTGGCACCAAATCCCAAACGTTGTTACGTTTGAATTGGTTAAGCTCCTCTTGCATTGCCAAGGTCCAAAATTCATCCCCAATTGCTTCAGAGATGGTTTTGGGTTCAATTTGAGAAACAAACGCAGTAAGATCTAAGGTATTTCTAAGGGAGCTCCGGGTACTTACCTTTCCTCCAACGTCGCCTATTACCTGATCGAGAGGATGGTCTTTGACTGTCCTCCATTCTGTTTGCTCTTTTGGTTCATTTTCCGATTGAGGAGCTTCTTCAATTTGTTGTTCCACCGTTTTGTCAATTTCTTTCCTTGGTGGTTCTTCTTGAATTTTGTCCTTTAGGCTTTCCAGAATACCTGAAAGATCAAGACCACAATCCTTTCTTGCCAAGCGAGTATTATCTTCGGAAAATACAATATGAGGAGATTCCTCTACAACTTGGGTTCTTTTATTAAAAACCCTATAAGCTTTACTACGAGAAGAATAGCCAATGAAGATACCTTCATCCGACTTTGCATCAAATTTTCCTAGTTGGTCCTTTCCATTGTTATGCACAAAACATTTACAACCAAAAACACGTAAATGTGAAATGTCAGGTTTTCTACCTTTGTAGAGTTCATATGGGGTTTTTAAGAGTATCGGCCGAATTGCTACTCTATTCAAAACATAGCATGCGGTACTCACGGCGTCTGCCCAAAAGTGTTTGGGAATCTTAGCTTCGTCGAGCATGGTTCTAGCCATCTCTTCGAGACTCCTATTTTTCCTTTCCACCACCCCGTTTTGTTGTGGTGTACGTGGAGCGGAAAAGGTATGCTCGATTCCGAGTTCATCACAAAAATCCGCAAAGAGATTGTGATCAAACTCTCCCCCATGATCACTTCTAATGGAAGTGACAGTTGATTCCTTTTCATTTTGAACTCTTTTAAGAAAAAGCTTGAAGCTAAGAAATGCATCACTTTTATGTGCAAGAAATAATGTCCATGTAAATCTAGAGAAGTCATCAACAATTACAAAAGCATATATATTTCTTCCTAGACTTTCGATGCGGGATGGTCCGAATAAATCCATATGCAATAGTTGTAAAGGTCTAGAGGTTGAAACAACATTTTTGGATTTAAAAGATGCTCTTGTTTGCTTCCCCTTCTGACATGAGTCACAAATAGTATCACTTTCAAATTTTAAGTTAGGAAGACCAATCACTAGATTTTGAGAAATTAATTTATTTAAAAGATGCATGTTCATATGAGCTACTCTACGATGCCACAACCACACATTATCATCTTTGCTCAACAAACAATCAACATACTCGGATGAGGAGTTTTCAAGATCAACCATGTAAATATTGTCAACTCTAAAACCACGTAGAATAATCTTGAAATCACTACGTCTAAACACTAGACACTCATCTGAATCAAACAACGCAAGATTTCCCTTGTCACATAATTGACTTATGCTCAAGAGATTATGCTTTAATCCTTTGACAAGTAATATATGCTTTATAGAGGATTTTTCATTCTTACCGACCGATCCGATGCCAATAATTTGTCCTTTATTGTTGTCACCGAATACAACGCTTCCTCCTTCTTTGTGCTCTAGTTGAAGGAATTTGGATTCGTCTCCTGTCATGTGTCTGGAGCATCCACTGTCAAGGTACCATAGTACACTTGATCCCTTCAAGCACACCTACGAGGAAAATTAATATTCTTTAGGTACCCATACCATTTTGGGTCCTTGGGGGTTAGGCAAATAACGACCATAATAATATGAAGAATCTCTATGCTTTGTAAAACACATAGGTGCAATATGACCTATACGATTGCAGTAATGACATACTACGTTCGGGTTGTGTTGATGCCTAGGTTGAGCCAACAAAGTTCTAGGCGAATGAAAATGATTAACACTAGATATATTGTTCCCATTTCTAGTATAATATCTAGATGGTCTAAAGTCATTAGTGCTAGACTTGTTGAAGGACCTAGTGTCATGTCTAGGTGGTCTAAGCTCGTTCCTAGAGTTATTTCTTGGTTGCCGAAAATTACTATTTGTAGGCTTGTTTGCAAGAATCCTAGATTTGGATCTAGGTTGTCTAAAGATATTAGTTCTACCCTTATTTTCATACATTCTAGCATAATGTCTAGGTGGTGTAGTGGAGTTTTTGTTTTTATGCCGTTGATTTTTCTTAGGCGATTCTTTTTCACCAACTTTAAGAACTTCTTTACTACGAGTTTCTAAAGTTTTCCTAAGTTCTGTGTTTTCTAGTTTTAAGGACTCACAAGTAGTACAAGTAAAACAATTATCAACACAAGAGGCTTCATGCATGGTCTTGATGACTTGTCTAAGTTCTATACTATCATTTACCAAAAATTGATTTTCATTTGCAAGATTCTCGTTATCACGAGACAGATTTTCAACCCCTTTTTGAGCTAAAGAAAGACGTTCTTCGAAGTCCTTGTCTTTTAAAAAGAGTTGTTTTTGAAAATCCTCTCCTTGTAGAGAAAGAGTCCTTTGTAAATCTTTAATAGTCTTAGAAGCATTTACCAACTCATCATGCAGTTTGTTATAAGCAATTTGTATATCGTTAGATGTACTTACCTCGTCTTTTTCGTCTGCCATGAGGCACTGACCAGTTGATTCATCGTTTGTGCTGACCGCTTTTTGAGGCGTGTTTTCGTGCAATTCCTCAAGTTTGTCCCACATTTCCTTAGCAGTTTTATAGTGGGAGATTTTTCGCCAAAGTTCCTGATTCAAGGCGTTATGAAATATATTCATAGCTTTAGTGTTGTAATCACTTACCTTATCTTTCCCGACTTTTGTCGTCAGTTGATCACTGTGTTTAATAGCTTGCCATAGATACAAATCGTTTGCCATTGTAAAAACTTGCATCCGATATTTCCAGACTGAGTAGTCGTTTTCGTCTAATATTGGAGGTGACATGCTGCATTCTCCTTCACCTATTCCTGCAAAGAAATTTAGAGTAGAAGCCATGGATGGTTCTCTCAAACGGTTAGGTTTTTCAGAGAGTATGGCTCTGATACCAATTGTTGGAAATAACGCTTTACGCTAGAGGGGGGGGTGAATAGCGTTTTTAAAAATATTAAGCGTTTTAGTGCGGAATTTAAAAACTTTGCAGAAATTAAAACAAGTGCAGTAAAATAAACTTACACAATGATGTATCCTGGTTGGCCACAAACGTGGTTAGTCCAGTCCCCGAGAGACTCTCTCGAGATTTCCACTAAACTTGTCAAGCTTACGGGTGCTTAACAAACCGTTACAGCTGAGGACACAAGCCTCACCTAGGTGCTCGGGGATCACAATCCCAAAGACTTCAATTGCTCGGGGATACCAATCCCAAAGACTTCAATTGCTCGGGGATAACAATCCCAAAGACTTCAATTGCTCGGGGATAACAATCCCAAAGACTTCAACTGCTCGGGGATAACAATCCCAAAGACTTCAACTGCTCGGGGATAACAATCCCAAAGACTTCAACTGAGGAATCACAAGTTCCTCAACAAACGAGAATCGCAATTCTCTTACAAACACAAAACAAACTCACTTTACAAAGTACTCCTCAATGAGTAGATATGAGTAGAAATAGTACGCTCAAGATCACAACAACTTAGCTCAATAGAATGGCTCTTCAAAAAGCTTTATGGATGAATGAAAATGATGATCAATGTAAGAAAGCTTTTAGCAATGAAAATACTTAAATTGTATATGTTGTTGTTGTGAAAACACTGAGTTAAGCCTGTATTTATAGGTGAAAAACTCAGTCTTACCGTTGTCTAATTGCCAATTAAGGATTGCTGAAATTACTCAGTGACAATCGATTGTCAAGACTAAACAATCGATTGTTTGCCTATCAGATCAAAAATTCAATCCCAGATTTTACGTCAACAATCGATTACTTCAAATCAATAATCGATTATTTATAACGTTAAAAAATCCTTTCCAATTTTTGGCATAAAACATCGATTATCAGGAAATCAACAATCGATTATTTTAACAACGTTCAGAAAATCTTTTCCAGATTTTACGCAAAACATCAATTGTTAAATATCAACAATCGATTACTTGAAGGTAATTTGAAAATGTATGACAACGGTTAGTTCCAACAATCGATTATCAAATAGAACAATCGATTATAAATTAATTTCAAAACTTACTGTCTCATATATAATCGATTATCAAAAGCCATAATCGATTATTAATTAATTTCAAAACTTTCTGTCTCATATATAATCGATTATCAAAAGCCACAATCGATTATTAATTTATTTAAAAACACTGGGAGACATTTTTCTCATTCTAATCGATTACCATTAGTTCATAATCGATTTTTCTGAGTTTTGAAAACTTTGCCTCAGTTAACAATCGATTATCAAAAGTACACAATCGGTTGTTATGCAGTTTGTAAAAACCTGATGTTAACTGACTTACTCACAATCGATTATCATTAATTCACAATCGATTGTCATGCAGTCTTGGCTTAGAGATACTCGATTATCATAAGTACATAATCGATTATCTTAGCCCAGATTTTTGAGGCATGTTTGAAAAACATTTTAACAAATATAAATATGCATAGTTTAAAATCATTTGACACTTAAGTTAGATATGCATGATTTTGGAAAAATAATTTTAGTAGAGAAGCCATGTTATGAGCCAAGATTGAGGAATCAAGATCACAATTAATATTGACTCAATTATAACATTTCTAAACTTTGTCTTGAGCTTCTTGTAATGCATCCATTTTGTGCTTGTCCTTGAGCACTGCTATATATCGCTTATTGCTTTGTTTGACATTCATCAAAACCTACAAAAGAACACACGTTTAGTATATTGCATTTGAAACGTGTTTCCAACAGGAAAGAAATCATGATTGATGAAATTAAAATAACTATGGTAATATCATGTATGGCTTGTCATGGGCAATTATCATTGTGACTTGAACTGTATACAGACTGTTGTAAATGATAGAAATGGTACTGATATTAATGAGAACTCTTTGTAAATTGTTATTGTTGTTGTGAAATGATATTCTGGATGGCCTAAAGCCATGTCATGAATTGTGAACTATTGTTGTTGTATGAAATGTGATTGTCCGGTAAGATCGGGTTGCGCACCGCAACATGAAATTATAAGGTGTGGGTAGTGGTAATAAAGGTGGCCGAGGTAATAAGGGTGGAGAAGGGATTATAATCACTACTGAAATGAAATATATGAAACTCTTGAATATGAAATGACATTGAAAAGGGAAAAGGAGAGATTGTGAAACTTGTTAGCCTTGGTTGTTCCTTTCATGTGCATTGATTGGTTATTCTATTACTGTTTGTTATCTGCGTATTGATTTATTTTACTTGAGGTAAAGTTTGTTCATACATGCCAGTACAATTCAAATGTACTGACATCCCTTTTGCTAGGGGCGTTACATTCTTGTTATGATTGTAGGTATTTCTATAGAAGGTACTGCAGTTCACCGATAATACCACCTCCTCCACTTTTCGTCAGCTGTATTGGTGAGCCGGTGAGCCCCTTTCCGCTCGGGGCCCTGGGTGGCTCTCGCCATTTTTTTCCCATGGTGTTATTTTGGTATTTGTATATTGCAAGGTATAGCCGGGGCCTTGTCGCCGGCAAGTATTGGTTAAGTTCCTAGTATCCGTAGAGGCTCCGTAGACACAATGTGGGTGGTGTACAAAAGTATTTTGGGTAGTAATTGTACGGTTCGGAATCGTGGTCCACGTTGGTAAATATTGTATGTATTTTGCAAGTACTTGATATCAAATATTGGAAATGATAAAAAAGTAGAGATGAAATCAAGTTATAAGTTTATGCATACGTCTTAAATTGCTATTTCACAAGAATAATATATATTGAAATCACGGGATGACGCGTAGGATAGGAAAGGCAATTCCAGGTCTGCTAGACTGGGGTCCTCCGGTTGAGCGCCGGTCATGTTCCTTGATTTTGAGGCATGACAAAAGCAACGTTAGAACTTATATCGACTGCTTCGACGAGCGGTACTCACTCGAGAATAGCCGGTGGCACATCGGCTATGGAGCAATTACGTTATTATTTTTTCCGTGAAATCCAAGACCATCGTCACCATGTATGGGTACATTTTGTGAGTTTGGCATGTTTTAACTTGAGAACAAAAATTCATGATAAGAACAAGTGTAAAAATAACATGTGTTATCAGAATCAATACTGAAACAATCACTATTATCCTTAACCCCACGATGGGCGCCAAACTATTTACCCTAAAATTCGAGTAACAATTAAACTTATATTGTGGTTTTATGGATATGTGAGTTAATCCAATACCAATTGATAAACAAGGAATTAAATATATAAATTAAAGAATAAAATAAATCAAGATAAATCTCGACCTCGACCTTTGAGAATCTCGAGGTGGATTAGAAAGAACAATTAATTTTAAGGCAACTTTGATGAACAGTAAGCAAGAAAGTGATAAATATATATTCTCTTGTCAACGAACCTTGTCTGACAAATAAATGAGTTCCCCTTTATATAATAGGATGGTCCTAAATAAGGTACACATCTAATTACAGTACGAAATCATATTGGACAGCAGTCTAACCGTCAAGGACCAATTTGTTCCGAAATTTACGTCGTGATCTTCGCACCGTTGCGGGTATCTTGCCCTTTCTGTTACTAAATCATAACAGTATTATGTCGAAGTAGGCCTTCTTCTGACCTCGGCAAATGATATCGACCTCGACCTCGATATTGGAAAGGAGCTTCGGCTTCGAACTCGGCGTCCTAGCCTCTCGACGTGATATCACCTTTTCCATAGAAAAACAATCAAAATCGAATATTCCCGATTTTCACCGTATACAAAAGTAAAATGGGAAGCTAGCTAGCATTTTATTTATGATCTACCGTAGGAAAATTATCAATGAATTTTCAAGAATGGTCGTGTTGGGTGTAGAATTGTGGCGTAAATACTACTCTCTTCGTTTTATATTATATGATGTACTTTCTTTTTTAATCTGTTCTAAAATAAATGACACACTTTTAACTTTGGAAATAATTCAACTTTAAACTCTTTTATTTTACCCGTTTACCCTTAATGAAAAGCTTTTATAGTGACACAAATGTCATGGTCCTACAAACTTTTTATCCCTTAGGCTTTTAAGATCACAAGTTCCAAAAATCTTTTTCTTTTTTCTTAAATTTTATGCCGAGTCAAACTATCACATTTAATATGGTGCGAATGGAGTAATATCTTATAGCGAACGAAATATGTCACTCTGGTTTAACCCTATTGGAGCTTCAAGCTATTTGTCAGATATGTGTACGAATACATGTATAAAAAATTGAAATTTGTAAGATTTTGATTCGATTGTGAAGAGATTAAATGACAAATAATTCTGTACGGAAAAGCCACATTAACTAATTGACTACAATTAGATTCTCTGTAAATTATTATTGATTTCTTTGAACTGGACTTTCCATTAGCAATTATTAGCATACTGAAGGCAAATTGTCTTCTTTAACATCTTAGGATCGAGATAACCAATAAACGACTTGACAAGGGAATACCGAATACTTTTTAAATTGTTTCCTAATTTGTTGACTTTAGCAGGTTATTCTTAAGTTTGCTTGCTAACCATATATGGTTGTGAAAGGCTATGCAATTGTTATGTTGCTTTACTTTGGCCCTTCTCATTTTTCTTTTCAGAACATTCTTTATTAGTTGAAAGAGATCAATGTATTGCGAAATCCAAATACAAGATAGTGACAATGGAAAGAACAATATCCAAACGATAAGGTGTTATAAGCATTTCAACAAAGCGAATAGTCGGCTCGTTTGTTAAATTTTTAACGCGGATTAAATTGTTGATGGTTGAATTAAAGACCTAGGCATGAGAAAATTGAAGGTTTTATTTATCGACAATTGAATGAGCAATGTTGATTGATCATGCTCAACTATATCTTATAAAAAGGACTAAGCGGCTGTTGCAAATATAATCTGATTTACAAGTTGGGAATCGAATCCTAGAGAGAACTAAGGCTTAACAACAACTGTTCACTATCATTGCACACAACTCACTCAGTATTAGACTCATCAAGACACTCTAGTCAAAGAAGTTAAAAAAAGTTAAGATCATACAATTTAAGGTACATCTACAGGAGTCAAAAACTGAGCCTAAGCGTCACAACTAAAATACTCACTATTCACAAGGCATAATAAAGTCAAGAGATATTTTTTCAATTCAAAGTAAAGTACAATGACTCATATTCCTAAAAAATTAGAACTAGCTACACCCGATTAAAATTAAACCCTTAAAAAAGAATCGCCTCACAAACAAGTTGAGGGGGGAAGGGGGGGTGAAGGGAAGGGTCACTACACTATCTATAAAGAAATTTTTTTTGTCCTTTTTATTTAGACTTAAATCCATCAAAAAAATTGTCTAATAGATCCATCGTCGGAAAAAGTCCAATCTTTAAAAAAAATATATTACTCAATTAAACTAACACAAGTAAAGTAGCATAGAAAGTCACCCAGACAATCTCGTCATCATACACTTAATATTATGTGTTATCCCCAATGCACATCATAACAAAGAAGAGGGTAGAAGAAACTCCCTGGTAGGCCAACGGCCAAAGAACTAGCAGCTCATGGGGTACTTAAACTTCTCCCAGGCCTGATCCTTCATGCGGGTACCTCACGCTTAGTTCCAACCATCTGGTTTGCTGTTGCATCCTTCCAATAGCTTTGCTTTCCATGCTCTTAAAAAAAAAGACACTACAAACATAATATAATTAAAAAAATAATAATAAAAGAAAGCAGTAAAGATGGGTTGCCTCCGAACAAGCGCTTGATTTAACGTCACAGCACGACACGAATCACTTTCCATCTCAACCTCAAGCTTATGAATTGAACTCCCAATTTTAGCATCAAATTTCCAGCTATGCGTTTGGGTTGGATCAACAAACCTAACAGGCCCAGGCAACTAATGTAGCATTCTGCATTTCTTGGCCTATACATGAGGTGTGTAATCCTGATTTTCTGGAAAGAAACATTCCAAAATGTAAGCACCTTGTTACTCATCCTTTGACTTCTCTAGTGGCTCTGACGACTCTATTTCCATATTATCATTCAAACACAATATGAAAAAAATACTTGGAGTGTAAACCAATGCACTCAATTACAAATACATTGGGATTGTCAATATCCTCAATACTAATGACACTAGAGTCAACTAAATACGTATCAGTAATATCATTGGTTGACTCTATTATCTCTTCTATTGCATCGGCATCCTAGAAATCTAGTTCGGTTGACTGTTGGTGTTCTACCCTAGACTTCTTAACTAGCACCTCAATTTCTAAATCTAATTCATGCTCTTCTTTGATGTTATTTACAATATTGACTTGATGAGCCTTAAAATCTTCAGCCAGTTGACTCACTTGATTTTGCCTAAGTGTTCGCTAGCTGCCATTACTACGACTCGGGCCAGACCGAGCTTTTGTTATCTCTAATCCCACCTTTAAACCCTCCGTATTGATCCCTCGTATACGTTAAAAGTGATATTGCTCAATAACTACCTAAATATGCATTTTCTCTTGAGTAATACATATTAAATATGCACAATCGATTGAGAGCTCTTCAACCAACCACAATAATAATGCAATTGAACAAATAGAAAAAATACTATGACAAATCTATATTAACATAATAGGAAAATCATCCTTCAAGAGGTTCCATCAAAATCCTAGATAACGACTTAGCTATTCATAATAATATGCATAACTACAATACTAGAATTCGTATTCAATAATGAAAATCGGAAGAATGAAGTGAAAAACTCGTAGAAGTATTCTCCGCATTGCTTCTAGTGTTCTTGCCTCCATAGGTCCAATCTCCACTCTTCACGACGTCTTCATGCTCTCCCTAGGTCTAAAGTGTGTCAAAAGTATGTCCCCCCTCTTCAAAATAGCATTTTTACATCTATTTATACCAAATAGGATCAAGCCCAGACGGAACACTTTTTCCTGTGCGAAACGGGACTCTGGCCCTATAAACTTTACACAGGCACATTGCATGGGGCGGCGCGCCATGCAGTGTGCTCGTGGCAAAGTTCTAGGAGTTGATTCTAACAGGCTGCAGGAAATTTTCACAGACGCGGTGCGCCCGCGCCGCTCCACGCGCCGCGGTAGTGGGAGTTCAGAAAAATGTAGAAAATGAAAGTTTTAGTCCTTTAAAATATCTTTCCAACGATATATTTGGAGCCCCAACTGAGTTATGAGCGTAAAGTTATGTGCATTTTACTAGAAAATGTATTGTATGCCTGCTCGATTCTTCGTTTGGTTCTTAACTATCATCTGCTGATCCCCCAACACAGATCCGGCTTGATTACTTGGGCTTTTACTCAGACTTTAAAGCTCTAATTCAATAGAATTCATTTCATAATATCTACATAGCTCGGAATCGCTCGTCCGAGGCATAAAATACACAATTTATACAAAAAAACTAGCAATTAAAGTACAAACCCAATTAAAGTACAATAATTTAGAATATAATAAGTAACTAAAATACGTAATTATAGCTTGTCAACATTGATTTAACAAGAAAAACTTTCCCTGTCGAGCCTAAAATGAGGGATGGATGGACCAAAACCCTAGGTACCTGGTGTCCTTTCTCTTTTTATGCATTGAAAAAATAGCAGTTATATTATTGATGAGAGGGTAAATTATCATATTTGTAAAATTTAAGATTTGCGTGATATTATTGCATGTGCTTTTTCGGATATGATGCTTAGTTTAAGAACCATAATCTATAATTGCGTGCATGATTATTTCTAGATATAAATGTCTGAAGTTTGAATTGCACAAGCAATTTATTATATGCCAACTTCATACTCTGAAATTGATTTCGAAGCGGCTATTAACATCGAAAATCAACGTGTAATACTTTACAGCCAGATCTGTTAATGTAAATCTCTGGTGAATAAAAAAAATCGTTCGTAGCTAGAAAAATAAATCTCTGGTGATATATCATTCGTAGTGATATAAAATAAAGTCCTAGACCACAGTAGCTAGAAACACACAAACTACCAAAGTGATACAAAATAAAGAAATAGGTACCTACAATAGGAGGAGGAGACATCGTTTTGTCAATACTGGCTACACGTTAAATATTTTGAAAATTAGACATCATTTTTATTCTTCTTGTGGTGGTCAAAATCTGAACTGGGCCAGGCCAGCCACCCCAAAGCCAAGTCCAGACCAAGAAAGTCCAAATTGGGCCATTACAGATGGCACGACATTCTCTCACCAATGGACCAATGCACAAATGTACCAAACCCTTAATACGTTCTCTGGCCTTGCCAAGACCAGGTCAATCTTCAACGTTCACAATGACAAATATTTATTCGGGCAAAAAACATTAATAGACAAAATTTAAGAAAGTTTCCAGAAACATAACAGCAATAGCTATTTTACAGATATACAACAACAACAACAAACAACTACCCAGTATACTCCCACCAGGTGGGGTCTGGGGAGGGTAATATGTAGACAAGCCTTACCCCTACCCGAAAGGGCAGAGAGGCTGTTTCCAATTGACCCCCGGCTCATAGGATAAAAGGAAAAACAGCAGTAAAACAAAAACAAAGACAAAAACAAAAACAAAAACAATAAAGCATTAGTAACTCCAGCAGAAATAGCGTAAATAGCGTAAATAATTATCTAAACATACGAAACATAAATACAATCGCATGCAATAATATCATACAGTAACTACCATAACTAACATCCATAGGGGGGACATAAGCTAAAACACAAATCATCTATGGGAAACCCTGCTGACCCACACCCAACCTCGGATGAGGCGTACGAAAAACTCTAGGAGCCCCTATCCTACAACCCTGATTCTAGACCTCCAGACTTTCCTATCAAGGGTCATGTCCTCGGAAACCTGCATTATAGTCATGTCCTGCCTAATCACCTCTCCCCAATACTTCTTAGGCCTCCCTCTGCCTCGCCGACCGCCAACAATATCCAGCCGCTCGCAGCTCCTCACCGGGGCATCGGGACTTCTTCTCCGCACATGCCAGTACCACCTCAGCCTCGCTTCTCGCATCTTCTCATCCACCGGGGCCACCCCCACCTTCTCTCGAATAACTTCATTCTTAATCTTATCTAGCCTGGTGTGTCTGCAAATCCACCTAAGCATCCTCATCTCCGCGACCTTCATTCTTTGAACATGCGAGTTCTTCACGGGCCAGCACTCCGCCCCATACATCATCGCAGGTCTAACTACAGCTCTATAGAATTTCCCCTTGAGTTTGTGTGGAACTTTCCTGTCACACAGGACTCCTGATGCAAGCCTCCACTTTGACCACCCCACTCCTATACGATGAGTGACGTCCCCGTCAATCTCTCCATCCCCCTGAATCACAGACCCAAGATATCAGACACTGTCCCTCTTGGCGATGTCCTGAGAACCAATCATCACGTCCCTGCCTACTTCGCTCGGCTCGGCGCTAATCTTGCACTCCAGGTACTCTGTCTTAGATCTGCTTATTTTGAAACCTTTAGACTCGAGAGTCTGTCTCCATACCTCTAACCTTTCATTAACACCGACCCTCGTCTCATCTATCAATACTATGTCATCAGCAAATAGAATACACCAAGGCGCATCCCCTTGAATATGACGGGTTAGAGCATCTATCACTAAGGCAAACAAGAGGGGGCTCAGCGCCGATCCTTGATGGAGCCCCATAACCACTGGAAAATAGTCTGATTCGCCACCCACCGTCCTAACCCTAGTCTTAGCTCCATTGTACATGTCCTTGATTACTCTGATGTAGGCTTCCGGCACGCTCTTCGCCTCCAAGCACCTCCATAGCACCTCCCTTGGGACCTTGTCATACGCCTTCTCCAAGTCGATAAGCACCATGTGTAGGTCCTTCTTCTTATCCCTGAATTGCTCCGCCAGCCGCCTGACAAGGTAGATAGCCTCTGTAGTGGAGCGGCCCGGCATGAAACCGAACTGGTTCCCAGATATAGATGCCACCTCCCTCACCCGCGCCTCAATCACCCTCTCCCAAACCTTCATCGTGTGACTTATTAATTTGATACCCCTATAGTTGTTGCAGCACTGGATGTCCCCTTTGTTCTTGTACAAGGGCACCACTGTACTCCACCTCCACTAATCCGGCATCCTTTTGGTCCTGAAGATCGCATTGAACAACCTGGAGAGCCACTCCCCTCCCGACTTACCCATGTACTTCCAGAACTCCACCGGTATCTCGTTAGGTCCGGTCGCTCGACCCCTACTCATCCTACGCAAAGCCCCCATGACCTCCTCCACCCTAATGCGCCTGCAGTACCCAAGGTCTCTATGTTGCTCTGAATGCCCCAGCTCCCCTAGCTCTATGTTACGATCCCCCTCCTCGTTAAGTAAGTCCCGAAAGTACGTCTGCCACCTCTGCTTGATTTGAGATTCCCCATCAGAACTCTACCATCCTCGCCCTTGATACACCTAACTTGGTCTAGATAACGTTCCTTCATTTCCCTTGCTTTAGCTAACCGGAATAACTTCTTATCCCGCCTCTCTCCCCTAGTTCCTTGTACTTGCGACCGAACGCCGCGTCTTTAGCTTCCGTGACTGCCATCTTTGCTTCTTGCCTCGCCACCTTGTAGACACCATTAAAGCATGTACCTATAATTACGCACCGAATATTACTTTGTATTGTGAAAAATTTATTCATAAAACCAGAAAAGAAAAGAACTTTAGAAATATGTGAAGCCTTATATGTTACCTTTGCATCTTATAAAATCAACTTTCAGGTTTGAAATAATCCAGCATTTCCCACATTCGAACAATTCTAACTTTGAGATTCTATTACATCAAGTTTCTTGAAATTTGACTGATTTCATAAAGTATTGTAACCATGTTTGCAAACTTCTGTATTTTGAGCAGAGGAAAAAAGGGAGTAGAAAATAAAAAAAGAAAACAAAAGAGGCATCAGACGTTTGAGACATTATTAGACAGTTTCTAAGTTATGGAGTAAGAAACGTGAAAGTCCCAAAATTTGAATAGATGATCGTGGATAAAGAAACATGTGAATCCAAAAAAAGTGGAATTGAAATAGCTACACAAATGTAAACTCTTAGGGAAATAATCGAAATATATCAATATTTTGTATTGATACAAATTTATGTAGGATCTTAAGGGAATTAACTGAAACATATTTTTGCTTTAAAAGCTGAAAATCAATTTTTTTTTTGTAATTTTTTGGAATAGGGGCAAAAAACATAAATAGACAAAATTTAAGAAAAAATTCCAGAAATATAACAACAATAACTATTCTACAGATATAGTAATTAAATAATTATATTTTTAGCAGACATCATTAAAGCATGTACTTATAATCATGCACCGAATATATTTATTTCCTTAATGAAAATGTTCCTAGTACTTTATAACATTTTTTGCTATATTTCTCTTGAAACCAATTTCGAACATATTTAAATGGTAATATGTTTTTCTTTTGCTGGAATTAGTTCATTCCATAATAGATTTTCTACTTTTCATACATGGATCTATTCACTGGAAAAAAAGTACATGTACATTTTTATATAACATAAACTCTAACGAAATTATAGACATTTATATTATGAAAAAATAAAATATATATATTTCAAGAAAAATATAATTTATATGGTATGTATACATTATAAACCATGTAATTTTAATTCTTGATTATTCCAATGAGTACTTTCTTATTAAAAGATCAAAGGTTATTATTACCATTGGTATATATAGTATTTCTCATTATAATGGTATATTCTTAAAATGATCACAAAATGTATCTTCTTACATTAATATTTATATACATGGTGTGTATATATATATATATTACCTTAATAACATCATAACATATATTGAATTATACTATGTATATTAATATATTAGTATACCTCTAAAAATGAATTATACCGGGAATATATAATAATGTTCTTCAATAAAATTATTATATAATTGAGTTATACCCCCCCCCCTCCCCCCCCCACACACTCTCTCTCACACACACACACACACACACACACACATATATATATATATATATATATATATATATATACCATTTGTAAACTCAAAACGT
Source organism: Nicotiana benthamiana (assembly GCA_034376525.1). Classification (NCBI taxonomy): domain Eukaryota; kingdom Viridiplantae; phylum Streptophyta; class Magnoliopsida; order Solanales; family Solanaceae; genus Nicotiana; species Nicotiana benthamiana. Next base: position 28,584,283 of record CM067332.1, on the reverse strand, counting down.
AGGCCAACAAGGCCATAAATATATCCATACACCTAACATCTGTTTACAAGTCTCTAAGAGTACATAAAATCATAAAGGTCGGGACAGGGCCCCACCATATCAATCAATACCTATTCAAAGCATACCGACCAAATAGTCAACTCCGGAGTAAGTGGAGTGCACCAACACCTCCGCTGAGCTGATAGCCTACTATGAGGACTTTCAACCTATCAATCGATACCTGCGGGCAAGAAACGCAGCGTCCCCAAGCAAAAGGGACGTTAGTATGAATAAAGTACTGAGTATGTAAGGCAGGAAAGCATAAACAAGAGCAGTAATGTAAAGAGAGATAGATGAGATACAACTTGTAACATCTGAGTGCCTATGGGGGCTACTGATATGAAATGCATAATACATATATATACATAAAAATTTAAAACATTTTCCTCTGTGGGCATCATCATCATCATATCGTACCCGGCCTCATAGAGGACTCGGTAAAAACATACCCGGCAATCATAAGGCTCGATAGAATCATACCCGGCCACGTGGAGCTCGGTAAAACCCAACTAATCAATGGTCGCACAGTAGGTGCCGTACCCGGCCGACTATAGCGCGGCTCGGTAGAGTAATATAGATACATATATATATATAATGCATGCTTGACTCATGGAATCACCTCCTAAAACTTTTGGAGTGTCTTAAGAACCTTATGGACATCTGTACCCTCAATAGAAACCTTAGTAAGATTCAAGGATCATACACATTTGCTAAAAATAATTTTATAAGGAAAGAACAACATGGACAATATTTTTTGCTAAGAGTAGATCTGTTGTGTAGTGGTGTATTCATTTCTTTTTTGATCATGCCAAAAGAAAGGAGGAAATTCCTTAACATACCTTTAACATGTTGAGTCCTTAATTCCTTCCAAACGACTTCTTAAACAAATCAACTCGATCTATCATAGCATAAGGATATTCAAAATCAATGTTGATCAAAGGCCAAGTCTATAACTTAAGCTAGTAGCTCATTCTACTTATATTTGGGAAGCATATCCTGTGTAACAAGGGCCTCCACAAATATCATATACCAACAACAAAAACCAGAGAAATCCATCAATGTATAAATGTCAATAACAAGACACCACATAACAACAATAAGTCACAATTACTTCAAGATGAGCGGCAAGATCCAATTGGAATCTGTATAACCCATATACCCTTTATAGACTTCATAAAATATGTTGCCAGTATCATTAATATGATAATGAATTCATTCATCAATGATTCCATCCTTATGCCATTTATTTATAACAAAGGTAACAACCCACAACTCTAACTATCTTCAATTAGTAACTTTTTTCACTAGTTCATGTCTACTCCATCCATTTAACATTATTAACATCAATATAAGGTGTGGGTTGTGAAGATAAGGGTTGCCGAGGTAATAAGGGTTGAAAAGGGATTATTATCACTACTGAAATGAAATATATGAAACCCTTGAGTATGAAATGACATTGAAAGGGGAAAATGAGAGATTGTGAAAGTTGTTATCCTTGGTTGTTCCTATCATGTGCATTGATTGGTTATTCTATTACTGTTTGTTATCTGCGTATTGATTGATCTTACTTGAAGTAAAATTTGTTCATACATGCCAGTAGAATTCAAATGTACTGACATCCCTTTTGTTGGGGGTGCTACATTCTTGTTATGATTGTAGGTGTTTCTATTGAAGGTACTGCAGTCCACCGATAATACCACCTCCTCCACTTTTCGTCAGCTGTATTGGTGAGCCGGTGAGCCCCTTTCTGCTCGGGGCCCTGCATGGCTCACGCCTTTTTTTTTTCCAGGGTCTTATTTTGGTATTTGTATATTGCAAGGTATAGCCGAGGCCTTGTCCCCGGCAAGTATTGGTTAAGTTCATAGTATTTGTAGAGGCTCCGTAGACACAATGTTGGTGGTGTACAAAAGTATTTTGGGTAGTAATTGTACGGTTCGGAATCGTGGTCCGCGTTGGTAAATATTGTATGTATTTTTCAAGCACTTGATATCAAATATTGGAAATGATAAAAAAGTAGAAATAAAATTAAGTTATAAGTTTATGCTTACGTCTTAAATTTCTATTTCAGAAGAATAATATATATTGAAATCACATGATGACGCGTAGGATAGGAAAGGCAATTCCAGGTCCGCTTGATTGGGGTCCTCCGATTGAGCGGCCGTCATGTTCCTTGATTTTGGGGCTTTACAACAGCAATGTTAGACTTTATATCGACTGCGTCGACGACCGATACTCCATCGAGAATAGCCGGTGGCACCTTGGCTCTGGAGCAATTACGTTATTATTTTTCCCGTGAAATTCAAGACCATAGTCACCATGTATGGGTACATTTTGTGAGTTTGGCATGTTTTATGTTGAGAATAAAAATTCTTGATAAGAACAAGTGTAAAAATGACATGTGTTATCAGAATCAACACTGAAACAATCACTATTATCCTTGACCCCACGATGAGCGTCAAACTATTTATCCTAAAATTCGAGTAGCAATTAAACTTATATTGTGGTTTTAAGGATATGTGAGTTAATCCAATATCAATTGATAAACAAGGAATTAAATAGATATATTATAGAATAAAATAAATCAAGATAAATCTCGTCCTTGACCTTTGAGAATCCCGAGGTGGATTAGTAAGAACAATAAATTTTAAGGCAACTTTGATGAACAGTAAGCAAGAAAGTGATAAATGTATATTCTCTTGTCAACAAACCATGTCTTACAAATAAATGGGTTCCCCTTTATATAATAGGAAATTCCTAAATAAGGTACACATCTAATTATAGTAGGAAATCATATTGGACATCTGTCTAACCGTCAAGGACCAATTTGTTCTGAAATTTACGTCGTGATCTTCAGACCGTCACGGGTATCTTGCCCTTTCTGTTACTAAATCATAACAGTATTATCTCGAAGTAGGCCTTCTTTTCACCTCGAAAAATGATATCGACCTCGACCTCGATATTGGAAAGGAGCTTCGGCTTCGAACGACGTCCTAGCCTCTCGACGTGATATAACCTTTTCCATCGAAAAACAATCAAAATCGGATATTCCCGATTTCCACCGTATACAAAAGTAAAATGGGAAGCTAGCTAGCATTTTATTTAAGATCTACGGTAGGAAAATTATCAATGAATTTTCAAGAATGGTCGTGTTTGGTGTAGAATTGTGGCGTAAATACTACTCTCTTCGTTTCATATTAAATGATGCACCTTTTTTTAGTCTGTTCTAAAATAAATGACACACTTTTAAATTTGGAAATAATTCAACTTTAAACTCTTTAATTTACCCATTTATCCCTAATGAGAAGCTTTTATAGTGACATAAATGTCATAATCCTACAAACTTTTTATCCCTTAGGCTTTTAAGATCACATGTTCCAAAAATCTTTTTTTTTCCTTAAATTATGCCGAGTCAAACTATCACATTTAATATGAAACGAATGGAGTAATATCTTATAGCGAACGAAATATGTCACTCTGGTTTAACCCTATTGGAGCTTCAAGCTATTTGTAGATATGTGTACGAATACAACAACAACAACAACTACCCAGTATACTCCCACCAGGTGGGGTCTGGGGAGGGTAATATGTAGACGAGCCTTACCCCTATCCGAAAGGGTAGAGAGGCTGTTTCCAATCGACCCTCGGCGCATAGGATAAAAGGAAAAACAGCTGTAAAACAAAAATAATAGAGCATTAGTAACCCCGCAGAAATAGCATAAATAATTATCTAAACATAAGAGACATAAATACAATCGCATGCAATAATATCATACAGTAACTACCATAACTAACAACCATTGGGGGGACATAAGCTAAAACATATGTGTACGAATACATGTATAAAAAATTGAATTTGCAAGATTTTGATTCGATTGTGAAGAGATTAAATGACAAATAATTCTGTACGGAAAAGCCACATTAGCTAATTGACTACAATTAGATTCTCTGTAAATTATTATTGATTTCTTTGAACTGGACTTTCCATTACCAATTATTAGCATACTGAAGGCAAATTGTCTTCTTTAACATCTTACTTTGGCCCTTCTCATTTTTGCTTTCGGAACATTCTTTATTGGTTGAAAGAGATCAATGTTTTGCTATTAATTAGCAGCTACAACTTTTGGAGATAACAATCGGGCGTCTCTTACGAAATCAAAATACAAGATAGTGACAAGGGAAAGAACAAAATCCAAATGATAAGGTGTTATAAGCATTTCAACAAAAGCGAATAGTACCGACAATTTGAATGAGCAACGGTTATTAATCACGTCCAACTATGCCTTATAAAAAGGACTAAGCGGCTGTTGCAAATATAATCTGATTTACAAGTTGAGAATCGAATCCCACAGAGAACTAAGGCTTAGCAATAACTGTTCACTATGATGGCACACAACTCACTCAGTATTGGACTCATCAAGACACTCTAGTCAAAGAAGTTAAAAAAAGTTAAGATCATACAATTTAAGGTACTTCTACAGGAGTCAAAAACTGAGCCTAAGCGTCACAACTAAAATACTCACTATTCTCAAGGCATAATAAAGTCAAGAGATAATTTTTCAATTCAAAGCACAGTACAATGACTCCTATTCCTAAAAAATTAGAACTAGCTACACCTGATTCAAATTAAACCCTTAAAAAAGAATCGCGGCACAAACAAATTGAGGGGGGGGGGGGGGGTGAAGGGAGAGGTCACTACACGATCAATAAAGAAATTTTTTTTGACATTTTTATTTAGACTTATGTCCATCAAGAAAATTGTCTAATAGATCCATCGCCGGAAAAAGTCTAATCTTTAAAAAAAAATATATTATTCAATTAATCTAACACAACTAATGTAGCATAGAAAATCACCCAGACAATCTCGTCACCATACACTTAAAATTATGCGTTGTCCCCAATGCACATCTAACAAATAAGAGGGTAGAAGAAACTCCCTGATAGGCCAAAGGCCAAAGAACTAGCAGCTCATGGGGTACTCAAACTACTCCCAGGCCTGATCCTTCATGCGGGTACCTCACGCTTAGTTCCAACCATCTGGTTTGCTGTTGCATCCTTCCAATAGCTTTGCTTTTCATGCTCCTAAAAAATAAAAAAAATGACACTACAAACATAATATAATTTAAATATAATGATAAAAGAAAGCAGTAAAGTTGGGTTGCCTCCCAACAAGCGCTTGATTTAACATCACAGCACGACACGAATCACTTTCCATCTCAACCTCAAGCTTATGAATTGAACACCCAATTTAGCATCAAATTTCAAGTTATGCGTTCGGGTTGGATCAACAAACCTAACAGGCCCAGGCAACTAACGTAGCATTCTGCATTTCTTGGCCTTTACACGAGGTGTGTAATCCTGATTTTCTGGAAAGAAGCATTCCAAAATGTAAGCACCTTGTTAATCATCTTTTGACTTCTCAAGTGGCTTGGACGACCCTATTTCCATATTATCATTCAAACACAATATGAAAAAATACTTGGAGTGTGAACCAATGCACTCAATTACAAATACATTGGGATTGTCAATATCCTCAACACTAATGACACTAGAGTCAACTAAATACGTATCGGTAATGTCATTGGTTGACTCTATTATCTCTTCTATAGCATCGGCATCCTCAAAATCTAATTCAGTTGACTGTTGGTGTTCTACTCTAGCCTTCTCCACTAGCACCTCAATTTCTAAATCTAATTCATGCTCTTCTTTGATGTTATTTACAATATTGACTTGGTGAGCCTTAAAATCTTCAACCAGTTGATTCACTTGATTTTGCCTTAGTATTCACTAGCTGGCATTAGTACGACTCGGACCGGACAAGCTTTTGTTATCCCTAATCCCACCGTTAAACCCTCCATATTGATCCCTCGTATACATTAGGAGTGATATTGCTCAATAACTACCTAAATATGCATTGTCTCTTGAGTAATACATACTAAATAGGCACAATCGATTGAGAGCTCTTGAACCAACCACAATAATAATGCAATTGAACAAATAGAAAAAATACTACGACAAATCTATATTAACATATTAGGAAAATCATCCTTTAAGAAGTTCCATCAAAATCCTAGATAATGACTTAGCTATTCATAATAATATGCATAACTACAATACTAGAATTCATAACCTATAATAAAAATAGGAAGAATGAAGTGAAAAACTCGTAGAAGAATTCTCCGCATTGCTCCTAGTGTGTTCTTGCCTCCATAGGTCCAATCTCCAGTCTTCACGACGTCTTCATGCTCTCCCTAGGTCTAAAGTGTGTCAAAAGTATGTCCCCCCCTCTTCAAAATAGCATTTTTATATGTATTTATACCAAATAGGATCAAGCCCAGACAGAACACTTTTTCCTGTGCGAAATGGGACTCTGGCCCTATAAACATTACACAGGCACACTGCATGGGGCGATGCGCCATGCAGTGTGCTCGTGGAAAAGTTCAGGGAGTTGATTCTAACAGGCTGCAGGAAATTTCCACAGACCCGGTGCGCCCCGCGCCGCTCCACGCACCGCGGTAGTGGGAGTTCAGAAAAATGTAGAACATGAAAGGTTTGTCCTTTAAAATATCTTTCCAACGATATATTTGGAGCCCCAACTGAGTTATGAGCGTATAGTTATGTGCATTTTACTAGACAATGTATTGTATGCCTGCTCGATTCTTCGTTTGGTTCTTAACTATCATCTGCTTATCCCCTAACACAGTCCCGGCTTGATTACTTGGGCTTTTAATCAGACTTTAAAGCTCTAATTCAATAGAATTCATTCCATAATATCTACATAGCTCTAGCGAAAGTATAAACTCTAGCAATAGAATTCACTGGAAAAAAGTACATGCACATTTTTATACAACATAAACTCTAGCGAAAGTATACACATTTATATTATGAAAAAATAAAATATATATATTTCAAGAAAAATATAATTTATATGGTATGCATACATTATAAACCATGTAATTTTAATTCTTGATTATTCCATGGAGTACTTTCTTATTAAAAGATCAAAGGTTATTATTACCAATTGTATATATAGTATTTCTCATTGTAATGGTATATTCTTAAAATGATCACAAAATGTATCTTCTTACATTAATATTTATATACATGGTGTGTGTATATATATATTACCTTAATAACATTATAACATATATTGAATTATACTATGTATATTAATATATTAGTATACCTCTAATAATGAATTATACCGGGAATATATAACATTGTTCTTCAATAAAATTATTACATAATTGAGTTATGCCCCCCTCCCCCCCCCCCCCCACACACACACACACACATATATATATATATATATATATATATATATATATATATATATATATATATATATATATATATATATATATATATATATATATATATATATATATACGCGGGCCTACAAGGCTGACATGACCATTTGTAAACTCAAAACGTAGGCCAACAAGGCCATAAATATATCCATACACCTAACATCTGTCTACAAGCCTCTAACAGTACATAAAATCATAAAGGTCGGGACAGGGCCCCACCATATCAATCAATACCTATTCAAAGCATACTGACCAAATAGCCAACTCCGGAGCAAGTGGAGTGCACTAACACCTCCGCTGAGCTGATAGCCTACTATGAGGACTTTCAACCTATCAATAGGGACCTGCGGGCAAGAAACGCAGCGTCCCCAAGCAAAAGGGACATCAGTATGAATAAAGTACTGAGTATGTAAGGCAGGAAAGCATAAACAAGAGCAGTAATGTAAAGAGAGATAGATGAGATACAACCTGTAACATCTGAGTGCCTCTGTGGGCTACTGATATGAAATGCATATTACATATATATACATAAAAATTTAAAACATTTTCCTCTGTGGGGATCATCATCATCATATCGTACCCGGCCTCATAGAGGGCTCGGTAAAAACGTACCCTGCCATCATAAGGCTCGGTAGAATCATACCCGGCCACGTGGAGCTCGGTAAAACCCAACTGATCAGTGGTCGCACAGTAGGTGCCGTACCCGGCCGACTATAGCGCGGCTTGGTAGAGTAAGATAGATATATATATATATATATAATGCATGCTTGACTCATGGAATCACCTCCTATAACTTTTGGAGTGTCTTATGAACCTTATGGACATCTGTACCCTCAATATGAACCTTAGTAAGATTCAAGGATCATACACATTTGCTTAAAATAATTTTATAAGGAAAGAACAACATGGACAATCTTTTTTGCTAGGAGTAGATCTGTTGTGTAGTAGCGTATTCATTTCTCTTTTGATCATGCCAAAAGAAAGGAGGAAATGCCTTAACATACCTTTAACATGTTGAGTCCTTAATTCCTTCCAAGCGACTTCTCATACAAGTCAACTCGATCGATCATAGCATAAGGATATTCAAAATCAATGTTGATCAAAGGTCAAGTCTATAACTTAAGCTAGTAGCTCATTTTACTAAAATTTGGGAAGCATATCCTTTGTAACAAGGGCCTCCACCGATATCAACAACAACAACAAGAGAAATCCATCAACGTATAAATGTCAATAACAAGACACCACATAACAACAATAAGTCACAACTACTTCAAGACGAGCGGAAAGATCCAATTGGAATCTGTATAACCCATGTACCCCTTATAGACTTCTTAAATTAAGTTGCAAGAATCATTAATATGATTATATAGTCATTCATCAATGATTCCGTCCTTATACCATTTATTTATAACAAAGGAAACAACCCACAACTCTAACTATCTTCGATTAGTAACTTTTTTCACTAGTTCATGTCTACTCCATCTATTTATACATTATTAACATCTATATAAGCTTAGGTACATGCAAGAAAGCAATATACCTACCTCCTACAGTAACCTCAGGTCGAAATCCAAGTTATATTCAGCTTACAATAACCCTAAATGCCAATACAACACAATAGAAGTGACTTAAGCTAATCCAAGTATTATCTTGTAGTTTATCATCCTAACAACTTGACAACCATACAAGAAAGCTTAAGAAAAATTATTAGGCTGTTATACTCACCTTAGACAGAAGCAAAAACTATTAATTTCATCCAAATACAACCCACAACAACTCTCAATGACAACATAACCTCAAAGAGGTGTTGTTCTTCACTAGGACTAGGTTTGATGTTAAAATATGGCGTAATCACTTTGGAATCAATTCAAACCCATGTGGAATCTGTTTTGAAGGGTTAGGAGTAGTTTGGAGACGAGTTTGAATTTAAAAATGAGCAAAAATAGGCATCCAAATCGTTTATAAATTGAAGTAGCTCAACCACCGCCTAAGTGGGTCCTGTTGGGAGCTTCTTGTGAGGTCTCGCAAAAACTCGAATATCTCTCTAGTCCAATGTCGTATGGGTGAACGATTTAATGCATTGGAAAATAGACTTGTATGTATTTAATTTGGTATATAGATCATCCATTGTTCCGAGCAAAATGGGAGAAAAGTGCATCTACATTTGACCTAAATTTCAGCAAATTTCTGAATGTAACTTGCGATGATCTTTGCCAACTCTTGTTCCACAGCTTGCTTGCCTTCAAAATATATAAAATGAATATCACATGACTAAAATAACTCATACAATAACCTCCTTATCATGTTAAAAACCCTAGTCTCACCCCAAAGTACATGCTATAATATTCCAAATTTGTCGACTTTCAACGAAACTTATTTTCTTCTGTTCGTTTAGCGTCTAAGCCTTCCAACCCTTTTGGTAATTGTTATTTATGATCTTAAAGACTTGTAACCTCCAAGATAACAAGATGAAACTTACATTATGTGCTTTCAAAAATTATCTCATTTCTGAGCTGATATTAATTGGCTTACGACGTACTCTCACGTACAAGAACATGGAATGTATCATCATTCCCCCCTTAGAACATTCATCCTCGAGTTTTGACTGATGCCCTTATCAGTTTCATAAACTATAGCTCATACGAATACTTTAATGCTCACTTTTCCATCTAAGCACTATTTGTGAATAAATCCAAACGCTTGGGCATTCTCCCCTTTTGACCTCTTTTTCATGCCATAACATGTAGTTGGAATTCATCAAATATCATAACATTTGTTAGTTTATGACATGAAGTATGTAAAACCGTGTCCTTGTGTGAGCGCCTGGAAGCTATTCTTACCCTTTTCATCCATATTTTAGCCAATCTCTAAGCCTCACTTTATGAACATATAAAGAATTATGACAAGTTGTTCCTCTAGGCACCTATAGGTGTACTGATGTCTTTCGCTTGGTACTTTATTGAACATAAGACTATTGCTATCTCTTGTTTCATAGCCTTGTGTATCTATCCTTATGAATTTACTACATATAGGTAGGTTATACTATACCACAAAACTTACTTCGATTAATTATTACCAAGGTTTGCTACCCAACTGCAGGTTACTCTCTCGCTGCTTATCCTATATGCATAAATCTAAGTCCTTTAGTGCTTCCTCATTACTATTCATCTTAAGAATAACAAAAAAATCTCACCTTGTACTTTGGAACTTGTACCCATCTATTGTTTATTCACCTTAATATTGATCTATAATCGATGACTGATAACTTGCAACCTCTTACATAATGCAGTATTACTAGGACTCACATCTCCTCAGAGAACACCTGAAGTGAATTTTCCTGATCAACCTAGGGATAATACTATGCTTCAATAACAACATTTCATTGCATCCCAACGCAATTCATCTTATGGGGGTAATCTAATCCCGTGCAATTAATTAAATCCCTTTCTCTTTAAATCGTTACTCAATCAAAGGCCTAAGCTTCATCCTCTTATATATCACAATTTCACCCTTATTCTACCGCCATGACAACATTCCATATCTTTTAAATGCACCTAGTCTTAGACTCCTCTGAGTTCGTTCAGGTTGAGCTGGGCTTTCAATTACTTACGGATGCCATCAACTCTCTTGTTTTGATGGGTTTAATCTCGACGGCGTACATATTCTCGTCACCTTCTCACTCATCTTTTCATATCCTTTCTCCTATCTACCAAAAACCTTTTTGCTCTATAATACTTTATGTTACGACCTATACCTATCTATTTATACTATTCGCAACCTTCCTTTAACTTGCTAGCACCATAAATTTGTTTTCATGCCTTCTCAGTTGTCCTTAAATGTAAGCAATTACTTTTCCTGGTCGTTCTATCACTTGTTGCACGAATACTTGATTGTCTTATTGTCCATAAATACAATAATTTCTTGTACCTGATATGATCTCAAACGTCACCTTTGATTAAATTTTTTTTCTTTCCATTCATTAGCCATGATAGGTGCCACTTTCTTATGGAGTGTATACAATATTGTGGTGAGACTATTGTTACGAGATCATTTACTCTTTAGCTCACTATGTTTAGGTGGAAACCTTCTTCCTTATTTCCGCAGTTAGTCTTTCGTTGTAGTACTTAGGGAGACCTTCTGGCTCTTATAAATTTGCGAGCTTTTTATATCGTACATCCAAAGGAAATTTTCGTTATTCTTACTCGCCTATAAAAATCCTTAGGTACATAACTTTGTGCCTTTGTTAGGGTTACTTCTAAGCTCAAATTTTTTGTGTCTCCATAGTGGCACTCTCTCTTATTTTCATAATGCTTAAAAGCGGTACCTTTAACTGCCTCAAATCCTATCTGACTATTATTTCAAATGATTGTGATCTCGTATCTGCGAGACAGAATTCACTATGTTGCGGCTCACTACATTTATCTTGCATGGTCTATTGATTTATTTTTGACATGTTGTCTAGCCATAACTTGACTCTTCTTGAACCAACTACTCTAGCTCCTGATATATCAAGTGTCCATTCACACTTATTTATCAATAACATCTTGGCAAAAACTTTTACTGCGTCTCCCTACAGTCGTGCTTGTATAATGTTCTTGAGTCGCAACATATCTATAGGAACTGAATAATGCAACATCACCCCTTTTGCCTTTTTATCACACTTTACCTTTACCATTCCATAGTTAGCTGAACCGCTTAACTCCGACTTAATACCATATCACACTATATTCCCCCCTTTAGGGGAGTACTAAGATTTTGTACTAGGACGATCTACCTATAGTTGTTTTACCTCTTCATCTTTGGCGTCATTTTCACATTATCAATGCACCTTAATCGCATTATGGTAACCTTCTGTACCAAGAATAACTAAATTTCTTACGCACGAAGGTGACACCTACTGTATCTGGCACACTTAGTCCATTCAGATTAACTCTGCTCACAGTGCTTGCTTTAGGTAATCAACTTCGTAAATGGCCTACAAAGGTTATTCGTTTGTTGCCTATTCTATTATTAATGGAGCACGATCTTTGAAATTCTCAAGATGTCGACCACAATCAAATCCTCCAGTCCCCAATTCATGTTCGGTTTTATCTTGTTCACCAGCCCATACTGATTTTTGTTCCTTTGGGGTCTAACCTTTCCTCTCGGTCTGTTCTATTATTGCCTCAAGGCTTGTCGCCTCTTGTATTTTGCTTCACTTCACTATAAACTCTGTCATCATGTTATATTTTGATTTACTGTTATTACCCATATATCACATCTTACTCATGATGCTTCATTTACTTTCTTCTTATTCTTCGGCTAATATTTCTATCTATCACTTTATTCTGAAAACTTCAACAAAGCATCTTTTTACTTTTAGCTCATTTTGATTCATCTCAGTGGCTCTTCGGGATGCCTAAAATTCTCTTTCTCTCTCTATCTCTCTTTAGGGAGGGAGTCATACTAAGGTAAAGATTTCATCCCTTTTAGGATTCCACTGCCTATCTTCTGAAATTGCTCAATATTCTAGTATTCATATCTGATTACACTATTCTAGAAATCACCGTCTGGGTGCCTTACAAGGAGATGTATTACCACCTTTGCAGTACCATTCGAAAATGTTAGCTAATGGTAACAATCCATCCACAAATTTTTGTTACTCTAACCCCAGCTTGATCCTGATATTACATCATTCTTTTGAACTATATTTGTCAGTTCCCATAGTAAATAATTAAGGTGGGTGTGGTCAATTATATAAAACTTTGTTACTGTTGAAAGTAACTCAAAATGCTTATACATTTCTCTACCTGAATTGCAAATACTGATAATCTTCATTGTCTAGGTACTTCGTACTTCTCTTTTTTTTTCATGTTATTTCTTTCAATTATTAAAACTTATATCCACCTCCTAATTCTCTCGTTGCTCTTTACCATATGGGTGGATAGATATTCATACCGTGGGGCTCCTTATCAAGAGGCTCACATATCTTATTATACACATGATTTGATGAAGACCTAACATTTACGCATCATAAGCATGATACAAAATAGAGTTCCTCTGATAAACTCTTCAACGTCCACATTCAATCTCTTACCAACTCTTTTTCTGGATATAGGCATCATAGTATCATGAATAAGATTAAGTTTAGGAAATTGAGTTCTTATAATTGAAATCTACCACACGATCTAGAGTAAGAAGAAAGAGTGACAGTCTAAATGCCCTGTAGCCTACTGCTTCTAAATGTGGTGCACTACGCACCCATAAACAAGACTCTACTAGACAGATATAGTAGACTCCCTAGGACAGAACTGCTTTGATACCACTTTTGTCACGACTCAAATCGAAAGGCCGCGACGGGCACCCGGTGCCTTACTCGACTGAGTACCAAGGTAACATATTTTTCTTATTATACTATAATGGGTAAGTGAGCCAGAAAACCCATGATGAGATAACAAGAATAAAACATAAGGGAAAGCTTAACATATGATGACCCAACAAGATATGCAAACTTATACATGTAATATATGGGCTTACAAGTCCGATATAATCATTTGTAAACTCAAAATATAGTCCAACAAGGCCATAAATATATCCATACACCTGACATCTGTCTACAATCCTCTAAGAGTACATAAAATCAGAAAGGTCGGGATAGGGCCCCGCCAAATAAATCAATACCTATTCAAAGCATACCGACCAAATAGGCAACTCCGGAGCAAGTGGAGAGCACCAACACCTCCGCTGAGTTTATAGTATGCCAGGAAGACTTTCAACTTATCAATCGAGACCTACGGGCATGAAACGCAGCGTCCCCAATAAAAAGGGATTTCAGTACGAATAATGTACCGAGTATGTAAGGCAGGAAAGCATAAACAAGAACAATAATGTAAAGAGAGATAGATGAGATACAACCCGTAATATTTGAGTGCCTCTGGGGGCTACTGATATGAAATGCATAATACATATATATACGTACACTTTTAAATCATTCGCCTCTCTGGGCATCATCATCATCATATCGTACCCGGCCTCATAGAGGACTCGGTAAAAACGTACCCGGCCATCATAAGTCTCGGTAGAATCATACCCGGCCATGTGGATCTCGGTAAAACCCAACTGATTCGTGGTTGCACAGTACGTGCCGTACCCGACCGACTATAGCGCGGCTTTGTAGAGTAAAATAGATACATATATATAATGTTTGCTTGACTCATGGAATCACCTCCTAATACTTTTGGAGTGTCTTAAGAATGCTATGGACATATGTACCCTCAATATGAACCTTAGTAAGATTCAAGGATCATACACATTTTCTTAGAATAAGTTTATAAGGAAAAACAACATGGACAACCTTATTTGCTAGGAGTACATCTGTTATGAAGTAGCATATTCATTTGTCTTTAGATCATGCCAAAATAAAGGATGAAATGCCTTAACATACCATAAACATATTGAGTCCTTAATTCCTTTCAAGCGACTTCTCAAACAAGTCAACTCGATCTATCATAGAATAAGGAGATTCAGAATCAATGTCGAGCAATGGCCAAGTCTATAACTTAAGCTAGTAGCTCGTTTTACTTAAATTTGGGCAGCATCGCCTTTGTAACAAGGGCCTCCACCAATACCATATACCAAAAACAAAAACCAGAGAAATCCATCAACGTATAACAAGACACCACATAACAACAATAAGTCACAACTACTTCACGACGAGCGGCAAGCTCCAATTGGAATCTGTATAACCTATCTACCCCTAATAGACTTCTTACATTAAGTTTCAAGTATCATTAACATGATAATGAAGTCATTCATCAATGATTCTATCATTATACCATATATTTATAACAAAGGAAACAACCTACAACTCTAACTATCTTCGATTAGTAACTTTATTCACTAGTTCATGTCTACTCCATCCATTTAACTTAATCAACATACATATAACCTTAGGAAAATGCAAGAACACAATATACCTACCTCCTACAGTAACCTCAAGTCAAAATCCAAGTTATATTCAGCTTACAATAACCCTCAATGGAAATACAACACCATAGAAGTGACTTAAGCTAATCCAAGTATTATCTTGTAGTTTATCATCCTAACAACTTAACCAACATACAAGAAAGCTTAATAACAATTAGTAGGCTGTTATTCTCACCTTATAAAGCAGCAAAAACTTGGAATTTCATCCAAATACAACCCACAACAACCTTCAATGACAACACAACCTCAAAGAGGTGTTGTTCTTCACTAGGACTAGGTTTGATGTTGATATATGGTGTAATCACTTTGGAATCACTTCAAACCTTATGGAATATGCTTAGAAGGGTTAGGAGAAGTTGGAGACGAGTTTGAGTTGAAAAATTAGCAAAAATAGGCATCCAAATCATTTATAAATTGAAGTAGCTCAACCACCGCCTAAGTGGGTCCCGTTAGGAGCTGCTTGCGGGGTCTTGCAAAAACTCGAATATTTGTGTAGTCCGATGTTGTATGGTTTAATGCGTTAGAATCTAGAATGGTATATATTCAATTTGGTATATATATCATCCCTTGATTCCAAGTATAATGGGAGAAAAGTGCATCTATATTTGACCTAAATTTCAGCAAATTTATGAATGTAAGTTGCGATGACCTTTGCCAACTCTTGTTCCACAGCATGCTTGCCTTCAAAATATAGAAAATGAATATCTTAAGACAAAAATAAATCATTAAATAACCTCCTTATAATGTTAAAACCCTAGTCTCACCCCAAAGTACATGTTATAACATTCCAAACTTTTCGGTTTTCAACGAAACTTATTCTTTTGTTCGTTTAGCATCTAAGCTTTCCAACCCTTTTGGTACTTGTTATTCATGATCTTACAGACTTGTAACCTCAAAGATAACAAGAGGAACCTTACATTATGTACTTTCAAAAATGATCTCATTTATGAGCTTATATTAATTGGCTTACGACGTACTCTCACGCATGAAAACATGGAATGTATCACTAGCCCTCCAATTGGAAGCAGATGTAGGCATGCTAGTAGTAGTAATTTTACAATGAAAAGAGGACATTATATAAATTCCGAGCATAACCAAAGTATATAAAAAACAACATTAGTGGTGGTAGTCTTAGTATTATTAATACCCTCTTTGTCAGCCTGCACAACATCTCTAAGGTAGCCTGTGATTTCTGAATATCCCTGACTGTAGTAGACATTGTTTTGCCGAACTCCATATTTTACTAGTTCATGTGCTATCTTGTTGCCTTCACGGAAATTGTATAGAATTGGTGGTTCCAACCTCTTTAGCCAGTTTTTGCATTTAGAAATAAGTGAATTATATGGTGGACATTATTGATAGCTTAACCTTTAATGTGGTATCAAATTGTAATGACTTGTGGACCAGGCATCGAGTTAGTATAGATAGTGGTAGGAACAACTGTGTTGGGTGGCCGATCATTTTTGCTTTTACCCTCTCTTCTTATTCCTTTTCTCTCTAATAAGAAGCATCTAGAAATCATAAATTCCATTGATGAATCTCTCAATCTCACTCAGATTTTGTATATTATTATGGTATTAAAGCAGGGAATCAGTTAGTCCTACCACTCCTTTATCGAGCGATGTTACCCTTATGAAATTTTATAGAGTTTTCACCTTTGCCAGAATTAGGTTGTTCCTCTTCGTTTTGTCGACTGTAAGTTCGTCACTTTTTGAAATTTATTTCTTCTCTGCATATATTAGAGGAGTTCTTTTAGGTTACAATTTCTCTCTTGATGATGTTTGGTTGCTTGAGGATTTGACTCCCTCAACTTCGTCGGGTCTAATATTATTTCAAAAACTAATCGGAGTCTTCTACAGTAATTTATATGTCCGGGCCTCTAGTTCTTGTTACACCTCATGTTTTCATACGTAAGTGTACGTCATCAGTCAATTGATGTAAGCTTGAAAATGAAATCATCTTTGAAAAGCTTATAGAGTAAGTTAATTATATTACCACGGAGTATATAAATATTTAAGATCATAAATAACAAGTACCAGAATGGTTGGAAAGCTTAGAAGCTAAACGGAATGAAAATAATAAGTTTCGTTGAAAGTTGACAAGTTTGGAATGTTATAACATGTACTTTATGGGTGAGACTAGGGTGCTTAATATCATAAGGAAGTTGTGTTATAAGTTATTTTAGTCGTATGATAGTCGTGTTTTATGTTTTGAAGTCAAGCGAGCTGTGGAACAGTAGTTGGCAAAGGTCATCACAAGTTGCATATATAATGTACTGAAAATTAGGTCAAATGTAGCTGCGTCATTCTCCCAATATACTTGGAATTTAGGGAATATGTACATAAAAAATTGAAGATCTATAAGACTAGTTTCTAATGCATTAAGCCATTTGTCGACATGACATCGGAGTACCGAGATATTCTTGTTTTCACGAGACTGCGCAAGTAGCTCCGAATGGGACCCTCTTAGGGAGTAGTCGACCTACCTCACGTAATAATGCTTTGGATGCCTATTTTTTCTCATATTTGACTCAACTTCATCTCCAAACTTCTCCTAACCCTCCTACATAGATACCATAAGGGTTTGAAGTGTTTACACCATATTTCAACATCAAAAGTTAGTTATAGTGAAGAACAACATATTTTTAAGGTTGTGTTATCATTGAGGATAGTAGTGGCTGTGTTTTGCTGAATTTTCAAGTGGTTGCTTCTGGTTTAGGTATGTAAAATACTCTAATACATTTTCTTGAAGTTGTTTGTATGTTGGTTGCATTATTTGAGCAAGATACTATAAGAGAAGACTTGAAATAGTTTGAGATATTATTGTTCTTAATGGACTATTTTGAAAATGTTGTTTCCATGAACTTTAAATGTTTGGAAACCTTCAAAAATTACTTTTTTTATGCTGTTATTTTCATTAACATGTTGTCTACATATCAAACTTGGTATAGTATTGTGAATAAGAAGATAAAAAACCAATATAATAATAGAAAGTTGTACTTGTTGTTGTTGGATTGTTGGGTTATTTGAGTGTGCATTAGGTGATTAATATGAGGTTGTAAGCCTATTTTGCTTAGTATCATGCTTGACATCTTTTTCAGTTAACTAATGTATTTTAATAGGGTTGAAGGGCGCTAAAGGGATTCAATCCAAGCTTTCCACTCGTCGTGATATGTTGATGACTTATTTTGTTCCCTATTATTGATGTTGTTCTTATTGTATTTCTCTGGTGTTTGTTGATGCTATATGGTATTGGAGGAGGCGCTTGTTACATGGAAGATGCTGCCCAAATTTGAATAAATGAGCTACTAGTTTAAGTTGCGGACTTAGCTTTTACTCAACACTGCTTTTGTATATCCTTATGGTATAGTAGATTGAGTTTAGTTGTTTGAAGAATTGCTTGGAAGGTATTAAGGACTCAATAGAGTTAAGATATGTTAATGTTATCCTCTCTTTCCTTTTTACATGATCCATATAATACAAATGACACGAGCAAATGCACAAGTTTCATAAATGACTCTATTCATAAAAGTACTAGGAGCACTGATCATGCCCAACTCTAGTCCTAAAAAGGACAAGCGTTCGCTACAAATATAATTCGGTCTAAAAGTGCGGAGTCGAATCCCATCGAGAATTAAGCTTAGTTGTATTTGTTTAATATCACTTAGAAGAAATATTGAATAATTTTTTAAATTATACAGATTGAGATTATATTTCTAACTAATTAACTAGAAAATACTACAAAGCGGTAAAATTATCAACTAACGAGACACAGGGCTGGAGACTAAATTAAGGAGGTCCAGAGTTATGATTTCTCCAATTGTTGGAATCCCTCTAGCTATGTTCCCTATAATTTTTCCAATATATTCTCTACTGGTCGTGAGCACATTAGGTTCCATAATTCTCTCGCGAGCAACTACAATAATTTACTAGACATATTCTCTTGAATTACGCTAGTTGGCTTTATCTAACCGCTTACTATGACCACGTCAAGGCTCTGTTATTTCTAAACCTTCCTTTAAACCCGTTGTATTGATTTCTCACATATATAGAAGTGATGTTGTTTAACAACCACCCGAATAAGTATCCATTCTCAAGCAATACATAATAAATAGGCATAGTCAATCGATGTCCACTCAATCAACGATAATAGACACATAGTTGAACAAGTAGAGAAATCCAATGGCTCAATTATAATATTAACAAGAATTTATCCTACAAAGGTTCCATCAAAATCCTAGATAAAAAATTAGATATTCATAATAGTATATAAAACTACAATACTAGAAGTCATAATCAGCAATGAAAAAATAGGAAGAGGAAAGAAAAACTCGTAGAAGAATTCCCCACCTTAGTCATATTGTATCTCTTCCACCATAGGTCGAATCTGTGTTAAAAAATTTCCTCCTCCCTCAAAAATAGCATTTTTCCATGTATATATATCAAGTAGGTTGGACCCAAATAATTATACCTTCTCCTATGCAAAAAAGAACAATCCTTTCAGGCCTGGGTAGCTGTGGATGCGGTCAACCGCTATACGGGCGCGGTATTTGGCAAGTATACTGCCTCAGCCGCCTCAAGTACGAAATCCCCTCTTTCACCCTATTTTTCACCGTGTTCCGTTTGGAATTTGGAAAAATGTAAAAAATAAAAGTTTTATTCCTTTGAGTTATATTTCCAACCATAGAGTTATGAGCAAAAAGGTTATGTGCATTTTCCTAGACAGTGCGCAACATGAGTACTCGATTCTCCATTCTGTTGTTCTATCATCCGTTGATTCCTGAATATTATCCCGGCATAATTCCTTGGGATTTACTTAGAATTCAAAGCTCCAAATTATTTGAATTCGTTTCATAAAATTTATATAGCTCGAAATCACTGCTACAAGGCATAAAATACACAATTAGTGCAAAATACGAGCGATTAAAGCGCAAACTCAATTAAAGTGCTTTAAATTTGAGTGTAATAAGTGACTAAAATACGTAATTATAGTATATCATCAAGTACCTACGTTCTTGATTTTCCATGTGTCCTATTATTATATCTTCTGTTCATGGGTCACAGAAAATACGTGACTTGATAAAGTATTTTTGAAGGGATAATGATCTTATGATATTCTGTGACATCTTATTGACTTACCTATTAGGCATTGTATTCATTTATACATGTATATTGGCCCATGAAAAGATATTGTTAGTCTTAGTATCGGCAATAATAAAAGTCTTCCTTTCCTTAGATGTTGCTTTAAGGCTTCTGATATGCTTAGGGTACTAACGTTTAAGATATTCGATATTCCTCACATCTATACATTCCTCCTTAGCCTCACTATTCAAGCATTCTGCGAGCAGGATAGCTATCTATTTATTAGTGAAATTCCTCGTTGCACTAGATTTAATAATGGTTAAATAGATCCTTATAAATATAGAAGTCAGCTTATCATCTTCACTATTGTATATATCACCCTTCAGCCCAAGTAATTACACATATATTATATGTATATGGATTATGAGAAAAGCTTATGTTGTTATATACGCACCACCACCTGATTAACTTGTATATGTTAATCATTTCTCCCACAGAGGCTGAGATGATATGATGGGATACCCTCATACACTTGATGATGTTATGCACGCATACACCTATGCATGATATGATATTTATACATATATGTATGACATTATAAATCGTTCATGACTCATAGAGATATTCAAACTTACAGGTTGAGTTCTTCACACCATGTTTCTTTTATGTATTTTGTTTACTTCTTTCACGCCTTACATACTCGATACTTTATTTGTAATGACATCCCTTTTGCCTTGGGATGCTCCATTTCATGCCTGCAGGTCCCGATGGACAGGTTGACAGTCCTCCTAGTAGGTCATCAGCTCAGTGGAAGGTGTTCATTCACTCCACTTGTTTCTAAGTTGCCTATTTAATTAGTATGCTTAGGACATGTATAGATTTCCATGTGGGGGGCCCTATCCCGGTCACTATGACATTTGTATACTCTAGCTTCTAGACATATGTCATGTATATGGATGTTGTATAATTTAATTGGCCTATGTTTTCAGTGTACAAATGATCATTTCGATCTTATAGGCACATGTGTCACATGTGTAAGTTTGTATATCAAGTTGGTCATCCTATGTCAAGTATTCCCTTATGTTTTATTCGGATTATCTCATGATGACCCTTATAGCCCACATACCCTTGATGAAGAAATAAGAAAGATATGTTCCTTGATACTTGGTTGAGTAAAGAACGAAGTTCCCATCACGACCTTGTGATTTGGGTCATGACAAACTTGATATAACAATTCTGTCCTAGGTAGTCTACAAGTTGTGTCTAATAATGTCTTGTTTATGGGTGTATTGTGCACCACACTTATAAGTAGGAGGCAAGTAGGTATTTAGTACTGTCACTCTTTCTTCTTATTCTAGATCGTATGGTAGAGCTCAATTGTAAGAATTCAAACTCCTAAATTCTATTTTATTCATAATACAATGATACATACATCCAGAAAGACAAATAGTAAGAGATTGAATGTGGATGTGGAGAAGTTGAGTCAGAGGAATTCGATTTTGCATCATGCTTATGATATGTAAATTTGAGGTCTTCGACAGATTATGCATGTACTAAGACATGTAAGCTTCTTCATAAGGAGCCCTAAGGAATGAATATCTATCCACCCATATGGTTTTAAGAAATGAGAGAATCAGAAGGTTGATTCAAGTTTAAACAAGTAAACGAAGCAAGATGAAGAATGCTACAAGGTACCTTTAGTGAAGATTATTAGTATTTACAATTCAGGCATAGAAATATAAGCATTGTGAGTTACTTCCAACAACAACATAGATATATATAATTGGCCACACCCCTCTCAGTTATTCCCTATGGGAGCTAACATATATGGTTTAAGGGAAGAATGAGATATCAGGATGTAGCTGGGGTTAGAGTAATCTTAATGGTGGAGAGATTGTCATCATTAGCTAACATTTCCAACGGTTAGTGCAGTTATGGTAATAGATCTCCTTGTGAGATACCCAAATGGTGCAATCTAGAATAGTACAGTCAAATATAGATATTAGAATGTTTAGAAATTTTAGATTACAGGTAGTGTAATCCTAGAAAGGATAAATATTTACCCTAGGAAAAGGATAGTGTTAGGCGACCTAGAGAGCCAGTAAGATGAAGCAAGGTGAGCTAAAAGTTAGAGAATATTTTGTTGAGGTTTTTAGAATAATGTGATAGACATAAATATTATCCAGAGAATAAGAAGAGATTTAATGAAGCATTATGAGTATGATGTGATAAATGAATGATAACGATAAATCAAAATATGAAAGAATGATAAAATCTATAGTCAAGTGAATGAAAAGATAAGAGGTGACATACCTTGAGATAATAAAGCTGTATAAGCCATTACGTCATACCCTAATTTTGAGAAATGAGTTGTTGAATTAAACATGATTACCAGAAGGCTTAGTAAGAGCCCTAGAGGAATACAAGTAAGTATGGGCCAGTGATCAAGATAAATTTAACATGAACTAGGGATCAGAAGATTTGATAATAGTCGCTGTCGTGAGAATTTCAAAGATAGCATTTCGGTAATAATAGAATGGACAACAAAAGAATAACCTTTAAAGTTCATTTAGGAGGACGCCATCCTTAAGCAAGCATTGTGAGCGGAGGTAAGCTTAAAGAACTAAGTGTTTCAGTTCCACTAGGTGTCACCATTGTGCATAAGGAAATTATTTAACCTTGGTACAGAAGGGTTATCGTAAAGAGAATACGGGTCATTGATGATGTGAAAAGATATGATGAGGTAAAACGTATATAGGTAGATCATCATAACACTAAATCTTAGTACTCCTCGAAAGAGGGGAATATGATGTGATATTGTACTAAGTCGGAGTGAAATGGTTCGGGTATCTATAGAAGGGTAAAATAAGAATGTGGTCAAAAGGCAAAAGGAATGAGGTTTTGTTTATTCAGATTTTATAGATATGTCGCGACTCTAGAACATTGTGCAAGCGCGACGTCTGGGAGAGGAAGTAAGAGTTCCCGACCATCATGTTATTGATAATATTTGTGAATGGACACTTGATACAACAATAGCCAGTGTGGGAGGTAAGATAAGACAAAAGATGTATCCCAAGAGAGATTACGCGGAATATAGATATGTGAATGGACCAACAAGTAGTTAGTAGTTCATTAAAGAAGAGTCTAGTTATGGATAAATAAAAGGATATAGATAAATCACCAGATCAGATATGACATAGGGAATTCAATCTCGCAGGGCATTCAGATAAATCTCCCCAACATATTCAATTCATTTTCACAGATATGACATCGTTATCCTTGAGAAATATTCAGATAGAGTTGGGGTAGTTAAAGGACCGTATATATTTTCCAAAAATAAGAGAAAGTTCCACTGGGGAAGCAATCAAAATCTTAGTTCAAAACAACCCAACGAGCACAAGGGCGTAAAGGTAAGTACCTAAGAATATTTATAGGTGAGTAAGAACATCAAAATTTCCTTCGGGTATACCACGCAATAAGCTTGTAGATTTATTGGAGTCAGAAGATCTCCCATAAGTGCTACAACCAAAGACTAGCTGATGAAATATGGAAGAATACTTCAACCTAAGCATAGTAACTTGAAGAAGAAAAGGTCTCATAACAAAATTTTCACTACAATATTGTATGCATACCATAAGAAAGTGGCATCTATTGTGACTAATGAAAGAGAAATAAAATCAAAAGTAATATCAAGATCATAGGGGGTACATGGAATTCAAGTATTCATGGGCAATAAGATTAGCCAAGTATTCATGCTACAGGTGGCAGAGCGGCCCGAAACGGTAATTTCTTACATTTAATGATATCTAAGAAGGCACGAAAAGAAATCTATGATGCTAGCAAGTTAAGAAAGGTAGCGAGTAGTATAAATAGATATGTGTAGTTTGCAAGATAAAGTATCATAGGTAGATAGAAGGAAGGATAAGAAAAGGTGAGTGAGAAGGTGATGAGAACGGGTAAGTCCTCAGGATTAAACCCATCAAATCAAGAGAGCTAATGACTTTCGTAAGTTATAGAAAACTCGGTACATCATAAATAAACTCAGAGGAGTCTAAGACTATGAGCAATTAGAAGAGATGAAATGCTGCCCTGGTAGTAGAATAAAGGTGTAGTGGTGATAGATAATAGGATGACATTTAGGCCTTTGATTGAGTAATGATTTTCAGAAAGGGATTTGATAAATTGCAAGAGATTAGAAGACCCCCATATTATGAATCACACTGGAATGCTATGGAATACTATTATTGAAGTATAGTATCGTCCGTAAGTGGATCAGGAAAATAACTTCAAATGTTCCCTGATGCAATGTGAGTCCTAGTGACAATGTATTACATAAGAGATTTCCAGTTATCAGTTACAAAGTATGAGATGAGATTAGTCTACAATTATTAAGATGAACCGTAATGAGGAAAACTGAAGGACTTAGATTTATACATTTAGGATAATCAGCGAGAGAGTAACCTGGATTTAGATAGGAGGCCTCAATAATCATATATCAAAGTAAGTGTTAGGTATTGTATGACCTACCTAGATGCTGCAAAGTAATAAGGATATATAACTAAGGCTATGAAACAAAATATAACAATAGTCATAAGTCTGACAAAGTACCGAGCGGAGAACTTAAGTATACTTATATGCCCAGAGGAACATCTTGTCAAAGTTCTATATATTTTCCCAAAGTGAAGCCTAATGATTGTCTAAAAGCTGGAGGAAGAAGGAGAGAAGAGTCGATAGGCGCACATACAAGGACAAAGTCGCATACGATGCATGTTAGAAGTAGCAATAGTTAGAAGATTGGAAGAATACCGTCAACAAGTCGTGGTGTGAGAAACAACCTTAAATTTGGGAATGCACTGTCCCTCAAATTTATTCACAGAGCAGTATCCTAGATGGCAAGGACAATAATAAAACATTCGTAAGAGCTATGAGTTATGAGACGGATAAGCGCATCAGTCAACATTCAAGGACGACTATTCTATGTATTTTAATTACTTTAATAATTATTAATTATTCATTTTAACTATTTTGTGATAACTTAATTATAAAGCCCCAAAAAATTTTGCTAAGTAATTTAAGATTTTGTGGTGCGAAGGTAGGGTAATTATTTTATTTTGCGTGCAAATGAGGATTCATGATATAATGGCTATCAATTGGATATGTTAATAAGCGTATGCTTAATAGTATAAATGATTTGGGGGTCAAAGGATATGCCTAATTCGAAGCCAAATTTGAAAATTTCATAATAGACTAAAGTTGTAAATGAGTACGCACAACACCTACATTTAAACATGCATATCTACATTTATATAAGGCTTTGTGTGATGCACAACCTATCAAATTAAAGCTCTTTGAGTCTAGTTTCCGGATCATTAAACTGTTTGTCATTTGGAGGTGTATACAGAAAGTTATGAAAATTTTTGTGTCCCTTCCATTGCAAGTGCCCTGGGTAGCGCCGGGCGCTAGCCGTGATGCCAGGAATATTGAGCTACTAGAATCTGCAGCACAGGCAGTGCCAAGCGCCACCTCTGGTGCCGAAGGCATTATATACTCATTTCGGGGTTCATTTTTACCCATTCATCTTGGCCGAACTTTGGGTCTTCCTTCACCTTCTCGACTTTCAACTCCCCCAACCTTCAAGGTAGGCAACCTCAATTAACTTGGTATGAAATTTCATCATTCCTACACTAGTATTGATAAAATCTAGTCATAAAACACACTGATCTACAAGAAATTCTTTCATGAACTTAAAGGAGGGTTTGCAAGATTTCTTGCAAAAGGTAATCCTACACACTTAAACTTAAATATATGGATATATTATGGGAATATGAGTATAAATTAAGCATAGTAACTTATGTGATAGTGATTGGATGCCATAGGTGCCTAACCTAGGTTGTGTTGGTATTGTAGAGATTGTGAGATGGGTTATTGAGGTATGCTTTTTGGGTGTGCAATAGCATTATGTATACATGCATGTACAAATTAGGTTTGTGGGAAACTTTTTGAACATAAATAAGTCAAGATTGTGTTGGGGAATGAAGTAAATCTTGTAAAAGAGATTTGAAATCAAGATGCTCAACTAGTATTGGATAAAATGCTCAAATGAGCTGAAACCATGAATAACTTCCTAATTTGTGTTCAATTTTGTTATGTCTCAAGTAGATTGGAATTGCTAGGATTTCCGGAACATCATAGTAACTAATGGAAAGATTTAAAAAGGTATGTATGGATAAAACTTCCTCCTTTTAGAAATTGATCCTCCATGGTGCCCGTGCAAATGTTGTAAGCCCGGAATTCGATTGATGAGGTACTTGTTAGGTCAAATAAATTGATGTTGTGAAAATGTATGTGGAAGATGTGTCTCCATGTGTTTAGTGTGTCATTATTTGTAAATTGAGGATGTGTGGAAAAACATGAGCTATGTGCTAAATGCTTAAAAGTCAAGTCAAGGTTAGATCATGATTAATACATCAAACTAGATGAATTCCGCTCTATGTTTATATCTTAAATTGCTTTTGTATGTGCCTATGATCCTAAATGGCAAGGTAAATGTTGAAAATGAGAATAATGCAAAATGTGAGTTATGGAATATGGTAATTGTGGCCCCAAGTTCCGAGAAAGTAATTCATGTGAATCCAAAGATTGAAGTGAGATGACTAATGGAAAAGGGTAACGTCTTGGTAAGACAGCTTAGCCAATGGGCCGTGATAGGATACCATGTTATACACACATGGTGCAAATGTGTTGATAATTGAAACTAAAAAGTGAGAATAAAATAAGAGTAACGTCTTGGTAAGACGGCTTAGCCGATCGGGCCTTGACCAGATCGGACTATGCTCAAGGAACCAGTGGTAATGTGGATGATGATGGAACGATAAGGAATGTCCCTACCACAAATTTCATAAGTCATGTGAAAACTATGTGAATATCTTATATTATTGATGTGTTGCTTATTTGACGCTTTGTTGTCTTTATGATTTCTTTTACGCTTGCATGGTTGTTCTTTCAAACTGGATGGTGTTTTGTTATCCATACTAGTACTATTCCATGGTACTAATATCCCTTTGGCCGGGGGCGATACATTTTTTTAATTAATGTAGGTGGCTCCGTTGCGGATAGGTGCCGATCGTGCATAGCGAAGTACCTTTTTATCCAAGTCATAGTGAGCCTCTTTCTCTTTCAAGGGGTTATATTATAAATCTTTTGTTGTGGACTTCCACTTTTGAGGTATTGCTGGAGCCTTATTGCCGGCATTGTCATACTTGTCTTTTGTATCCTTAGAGGCTCCGGAGACATATGTATAGGTTATATGCGAGTGTTAGATAGGTCTACAAACTATGTTGTAAAGTGAAATTGTACGAAATCTTGGAAACTTAACTACTATTTAATATGGTGATATAAAATGAACTAACAATGTTGTACGTACTATCTTTTCTTATCTAAATAGATGAAAGCATGGTTTCCTTATTCATATTGAGTTGGGTAGGAAATGTTGATATAGGTTGCTTAGGTTGGTTCACTCGATTGAGTGCCGGTCGCGCCTCCCGAGGTTGGGGCGTGACATTAATCATTCAAATTACTATTATGCATCCTCATATATTTTTCATAGTATTGTTACTTTATTTCGTAAAATTATGTTTGAATTTCTAAGTTATTTACCTAATTTTATAATAATATCCTATATTCATATATAATAGCTTTTTAATATATACTATTTGTGTCAAAATAGCCTTCTATAAGTTTATAATGCTAAATTATTATTTTTAGTCATTTTATTTCTTAAATAACATTTTTTTATTTACTAACGCATTTTTATAAATTATTTAGATAAATTTTGTGTATTTAAATAGCAGTCCATTTTTTAAAACCAATTTCGGACCTAAAACTACCCAACACATAATACCCTAGCCAAAAAAAAAACCTCTAGCCCAATCCCACAATCTGGTCGATACCCTTTTCATTTTAACTAGCCCCGTTTAACATTAAATCTCAGCCACTGATCTGTAAAGATCAACAACCCACATCCCTTCTCCCATTTTTAATTAATCAACCCCCCAAACCCTAACCATTTCATCCAACCCTGCCGCCCTCCAATGACTTCATCCCTCTTCTTCTTCAACTATACCCTAGCCGTCTTCCACTCAAATCCTTATTCTAATCCCACTAGAAATGGGATTCGACTGCTAGTTCTTGCCATATACGACCTCCTCTTGGTACCGGTTACTTTCTTAAGTTTCTTGCCTAAATATGGCAGGCACATCTCATGAAAATTGAATCAGAATCGATTTATAAATATGATCTTTCTGCTATTCCGTCTATATTCACTTTTATTCTATTATGAGTATGAATCTCTACATACTTTATGTTGATTCTTACTTACCCTAAAACTAGGATTTTCAGATCTCTTTAGATCGAACCAAAATTGGTTCAAATCTCTAATTTTGAGTGTCATTTATTCTATATTCTTCCTATTATGTGTGAGTTTGATTTTCTTAGTATAGATTCTGTCGATTTTTACCTTCCCTAAAATTAGGGTTTGAGATTTTTCTCTTTTCCTTATTTTTTTTGATTGCATATGATGATTCTTTCATTTCTCGTGTATGATTGATGATTTTCCTTGTTTGGGTGTTAATTTCCACTACTACATAAAACCCTTACCATTCCCCATTAAGACAGACTTGAATCATTATAATCTCACTAATTTAAAAAGCTCTACTCAGTCATTCCGTCATTATCTCACTCTATTATTTGGTTCTTGGCTGGCTGAAAGCCAAAGCCACCAAAGCCACCAAAGTTCTGGTTTTTTGTTCTTCGTTCATATCAGAACACTGTTGAATTTTGTTCTTTCTTGTATTTTCACTTAATTGGTAAGTTATTGGACTTCATAGTTTCAGCCTTATGTATATGTGATTTGTATATATCTTCACTTCTGGAAATTTTAGTTAAATGTGTTTTCTGGGTTGTTCTTCTGTATAATTATACTTCAGATTCAGGTCTCTTTAATATTAACTTCATTATGTTGATAATTTGAAACATTCATAAACCTAATTTGAGTTAGTTAGATTCGTTTCGAGCCTATGTGTTGCAACTTACTGATGGTTAGGACCTCTGCATATCTTTGTTGTTTAATTTGCTATTAATCCTATTACTTGAACATGCTTTACTTAGATGATTCATATCTTTTTAATATACTAGTTGATTGTGCTTAAAACATGAATATGTACATTAACCAACATCAATTTGTTTCTTATCCTGCTCTAAACTTGTTGTGATGATATCTTGTATGATCATGTTCCTTATTAGTATGATCCTAGCATGCCGTGACTTCCTAGTAATTACAATAATTTATTCTTATCCTGTCTAAGTTCTATTGCCAATCAATATGATTCCTTCTTGTAACACTAACGTATATACTTAGCATAATTTGAACTTTTCCTTATAAGGCTGTGTATATTAATGCTGCAAGCCTGTTTTATTAATGTGTGACTACTTATGCACTAGATGTTTAACTTGTTCTTCTGAATCTTTGCTAAGTCTATTCTTAAAACCTAAAGCATGTTTGATTATTTTTTCTATGTGCTCACATTGACTATGTTTGTATCCTTCAATGTTGTCCCTCAACCTTAATTTACTCTCTTTCACTTGTTTCCTAGGCTCTTCTGAGTTCTCATTATTTGCCGGATAAAAGCAAAGGTTACCTAAGTTCTATCATTGACCTCCCTAGTATGAGCATTGCTCGGGTCCAATTGAGACCCTTTTTAACTCAGACAAATTATGACTTGGTTATTTGTCATTCCCTAAATCTCCTCTATTAACCTCTCTAGTGTGAGCACTGCCCTGAGTTCTTTAAGCCGTTGGGAACTCTGATACGTTAGGCTCTAAGGATCCTTGGAACCCTGTCAAAATGCTCTATCCTACCCTTTTTTGACCTACTGGATGAGCCAATGCGCTTGTGCAAGGCTGTCTTCTAAATCTTTGATGGCTACTAGGTTTTGGCTATTTTATGTAAATGAGAGATGTTTTTTAGGTTTGATTGACTTTGACTTTTGGGCTATAATGAATCCTGTTGGATGTGAAATTGAAGGTCTATCCTTGCCGGGTATACCCTGGGCATGTCTAAGGCATACTTTAGTTATTTTATATTTTTTTAATTTATTTCATTCACTGGGCCTGTAATAATACTATAATAACAATTCGAAAGTTAGTGAAATTGGGAAAATGGGTTTATTTTAATATTTTCTTGAAATGGATAGAAATCCTGCCTATAGGTGTCTAATTTGCTCGAACATATTCTGCTTCTATGTGTGTTAGACAACCTGCCTATAAGGCTTCAATGTTCAATTCGCTCAACGTGTTCACCTTCTACATGATTGCTAGATACCAAGCCTATAGGAAATTAAATGACCAATCTTTCAGTTGCAGCATATTATCTAGATACCATGATCATAGGATTATACTAGTTCTACTAATCTACGTATTAGAAATCATGCCTATAGGGTCTTAATAGGTTAATGTAATCTATAATTACTGTGAGCATATGATTTTTACCCGATTGAAACAAGCTCCTACACGACTTATAAAGTTTAGGATTTTCTCTAAAATATTAGGATTTTATTTTTTAGTATGTAATTGCATGCGCATGTTTATTACTGCATGTTTAAGATTGATTAGGATTTAATTGCTAAATAAATTTTTTTTACAAATTAAAATACACAAAAAATATATATATGTCCGCCATTTGAAATTATTATTTTTTTCTTAATTTTGACTTGGTTTAGTTTATTTGTTATAATTATGAATTTGTGTTTTTAATTAAAGTTAGTAATTATTTTAAAATTAAAAGAAAAAAGACAAAAAAATATTTATACATATATATACAGCCACTCAGGCTGGCCACAATTGGGCCAGACCTGAGTGGCCTAACCTGCTTCTCCCTTTCAAACAACACATTACCAAGACCAAATGACCAACCCTGATCCCGTCGACACAGCACCAAACCAAACGACACAGTTTAAAAGCCCCATCATCACAGTCGTCAATCTCATCTCATCAAATGGCTAACAAAGCCCCTCCCAAATAATATACATATGTCCAAACGTCTCTAATACAATTATAGACCAAACCCTTTCTTCCTCATACCATCTACCACCGATATAAGACCACCCCTTGAACACCGCTTACCGCGCCTTGACCACCAGCCTACAACCCTAACGCCGCCGCCGGAAATCGCCTCACGATGACTAGCAACCAAACCTCCCCAAATTAACACCATCAAACCATCACAACCCCCCATACCCTGTCCTGTTGTTATTTCCCGTCGAAAAAATCCCATCCGTCTACAATATTCAAAAACAGGGTCGTCGGAACCAGCATCTGCGGCGAACTTGTTCCAAACCTTTCCACCTATACACCATAGAACCACTAGGACATCCCCTTCCCCGTCCTGCATCCCACTCCCTTCGAATCCACCCCCATTATCTCAAATATCCGCAGAAAGGTCGTCGGAATCCCTACATCCGTCGACCCTGTTCCAAAGCCCTCCAAACTTACACCCCTAAAGAACTTCAATCTACTCTTTCTACCCATGTAGGTCACCCTTTCTCGAATCTGCCTGAAACCTCTCGAATATCAATTCAAAGCCTAACCCTAAAACTTAAAACATATCGGAAATAGCTCAAACTCCTCCTAGGCAATCCCTGACCCTTCCTTTCCCCAACCATATCACCCATGACTCCCAAACATCCTCAACCAGTGAATAAGTCCAAATCTGAGACCACACTGAGGTCTCAGAACCATGAAAGCCTCCTTAAACTCTTAAATCTGGTTATATATCGTCCTAGGAGTGTCCGAAACCCCTATTGAAGGGGCCAAGAGCTGATTGAAAGGGTTTAAATCAGACATGCATAAGAAGCTAATTACTCTATCTCTTCTGTATATATTTGCCTGATTATTTGGTCTCTTCTGTATATATTTGATTAAGTGATTTTTCCTTTTCATGTATTTCTATTAGCTCTTAGCTATTAGCTCTTAGATGTTTTCTTTTAAATAATTATTTGTCCACAATCTCGCCTGAAGTAGGTTCAAATGGACATATTCTATTGTTTGTCAATAATCTGAAATCCTTTCATATTTTGAGTAGTGTTGATATCTTGCTAGCATTAGTCTCCTGATTCTGGAATGCATGGTTTTAATTATTCTCCAGTAATGTGATATTTAGGGCTCGATGGACCTACCTCTTCTGATCATTATTTGTTTATTCCGTGATTTCTAGTTTGTTTGGTTGTGCATGTTCCCAAGTATTTGATTTCCATAATGATTTTGATTTTTAAGTTTAGACTAATTTGTGGGGTAGACCTTTAATTGCTAGTGATAGCCTTCACCCTTCTAATTTGATTCCTGAGCTAAAGGTTCACTTTCTGCTGTATGCTTCTCATCTTTGAGTGTTTTATTAGTTAATTCCTACAAGTTGAGTGTTGAGGAATGGTTTCCCTATTCTAAGCATTTTGATTTATTGATTTTTATTCTGAATAAGTTATCATGTATAATGTTTGGCTATGGAAAATCACATTAAGGGACCCATTTTTAAAACCTGACTAGTTGTGGCTAATCTTGAACTTTAAGACAAACCTGTTGGTCCAAGACCAAATTTGACCCAATTTGACCATAGTTAACTTAACCAAAGAACTGAGTGAGGTTAAAACTTCAGGTAGGTAATTTAGGAAAGGAAATAGGTGTATAAGGGGTACTAAAACTTTGAGAATCTTATAGTAATCCCTTAGAACCTTCTAGCAAGGACTAAAACCCAATTCCTGCCTCAAACTTGAGGCACAAGTCATGAAATGAAGGACCATTTAGGAGAAATGCAAATTTGAAGTAAGGACTAAAAGGAAAAACAAGAGAAAAGCTGGTGCCCTAAGGCTCCATTATAAAAGAAACCATCTGGGCATCTTTAAAGGATCCGAAAACCTTCTCTTTGAGTCCTACAGCTAAAATACATACTAGTTTCTCCTATATCTGAAAAAATGTACCATTAGTGCTGTTGGATTCATTTTCTGAAAGTTTAGTTCTCTAAAAACTCTGCTGAAGTCCTGGATACACTGTTTGATTGGTTGTTGATTGCTTAGATGGTTCCTTACATTTACTCATAAACTATTGTCCTTTGCTGCATTATAGGTACACTCAATGTTCATGTATATATGGAGTTCAAGTGATATATATTCCCAAATTTGAAGATCTCCATTTGTTATCTATATTTTTGAATTATACCCTCATTTTCCCCTATTTAGTTTTGAATATCAGCATAATAATAAGATGATCATCATGTTGTAGTTGAATGTTTGACTGATCCATTTTTGAAATAATTGGACATTTGGGACTGTCTCAATGTGTAATAACTCGAATTCAACTCAATTTCTTCTTTTATGTGTATAATTAATAGTTAGTTTCAATTTTTGGTCTGGTTGGTTCAAGTGCTATTCCTGTGCACTTAGAACTAGTGGACTTAGGAAGTAGTAGTTTTGATAATCACGTGAAGATCAAAATGCTATGAAACATTTCGGTTCATTTAAATCTCCATACGTTTAGTAATAATTAGTTTTCAGATCTATCTAATATAGTGTAACCTGAAGCATAATTGAATTTTGGAAGATAGATTCGCATGCTCTAATAGATGAGCATGTGAGTCGTGTAATTCAGATTTAAGATTAAAAATGATATCACATAATCATTAGTAGCTCCCATGCTGAACCTAGTAGATATATTTGATGTTTAAAGTTTGTGAAAACTTATATATAATGATCCCGAGCATCCTCTTTATAAACGTATAGATAATTGATCTTGTGTATAGGTTTAAACTGAAAAGCGTTATAAAAGTTATTCATATTGACTCCCCCATCCAAATCAACTCTAAGCCCAGTTGAGAGGCCCAGCAGTGGCTAGACACAACGTCTGTTCTGGGCCAGCACAAATTTGAGTCCATTGTGTGCGATTAGCCATGGATGAGGCTAAGAGGCATGTATTGTTTCCTCAAATTCATAGGCTATACATATATTGCGTTTAAAAACTAACTATAGTAGATAATTTAGTATACATTAGAACGTCTAAAAATAAAGGGCAGCCACGTTAATCCCATCAAATGTCATGCGATGGATCCTTAATTTATTAAAACACGTTGAAAAATAGGAAGTGCCGTTTAGCGAATTTCACGGTCTTCCCATGAATCTCGAAGACCTAGTTTCTATTGGCGCGCGTGTTTAATAAAAAATACCTTCCCAAATTCGGGTGCACATTTATGTTACCCAAATTCTATTCTCAATGGAATTAAATTATGTCTAAAATTGCGGGTGCATTTATGTGACGCGATTTGTGACGTGTATTAATAACATTGTAATTTTTCTAAAAGATATTAAAAGCGGTTAATAATCTAAAATTGCAGGATTAACAGGTATAGCAAATCATATTTTAGCCACTTAAAATGAGTTTAAGCGATCGTGTTAGAACCACAGGATCGGAAAGTGCCTAACACCTTCCATCGAGTCAACAGAATTCCTTACTCAAGAATTTCTGGTTCGCAGACTCTAATTGGGTAGTCGAAATTTCCTCGATTTGGAATTTTAATAAATCGGTGACTTGGGACACCAAAAAGCCAAACCTATCCCAAGTGGCGACTCTTGAAATAAATAACCCCATCTCGAATAATGTCACTTTAATTGGAAAAACTCCTATACATGTGTCACCTTTCGGGATAACCACGTGTAAAACGAAAAAGGAGGTGTGACAGCTCTAGCGACTCGGCTGGGGAACGAACCCAGAATCTCTGGTTCAGGGTTCAAGAATTCGAGCTTGCAATAACTTGTTATTTTTGGATTATTCTGATTTGCTTACATGTTCTATTCTAAATGCCACATGCTTACCGCTTTGATATTATTTGAACTGTATATATAAACTTTTACGAAAGCCTTCACTTCTCATCTCCGAGGATGTGCCTACTGGTTGAGACTCCCTATTCTGTTAATGTCTTACTTTGAATTAAGAAAGAGGCCGGATAAGATACGAAGCCGGACGATCTCGCGGGTCCCACTAGCTTGTTGAAAATCAACCCCAGGGGGACATCATAAAGGCCTTAATCACTTTCTGAGACCCAGCCCACAACGTCTTCCACTTATCAGATTTTGAGCTAACCCCGACCTTGGAGGAAATGGCCGGATACATCGGGACTGATACAATCCCTTTGAGACATCAATACTTGATATCACCCAGAGCCCTCGCTGTGCACAAATTTTTGGATGTTTTGAAAATTAGTAGAAAGATTCACAACCCTGATTTATCTGCTGGATTTTGCACCCTCCAGTTTATATTCCAAAGATATGGCCACATCGGAGGATTCAACAACCCTGAAAACATCATTTGTAGCAAGGGAAATTGAATCAAATGGGAGGAACATCGATGCTTCGTGTTTATGGTGTCTTGCTTGGGTCTTTTAGTATTCCCAATAAAGTACGGGAACAATGATATATGGATAGCAGGGGTCATTAGTACTTTGATGACTCAGGAAAAGAGTACTCTTGCTCCGATGATCCTATCTGATATCTTCCGAGACCTTACCTTTTGTAAAGCATGAGGCGATTTATTTGAAGGCTGTAACTTGCTATAGGAAATCAGGATGATTGAGCATTTGTGTCACAGTCCCCGGTTTATGAATGGTGGGATGCCAATAAAAGGTTGCATAAAAGAAGTTGACAACAGGGTACATGGGTTTAAATTCGCAGAGGGTGTCACAGAATGGGTGTCACATCTCCGGGTTATTTCTGCAAATCAAATACAATGAACATTAAGTTGGCTCTCCGTGGAAGAAGTTGTGTACATTCCTGCAACAGAACTCGGGAGATGCCAGATAGTGCCAAAAGACGAAGATCTCAACATCTGGGTAGTCGAAATTGGGCCTGGTATTCAGCACCCAGAAGCCATGGATCGCAAAATCTGGAATGAATGCCAATACCTAAACACTGACACTTGTGTACAAGATCCTGCTAGAGGTGAACTATCTTTGGGGTACCTTGCTTGGTATAGGAGAAAAATTGAGCACGAAAGAACATCCAAATGGCCTCACCTCCAAGAGTTCTTCAGAACATCACAAGAGTAGTGGGATTGTTTAGCAAAAGAAAAAGAATACCGTGCTACCATAGGATGGCCGAAAAAGAAAATTCAAGAATTGCACTTCGAAAACAGCCTGTAAACTGCTGCTAGCGAAGGAGAAAAGAAGGTATTAGTTAAATAAAATGAGGACCCGCTAGCCCATATTAAGAAAATGAAAATAGTCGTAGAAAACCCTCCGAGGAATATAAAGGATGAAAAGCTCATAGAGAACCTGCGCTGAAAAGTAACCTATTACGGTTTTGACCTGTGTAAGGCAGAGGGTGAGTTGTCTAGAGCTCGGAAACAATTAATTAAAAGTGCTGAATAAAGGGCCCGCATACTCGAGCTGCTAAAAGAGGGAAGTGATAATGAAAGCACTGGTCTAAAACAGAGAGTTGTCATAGCTGAAAGCAAAATGGCCAAACAAGCCAGAGATTTCAAAGCTGAGAGCGAGCATTGCTATACAGCAATAGATGGGTTGGAAAGAGATTTGCGGCAGTTTCAAAAGCTAAATCAGGCAGCTGAGCGGACATATGAAGTATGGTTTGAACAAATAGGGCGTCTTCTATAAGAAAAAGGGGTTATCAGAGAGAAGTTGCGGGCAATTGCAGATTATATTACCACTAAATGCAATCAATGTGAGGACATGACAAAATCCATGTTTTTTGCCGCTGCTATGACATTTTTCCGACAAGTAATGGAAGATCTCCACTATATCCAAGGAGGTTTAACGCGCAAACCTGCGGCAGGGCCGAATGATGCCGTTCAAGCTCCAAAAGCAGTGGAAGTGATAATGTACTCATAGATTTGCATTTTTCTGAAAAAAGAGTCTGTCTGTTGTCTTTTTGAGTCTGTAAGGGTATTAAATCCTACTCTGGTAGCTGCTTTTTGTTCTATGAGCCATTGTAATCAAAGTTTGTATATTTATCAAAATTGAAAATCCCAAACATATTTTATTGTGTATTTCACCTTTTATTTCCATGAACTACGCTCGGTCTGATTCATGCAAGTCATGATACGTAGGCAATCTCTATAGGATTCGACTGTATTCTTTAAAAAGCTAAGAAATATAGATATAGAATAAAAATAGAGATGAATAAAAGGGAAGGAGAAAAAGGAAAATGAAATAGGGGTCGGGATGACACATGCGACTGTGGCAAGCATATAGAAACCCATTATCTGCATAGGTGCATCATGCTCAACATGTGATTTCCTGTTTGTCATCTGCCCCGAACTAACTACGTTTTCTGGAATTACAGTTCAGGTGTTTAGAACAGTGGTTGGTTTTGCAGTAAACTGGCTTCACACGGATACTTAACTCGGTCAAAGGGAAAAACAGAGATGTAAACTGAAATGGCTCTACCCACCCTCCCCATTCCAGAAGATAGTCCAATTACAGGATTACCGTCCTCTGAATCTGCAGCGGCCGAAGAGAACAGGATCCTGCGGCTCCGGGTCATTGAAATGTGGGACGCATGGACCAATGGAAAGGAACCTCCCAGCGCCATACATGGATTTCCCGAGCTATTTCCACGGTCAAGGGTACCTCTACTATTCCTATCAGTCACCCGAGCATTCTCCTAGGGCAGCCCACCATTTCCACCAATTTTGTTGGGGCGCCTTCCGAATCCCACCCTCCAATGTTTGCATCTGGGCCAGTTCCCAACATCTTTACAGCCCCTCCATGTGCAGCTACTACATAGCCTAAAGTACCGAGGTCTCTGTTTGACCCCGCAGCCTTTTCCTTCCAAACTCCTAATTACCAAAATGGGCCTCACCCGTACCATACATACAGCTACCCTTAACCCACGTTTGAGCTTACCCCGGTGCCAGACAAAATTTCCAAAGCACCCGAGCAGGATGAGATCACAAGGAGAATGAAGAGTCTTGAGCAAAGCCTGAAGAATATGCAAGGACTGAGCGGACATAAAAGTGTAGCCTATTCAGGCATGTGCATGTTCCCCCATGTACATCTTCCTTTGGGGTTTAAAATTCAAAAATTCTAGAAATACGATGGCCATGTTGATCCCATCGCCCATCTGAAAAAGTATTGTAATCAATTACGTGGAGCCGGAGGGAAGAAAGAACTCCTGATGGCGTACTTTGGGCAAAGTTAGTGGGTATTGCATCCGAATGGTACATAGATCAAGACATTACCCGAGGGCATATATGGGATGACCTTGCCCGGGACTTTGTACGACAATTCCAGTACAACATCGACATCGCCCCGGATAGGAATTCACTAGCCAACCTTAAGAAGAAACCTACTGAAAGCTTCAAAGAGTATACTATTAAATGGTGAGAGCAAGCATCGAGGGTGAAGCCTCCAATGGACGAAACATAAATGGTCACAGTCTTTTTTCAAGCACAAGAGGCAGACTATTTTCAGAACATGATGTCCGCAATAGGCAAGCCTTCGCAGAAGCAATAAAGATTGGGGAAATGGTGGAGAATGGCCTCAAAACAAGGAGGATTCTAAGTCAATCTGCCATAAGATCCACCTTCCAAGCCATACAAGGAGGGGAGGGAGGAATCCCAAGGAACAAGAAAAAAGAAGAAGCATCCATGGCAGCCTCCAGGATGAGGAAACAACATATTCACAGGCATGCATTCTCTGAAAGAGCACCTCAACATTACTATCCTCACGAGACATGCACTATGTCCCTCAACCCCATGCAGTCATGAACGCTCAACCCTTTCCCCGACCTCAACAGAGGAACAATAGAAACCAAGCTCCGAGGAATCAACTCCCTCAGAATCATTAGAATCCCCGCCCTTCGCAAATAACTATCATCCTATGGAGCCACCCTTGAGGCAGAACTTCACCCCAATAGGAGAGTCCTACCCCAGTCTATTTCCTAAGCTAGTTCATATGGGTCTCCTCCAGCTTGTACTCCCAAATAGAAAGAATCCTGAATAACCGTCTTACCAAAGGGGCATGCATTGTGCCTACCACTTTGGGGTAGAGGAACATGATACTGAAAATTGCTGGACCTCAAAACGAGCAGTAGAGGACATGATTGATCAAAAGAAGATAGTTCTAAGAGATGACGCAGTCCCAAATGTAACTGATAACTCCTTACCGGCTCACAACAATAGGCCGGTCATCGGAATGATCTGCGAGGACAAAGAAGTTGATCCCGCTCCGAAAGCTATCATAGTAATCACCGAGGCTGATAGGAAACCAAAAATACCCTAAAAAGGATGGAAGAAAAGAAAATAAATGAAGCCAAATACCCTGAAGCAGAAAAGAAGGCTGAAGTTGAAGCTGAGAAAACCTCTCCCAAACAAATAATACTTTTTATCCCACGAGGGCGCAAAGAAAAGCAGCCCACTTTAAGCCCACCAAAAAGGTCCGAGCCGAATAAAACCATGTACATACCCAAGAAGGCCTATGTGGTACGCGGATCGATTAAGCCACTGGTGCTGAACGAGCCCGTGGTTATTGGTCGCGTGCCACAGAAGCCCATGACCGACCCTTCTGCCGTCCCTTGGAATTATCAGGAAACCGTATGTTACATATAAGGGCAAAGAAGTCCTCGGGAAAGCCCAAAAGGGATGTCCCACGAAGAAATACTTAAACATTGAAGAGGTGAACGCCGCAACTAAAAAGCGATTCCCTCCAAAGAAGCCAATGAATGCTGAAAAACAAAAGATTTTTTCCAGAAAATGAAAATGCCAGAGTACGAAGTAGTAGATCAACTCCGAAAATCCCCTGAGCATATTTCTCTACTGTCACTCTTGACGAAATCTCCCTAGCATCAACAAGTGTTGGCCAAGACATTAAACGAAGCTTATATGCTAGCTGAGACCACTGTAGAACAGCTAGAGAAAATGGCGGAGAGATTCTTCTCTATCAATCAGATATCGTTCAGTAAGAATGACCTACCCCCGGAGGGAGATGCTCATAACAAGGCTTTGCACCTCAATGTCAAATGTGAGGGATATAATGATGGTCGACGGAGGTTTTGGAGTAGACATATGTCAACTATCTACCTTTCAGAGAATGGAGATCGGGAAAGGGAGGATTCGTCCTAACAACGTATACGTCCGAGCCTTCGACGGAATAAAAGAGATACCATAGGTGAAATCGATTTGGTACTCACTATTGGTCCAGTTGACTTCGAAGTAACATTCTAGGTGTTGGATATGGACACCTCCTACAACTACCTCCTGGGAAGGCCGTGGATTCATGCAGTAGGGGCAGTGCCTTTTACCCTGCACCAAATGCTGAAATTTGAGTATGAAAATCAGGAGATTCTAGTTCATGGGGAGGACGAACAATCAATTTACCGGGACCCCTCTGTTCCCATGTCTAGAAGCCAAGGAAGGAAGTGAACACATAGTCAATCAAGCTTTTGATGTTGTAGTAGTAGATCAGCATGAAGAGGGCAAGCCGCTTCGTCAGCTTTTTATGTCAAATGCTTCAATTATGATTGCAAAGGAAATGTCGCGCCAAGGCTTCAAGCCAGGAAAGGGACTCGGAAGCTCTTACAAGGCATAACCAAGCCGGTTGCTTTGCCTACCACAGAAATGTTCTTTGGACTGGAATTTCATCCAACCACATAGGATATCACCTGGGATAATCGCAGAAAACGCCAAGGATGGACCTTACCACGACCCCTGCCTCACTTATACAAGACCTTTATAAAACAAAAGTACAGTGAAGATGAGGAAGAAGAAACCTACATGGCAGAAGAAATTGATGAGATCTGCGGGGCTATGAGAGAGTTGCTCTATTATGTAAACATGGTCCAACCGGGAGAAGGGTCACGCGTCGCTGAAGTGGTGTATATGGGGCCAGATGCTAAACTTCAAAATTGGAAGACCACACCCTTTCCGGTCAGGCGGGAGACCCGGTAGTCTCGCCTTTCTACCTCTTCCCACATCACGAGCTATTTCAGGGTGTAGCTCGGTTGTTTGTTTTACTTTTGGCACTTTAAATCTCAAATTGTAAACCTTGTTTATCTTTCAAGTTCAAAGAAATATAATCAATGTTTTGTCATTCACATTTCTTTGCCTTTCTCTAATTTTTGTCTTTCTTTATTTTTCATCATTTCTTTCAGTCCCAATAATGCGGCTTTAAATAAAGTGACATGCTCGCAGACTTCTTGCCACGACCCAAACTTGCTGCCTGTCTGTGAAATAATGAACTAGGAACCGGAATACAATGAAGAAGAGGCTTTTAGGGAAATCACTCGAGAATTGGAACACTTTAAGAACAAACCTAAGCCTAACTTGAATGATACTGAACCGGTTAGCCTGGGTGATCTCGACGAAATCAAAGAAACTAAAATAAGCATCCACGAAAATAACGAGATACGCGATTCATTGGTTCAACTCCTATTGGAATTCAAAAACGTTTTTGCGTGGTCCTATGACGACATGCCTGGTCTGAGTATGGATTTGTTTGTTCATAAGTTGCCTACATACCCCGGATGCCCTCAAGTGCAACAAATGCAAAGAAAGTTCAAGTATGATGTCAGTGATAAAATCAAAGTGGAAATTACAAAACAGCTTGAAGCAGGGGTAATCCGGGTAGTTCGGTACACCACATGGCTGGCTAATGTGGTCCCGGTGCCGAAGAAGGACGGGAAAACCCGAGTGTGTGTGGATTATAGAGATTTGAACAAGGCGAGTCCCAAAGATAATTTCCCTCTGTCCAACATCCACATCCTTATCGCTAATTGTGCCAAGCATGAGATTCAATCTTTTGTAGACTGCTACGCAGGGTATCACCAAGTGCAGATGGATAAGGAAGATGCTGAGAAACCCCCCTTCACCACACCTTGGGGAACATATTGTTATAGAGTTATGCCGTTTGGATTGAAAAACGTTGGGTCAACCTACAAGAGGGATATGACCACCATCTTCCATGACTTGATGCATAGAGAAATAGAGGTATACGTGGATGACGGTATTATCAAATCTAAAACTCAGGGTGATCATGTAAATGATCGAAGAAAATTTTTCGAAATGCTCCACAAATATATTTTGAAATTGGATCCGCCAAAATTTGCATTTGGAGTTCAGTCGGAGAGGCATTGAATTAGATCCAACCAAGATCAAATCCATTCGGGAGCTGCCCCCGCCAAGGACCAAAGAGGATGTGATGAGTCTATTGGGGAGAAAAAATTACATCAGTCAGTTCATTCCCGAATTGACTTCAATATGTGAGCCTATATTTAAGCTGCTGAAGAAGGATGCGACAATTAAGTGGAAGGTCGAGTGTCAGGAATCTTTTGATAAAATCAAACAATACTTGTCCAATACACCAGTTTTAGTTTCGCCAGAACAAGAAAGGCGCTATTTCTCTATATGACGGTCTTGGAAGGCTCTTTCGGTGTATTCTTAAGCAACATGATGCCACGGGAAAGAAAGAGCAGGCATTTATTATCTGAGCAAAAACTTTACTAGCTACGAGGCCAAGTACACATTGTTAGAGAGAACGTGTTGCGGTTTGACATGGGCAGCTCAGAAGCTGAGGCATTATTTGCAAGCTCATACAACATACCTCATAACCAGGGTGGATCCGTTAAGGTACATATTCTAAAAACCAATGCCCACAGGGCGATTGGATAAATGGCAGATCCTGCTTACCGAGTTCCACATCGTCTATGTCACTCGTACGGCGATTAAA
The DNA here is from genome assembly GCA_034376525.1 of Nicotiana benthamiana. NCBI lineage: Eukaryota > Viridiplantae > Streptophyta > Magnoliopsida > Solanales > Solanaceae > Nicotiana > Nicotiana benthamiana. The sequence goes on along the minus strand of CM067332.1, from coordinate 28,541,120 downwards.
GCTCAGGCACTGGCAGATCATCTGGCAAAAAACCCTTACTTTCTGCCAAATCAACTCTAGGCCCAGTTGAGAGGCACAGCAGTGGCTAAAAATAACGTGTGTTCTGGGCCAGCTCAAATTTGAGTCCAGTATGTGCGATTAGCCATGCATGAGGCTAAGAGGTATGCATTGTTTCCTCAAATACACAGGCTATACATCAAAGATTACTTTGTTTAAACACTAGCTATAGTAGAGAATTAAGTATTCATTAGAACGTCTAAAAATAAAGGGGAGCCGAGTTAATCCTATCAAATATCATGCGATGGCTCCTTAATTTAATAAAACACATCGAAAAATAGGAACTGCCGTTTAACGAATTTCATGGCCTTCCCATGAATCTCAAAGACGTAGTTGCTATTGGCGCGTGTGTTTAATAAAAAATACCTTCCTAAATTTGGGTTCGCATTTATGTGACCCAAATTCTATTCTCAATGGAATTAAAATATGTCTAAAATTGCAGGTGCATTTATGTGACGCGATTCGTAACGTGTTTTAATAACATTGTAATTTTCCTAAATAATGTTAAAAGTGGTTAATAATCTAAAATTTTAGGATTAACAGGTATAGAAAATCATATTTTAGGAACTTATAATGAGTTTAAGCGACCATGTTAGAACCACGGGACGAAAGGTGCCTAACACCTTCCCTCGAGTCAACAGAATTCCTTACTCAAGAATTTCTGGTTCGCAGACTCCAATTGGGTAGTCGAAATTTCCTCGATTTGGGATTTTAAATAAATCGGTGACTTGGGATACCAAAAATTCAAAGCTATCCCAAGTGGCGACTCTTGAAATAAATAAACCCATCTCGAATAATGTCACTTTAATTGGAAAAACTCCTATACACGTGTCACCTTTCGGGATAACCACGTGCAAGTCCAAAAAAGAAGGTGTGACAATTACTCACTTAGGAGATATGCCTATTGGAGCGAAAATCAGTTTGAATTACTAATCATTCGAAATCCTGCCTATAGGACATTATCACTCGCTTTTAAGTTCTAATATTGATCTTTCAAACATTGTTTCGTTGCTACAGCTAGAAAGCATGCATATAGGATCAAACTAAGTAATTTTGAATATCTTCCTTGGTTATCACTACCTGTTAATGCACCTAGATAACATGTCTATAGGCTTAAACACTTATAATCCTTAATTTTTGTAATCAGTATTCAATACTAGACTCCCTGAATTATGTAGTTATTTAGAAAGCATGCCTCTAAAATAGCACTTCATGTCTAAATTACCTCTACGTTTGAATTCCAAGGTCACATACAAACCATGCCTATAGGATTTAATGACTTTAACTCACCTAAATTTTGAAACTGTCAAACACCTAATTTGTTTGCGTGCATTTGTTGTCTAAATGTGGAGGCCAACTTGAGCACTTAACATCTTTTATGTTAAGTCCAACTTGTTTTGTATGTCGCTTAGTTTTCTCATTTTGTGCAACCTAAGTTAGGTCTAGAACCTCCAAAAATAGAGGTCCAAACGCCTCCTAGACCATAGGAATGGAATGGGCAGTGCACACATAAGGCACAATTTAGAATCAACTAGTGCGATTTAGGTAACAATTTAAAGATAGTAATGAGGTAGCACGAAATAATTGTTTGTGCCTACTGAATAATATGAGTAACACCCCATCTTTAGGTAGTTACGAAGTATAATTTATGATACATGGGGTGATCCTTAAGGCTAAAAGATTTAGGACCTCCCATCTTGTCTTTAAATCAATTATTCGTGTTGAATAATGAACTTTCCTAAATTCCTTGTTTTCTTTGTCTTTGATAACATAGACTAATGTATATAATTTTAGTTCGGCCAGGACCCACAGTTGTTGACCTCCAGGACCCACACTTGTTGACCTCGAAGAGTGCCTAACACCTTCTCTTCGAGATAATTTTGAGCCTTTATCTATTTTTCAGTGATGCAAACTGGTTAAACACGAGTTAATCTCAAGGCTCCTTAACGCACCTCAAACCCACTAGGTGGCGACTCTTCTCTTTTAATACCTTCCCTAAAAGAGTTTTCACGTGTCGAAACCTTATTTCTCAAATAAAAGGGCACGACGGCATGGCGACTCTGCTGTGGATTTATTTTAGGCTCTTACCATAAGCAAACATGGTCTATTTGAATTAATATTCTCTGATAAACATGTCTTTATTATTTTTTGTTGTTACATGAATATCCCTCTCCCATTTCCCTTTTATTGTTACATGTACACTCTTTTCCTATTTTCCTTTTATTTGAATTCGCATGGAACTATCTTCGCCTAATTTTTTCATAACATACGTCTTCCTTTAAACACTTTTTTAGAATTGCTACATCATGTCTCTCCCCATCTTCACTTCCTTGTCTGCTTTATTACAATTTCCACATTGCAGGAACTAAATTCTTCCTTATTTTTCTTTCTTTCTCTTTACATTTCATTCAATAATGCATTTACTGCTTCCATCATGCAAAAATATTTGACAACGTGTTGTTTTATTTTTGCAAAAAGAATGCTCCACATCATATTCCATTTGTGCGTAATTAATACCATAGCGATACTTGATGAGTGTCTGCGCTCTTCCTTAATCACCCTTTAAATCTGGAAAGGATTATTTGCTTTAAAACTAGTCGATTGGTGGTGCAGTCAATTGTTCCGTGACTTTGACTCTCAAGTTGTCCTCTTGAGTGTACTGATCTAGACTCGTCTACAAATCCCCACTCTAATATTAACTGTGCATGCATCATGTCCAAACTTACCAAGAGTTAGAATACAGTCCGCGTAATAACTCTCTAAGTCAAGCCTTGTCCAAAGTACGCCGAAATTTCTATAATCCTGATGGACATAATCACGATATGTGCATTATTTGGAGTAAATGTGCCAATATGTTGATCATTAACGTGTAAATAGCTGAATCTAGAGGGGGAAATGGTTAACTTTATTTGTTTTGTAAAAATAAGGCATGAAGTCCCTAAGTTCGGCATAGTTCAAAATATCCCACCTTTGCTGCTAGTTTTGTGGGAAAATCTCCTGCCAAGTGACAAAAACCATGTGAAGGAAGTCCTCGGTAATTTCCCTCTATGTTAGACATTCATAGAAATAATGCATTAATTGAGGTTTCCACTATGTTTTGGGATGAGAAGAGAGCCATTTTCATTTTGGTGACATAGAAATAATTCCCCTTTTAGAAAAAAATAGGGGGTTTTGTTTTGCTTCCATGGGATAGCTCTAGTTTGTTGATACTGGAAAACTACACTTCTAGATGTTTCTTGAAAATGATGGGTTTAAGGAAAAATGATGATTTTTTCTTTCTGAAGAAGTTAAACATACCATTTAATTTCTTCTATGAGTGTTATGGGCATAACAAGTCATACCGCTTTTACCATGATGAGTTTTCTATCACTTCTCTCTGTTGGACTCATCACCGAGTTTTTGTATTCATTTTCTATTTTCTAGGGATGCTGGTATTTCCAATACAAGGAGAAAGGATCCACACTTGCCTAGATATGGTCCCTAAGTCATTAATGGATGGGATTAAGGGGGAAAACTTGCACTATTATTCCTATGATTCTGGCTGAGTTTTATCGGTCTTTAAATCGTTACAAAAAGAGGTACATGCACTTAGAGGACTTCAATTTGTTGCTGCAAGTATGGTTGTTGGAACACCTTCAGAGAAGAGAATACTGATTATAACTTTCCCAATGACCATGGAATGACCATTTAACTTATCACAATCCGAAGATAATGACTTTTATAAAAAAACAGGTTTGCGCAACAAGAAAACGCTATAAGCAGGGCATACTTCTTCAGCAATCTTACTAATGACCAAGTCATTTGATGTCTTAGAGGTTCCCTAGCAGTGAATACATTATCAGGTTGAGAGATACTCCTCACCTAGTGTTAATCGGATTGAAGGGAATCAATCATTATGCTCCTATCATGATAATGAGACAAGTTAGGAGAAAACAAGTTATACCACGAGTTTTTAAAATAGTTCATTACAAAGCAGACTTCCAGGTGAATTCCATTCTATTAAAGTTCGAAGAACAACACATGTGGTATCAAAAGATCATCGTGGAGAAAGATACCAACGAGCCAAATATATATCATGCCGGCTATGTGTACTTTTATCCGTCATAGTTGGCAGATGATATAGCAAGGGATATGAAGCCAGAGACTAATCTGAATAATAGTGTTGTAAATAACGCTGGTGAAGCATAGTCAAATACCCGATGTTGCACAAAATGATTTTTATGTCTGACGCCAAGCATTTGGAATAACATAAAGTGGACATGGAAGCAATCAAGTGGAGAAAAATTGCTACTAAATCAACAAAGAGGTTGGAATATCTAGAGAAAGTGTTGTTGAAGCTTGAAAGAAAAATGAGAAAGAGGGTTGTAGGCTGTCAAAACATGATTGACAATAAATGAAAACTCCTAGCAAGGGCGTTTCTGTTGTTGACATGCATGATATGTGGAATCTGATCAATGGAGCAAAGAAGGCCAAGCATGGAGAAGGCCCCTCTGGGACCAAATAGATTAGGAATTATGTTTTTATTTCCTATATAGATTTGTTTTAGACTTCGGTTGTAATAAGGCACATGCCAATAGTGACTCTTTATAATTATTGTCGTTTTAGTAGAGATTTGGCTCATTTGTTATATTAATGAAATGATGCACTTATGGTCATCAATTCTCTCCAAATATATATGTTGCTTAGGCCTACCTCGGGCACAATGAGGTCCCCAAATTAGGACGCAAATTTATAATTCCGCAAACATCCTTTTAATACTCCTTACTGACTTGTTTACATTTTTTTTTCTTCTTTTCTTTATTTGCATATTCCCATCCCCTAAGGTTGGTTCATGTATTTTGGCATCATCAGCATATCACACCAGACCTAAAGGTCCTCCACGTCCTCCTCCTTCAAGTGATCCTAAAAGGAAGGAAAAAGCTAAAAAGGACGATATGAGTGGTATCAGGAAAGACAATGCTGCAAATGTAGAGAATCTTGAATCTTCAGGCAGTTGTAGTACTCCAGCAATGAATGACTTGGTTTTACTGTTAGAATATAAGATATTAGATTTTCAAGGGGAACATAAGAGTGTCCAAAACTTGGGAAATCTTTGCCTAACCCTGACCGTCCTCGATATAAACCAACCAATAGAAAACAAACACTCACAATCTGGCACCTCCTCAAACCACAAAAAACAAACAAAAACCTCTGCATCCATCAGTATGCCACACCTCCTCAAAATCCTAATCCTCTACTAGTACCAACCCCTCCACAACATCATCATCGCCCAACTGAATACCCACAAACCACAACCCACCACACTCCTCAAAATGCATCACAACCTATCCATGTTCCCCAAAACTCAACCAACGACCACCACTACACCCAAATTTTTGGAGTCTATTAGAGTAATCACATATACGTGGAAACCCGACCTTTCACTGCACAACAAACCTTATAGATACCTGAATCTGCTGAGAAGGACATACTCATCAAGAACATGATGGAGGTCATCAAGAAGCTTACTAGTCGAGTCCAGGGTATTGAAGGCGATGACGGCATCAAAGGTCTGAATTATAAAAATTTGTGCATTCAGCCGGGCATAGAACTACCAGAGGGTTACAAACCTCCTAAGCTCGAGATGTTCGACGGCAAAGGTGATCCGAAGGTACACTTGAGGACATATTGTGAAAAGCTTGTAATGGTTGGTAAAGATGAAAGAATCCGCATGCAGCTATGTATGAGGAGCCTCCCTGGAGATGCCCTTTCTTGGTACATCACTCCCAACCCAAAGAAATGGGTTAAGTGGGTAATCATGGCATCATATTTTTTGGATTGGTTAGGTTCAATATAGAAAATCTGCCAGATGTCTTTTATATTAAGAAGAATCCCACAGAAACTTTCCGTGAGTATGATACTCGATGGAGATCAAAAGCTTTGAAAGTAAGGCCACCACTAAAAAAAGAACAAATGAATAAGTTCTTTGTCAAAGATCAAAATCCAAAATTTTATGAAAGTTGTATGGTTATTGAAAACCATAAGTTCTCTGATATTATTAAAATTGAAGAAATAATAGAGGAATAATTAAAAGCGGAATGGTGAAAATTTTTGAGGCACTTGTCACGACCCAATTCCTGACCCCAACCGTGATGGCACCTCTCGTGATGAAAAAGCCAGGCAGAACAACACAAACACCTCTTTTAAGTAATCAAATAACATTAACAAAACTAAAACATGCTTAAGATAGCCAATATTGCGGAAAACAATGATAATAACAAGGGGAAACCATCCCGACACAGCGCAAACCAGGGTGTCACAAGTCATAAGCTTCTACAGAGTTTGCTATAAGTCTACAGAATATAATATCCAATACAACAGCTTGAAGAAAACAAAAATGAGGTAAGATAGGGGAGACAAGGGCCTGCGGACGTCAACAGCTACCTCAAAACTAAAAATTGCTGCCTGGTCTAGAAGGAATAAGCTCTCAGGTGCGGACTCGTCTATTCCTTAATCTGCATATATGGTGCAGGGAGTAATATGAGTACTCCAACCCAGTGAGTAATAATAATTAATAATAACTGAAGGCATGAAAACACATAAATTCACAAGGCAGTTCTATACCAGGCAGTAAATCACTTAAAGCAGTAAAACCGTAAAGAATCAAATAAAATCTCCTTTTAAAAACCGGTAAATCATGTAAAACAACAAGTAAACAGTGAGTGGTAATCCGCCTCTTGGGCCCAGTATGAATCGCTCAGCATAGTATCATCCCCTCGGGCTCACTCTCAGTCACTTCGCATAGTATCAGCCCCTCGGGCTCAGTATCAGATCATATAGGTACTCTTGCTCACTGTGGGTGTGCAAACTCCGGAAGAGCCCTATACGGCCAAAGTGCTATATCAACATAAGGCCTGAAAGCCTTCTTACATCACTCATAAGGCCTGAAAGCCTCCTTACATCAATCGCAAGGCCTAAAACCCTGCTCACATCACTCACAAGGCCTGAAAGCCTTCTCACATCACTCACAAGGCCTGAAAGCCTTCTCACATTACTCACAAGGTCTGAAAGCCTTCTCACATCACTCACAAGGCCTAATAGCCTTCTCACGTCACGCAAGCCACCTCGTGACATATAAATGTATCTCAGTCCCTCGCCCTCACTCAGTCTAGAAAACATTATAAGCCTCTCGGGAATCAATAACATAGTAGTGCTCAGCCGAAACAACATTGGAAATATAATTTAAATCTCAAAATTCAATTAAAAGTGGCTGAGTTTGTGAAACAATATTAATCAATAGGAGTGAGTCAAGTAATATATCAAAATAGTGAGGAAACGGTGATATAGTCCACGAAGGATTCAAGTAATCGGCATGATGCCGAAAATATGACAATAAGCCCAAATCATGTTGATAACAAACACGTCTCAGTCAAATACGCCTTAAAATATCAATTGGGACGGACCAATTCACAATCCCTAGTAGTAAACAAACCTGTGCTCATCATTAGGCGTGTGTTTCACCTCAATATAGGACTACGTTGTGCAATTTCGGGGTTTCAAACCCTCAGGACATCATTTACTATCATTACTCACCTCAAGACGGCCAAAACACTAGCTCTCTATGCCCTTGCCTCTCAAATTGGCCTCCTTGCGCGTCAAATCTGACCAAAACCAACACAAATACGTCACAATAGGCTAAAGGAACAATACCCAATAAAAAATAATCGAAAAACATCAAAAATCCCGAAATTGGCAGAAACCGATCCCCGAGCCCACTTATTGAAAGTCATGAAATTTTACAATCGCTGGCTTCCTTATCTCGCCATGAGTCTATACATATAAAGAACACCAAAATCAGATTCCAAATGACCCCTCAAATCCCAATTGAATAATTAAAACACAAGCCCTAATTCTTCCCCCTTTTGCTAAGATTCCATAAATTTCTAGGTTAATTCATATTTTAAATCATGTTTTTAGTTCATAGAACTCACCTCCAATCAATTCCAGTAGAAACCCTCTTCAATTTCTCCCAAAACGCTCTCCAGATGTTCAACAATGGAGGAAAATAACTTAGGTTAGCGGATGAAATATTATTAAAAACCCTTTGCCCAGCTGACATTTACTCTTCTCGAACATGAGGGCTCTCTCACATTCACGATGAACAACTCCTATCTCTATCCAAATTAACCTTCATGAACGCAGTTCCTCACCCACGAATGCGATGACTTAACTGATAAAATTATGCGAACGCGAGCCTTGTGCGGCGAACGCGATAAACAAACACTGATGGGCCCTAATCTTCTACTATACGAACGTGGACTGCCCATCGCGAACGCTATGCACCTGAACATATACCTATGAGAATGTGAGCTCAAGGCTGCGAAATCGAAGAGCAAAAGCTCAGGCACCCAAATCCTTCTATGCGATCGCGAAGGTCCTTCCGCGATCGGGAAGACCAATGTCCTGCTGCACTGACTGCTGCATTTTCTGCAACTTTCTAAGTCCAAACTTCCCGTTTAGCCATCCAAAACCACCCTCAGGCCCTTGGGACCTCAACCAAAAGCACCAACGCATCCTGAAACGTCACTCAAACTTTTTCCATTGATCAAAAAACCTCAAATAACACTAAAACCCTCAAATTACATCGAATTCAAGCCTAAGATCTTCTAATACTTCTGAAACACGCATTTGATGAAAAACCAGTCCAAAACACCTCCGAATGACCTGAAATTTTACACACACATCTCGAATCACCTAACAAAGATACAACAACTCTTAAAATTCCATTCCAACCCTCAGATCAAAATCTCACCTATCAACCAGAATTCGTCAAAATACCAACTTTGCCAGTTCGAGCCTAATTCTATACAGGACCTCCAAAATCAATTTCGATCGCAATCCTAGGTCACAAATCATCCCCCGCAACTAACCAAATCAGGGGAAATCACATCCAAACCCTATAACTCATAAGTCAATACCTAGTTGACTTTTCCAAACCAAACCTTCCTTAAAGAGACTAAGTGTCTCATTTCCTACCAAAACCTCTCCGAACAAACTCGATCATATAAGATACGGATAATAAAGCATACGGAAGCTGAAAATGAGGAAAATGAAGTAGTAACTCATGTGACGACGGGTCAGGTAATCACAGCACTCCAAACTACAAACAAAACCTTACAGTCGGGAGGCATCTCTAAAAAGAAAGAAGTTGGTGCAGTATGGTAGCCCAAAGACCGAAGTCTACTTTTATATAAAAAAACACCTCAACCAACATATCAGCCCTCACCCCCTAGATTCTAACAACCTGCTGCCGCCTACCATATTTATAACACTCAACCAACAAATTACCACTCACCAGCACCACTCTGCCAAAACTACGAAAACCTTGACCAAATTTTGACCGTAGACCACCTAGACAATACATTCCTATTCTCATAGACCAGTTTTGTGAGAGACTGAAGGCTGCTGGCTATGTCACTCTTATTCTCGTCGTCGCCATGCAAAACTCCTCCTAGTGGGTTAATCCAAACAAGACATATGCCTATCACTCGGGCATGAAAGGTGATACTATTGATAAATGTCGCACTTTGAAGGATAAGAACTAGATGTTGATTGACACCAAGGTTACCAAGCAAAAGAGGCCATACCTAATATCCGCCAGAATCCTCTCCCAGATCACAGTGGCAGGGGGTAAATGTGATCAAACTGATGAAGAATATGATCCGGCAGGATCAATTGGACTCATTCGTGAAGGGGATAAACCTAAAATACATTCAGTCACTCTCACACCTATCACAGTGCATATTCAATCATCGATTGAGGTTGAAATAGCCACATTGACTTTGTTTAAGGTTAAAGCAACAACGCCCTCAGCCACACCAACCCCATTTGAGGTGGAGATTACAACATCATTCGCTGTGATGGTAGCACCTAACCCCTCTTATCACTCTAAAGTTATACCTTGGAACTATGTTGCAGAGGCGCGAAGGAAAGGAAAGGGGAATATGGAAGTAACCGGTGTAGCATAAGATATGACTAGGACCGGTAGGGTTTACATGCCTTTGCATTTGGGAGGAACAAGTAAAGAAGCCGCTCCCAAGAAGCCCATCATTGAAACTGGCCCCTATGATCTTTGGAAAAAGGTAGAAGTAAGAGAGCATTATGTGGTTTATCAACTAAACAAAACCCCTGTTCAGTTATCTATTATATCACTACTACAAAATTTTGAGGCGTATAGGAACACATTGATGAATGTGTTGAATGAAGCCTATGTACCCAACAACATCACTAGCGAACAAATGGCAAATAATGTAGGATAAGTGTTGGAAAGACAAAAGATAATTTTTCATGAAGACGATCTACCACCAAAAGGACTGACATAAAATAGGGAATTACATATCACCGTGAATGTCACACCTCCTTTTTTACACTACACCCCGCGAAGGGCGTAGATAAGGGAGTTTTTCCAATTAAAGAACAATTGAAACGAGATTTAATTATTTAATAATTTTAGAGTTGCCACTTGGGATAATTTATGGTGTCCCAAGTCACCAGTTTAATTCCCGAATCGAGGAAGGTTTGACTCTATAATATAGTCTGCGAGCTAAAAATCCAGGTATGGAATTGTGTTAACCCGGGAGAAGGTGTAAGGCATTCCCGAGTTTCGTGGTTCTAGCACGGTCGTTAAACTGTTATATTCGGCCTAATTATCTGATTTTAATACATTTTGAACTTATGCGCACATTTTAACCTTTTAACTGCGTTTATTTAATTTTAAGAAGACTGTAACATAGTTATAACACGTCTTGAACAACATCACATAAATGTGCACCCAAGTTTAGGGAAGTACAGTATTAACTAATGTGCCTAAAGTAGTCACCCTTATTTTATTACTTTGCTTGCCAAGTTATAGCCAAAAATTTACAGGAAACCCCTACTAGAAGTTTCTAAAAATAGTTAGCAAAGATTCCTAACCTATACTACCCAATTTACCCCTTAGCTATTTACATTATACTCGAATGGGCTGGGTCAATTTTACCCAAGGTTCCAATTCAATAGAGACCTACCCCAAAACCAAATTTTAGGAGTATGAATCCCAAACCCAAGCCCAACTAAGCCAAGTTCTGAATGGAATAAAATAAAAATAGGAGCCATTCAAGCAACAAGTTTACTAATTCCTATTAATGCAACTAAGAGCTTAATGAGATTTAAACTAGATTACGAATGGATTATAGAAGCTAGCTAAAGAAGAGAGAAGAAAGCTCCTAAACTAACATGCATGTGAAGGACTCCAAAATTTGGACATTCAAAAAGTTCAAAAGAAGAAGGAGGAACAGATGGGAAAACGACGGACAAAGTAAAGTTGAACAAAAACAAAGGTGAAAAGATAAAGAAATACCTAAGGTGACTCAAAACAGTCCTGACCGACCTTGTAGAACCATCGATTTCTTGACCTTGTTAGACCCTAATCTTATGTTTTATTTACGTGTGAGGAAATACGACCAAGGTTCAACAAAAATTAAATTGTCCTTAGACCCGTTGAGTTTGAAATTATGGGTATTCTGATTCAAGATTCGAGCCATTAGAAGGGTATTCGAAGGAAAATATTTGTGGATTCACATGAGGGAGGCATGGGGATTGTAAGGTGTCAATTTAAGGTAATTTGAAAGCAACGCTGCCGCCGGAGGAATTGTGGCGGTGCTAGGGTTTATGACTTCAGATCAAATCCGAGACGAATCAACGAGATTCGAAGGATACAGGTTAGATATATAGGAAGAGGACATAAAGGAAGTCTTGTGGTGTATCTTTTGTGGCGTTTGGAGGTGGCGCCGCCACCTTAAGGCAGTGGTAATGAGTGATAGCCATCCCTAGGGTTTGAGGGGAGGAATCGTGAAGGAGATGAGTGAGGGGTTTGGGGGGGGGGGTTAAGACATATAAATACATGGGATGGATCACTTCTCGATCGTTGGTTCAAAGATCCTCGATGGCCGAGATTGAACGACGGGAAACAACATCATTTTAGTTATTAGGGGGTGACCGGGTCATGGGGTGGGGTTTGGCCCTGTTCTAGTTGGGCTAAGTAATTTAAACATAAATTGGCAAAATTTTGATTTCATTCTTTGATTCCAACTCTTTTCCATGCTTTCATTTCTCTTTTATTTTTTTTATTTTTTTTATTTTATTATTTTTTCAAAAATCAAAACTAGAATCCGAAATTAGACTATATAGCTAAATTTATTCAATAAAATGCTAATTAATTTTAAATAATAATTATCCCAAATAATTAAAACAGATCGGAAGAAAAATCACCTAAAATTAAAGGTGCAAATTAAACCATTTTTGATTTTCCCTTTTTTGACTAATTGTTAATTAATTCCAAAAAATGTCAAATTAACTTCTAAATGCACATGTAACACATCATTGTATTTTTTTACTAATTAAATGCACAAGTGAAAACAATTAACAGAAAATACTACGAAAATCCACAAGATTGCAAACACTGAAGAAATTATTCTATTTTTAATTTATGGGAGTAATTCATATAGAGCAAAAATCTCATGCTCATAACTGCCCCTCTAGGAGTAATTCATAGGGCAAAAATCACATGCTCACACTTGCCCCTCTTTGCCTGGAAACATGAACAGTTTTCGCGCAAAGATAAGTTAGGGGATACGAGCGATTTTTGCCCGCTTGAACACTCTGTGGGAAGCATTTTTGAAAAGCTTGACCGCACCTTGCTTCAGAGGTTGCTTACATATCCTTGGCAAAAAATGAATCAGGTCATTGTAGTTCATGAGTGTTTGGTAGCTGGGAATACTATGAAGATGTGATCTCACTATTGTTGCTGTTGCTGCTACTGCTTTCTAGATCCCCTTATTACACCTAGTCAAAAATAAAAAGCAAGAATAAGCTATGATCTATCGATTACAAAGAACCTATCTATATCTTCCAACTTGCTCTCGATCTATGTTGCCTTGTGACTTGTGTTTCTTCTTGTGAAAATCCTTGTTGCCTACTATGTTTCCAATTTCCAAGTGGATGCCCGCTTGCTGAACTTGAATTGTGTTCCTTTGTCTCCATGTGGTTGCCTGATTATCGAGATACTTGAACTGTATTCCCTTCCTCTCCAGGTGGGCGCTTGATTACAAAATACTTGAACAGTATTCCCTTGCTCTCCAGGCGGACGCTTGATTGCAAAAACTTGAACTATATTCCATTATTTTCCAGGTGGGGGCCTTATTACCAAAACTCGAATTATATTCCCTTGTTCTCCAAGTGGGCGCTAAATTGCAAAAATATCAATTGTATTCCGTTTTTCTCCAAGTGGGCGCTTGATTATATAAAACTTGAACTGTATTCCCTTGTTCTCCAGGTAGGCGCCTGATTACAAAAAACATGAACAATATTCCCTTGTTCTCTAGGTGGACGTCTCATTGCAAAAACTTGAACTATATTCCCTTGTTTTCCAGGTGGGCGCCTGATTACCAAAACTCGAATTATATTTCCTTATTCTCTAGGTGGGCGCCTTATTGCCAAAAACTTGAATTGTATTCCCTTGTTCTCCAGGCGGGCGCCTGATTACCAAAAACTTGAACTGTATTCCTTTTTTTTTCCAGATGGGCGGCTGATTGACAAAACTTGAACTATATTCCCTTGTTTTCCAGTGGGTGCCTGATTACCAAAACTTGAATTATATTCCCTTGTTCTCCAGGTGGGAGCCTGATTGCGAAAAACTTGAACTGTATTCCTTTGTTCTCCAGGTGGGCGCCTGATAACCAAACTCGAATTATATTCTCTTGCTCTCTAGGTGGGCGCCTGATTTCCAAAACTTGAACTGTATTCCCTTGTTTTCCAAGCGGGCGCCTGATTACCAAAACTCAAATTATATTTCCTTGTTCTCTAGGTGGGCGCCTGATTGGCAAAAACTTTAACTGTATCCCCTTATTCTCCAAGTGGGCGCCTGATTGCCAAAACTAGAATTGTATTCCCTTGTTCTCCAGGTGGATGCCTGATTGCAAAACTTGAAATGTATTCCCGCGTTCTCCAGGTGGGTCCCTGATTGCCGAAAACTTGACTATTTTCCCTTGTTCTCCAGGTGGGTGCCTAATTGCCAAAAACTTGAATTGTGTTCCCCTGTTCTCTAGGTGGGTGCCAGAATATCAATAACTTGAACTATATTCCCTTGTTCTCCAGGTAGGCGCCTGATTGCCAAGAACTTGAACTATATTCCCTTGTTCTCCATGTGGGCGCCTGATTGCCAAAAACGTGACTATATTCCCTTGTTCTACAGGTGGGTTCCTAATTTCAAAAAACTTGAATTGTGTTCCCTTGTTGTGGGCGCCTGATTGTCAAAAGCTCGAACTATATTCCCTTGTTCTCCAGGTAGGCGCCTGATTGCTAAAAACTTGAACTATATTCCCTAGTTCTTCAGGTGGGCGCCCTGATTGTCGAAACTTGAACTGTATTCCTTGTTCTCCAGGTGGGCGCCTGATTACCAAAACTTTAACTATGTTCCCTTGTTGTCCAAGTGGGTGCCTGATTGCCTAAAACTTGAATTTATTCCCTTATTCTTCAGTTGGGCGCCTAACTGCCAAAACTTGAACTGTATTCCCTTGTTCTCCAGGTGGGCGCCTGATTACCAAAACTTGAATTGTATTCCTTTATTTTTCTAGGTGGCCGCCTGATTATCAAAAATTGAACTGTATTTCCTTGTTCTCTCGGTGGTTTCCTAATTTCCAATAATTGAATTGTATTCCCATGTTCTCCAAGTGGGCCTCTTATTACAAAAACTCGAATTATATTCCCTTATTTTCCAAGTGGGCGTCTGATTTCAAAAAACGTGAATTGTATCCCTTTGTTCTCCAGGTGCGTGCCTGATTACCAAAACTTGAGTTGTATTCCCTTGTTCTCTAGGTTGGTGCCTGATTTCAACAAAAAATAGACAAAACAAACAAAATTTTATGCCCCAGTTTGATGGCTGGGTACATATGCGAATTTTAAACTCAATTATGTAACCAAATATTCTTAGAATTTTAAATCTAGATCCCATTATCCAGGAGGGTCTTGACAACTCTTAGTTAAATGCCAATTTAAAAAGTTGAACATCTAGTTATCTAAGAAGACAATAAAGTTGCATCCCATTATCCAGGAGGGTCCTGACAATTCTTAACTAACGACAACTCTAAAACTAGGCTACATCCTCTAAAGGTATTACTTCAACTATGTCTTGTTATTTAAGAAAATATTAAGGCTGCGTCCCATTATCTAGGATGGTCTTGAAAAATCCCAATCATATCTTATCATGATTTCCTATGACAGACCTTCCGCTAAATCTTGTTTTTAATGGAAATTTTAAAACTAAGTCTCATTATTCAGGAGGGTCCTAAAAATTCTTTTTTAAAGCCAAAGTTACATCTACTGGGGACTAGTAATTAAAGCTACATCCCATTATCCAAGAGGCTCTTGACGGCTCCTATGTGAGTCTTATCTCTTGTATTCATTGGGGAAATATTTATGCGAGATTATGTTACACATAATTGTTGAATTTTAGACTGAGTCCCATTTTCTTGGAGGGTCCTGACAACTCCTAGTTGAATCATGATTCAACAAGTAAACTCTTAAGTCCATTTATGCTCCTTTGCTATTCCCAAATATTTTGGGCTTTAACTAGGTCCCATTTTCTAGGAGGGTCCTGAAGTTCACAGTCATACCTGATAGGTGCTTGCTTCTCCTATGGAGGACTTCCCCAAGACATCCGAAATTTCCTACCACTGTTTCAATCAAAGAAAATCTTGTCAATTTGAAATATGGTGGTTAGCTTGTAGCGTTCTTGTTGAAAATGACCTTCCTGATGCCATGCTCCGCTATGGCCAACCTTCCTTAAATGACTATGAGCCGTCTGATTTGTTGGCTTACCCTTAAACCCTATGGACTTAGATGAACCGAGTGTTTTGTACCCCCACATTATGTTACATTTTTTACCCTTTTGCCCGAATCTTTGCATCCTTCATGAGATTACCGAATTATTTCACCGACGAGTCTTTTATTGATTCTTCATATCCCATTTTATCTTCCGCTGCCTTTGTTACATTTTAGCCGCAATGTGCTTTGCTATTTGGGAGTTGGTTGTAAGCTTTGAAATTTTTCTGCTTCTTGCTTAAACAAAATTGACGTTGAAAACATCTAAGAGGAGTGGAGACCCGCAAGAAAAATGAAATACAATGACTAGGAGTTGTTTTTAGAACAAAAGAATTCAGAATTGGGTGACTACTGAAAAAGAAAAGAGACTTATCTGTGGGGGAACATCTGGTTTTAATGATCATGACATGCACTTCGGCTTGGTTGACCAGTCTGTCCAAACGATCAGCTTTTAGTCGCCATTCTTTGTTGTTTTGACCTTCCTTAACCCAATTTCTTTAACCAATCCTTGACCTTGCTCATCCTGCGGTGTTCTGAATAGATTTTCAACAACAAACCTCTTTCAATTGTTCATTTCTCGACTTGCCTTCGCCTTAAGGTGCCCTCATCACAAAAAAGACTCTCTTATTTTGATTTCTCTCAGCTCCCATTGCCTTATGGTGCCCGTGAGGG
The DNA here is from genome assembly GCA_034376525.1 of Nicotiana benthamiana. Lineage (NCBI taxonomy): Eukaryota > Viridiplantae > Streptophyta > Magnoliopsida > Solanales > Solanaceae > Nicotiana > Nicotiana benthamiana. The sequence goes on along the minus strand of CM067332.1, from coordinate 28,524,494 downwards.
TTTTCACCGATAAGAGTCTCTCGTTTTGATTATCTCTAAACTCCCATCGCCTTAAGATATCCGTGAGGGTTTTTAACAATAAGACTCTCTCATTTTCATCTTTTCTTGCTAGAACTAGAGTGTTTCCCCGGGTATGAATCACCTTTTCTTGCTTGACTTGGCATTTCTTATAGATTGATCACAAGGTCTTTCTTTGGACCGTAATTCAAGCATTTGGAGAGGGTTAGAAAGAAAGGGTATTAAAGGCTCAAAACAATTCAGATAGGTTCAAAATTACAACTTTCAGAATTAAATTTCCTACAACAACCATAACTTCTACTCCAATTTCTTTAATAGGGACTTTTGAATTTTTTTTTAATGAGACCAAAACGTGAGGCTACCTACGTATCCTTAAAAGGAATCAAGTTAAATGTAGTTCGTGTCACAAGAATTGCTTTGTTTTTGTTGTGGTATTCTCCTTTCTCTTTCTTATTTTCCTTACTCTTTCTTTTTGTTTCTTCCCTTTTCTTTTGTTGTTTTGCTATTTTGTTGTTTTTTTCTTTCTTTCTTTCTTTCTTTTCTTTCTTTTTTCTTTCTTTTTTCTTCTTCTTTTCTTCTCTATTTTTTTCTTTCTTTTTTCTTCTTCTTTTCTTCTTTCTTTTTTCTTTGTTCTTCTCTTTTTTTCCTTTATTGATCTCTTACACTTGTATTTCTAATTTTGCTACTGATTCCGAAAGTGGGGTATGAAAGAAAATAATTAAAGTTCAAAAGGGTTAACAAGAGATAAAGTATTTAGATAGCAGAATAAAATGCCTTCGTCATTCCAATCTCCAAAATGTGCCAGGTAAAAACAAATACGATTTAATCAAAGAAGATCATATATAGTATCTCTTAGCTGCATTAAAATTGATGGCCATTTCTACGCACTTGCCTTCCACATCTGATAGATACAATGCCCCATCAGAAAACACTCTTGATACGGTGAACAACCCTTGCCAATTTGGGGCAATCTTGCCCTTTGCCTCTGTTTGGTGAGGGAGATGTGCTTGAATACTAGCTAACCCATTCGAAACCTTCTTAGGCGTACCTTCTAGTTATATGCTTTGGCCATTCTTTATTGGTACAACTGGTCTCGACATATTGTTGCTAATCTTTTCTCATCAATCAAAATCAATTTCTCCAGGTGGGTTTTGACTCACTCGTCATCATCAATTTCTGCCTCAGCGACAATCCGAAGGGACGGGATTTCAGTTTTTGCCAGTATTGTTGCTTCTATGCCATGCACCAAAAAATATGGAGTTGCCCCTACTGAGGTGCAGACAGTAGTGCGATAGCCTAACAATGTGAATGGTAGCTTCTCATGCCATTCCCCGGACCCTTCCACCATTATTTGAAGTTTCGTTATGTTCTTGTTGGTTGCCTCAACTTCTGCATTCGCCTTGGGGTGGTATGGGGTGGAATTGCGGTGTGTAATCTTAAACTGCTGACATACCTCTTTAGTCAAATGAATATTGAGATTTGTTCCATTGTCGGTGATGATTATCTTCAAGATTCCGAACCGGCAAATGATATTTATATGTACAAAGTCGACCACGACTTTCTTGGTCACCAACTTGAAAGTTATGGCTTCGACCCACTTGGTGAAATAATCAATAGCAACTAGGATGAACCTATGCCCATTTGAAGCTGCTGGCTCGATGGGCCCGATGACATCCATGCCCCAAGAAATTAAGGGCCATGGTACGGACATTGTATGTAATTTAAATGGCAGGGAGTGAATCAAATCTCCGTGCATCTGACATTGATGACATTTGCGCACGAAATTGATACAATCGCACTCCATGGTGAGTGAATAATAACTTGCTCGGAGAATCTTATTTGCCAACACATATCCTCTCATGTGGGTCCACAGACTCCAGAATGTACCTCGGTCATGATAGTCGTGGCTTGTCTAGCATCTATGTATCTTAACAACCCAAGATCTTGTGTTCTTTTGTATAATTCCCCTCCACTAAAGAAATACCTGCTTGATAAGTGACGAATTGTTCGCTTTTGATCACTTGTGGCTTGTACCGGGTGCACACCCAACTTGATATATTCTTTGATGTCGTAAAACCAAGGCTCACCATTGAGCTCCTCTTCAACCATGTTGCAGTAAGCATGTTAATCATGGGCTTGGATATGCAGGGGGTCAACATAAGCCTTATCTAGATGATGTAACATTGATGCCAAAGTAGCCAAGGAATCTACAACCTTGTTGTGGATTCTTGAGATATGCCTAAACTCTACTGACCATAATCATTGATAAAGGTCACGCAAACATTGCTGGTATGGTATGATCTTCAAATCTCGTGTTTCCCATTCACTTTGAATCTGGTGTACCAGAATGTTCGAGTCCCCCAAGTCCAATACTTTGTGGACACCCATGTCTGCAGCAAACCTCAGACCCAAGATGCATGCCTCATAATTTGCCATATTGTTGGTGCAATAGAAATGAAGTTGAGCTGTAATGGGGTAATAGTGTCCTGTTTCAGAAATGAGTACTGCTCCTATCCTTACGTCTTTCATTTTGTTGGCCCCATCGAAGAATAGTTTCAATCATGGCTTCTCGCTCTATTCCATTTTATCAATATGCATCACTTCTTCATCCGGGAAGTATGACTTTAAAGGTTCGTCTTCTTCGTCCACTGGATTCTCGGCCAAATGATCAGTGAATGCCTGCGCTTTCATTGCAGTCCTTGTTACGTAGACAATGTCGAACTTAGTGAGCAGAATCTGCCCCTTTGCATGCCTCCCTGTAGGCATAGGCTCCAAGAAGATGTACTTTAACGGGTCCAGTCATGAGATGAGGTAAGTAGTATACGACGACAAGTAGTGTTTAGACTTATGTGCTACCCATGTTAGGGCACAACACGTCCTTTAAGAAGAGTATACTTAACCTCATAAGTTGTGAACTTCTTGCTAAGGTAATATATGTCCTTCTATTTCCTTCCGGTGCTATCATGTTGACCCAACACGCATCCGAATGAGTTGTCCAAGACTGTCAGATATAGGATAAAACGCCTTCCTGGTTTCGGTGGGACCAATACTGGTGGGTTCGACAGGTCCCCTTTTATTTTATCAAAATACTCCTCGAATTCCTCCGTCCACTTGACCGCATCATCCTTTTCCAGCAGCTTATAGATAGGCTCACAAGATGTCGTGAGCTGAGCGATAAATCTACTGATGTAATTCAATCTCCCCAACAGACCCATCACCTCATTTTTGTTCCTCGGAGGAGGCAATTCTTGTATGTTGTTGATCTTTGATGGATCTAACTCAATGCCTCGGCGACTGACTACAAATCCTAGAAACTTCCTAGATGGCACACCAAATGTGCATTTTTCAGGATTGAGCTTGAGATTGTACCTACGGAGCCTCTGGAAGAATTTTCTCAGATCCCTGACATGGTCGGAGTGATTCCTAGATTTCATAGTTACATCATCCACATAGACCTCAATCTCCTTACGTATCATATCGGGTAATATGGTTGTCATTTCCCTCATATAGGTTGCCCCAACATTCTTCAGACCCAAGGGAATGACCCTGTAGCAATATGTTCCCCACGGAGTGATGAATTCTATCTTCTCCGCATCTTCCTCATCCATCAAAATCTGGTGATAGCGTGCATAACAATCTATGAAAGAACCAATCTCGTGTTTTGCACAATTGTCAATCAATTTGTGAATGATTGGCAGTGGGAACTTGTCCTTTGGACTCGCTTTTTTGAGGTCATGATAATCGACGAACACCCTAGTTATACCATCCTTCTTTGGCACAGGCACAACATTGGCTAACCAGGTGGGATATCGTGTGACTCGGATGACCTTTGCCTTAAACTTCTTCGTTACTTCCTCTTTGATCTTTACGCTCATATCAGTTTTAAACGTCCTCAACTTTTGTTTGGCAGGAGGGCAAGCCGGGTCAGTGGGCAATTTGTGAACCACCAAGTTAGTGCTCAACCCTGGTATATCGTCGTAAGACCATGCAAAAACATCATTGTACTCAAGCAGCGTTTCGATTATTTCTTCCCTAAGCTGCGGATCAAGATGGACACTTATTTTACTTTCTCTGAAATTATCTGGGTCCTCTAGATTGAATACTTTTGTATCGCTCATGTTTAGCTTGGGGTTTTCCTCGAAGTGGCTTAACTCTTTACTAAGTTCTTCAAACGCCCTTTCCTCATCATATTCTTGTTCATCCTCATATTCTGTCTCTTGAATTATTACTTCTGATTAGACGAGCTTTCATGACTGGGCTGAAGAGTCCATATGCATGTCATACCATTGGAGCCAGCATAAAAATAACTATACAAAAAGGAAAAGCAAAGGCAAAGAAAAATAAAAACCATCAGCATTGACGAGAAGGGAATTGCATTTCATTTAAATTTAAAAAATAACGATGTTTACACATCCAAAGAGATGGTACAAAGACCCTGAATTACAACCCCAGGAATAATCCACAGAAGTCGAAAGAAAAATCAAAGCATACTGCCAATCCTTCCTGGTCGGGAGAGGAGTAGCTTCCAAATTGTTGATCTTTGCACATGGCACAACAAATTGCACATCTTCTTCGCTAGAGCCCTCTCCAGCTTCTACCACATTCACATCTTCAAACAACTTCTCAAACGTTTCAAGCAATTCCTTATCAGGATCAACCACAGAACTGGAACTTGTTGTTCTCAGGCGCTTCTTGGTGCCAGGCTTAAAAAATGATCTGAAGAGACGCGACACATGCTTTGAAAGGGCCCATGCTTTCTTCTTCATCCTTACGAATCTCTTTATGTCTGCGATTGTGGGGTTGAATCCCAAGCAAAAAGTGTCCATGTTTTTGGGGAGAGACATCAGTTATACGACACCCTGAAGTGACGCCCCAAAACCTTCTCTTGGAACAAACCTGTTCTTCAACATTTCAACAGCCACCATGACTGACGCAGCGTCTAGCTTTGGCGTTTGAACACACTCTCCCTCTGAAACTTTTCTCACTGATACCGTATCATGAACCTGGTATACCTAGGGCCCCTTGTCATCATCTTCCACGATGAGTGGCACAATAGCGTCATTGTGAGCATATAGATGGTCCTCGTCGTTCATAAATATCTCTTGTCGATCCCATTCAAATTTCAACATTTGATGAATATTAAAGGGGACTGCTTTAGGAGCATGGATCTAGGGTTTCCCCAACAACGAGTTGTAAGAGACAGCAACATCCAACACCTGGAATTCTATGGTTAAATAACCTAGTCTGATTGTCAGTTTGAGCACTATTTCACGGACTTAATCTTTTCCCCCGCCATCAAACCCTCGCACACAAATGAAGTTCTTGAGGATTCTAGCATCATCCACCTTCAACTTGTTCAACGTGGAATGAGGGAAAATATTCTCTCTTGAACTGTTACCAACCAACACTTGGGTAACTATAGAATCTTTGCACTTTACCGCGAGATAGAGTGCTCTATTATGCTTGGTACCTTCTACGGGCAATTTATCGCCAGAAAAAGAGACTCTGTTTACCTCAAAAATCTTATTGGCTATCTTCTCCAAGTGATTGGCCGTGATTTTATTAGGAATGTGGGCCTCGTTCAGGATCTTCATCAACACCCGATGGTGCTCGTCCGAATGGATCAAAAATGAAAATAGCGAGATATTAGCAGGTGTGTTTATCAATTGTTCCATAGTAGAATAATCCTGCATTTTCATCTTCTTCAAAAACTCTTATACTTCCTCTTCATTTGTATTTTTCTTCACCAACACTGAGTTATCCTTTGTTGGTTTGGGTTTTCTCAATTCCTCAGGGGCAAAGAACCTCCCCGATCGGGTCTATTCATGGGTCTCACAAACTTCTTCTCTCACGTCTTTCCTTTTGTAAGTTACTATTACTCAGTTATAATCCCAAGGTATGGCCTTGATGCTGATCATTGGTAGCTGAGTTACAGGTTTGATAATGACACGCTTTGTGCGAGCGCTTTCCATGGCAACCACAAGCTTGTTTGCCACCCTTGGTACAGCCACTTTTGCGTTCTCTTGTCTCACCATCCCGTCTCTCGAGGATTCCTTCTTGACTATAACGAATGGCTCACTGCTTGTTCCACTCAACTTAAGCGTCTACATCTTGCTTGTTAAATTCTCAACCATTTTCTGCTCATTGGCCCTGATCGTCATGATGATTTGTGAAGGCTTTCTGGGCTCAGCCTCTTTGTGCACTATCTCAATCATATTTGTCTCTTTATGAGCAGGCATCGGGTTTTTATTAATATTGTGTGCTTCCGGAGTTTGCACCTTAATCCGATGTGAATTAGTGATCTCTTGAATAGTACTCTTCATATGACAACATTTCTATGTGTCATGGCCCGAGGCACCAGAACAATACTCACAGCTGATAGAATAGTCCATATTTCTCGGAGGAAGATTTGGAAATTTTACTTCAATCGGCCTCAACATATCAAAGTGTCTCAACCTGTGGAATAAGCTGGTATATGATTCTCCCAATGGATGTTAAAGTTTTCCTTTTCTGCATTCTCTCAGTTTTTAAAGCATGGTTGGGCCGGAAAGCTTGTCACGAGGGGTGTTGGTAGGCTCTTAGAGGTGGATATTTATTTTGTGGAGTTGGGTAACTATTTTGTCGGGTTGGCACATGCCATTATGCGTGGGCGGGAGGTTGAGTATATTTTCATGCATGATGGACGAAAAACGAGGGTCAGGAAGTGGGTAGTAGCGTTGTGGTGGGCTATATGGAGTGTGTGGATAGGTTTGATAATGAGATCGAGGCTAGTTGTAATGGGATGGACCCCGGGGCCCAAACCAAGTCCTTGAGTCAATTGTCGCTACTTCCTCCTCCTTCTTCTTTTTGATTGTTCCCCCAGTCTCGCTTTGGAAAGACTGGGTGGTTGCTTTGATTGCTTAATAACTCATAATCTTGTTATTTTTGAGTCCCTCCTCTACCATGCTCCCTCTTTCTACTACCTCATTAAAGGATTTACCCACTTCCAATACCAGGTGACAAAAATATGTAGGCTCCAAAGCATACAAGAACTAATCTACCATTTCTTTTCCTTCATTGCTTGGTCAACCCTTGCTGCCTGCTCCGTCCAACGGAAGCCATACTCTATGAAGCTCTCAAGGTGCTTCTTTTCCAGTTTTGTCAAACATAAATGATCCAGAATAGTTTCAAGATTGTACCGAAAATGACAGGCAAATGTTTGTGCTAGATCATCCCATGTGTACCATCGAGCATGATCGTGTCGGGCGTACCATTCCAGCACTGAACCACTTAAACTTTGACTGAAGTATGCCATCAGTAATTGATCTTTCCCACCCGCCCCTCTTATTTTGCTGCAGAAATCCCTTAGGTGTGCCACCAGATCACCATGCTCGTCGTATAAGTCGAAATTTGGCATCTTAAAGCCCGGCGGCAATTGTATATCTAGGAACAAACAGAGGTCTTTGAATTCCACACTCACTTGGCCTCCCAACCCTTACATGACTCTAAATGATTGCTCTAGACTTTTTTCTTTCCTGAGCACCTCCTTTTTCTCGAGAAATTTGGGTGGTTTTTCAGCCTCTTCAGGGATTCAAATTTTGGGGTGTATGAGTAAAGTTCGGGGGCTTTGAAAGGGGGTTCTGGTGGGTTATACTGGTTAGCATGAGCTTGTAGAAAAGTTTCACTGGATGATCTATAGAGTACGGCAGGCGAAGGTGCCACAAAGAGGGAGCAACTGGTGGAGAGGGGTGGGGAACAACTTTGGATGGTGGAGCTGGGGGTGTCTGGGAAGTTGTACCCTAGTATTGTTGGTAGATGGGGAAGCTTGGGGCTGGATCAATGGCAAAGTGGTCATGTGACCGGCTAATGGTGGGATGAAGGTCGGGTTAGTAGGATAAGCTGATGGTGGCTGCCCTCTTACCCATGCCTGATACATTTCAGCCATCTTATGCGTCAGTTTGTACATCTCTTCTTTCATTGTGTTGACATCTAACTCCTCCACCTCTTTTAAGGGATCAATGAAACTTGCATTGGGTTCTTGATTGGCCATAGTCAGCTTGCTTTGAACCAAGTGTTATAGGAATGGGTTGCCAGAATGCCGCATTGCTAGCCACCTATCTGGGATGAGATGGAAAACACTAAAACTTGTTAGCGGTTAGGCTTCAACATATAGGTAGCCACATATTCGGGGATGAATGCACCTAAGCAGTTACCGGTTTCTATTATGCACATGGATTGGCCGCTTGCTTCATCCCGGGTTTTATCCTATTCCACTTTCCTTTTCTCTCTTATTTTCTTTTTCTTCTTCCCTTTTTCTTTTGCTCAGCCTGTTTTCCCTACCTTATTTTGTTTTATTATTGTCTCCGTTTATTTTATCGTTGTTTCTCTCATGATTTTATTTTCTTTTTTCCCTTTTCTTATTTTGGTTATAGTCGAATACTATGGAGATGCCTATGTATCATGACCCCGCATGAATCAGATCGAGTGTAGTTCTAGTAAATCAGTACAGAAAATATTTTGGAAATTTTTATTTTTCATAAAGTAAAACATTTGATTACCACTACTAATAAGAAAAGAAATCAACAGACTCCAACTCAAACGACAGAAACAGACTATAATAGAAAGATGAAAACAATTGACCTGACAATCTACAAAGTAAAATAGAAGAAAATACCACTTCGCAAATGAACTAACAGACTTGTGAAAATTATGAATATATTAACGCCTCTAATGCTCTTGGGGCCTGCAAGACATCATTCGGTCTTGCGCAGGCCTGCGTGATAAATCCCCTTGGATGTGGTGGAGGTCTTCTATCACTTGGCGAACGAAGGTCATTGCGGTGGCAAAAAAATATGGATCTTGTCATATCTTCACAATGACTACACTTTATAGTGATGCAATCAGTAATCATCCGTACCCTCTCTCTTATAGTACCTTTTTCATGCAACAATCGCCCAATTTGCTGGGCCCTGGCCTCCAAAGTTTGATACGCTACATGATTTAGTTCTTGAAATTGCTGCAAATCTGTCTCCAGCCATGCTATTTCTATGTAACAATGCTCTCTTTCAGCCTAGAAGTCATTTGCTAGCTTAAAAATTTTGTTTTCAACCATGATGACCCTCTTCTTCAACCCCGCTATCTCGTTGTCATGCCTTTCTTTCAGTTGTTCGATCATACGTGCTCGTTCTTCTGCATTTTTTGGCCAACTTTTTTGTGGCCCTGGCTAGCTCACCCTCTACTTTGTTCATCTCAAAACAATATTCTCCTACATTCCGCCTTAGATTGTCTACGAGTTTTTTATCCTTCAAACTTTTGGTGGGATTCTGTATGGCTAATGTAATTTTCAATATTTGGGCTCGCAAAGCTTCGTTTTCTATGGCTAGTCCTTTTTTCCCCATCGCGTCTTGCAAACCATTCTTGAATTGAAGGTGTTTGACTTATTTATCCGATTTCCCATTTGTGGCCTTGTATTCGTTTTCTTTGGCTAACCAATTCCATTGTTCTTGTGAAACCTCAGCAAATTCCTAAAGATGTGGTTTTTTGGCCGGTCTTACGAACTCCACTTCCCTTTTATACCAAGCCAGGTACCCTGGTGCAACGTCGCCTTAAGATAAGTTTTGACTCGAGTGTTCGTCGTCAAGTACTGACATTCGCTCCAAATCTGGCAGACTACTGCTTTGTGAAACTGTCCATTAGGACAAATCTCGACCACGTGGAAACTAATGTCTCCATCCTTGGGAACCATTTGGTACCTCCCTAACTGCCTCAGCACCCGATATGGAGCATACGGTTGGATGCTCCGGAGACCCATCAAAAGGAAATGAGGTCATGTAGCTGGCATATATATTATTTCATCAATGGGGAGCCACACGAACATCCACTCTATTTGACTTGCACTTATGGTACGGAGATATGGTACCCATTCTGTGACCCCCTCTGGTAATTTGAACCCATCAACTCTGGTATAAAATTCCTCTATGCAGCTATTTTCCAATGATCCATAACTCATGAATTGAGGTTGATGGCACAGGTGTTCAACCATCCACAACTGTAATAACAAATTGCATCCTTCAAAGTAATCTCCTCCGGCTTTACAAGCTGTGAGGGCACGGAAAATTTCAGATAATATCACGGGTGCGAGGGTGCTCTTGGCCTGAGTGAGCAAGGTGCTGACAACCCTACTACCCATATATCAATATTTCTGTCTTTCAGTGGAAACACCAAGAGGCCTAAGAAAAATACCACAAATGCGAAACACCGGTGTTCTTCCTATTTGAGTCGGTTTCCCTTGCTACAAATTTTATTTTTCAGGTCGTTGAGCCCCCCTATATGTCCATATCTCTGGTTTATAAATTATGGAGTACAAAACCTAGCCGACATATCTGGATTTTGAACCCCCTGCTTATCTTTAGCGAATCCAAGAATTTGTGTAAAGCGACCGATCTTGGCGCAATCAATTATTGGTGTCTGAGAGGAGTTTTGGGGCTCCCGATATATTCGGCTATTTCTTCTAGGGTCAGGGTGAGTTCAAAGTCAGGTAAATGAAATACGTTCTGGGCTCTGCCCCAAAATGTAATCAACACCTTTATGATAACCCCCCTAGGATTAATTTTCAACAACCCGGTAAGACCTCCCAAGTATGAATTGACCTTATCTTTTCCTGATTCACCCAGATTATTCAACCACATATGCAGCTCCAAAGGGATCTTGTTCATGACTGTTATTTGCAAATTTTGATTCATGCTCATTCTGCACATTTATTAGGGTGATTAAGCAAAAATCATGATTTATTGGACTCAAAAATAAGGTTGATTATTTTTAAAATTTTCATTTCAAGTGTACGAGTCTGGCTTTGCAAATACGACCTTTTAGCACTTCCCGGGAAAGATTTTAAGGCCTTGTTTGTTGCCGACCAAAATTTAGAAAAGAATCCAGTGCAGTTGTTCTTGCAAAAGCAGCCCTTCGACACCCTTTTGGGGACGCTCGGCTAATTTTGACAAGAACTGCCATATTCTTTTATCACAAACAAAATTTGGTTCGTTGGAGTCTATTTTTACAAAAATGAAATTGGGCCCGATGGGGGTTGCCTATGTATCTCATACCCTGTGAGAATCAAATTGGTGTAGTTCGGGCAATTCTAACAGAATTAAAAACCAGCTTCTTTTTTTCTTTTTTTTTTCCTATTTTTTTTCGAAAGCAAAATTCTTTTTTGTGTTCTTTTCAATATTTTAGCAGAATTTCAGTATCAGTATTTGACATAGATAATTTCCTTCCCCATCCCTCACAGCATTATTCTCTTTGTCAAATTCTCCTCTCTTTTATTTTCAAAAATCGGTCCACATGCAAATCCGGAATAAATGCATAACTAGCACGCAAGATGCATCAAGATGGTCTATTATTTTTGGTGCACTTGTCCTAGACGAACCCAACCCCTATATTAAGTCCCCTAAGTTAAATGCATGATGAAAATAAGCATTCCTACTAGGGATCCAGCATGAGGTTAAGTTATTCTAGGTTCAAAACCTTGATATATGTTCTAGACTACGTACCCGAGCGGACAACTCGAGTCGAGGAGGGGGCTACATATCGGGAACCAAAAGTCCATCCGGCTTTGTAACTTGTCTGATCCTCTTTTTTATTCCAAGGTATGACAATAACAGAATACGGAGCCTCGACAAGCGAGCATATCCTCAGAGATGAGGAGAGTGGCATTTCAAGGCAGTTTTATATATACAGTTCAGATAATATCAAAGCGGTAAAAAAACAACAATTAGCACATTAGTCACAATCATGTAATAAGATCAAATATTAAACAAAGACAAACACAACAATTATTCTAAGCTCGAATTCTTGAACCCAGTACCAGAGATTCTGGGTTCGGTTCCCAGCAGAGTCGCCAGAGCTGTCACACCTCCTTTTTTACACTACACCACGCGAAAGGCGTAGATAAGGGAGTTTTTCCAATAAAAGGACGGGATTTAATTATTTAATAATTTCAGAGTCGTCACTTGGAAAAATTTATGGTATCCTAAGCCATCGATTTAAATCCCGAATCGAGGAAGGTTTGACTCTATAATACAGTCTGCGAGCCAAAAATCCAGGTAAGGAACTATGTTAACTCGGGAGACGCTGTTATGCATTCTCGAGTACCGTGGTTCTAGCACGACCGCTTAACAGTTATATTCGGCTTAATTATCTGATTTGAATACAATTAGAACCTACGTGGAAAGTTTTACCTTATAACCGCATTTATTTAATTTTAAGAAGATTGCAACGTCCTTAAAACATGTAACATAAATACACCCGTAATTCGCAATTCATTTTATCTAACGTTGAGATTCTGATTTGGCTCACATAAATACGCACCCGAGTTTAGGGAAGTACATCATTAACTAACGCGCCTAAAGCAGTCACACGTTTTTAGATTTGCGAGGGATATGAAAATTCGCTAAATGGCACGCCTTGGGTTCTAAAGGGCTTTACTTGATAAAAACAAGCTACGAACTTTCAAGGCAACAATACATATGCACCAAATGTCTAATGCCTACGTACGTTAACCACTATATTTCTAACAACTGAAACTCAACATAACATTAGGAATAAGCTAAATTAATATAGCGGCAAAAGGAAAATAGACATGCACAAGGTGATTCAAAGCTCGAAAAATTAATTTCCCCAGTTGGCTCATTCCTAATTCGTGTAAATATTCATTTTCAGTCAATGTAGATAAGAGCACATAACTTCATTCTTTTCTACAATTCTGTATGCGATCTAAGTAATCCTTTTCCCGGTCAGGATCCAGTATAACAAACTCCTTATCATTGACTAAGTCCCATATTCGGGATGTTACATGGAGATAATGGACAATGAATGATTTTTTATTTGAGTTGGCTTGAATTTTATAAACAGACACATATGGGCTATTCCAAAAATCGATTGACCACCAGTCATGCAACAAACTACACAAAAAAGGATATTGAACCAACATTTTAATTCATTTGATGGTTTAAAACACTATTTTCACTTGAAACGTATTCAGAAATGGCTCGAGATTTGCTTTGCCATTCATGTCCAAATAGAATATTACCTAGCTAAGATTACAGCAAAACTTTAATGAACTAACATGCATGGTAATGTAAGTACAATACATTGCCAGTACATAATCTCATAAAATACCCAAAAACTGATTTCAAGTTCAACATCCCACTTTGAATAAATTACATCATCAACATGTTACTGTTAGCAGGCTTGGAGCTTATTGAACTGTAAATTCATGGCCTCAATCACAGTTCCTCAAGAGCACAAATGACCCGTTTGAATTCTAAAGATGCATTAGATAAATGCGATACACAATTTAGATTCAAAACGCAGATGTGAGTTAAACATGAAACAAACTTCAGTTAGATCTATAAAAAACATGAATCATATCTTACAATGCCCTGAGAAACATCCCTCAACACATATTTAACAGCTTAAAAGCAACCTCAAACCAACTGCACTTAAGCCAATCCAATTACTCACCTTAAAACAAATGAATAGTAAAACTGAATACATGTAAAGAACTATAATGAAATGGACCTCAAACTAAACTATCACAACACATGATACTCAGAGGCTAAGTCTTTGAATACATTGCTCAGGGTCGGAGAGACAGTACATGGAACCATTAAAATAAAAGAAAGCAAAAAGGTAAACTATATTATCAAAACAAAAGTAAACATGGCTCAAAGCTCCAAATTCCACTTTCCATTTCCAAATCAAGCTTTGAAAGCAGAAATGTACACCTGGATTTCAAAACAAAAGCAGAAATGGATATTATAAGCAGTAGGATCGACCACAGCAACATCACCAACCCAGAAATAACCATGGACAAAGACCAGTTTTGTCACGACCCGGATTTCCCCCCCCCCCCCCTCTGGAGTCGTGATGGCGCTTATTGACCGGATCTAGGCAAGCCAACTTAATCACTTTCTCACAATTCATGATAGTAACATAAAACCTTGCATTTAAAATATTTAAGCGGAAGACTCAACTCTAAAAAGACTACATAAAATATCTAAAATTAACACAATACGCTACCCCAAATCCTTGTGTCTCATGGCTCATAAACTTTTAAAAGTTTACTAAATACAATGTATTAAATGAAATGATAAAAGTTTGTCCCGAAATACAAGGGAGAACAACAAAAAATAGGATAATGGAGACACTGGGCCCGCGAACGTCTGCAAGGCAACCTCGATATCTCACTCTAGACTAAAAGCCTGCTCCCAACCTATTGTTGCTGACCAAAAGCTGCTCCAAGTCATTGATCTGTGCAAATAAGTACATAAGTATAGCATCAGCACAACCGACCCCATGTGGTGGTAACTGCCTAGCCTAACCCGGGCAATGTAGTGATGAGGCTAGGACCCGACTACCAATCAAACCTGTGCAATTCAATATATATTTATGCCATAGAGTACATCAAAAAAGAATTTAACAAGGTCAAACAGAAAACAGGGAGGGGAGCATGTTGTGGGGGCTATAACAGTGTAGACACTACAACCAATAAGTAAGGAATGAAACTGTACAACATAAATATCAACGAGAATAAGAAAATCAACAGTTGCACGGCACCACCCTTCGTGCTTTTACTCTCTTCTCACCAAATCAATCATATAAAATACACGGCATCACCCTTCGTGCTTTACCTCACAAACATGATGGCACGGAATGATCCTTTGTACATTAACACTCATATCATGGAGCAGAATGATCCTTCGTGCATTAGTATTATATCATGGCATGAAATGTTCCTTCATGCATTAGTAATCATATCATGGCACGGAATGTTCCTCCTTGGATTAGTATTCATATCACAATCGTGCACGACATCACCCGTCGTGCTTTATCACTCTTCCTCACCAAAACCATAATCACAACAATGGTGCGAGGGAGTAGACAAAAAAAAATAGGAATCCTGGTAAGGGAACAAATACAACAATCGAACAGCAAATCATCTCGGCAAGGAAATAGCCCTTAACTCATTAACTTTCTTTTATTTCTTACTTCATATCTCACTTTATTACTTGAGCCAATGCTCCAAAGAATTCAAAATCCCATATACCTTTTCAATTCATACCACAACCGAGCAAATGATCCACGAATCAAATTATCATAAAGTCTTTCACATATTCTTTATAATAGATAGAAATCCTCAATTTAACATGGAATTCAGAACTAAATCATGATAATCTAATTATAAAGACTCACGGTCATACTAGACACCTATGTATAGATACTCGTCACCATGCCTATACACTGTACTCAAAAATTAGCAAGTAGCAAACATGACTCAACTCTTATTCCCTCAAGCTAAGGTTAGACCGAACACTTAACTCGATGTCTTGAACTCACTCAAGCCTCAATTACAACTTTACGCCTCGATTCCTTCACCAATTCGCTCGAATCTAGCCACAAATTACTTAAATACATCAACAAATGCTAAGGTAAACAATTTGAATGCACAAAAATGGGTTTCCAAAATTTTTGCCCAAAAATTTCAAAAATGCCCCCAGGCCTACATAGTCAAAAACCGAGGTTCGAACCAAAACCCGTTTACCCATTCCCGCATAAACTCAAATATATGATTTATTTGGAAATCAGACCTCGAATTAAGATCCAAAGCCCCTAATTTCAGAAAATCTAAGTTCTACCTGAAATTCCCAAATTTCCCCATTAAAATCTTTGATTAAGTTGAAATTATGTTAAAAGATGTTAAAGAGTAAAGAAAAAAATTTAGAAATCATTTGCCATACGTTTTGAAGAACAATTGCTTGAAAAATCGCCTCTTATGTTTTGGGTTTTTGAAAAGCATGAATAACTGAAAATCCTGTGTATTTATACTTTCAGACGTGCCCAGCGCGGACTGCGCAAAAAGGACGGCGGTCGCACTAGTGGGATGAAGACTTTCGGGCTGTCTGAAGCTTGCCGCGTGGGCCGCACAAAGACGACCGCGGCCACGTGGCTTCCCCCGCGGATCGCGCTAAGGTGGTTGCGGACGCGCTGGTGAAATAAAGGTTGCTGGTTCTCTAGAGATTGCAGTGCAGGCTACGTGAGGACAACCGCGGCCGCGCGGCTTCTACCGCGGGCCGTGTTAAGGCGGACACGGCCACACTTGAGCCTGCAGCTTTTTCCAATCCTGAAATATCTGGTGTTTTTAATTATAAGACCTCCTGGAACCTACTCAAAACTCACCTGCGCCCTCGGGCTCCAAACCAACCATACACACAACTTCCGAAACATCATACGGACTTACTCGTGCGATCAAATCGCTAAAATAACATCATATTCATAGAATGAAGCTCTACGGCTTAAGATTTCAATCAATTCTTTCATAAAACACTAATTTCTCATCTTAAGTTCGAAATACGTCAGATGACGTCCGTTTTCAAACGAACTTCACAGAAAGTGCTTAAATCACGTATGAGACTTGTACAGGGCATCGGAACCAAAGTACGAGCCCGATACCATAGTCTTTGGATCAATTTCATTTTCAATTTCTTTTGTTATTTTCAAGAAACAATTTCACATAAAAATTCATTTCTCAGACTTGAGGCTTCGGAATTCGATTCCGGGCATACACCGAAGTTCCATATTTTCTTATAGATCCTTTGGGACCGTCAGATCACGGGTCCGGGTCTGTTTACCCAAAATATTGACAAGAGTCAACTCTAATCATATTAATATCAAAATTCATCATTTGTTTCACACAAAATTAACACTTATGCTTTCCGATTATGCGCCCAGATGCGCACGCTGATCGAGGTGACCCTCAATGAAGTTTTTAGGGCCTCGGAGACACGAAATGACTAAAGAAATATGTGATGACCCTTTGGGTTGTCACATTCTCCACCTCTAAAAAATGTCCTCCCTCGAACGGACAAAAGAAAGAAGTACCTGAGTCGGGAAAAAGATGAAGATATCGGCTCCGCACATTAGACTCGGAGTCCCAGATCGATGCCTTAGGATGCTGACCTCTTCACTGAACACGCATAGAAAGAAAAATTTTCGACCTCAACTATCAAACCTGCCGGTCCAATATAGCCACCAACTTCTCCTCATAATACATGTCCTTGTCCAACTGGACGGTGCTTAAATCTAACACGTGGGCTGGATCGCCAAGATACTTCCGAAGCATGGATACGTGAAACACCGGATGCACGGCTGACAAGCTAGGCGGCAAGGTATGTCAATAAGCCACCTCTCCCACACGACCGAGAATCTCAAATGGGCCAATAAACCTTTCCTTTCTTCCCAAATATCATCACGTCCTTCATAGGCGACACTCAGAGAAATACTCGCTCACCAACCATAAAAGCCACATATCAACCCTTGCGATCTGCATAACTCTTCTATCTGGACTGAGTTGTTTGAAGCCCATCTTGAATGGTCTTGACCTTGTCCAAGGCCTCATGAACTAAATATGTACCCAATAATCGAGCCTCTCCTGGCTCAAACCATCCGACTAGAGACAGACATCGCCTACCATACAACGCCTCATAAGGAGCCATCTGAATGCTGGACTGGTAGCTGTTGTTGTAGGCGAACTCTACTAATGGCAAAAACTTGTCCCATGAGCCTCAAAACTCAATGACACATGCTTGAAGCATATCCTCCAATATCTGAATAGTCCGCTCGAACTACCTGTCTGTCTAAGGATGAAATGCTCTACTTAGCTCCACCTAGGTGACCAACTCTCACTAAATGGCTCTCTAGAAGCTCTAGGTAAACTGCGTTCCCTGATCCAAAATGATAGATACCGGTACCCCATGAAGGCGAACAATCTCTCTGATATTGACCTCAGCTAACCTTTCAGATGAATAAGTAGCTGCAACAGGAACTAAATGTGCTGACTTGGTTAATTTATCAACAATGACCCAAACTTCTTCCGGGTCAATGGGAGTCCAGTAACAAAATCCATTGTAATTATCTCCCACGTCCACTCGAGAAGCTCAGTCCTTTGAAACAGTCCACCAGGCTTCTGATGTTCACATTTAACCTGCTGACAATTCAAACATCGAGCCACATATGAAACAATATCATTCTTCTTTCTGCGCCACCAATAGTGCTATCTCAGATCCTGATACATCTTTGCGGTGCCCGGGTAAATAGAATACCGAGAACTGTGGGCCTCCGCTAAGATGAACTCTCAAATACCCTCAACATCGGGCACACAAACTCGTCCCTGAAATCTCAAGACACTATCATCACCTAAGGTCACCTGCTTGGCACCTCCATGCTTTACCGTGTCTCTCAGGACATACAAATGAGGATCATCAAACGGCCGCTCACGGATATGCTCCAACAATGAAGATTGAGCAACTGTGCAAGCTAACACTCGGCTATGCCCAAAAATATCCAATCTCACCAATCGATTGGATAAGACTTGAACATCCAAAGCAAACGGTCTCTAGCTGACCGGAATATAAGGAAGACTACTAAGCTGGCTGGCTTCCTACTCAACTCATTGGTCACTACGTTGGCCTTCCCTGGGTGATAGATTGTAACATTATGATATTTCAACAACTCCAACCACCTTCTCTGCCTCAGATTCAACTCATTCTGCTTGAATACATATTGAAGACTCTTCTGATCCATATACACCTCACATGTCATACCATATAGATAATACCACCAAATCTTCAAAGTATGAACAATGACTGCCAACTCTAATTCATGAACTGGATAATTCTTCTCGTGGATCTTCAATTGCCTCAAAGCATAGATATTGACTCTGCCATTCTGCATCAACCCTGCACCAATCACAATACAGGAAGCATCACAATAGACTGCATAAGGCCCTGAACCTGTGGGAAAAACCAATACAGGTGACGTAGTCAAAGCCGTCTTGAGCTTCTGAAACTCAAGTAACACTTGTCTGACCATCTGAAGTGAGCACCCTTCAGGATCAACCTGGCTATCGGGGCTGCAATAGATGAAAAGCTCTCCAAAAACTAACGGTAATAGCCTGCAAACCCCAAGAAACTCCGAATTTTTGTAGCTGAAGTTGGTCGAGACTAGTTCTTGACAGCCTTAATCTTCTTCGGGTCCACCTGAATACCCTTTGCTGAAACAACGTGACCCAGAAATGCAACCGAACTCAGCAAGAACTCACACTTTGAAAACTTAGCATATAACTGGCTATCCTTCAGAGTCTAAAGAACGACTGTGAGGTGTTGTTCGTGCTCCTCCTGGCTGCGGGAGTACTCCAAAATATCATCAATAAAGACTATCATGAACTGTCCAAATATAGTCTGAACACTCTGTTCATTAACTCCATGAAAGCGGATAGGGTATTGGTTAACCCAAATAACATGGCTAGCAACTCATAATGCCCGTACCGAGTGTGGAAAGCTGTCTTAGGGACGTCGGATGCCCTAATCCTCAACTGGTGGTAGCCAGATCTCAAGTCTATCTTTGAAAACACCATCGCACCCTGAAGTTAGTCGAACAAATTGTCAATTCTCGACAGTGGATAATTGTTCTTTATCGTAAGTTTGTTCAATTGCATGTAGTCAATGCACATCCTCATCGAACCATGTTTTTCTTCACAAATAACACTGGAGCACCCTAAGGCAAAATAGTAGGTCTAATGAAGCCCTTCTCAAGCAAATCCTACAACTAACCTTTTAACTTTTTTAACTCTGGCGAGGCAATACGATATGGAGGAATAGAAATGGGTTAAGTGACCGGAGCTAGATTGATACAAAAGTCAATATCCCTGCAGGGCGGCATACCCGACAGGTCTGAAGGGAAAAACTCGGGAAACTCCCGTACAATGGGCACCAAATCAATTGGAGGACCTCTCTGCTGGAGTCGCAAACATACACCAAATAAGCTAAACACCCTTTCTCGACCATGCGTCGAGCCTTCACATATGATACAACACTGCGGCTGGCATGACCTGGGGTCCCTCTCCACTTCAAACGGGGAAAATCTGGTAAAGCCAAGGTCACAATCTTGGTGTGGCAATCAAATATATCATGATACGGGGACAACCAATCCATCCCTGATATGACATTGAAATCCACCATATCTAATAGCAATAAATCAACACGGGTCTCAAGACCCCCAAACACTACCACACAGGATTGATGAGCTTGGTTGATCACAATAGAATCACCAACCGGTGTATATACGTAAAATGGAATACTCAAAGCATCACTAGGCATGACCAAGTATGGTGAAAAATAGGATGACACATACGAATACGTAGACCCAGTGTCAAATAGCACTGAAGCATCCCTATTAAAGACCTCAATAGTACCTGTAATAACTCCATCTGAAGATTCAGCCTCTGCCCTGGCTGGAAGAGCAAAACACCGGAGCTGGGCCCCTCCTCCCTGAACCACATCTCTGGGATGATCGCCTGCTGGATGGCCTCTACCGCTGGCGGCTGAGCTCCACCTCGATGATCTCTACCTCCACCTCTATAGCCTATACCCCCGCCTTTTGCTGGCTGGGCGGCCTGTAGAACATCTGGTACCTGAATCATAGGACGAGGATCCTGCTAATGGAAATTGCTCGATGCTCAATGTGGCTCGGGTCACCACAATTGTAACAAGCCTTCAACTATTGAGGCTGCTGACCCTGTTGACCTAAATGTCTGCCCTGAAAACTCTGAAGCGGTTGGGCACTGATGGGTGTTGATGGTGCACTGGAGAGGTACTTGTCAGAATAATGTGGCGGAGAACCACTACCACCTGAAGTACCATGAGAGGCTTGTAGAGTTGACTGAAAGGACCTAGGAGTGTGGCCTCTACCATAAGAATCTCTACCTCCAAACGAGGTACAGAATATGCCTGAGTGTCGGGGCCTCTTATCCGACCCATGAACACCTCCCTGTGATAGGTCCATCTCAACTCGGTGGGCCGCATTGGCTGCCTTCTAAAAACTTATCTCACTCCCGGCTCCTGTAGCCATCTGAAGATGAATCGGCTGAATCAAACCATCAATAAACCTCCGCAGCCTCTCTCTCGGTAGGGAGTATGATAATAGCATGGCGAGCTAGATCAATGAATTGGGTCTCGTACTGTGTAACAGTCATGGAGTCCTGCTGAACGCGCTCAAACTCCGTGCGAAGAACCTCTCGCTTAGTAACAGGGAGAAACTTCTCCAAGAACAACACTGCGAACCAGTCCAGAGTCAGAGATGGCAACCCTGCTGGTCTGGCTACACAATAGTCCCTCCACCAAGTTTTGGCGGATCCAGATAGACAAAAGGTGGCGAAGTCGACCCTATTGGTCTCCACAATACCCAGTTTGAAGAACCTCGTGGCAGCTATGAAGAAAATCTTGGGGATCCTCAGAAGAAGCACCGCTGAACGTAGTAGGGAAGAGCTTGGTGAACCTATCCAACCTTCACAACACATTTGCGGACATAGCCGCTCCACCACATGTCTGAGCAACCACTCCCAGCTGAACTGCTATAGCTGGCTAAACCACTGGAATCTGAACCTGGGGAGCTGCCTGCTTTGAAATACATGTAGCAGGAGTCTGATCTCCTCCCTAAGCCTGAGAGGTGGCTGGTGTTGCCGCAAGCAAACCGGCTCGAGTGACGCTCTCCATTAGGCCTACCAATCTGGCTAAAGCGTCCTGAAGAACTGGGGTGGCTATGAACCCCTCTAGGACCTAAGATGGGCCCACCAAGACTGCTGGAGCTGGGGCCAGAACCTCCACGTCGAAATCAACCTGAGGCTATGCCACTGGTTCTGCTGCTCGGAGCTGACCTCTGCCGCTACCTCGGCTCTACCACTGGTTCTGCGCTCGGACTGCTTATCGAAAGATGAGGAAGCGTGTGTTCTCACCTGCAAAGAACATAGTAGAAAGACAATCAGTATTTGAGCAATAGAACTGCACGACAAGAAAGAACAAACGTGGAATTTTCTAACTCGGTAGCCTCTGAGGGATAAATACAGACGTCTCTGTACAAATCCTTCAGACTCTACTAAGTTTGTCCGTGAGTTATGAGACCTATGTAACCTAGTGCTCTGGTACCAAGTTGTCACAACCCATATTTCCCTACCCTCATGAGTCGTGATGGTGCCCACTGGCAGGAGCAAGGCAAGCAACCTGAATCACCCTTTCTCACATTTCATGAGAGTAACATAAAACCTTGCATTTAAAATTTTAAAGCGGAAGACTCAACTCTAAAGAGACTAGATAAACGCTGAAATTAACAGAATACGCTACCCCAAAACCTGGTGTCACATAGCTCATGAACTTCTAAGATTTTACTAAATACAATGCTTAGAATGAAATGATACGAGTTTGTCCCGAAATACAAGGGATAAAAACTAAAAACTGGATAAAGGAGATGCCGGGCCCGTGAACATCTGCAAGGCTACCTCGGTATCTCACTCTAGACTGAAAGACTGCTCCCAACCTACTGCTGCTCACCAAATGCTGCTCCAACTATCTGATCTATGCAAATAAGCACAGAAGTATAGCATCAGCACAACCGACCCTATGTGCTGGTAACTGCCTGGCCTAACCCCGATGAAGTAGTGACGAGGCTAGGACCGGACTACCAATCAAACTTGTGCAGTTCAATATATTTGTATGCGATAAAGCACATATCAAAAGAATTTAACCAGTCAAAAAGAAAACAGGGAGGGGAGCGTGTTGTGGGGGCTATAACAGTGTAGACACTACAATCAATAAATAAGGAATGAAACTGTACAACTTAAATATCAACGAGAATAAGAAAATCAACAGTTGCACGGCACCATCCTTTGTGCTTTTAGTCTCATTCTCACCAAATCAATCATAAAAAATACATGACATCACCCTCCGTGCTTTACCTCACCAAAATGATTGCACGAAATGATCCTTCGTGCATTAACAGTCATATCATGGCACGAAATTATCCTTCATGCATTAGTATTCATATCATGGAACGGAATGTTTCTTCCTGCATCAGTAATCATTTCATGGCACGAAATTTTACTTCGTGCATTAGTATTTATATCGCAATCGTGCACGGCATGACCTTTCATGCTTTATAACTCTTACTCACCCAAACAGCAATCAAAACAATGGGGCGAGGGAATAGACAAACAAAAATAGGAATCCCGACAAGGAAACAATAAAAACAATCAAATAGAAAAACATCCCGGCAAGCCAATAACCCTTAACTAGTTAGCTTTCTTTTATTTATTACTTCATATCTCACTTTATCACTTGAGCCAAAGCTCTAATGAATTCATAATCGCATATACCTTTTCAATTCATATCACAATCTAGGTAATGCTCCACGAAATCAAATTATCATAATGTGTTTCACATGTTCTTTACAATACATAGAAATCCTTAATTTTAACATGGAATTCACAACTAAATCATGATAATAATATTTTAAAGACTCACGGTCATGCCTACACATTAAGAGACAAATATGATTGAGATAGTTCACAAAGAGGGAGAGCCCAAAAATCCTTCACAAAATTTCATGACGATCTGAGCCAGTGAGCGGAAGATGGTCAAGAATTTAACAAGCGAGATCTCGTCACTTATGTTGAGTGGAGTAAGCAGTGAGCCTTTTGTTGTAGTCAAGAAGGAATCCCCGAGAGACGGGATGGTGAGATAAGAAAGTGGAAATGTGGTTGTATCGGGGATGGCAAGCAATCTTGTGGTTATCATGGAATGCGCTCGCACAGAGCCTGTCATAATCAAACTTGTAACTGAGCTACCAATGATTAGCAGCAAGGTCGTACCTTAGAACTATGACCGAGTAATAGTGACATACAAAGGGAAAGAGGTTAGAGAAAAAGTTTGTGAGACCCACGGATTGACCCGATCAACGAGGTGTTTCACCCCCGAGAAATTCAGAAAACCCAAACCGACAAAGGACAACTCAGTGCCAGTGAAGAAAACTATGAGTGAAGAGGAAGTAGTAGAGTTTCTGAACAAGATGAAAATGCAGGATTATTCTATTGTGTAACAACTAAGAAAGACGCCTACTCAAATCTCGTTATTGTCATTGTTGATTCATTCGGACGAGCACTATGGGGCATTGATGAAGATCCTGAACAAGGCCCACATTGCTGATAAAATCACGGTCAATCACTTGGAGAAGATAGACAACAAGATTTTTGAGGTGAATAGAGTCACTTTTTTTTGTGATGAATTGCCTGTAGAAGGCACTGAGCATAATAGAGCACTCTATCTCACAGTAAAGTGTTTTGATTTTGTAGTTACTCGAGTTTTGATAACGGTTCAGGCATGAATATTTTCCCTCTTTCCGCATTTAACAAGTTGAAGGTGGATGATGAAAAAATCCACAAGAACAACATTTGTGTGCGAGGGTTTGGTGGCGGGGGAAAAGATTTGGTTGGTGACATAGTGCTCGAACTGACAATCTGACCGGATGATTTCACCATGGAATTCCAAGTGCTGCATGTGGTAATTTCCTACAACTTGCTGTTCGGATGACCTTGGATCCATGCTGCTAAACCAGTCCCCTCTACTTTGCATCAAATGGTGAAATTTGAATGGGATCGACAAGAAATAGTTATGTACGGCGAGGACCATCCGTATGCTCATAGTGATGCTATTGTTTCACTTATTGAGGCGGATGATTACAAGGAGCCCTGGGTGTATCAGGTTCATGAAACGATATCATTGAGAAAATTTCTAGAAGGGGAGTGTGTTTCGACACCAAATCTAGTCGTTGCGTCAGTCATGGTGGCTGTTGAAATGTTGAAGAACGGGTTTGTTCCAGGAAAGGGTTTGTGGCCATAACATTAGGGTATCATACAACCAATATCCCTTCCCCAAAAACATAGAAACCTTTAGTCTAGGGTTCAAGCCAACAATTGCAGACATAAAGAGAGCCAGAAAAATGAAGCAGAAATCGTGGTTCCTCCCCAAGCCCATGGCGCGTCTCTTCAAATCATTTGTGAAGCCTGGCACCAAGAAGTGCCCGACAATGATAAGTCCCAGTCTTTTGGTCGGTCAAGATAAAGAATTGCTTGAAAGGTTCGAAAGGTTGTTTGAAGATGTGAATGTGGTAGAAGCATGAGAGGCCTCTAGCAAGGCAGATGTGCGATTTGTCGAGCCTTGTGCAAAAGTCAACAATTGGGAAGCTACTCCTCTCCCGACCATGAAGGAGTTGCGATAGTCTTCTTTGATTTTTCTTTCGATTTCTCTAGATTATTCCAGGGTTGTCATTCATAGTTTATGTTCTATCTGTTTGGACGTGTAAACCCTATTATCTTTCAAATTTCAATGAAATGCAATTTCCTTTTCGTTAGGGTTGATAATTCTAATTTTTCTTTTCTTTCCTTTTCCTTCTTGTATAGTTATTTTTATGCTGGCTCCAATGATATGACATGGACATGCATAAGGAATCTTTGGCCTAGTCTTGAAAGCCGATCTGATTCAGAAGTTCTAATTCAAGAGATAGAATATGAGGATTGTCACAACCCCAGTTCGCCCTCCGTGAACATGTCGTGATGGAACCTAGTTCCTATAACTAGGTAAGCCTAACAATGCAGAAAATAGCTTGTGGAAAAATTAATTAAAAACTAAACAACTAAAAGAAGCTGTATATAAAGGCCACTCGGCATATACAACTCAAAATGCGGAAGCCTACAATATCATCCCATAACTCAGAAACTCGTGGGAACACAAGCTAACGAAAAGTAATGCATGGCTCTATCTCCAGAATATCTAAAGCAAAAGTACAAAAAATTCTAAATACTACAGATAGAGTATGAGACTCTTTGGTCTGCGGACGCTGCAGAAGTACCTCAAAGTCTCCGTAGCTCTCCGGGCCTCAAGGATAGTGCGCTTGAGATGAAGTACCTAGGTCTGCACATGAAAATCATCCGGAGAAGAGGCATGAGTATACCATAACGCTATTTCGTAAGTGCCGAGCCTAACCTCGGTTGGGTAGTGACGATGAAGGTCAGGGCCCTACTGAGATTAAGCATAATAATAAGTCTTGCAACGGCATGAAATAAACAGAAGTAACGAGTACAGATATGAAGTAAGACATGATATACAAGGCAACAATTAACATCTGGAGAAATAGGACAACACAAAGTGAAACATCTCAATATCAATACCAGCAACGAGGATCTCCCAGGATATATTCCTGTAGTCCATTTCAATATCAATACGAACAACAAGGATCTCCCAGGATACCGTCCTGTAGTCCATTTCCATATCAATACCAACAATAAGGATCTCCCAGGATACCTTCCTATTGTCCATATCCATATCAATACTGATAACGGGGATGTCCCAAGATAACATCTTGTAGTCCATTTCAATATTAATGAGCAGCGGGATCTACCGGGAATCTAACCTGTAGTCTCAAAGTAAATGTGCTGGGGGATATACCGGGAATCTAACCTGTAGTCCCAAAGTAAATCTGCGGAGGTATCTACTAGGAATCTAGCACGTACTCCCAATGCAAATGTGCAGAGGATCTACCAGGAATCTTACCCGTAAACAAAAAAGGGGGAGGGGAGCTACCGGAATCCCACATCCGTAGTCCCAATGTAAATGCGCAACCACAATAAGAGAATATTCAGAAATGAAGTACAATAATACAAAGCAACAGATAGTTCTACCCTAACATGCTTCACCTATTAAGGAAATTTAAGCAAATAGGCAATTTGGATCAACTAAACATGTCTTTTTAAACTAGCACTGGCTATAATGGAAAGTAGAAATAAGCAAATATGAAAGAAACTCAGTTCAAATATTATAAGCAAAAATTCAGGTTTTTAACAATTAGCTCAAGTACGCGGTCGTCACCTCATGTACAAGGCATTCAATTATCAAATATTACATCCTAAGGGGAAAGGTCCCCCACACAAGGTTAGACAAGCCACTTACCTCAAACCGGCTTTAAGGTCAACCCGAAACCACTCTTTTGCCACGAATATCCAACTCCAAATGGACCAAATCTAATCATTTCAATTACATATCGTAAATCACATCGCAAACAATTGATTCTACTATTTAACTCAAAGATAAAATGCGAAATTAGGTAACATGACCTAAATGCCCCTCAAGCGAACGTCTTGGAATCAGATAAATTTTACATTTCCAGAACCCTCCTACTCTCACGAGTTTAACCATATAAAAATCTCCCAAATCGGTACCAAAAACTCGCTCAAAACTCAGAATTTTGGCCGAAGAAGTTTCTTCCAATTTTTCGCAGTTTTGATCATCAAATTCGAATTTAAAAGATGGATTTTACTATATAATGGAAGCTAACCATGAACATAGTACCATTTTTGTTCCTCGCCTACTTCAGTGGAATGACCTTTTAGCCAATACTGATTGGCACTTTGAAGCCATTACCCAACCTGTATCCTCTCATACAGAGAATCGCCAAATAGAACGAATCATCCAAAACTCCGATGGTTCAGTTGACCTTAAATTCCTGAACTCTCGACCTCGTAGAAGTTTCACCGTAGGTTCTACTTCTTCAAACCCCCGGGAAGAAGTATTTACTCGTTCTTGCTCCTTTAGATCTGCTATTAATAAATCTGTTATTAATAGTCAAGTTGATGGTGTAGATTTTTCGGGAGAAATCCCAAAAGTCTTTTATAAAACTCAAGTTCATGAACCTATTCAGGAACCCTCTAGTCCCACAGAGTCTGATATGGCGCCTCAAGGCAAAATTCAGACCCTGGTCTTCATGTCATTAAAATCGAGGAAGATTATACCCCTAATTTTACCGCTTTGAAAAAACTCTGGCTTGACCCTAAAAACGCTTTAAGGGTCAAATGGTACACTGCTACCTATTCGAAGAGTCAGCAAGCGATTTTTGGAAAACAATGGATTTCCGATATGAAGCACTTGAAGTGTGATATTGAATATTTTAAGTGGTTTGAAATCACTGGAAAATTAGATGACCAGAATGAGTCTTTGCAAGTTCTGGTAAATAAGTGGTATACTCAAACCAACAAGGTTGTTGAGTCTGTCACTCCTCCTCTTGAAGGAATTAAAATTCCTCATTCCAACACCATTGTTTCTGCTTCTCCTTTTAAACTCAAAAGCAGTAATCCTACGAGTACACCTTCTAATGCGGACATAGACAAAATTGTCGAACAAAACAATTACACTAACAAGTTGTTGCACACTGTTTCCCTTCAAATTGAAGAAACAAATCCTAGACTAACTCCTAGTCTAAGTATCCCTAGGCCTAGTACAAATAGTACTATAGAGCCTAATCCGATATTCAAGCCTCCTGAATTTCGCCGGGAATTGTTTCCTAAACTTAGCGAAAATATCTCTGTCTCTGGTAAACTGGTTGAACAGATTACCGAAAAACTAGCCAACTTTCATGTTTCAAGTGAGAGTAAGGTAAAAGAAGTTCCTAATGCTTCAAAAGCAAAAGAGACTTCTAATCAAACATCCAGTTCTCGACCAACTAAAGAGAACAACACCAACAATTCTGAGAGTGTTAGAACCCTTTCTAATAACTCTCTTCTCAAACTTTCCGATAGATACCCCCATAGGCGAAACTATTATAGTCGTCCCTCTTTTCCTGATACTCAGTATGAGGAAGATGGTTTCCAGTCTCAATCATCTCATGATGGTAGAGGCATCGTTGAATGGAATATTGATGGTCTTGCCGAACATCAAATCTATCGTGTCCTTCACGAAATGGGTGTGTGTATTACCAGTTATAAGCTGCGAAATTCTTCTGATAAAGAAGCAGCTGCCATGATCACTGCTAGTTTTACTGGTATGCTTAGGTATTGGTGGGATAATTATGTCACTGAAGAACTTAAGCTTCAAATCCTCAACGCAACCACCATTATTACTACTTTTAAAACAGTTAGTGATATGGAAACCTCTGAATCTGAAACTAGAGAGGATGCTTGTGCCACTCTGCTCTACCACATTGCCAAACACTTTGTAGGTGAGCCAAAACTCTTCCAAGACAGGAGTCTTGAAATCCTTAACAATCTACGTTGCCCTCGACTAAGTGACTTTAGGTGGTATAAAGACCAATTTATGGTCAAAATTATCACTAGACCTGACTGCAATAGCGATTTCTGGAAAGACAGATTTATTAGCGGTCTTCCCCCTTTATTTGCCGAAAAGGTTAGATCAAAAATAAGAGATAGGTGTGGTGGTAAGGTACCCTATGATCTTATGACTTATGGAGACATTATTAGTCTTATTAATACCACAGCTCTAGAACTATGTACGGACCTAAAACTTAAGAGTCACCTTAAGAAAGATAGATTGACCTCCAAAGCAGAATTAGGTAGTTTCTGTAGAGACTTTGGTTATGGAAATATAGACTATCCTCCTTCTAAGCATGCTAAGAAGAAATCTAAGTCTAAGTCCTCTTATAAATCTATAAAGCCTAGAAAAAACAATTCTAAGGATAGGTCGTATGAACCTAAGAAGAACAAATTTAGGAAGAAAAGACCTTCCCATAAAGAAGATGTCTGTTGGACTTGTGGTAAGTCTGGTCATAGAGCTAACCAGTGTAAATCTTCTAAAAAGAAGAAGAAGATAAACCTTTTAGGATTAGATGAGGATACTAAAGAAATACTCTTTTCTATCCTTCAGGAAAGCGAGTCTGATTCTAGCAATTCCTCATCCGAAGAGTACAGTGACGAAGAGAATATCAACGTCGCTTATGAAACTTATGACAGTCAGTCAGAATCTGATGATTCTTGCGAAGAATCATATGAAGGTGTTTTTTGCGGATGTCCTTCCAATACCCTTAGTATGATCACATCGGACTCCAAGGAAGTCTTTTTGATATTATTGATCACATCAAGGATGATGAATCTCGTGCCAAGTATTTCATTGAACTAAAGAAAATTATCCTGGGGTCTGACCAAAAGAAACCTTCTTCGTCAATGGCCATAGAACCTTTTAGTATGAAACAAGTTTTCAATAGGTTTGATAAACCTGCTGAGCCATCGATGTCTGACTTGCGTCAAGAGATGAATTCTCTTAAGCAAGAAGTTAGACAGTTAAAATCTCGTCTTGACAAAATCGAGACGGAATCCCTTACTTCTCAAGTCCTTCATGACACTTTTGAGAAGATTGACTCTTTTCCTGAAAAAGGGTCTGATTTTCCTGGAGATCAACCTGTTGATCCAGGTCTTCTGAATACTACTGCTTCCACTAATCCCGGTCCTTCTATGTCCACTATTAAATCTATTAGTGAACATATTCCTGTCAAAATAGTAATTGCAAAAAATTTTGTTCTTAACAAAGTTGCTTTATTTGACAGTGGAGCTGACCGTAACTGTATAGTGAAAGGTCTTATTTCTCTTAAGTAC
The DNA here is from genome assembly GCA_034376525.1 of Nicotiana benthamiana. Taxonomy (NCBI): domain Eukaryota; kingdom Viridiplantae; phylum Streptophyta; class Magnoliopsida; order Solanales; family Solanaceae; genus Nicotiana; species Nicotiana benthamiana. The sequence goes on along the minus strand of CM067332.1, from coordinate 28,494,181 downwards.
CTTGAAAAAAGTACAACTCGTTTATACTCCGCCACTGGTGAGCGAATGAAAATTGATTACAAATTGTCTAAAGCCCATATTTGTAATAACAATATTTGCTTTACAAATGATTTTGTAATCACTGAAAATATCAATGAAGATATTATTTTGGGTATGCCATTCATTAGCCAGCTTAAACCTTATACTAATGATATAGATGGTATTCATGCTTGTATCCTCGGTCAAGAGGTATTTTTCCCTTTTGTTCAAACTCTTTCACCTAAAGAAAGTATGTTTTAAAAAGAAAAAACTATTTTTAAAATTAATTGTCTTTCTAATCATATTTCTTTTTTAAAGGAAGAGATTACTATAGAAAGAATTAAACAAACTCTAAAAACCCCGGGAATGATGTCTAAGATAGATTCCCTTCAAAAGAAGTTTGTAAATGAAGTTTGTTCAAATCTTCCTACTGCTTTTTGGAATATAAAAAAGCATTTTGTTGCATTACCTTACATTGATGGTTTTGATGAACAAAACATACCTACTAAGGCTAGGCCTATTCAAATGAACCATGAAATGGTTGAAATTTGTAAAAATGAGATTAACCATTTACTTGATAATGGTATTATTAGGCTCTCTAACTCTCCTTGGAGTTGTTCTGCTTTTTATGTTAATAATAGTGCAGAAAAGGAAAGAGGTGCACCAAGGCTTGTTATTAATTATAAGCCTTTGAATTCGGTCCTTAAATGGATCCGACATCCAATCCGTAACAAAAGGGATCTCCTTAAACGAACTTATAAAGCAAACCTTTACAGTAAGTTCGATATGGAATCTGGATTTTGGCAAATTCAGATTAAAGAGAACGATCGTTATAAAACTGCATCCAATGTACCTTTTGGTCATTATGAGTGGAATGTTATGCCTTTTGGGTTAAAAAATGCCCCTTCTGAATTTCAGAATATTATGAATAATATTTTCAATCCTTATTCTTATATGTCAATTGTTTATATTGATGATGTGCTAATATTTTCTGAGGACATTGATTCTCATTTTAAGCATCTTTCCACATTCTTTAAAGTTGTGAAAAATAATGTTTTGGTTGTTAGTGCTAAAAAGATTAAGCTCTTTCAAACCTCTATTAGGTTTTTAGGTCATGACCTATACCAAGGTACCTACAAACCTATTTGTAGAGCCATTGAATTCTCGTCCAAATTTCCTGATGAAATTAAGGATAAGACCCAGCTTCAGAGATTCTTAGGATGTCTTAATTATGTTGCTGACTTTATCCCTAAAGTTAGACAAACTTGTGAGCCTTTATATCTTAGGCTTAGAAAGAATCCTATACCTTGGGGAGATGAACAAACCCAAAGTGTTAATAAGATTAAGAGATTAGTCCAAAATCTTCCTTGTTTAGGGATACCCAATCCCGATGCTTTTATGATAGTTGAAACTGATGCATCTGATATAGGATACGGAGGTATTCTAAAACAGCAAATAGACCAAAATAGTTGCGAGCAACTGGTGAGGTTTACTTCTGGTATCTGGAATAATACCCAGAAAAATTATAGTACTGTTAAAAAAGAAGTTTTATCTATAGTACTATGTATTACTAAATTCCAGGACGATTTGGTAAACAAAGAATTTTTACTTCGGGTTGATTGCAAATCGGCCAAAGAAATTTTACAAAAAGATGTTAAAAATCTTGTTTCAAAACAAATATTTGCTAGATGGCAAGCTCTACTATCTAGTTTTGATTTCAAAATTGATTTTTTAAAAGGGGAAAATAATTCTCTTCCAGACTTTCTAACCCGAGAATTTCTTCAGGGCCATGAAGCCATCAAAAACTAGCCCATTCAAGAATGTCAAGACTGAAAGGCAGCTATCAACAGCTAGACCTTTCATTCCCGCTAATTTGGCCCAATTAAGGCCTTCCTTTCCTCCTCTTCCTAGTCCGGCCCAAAGCCAAAACAAGTTTACCGTTTTAGGAGAACTCCCAAAACTTCCAGGCCCAAAGCCTGAATCCTCCTCTGGATCCACTTCTAAGGTCCAGAACAAATCTAGTTACGAAATGAAGACCCCCGAGTCTTTTGCTCAAGCTGTGGACCCTAAAGTCCAAATTCAAAATCCTTCTTCTCAGCCCATTGAGACTTTTGAATTCTTAACCATTAAGGTTTCTCCCATCTTAGCCCTCGATAAAGAGTTTGAATCAGGTCGAGTCCAAGACCTTGTAAAGCCTTGTTACAATTCGTCCAACTACGTTGATAGTTCTGACCCTCTTCACACTCGCCTTTATTTTGAGGCCATTTTAGTTGACACAGATTCCATTGAAGTGGAACATGTTTATTCTGATAGAAATCCTGATTTTATCTTATATTCTCAATTTACAATCAGAAAGATTTTATCTCCTATTGAATGGCATGTTGACCATCTTCTTACTCCCATACGTCTTAGTATGAACCATGAACCACAGACATACAACTGGTATACATACCAACAAGCTTGGTATAATTTCATGTATCTTAGACCAGGTCATACTTGGTTTATTAAATACAGTCCTGAAGTTATTAAGGCCATTATTCCCAGATGGTTCTATGACTGGTGGAAGACTTTTGGAGGAAAGTTAGAAAACCTCCCACAACAATTTCTTAAGAAATTCGAAAATGTCCAAACTACACAAGAGATCACTACTCTTCCTTCCCACATTAAAATGTGTAAGTATTATATCCAAAAGAGGATTTCTTTTATTATCAGCTGGGATTTCAAAGTTGCAGAATTCGATAGGATTAGATACCTATCCAAAGAAGTAAAAGTTAAAGGTTGGATTCCAAAACCTAAGGCATCAACTCCTGATAAAGAAAAAATTGTCGTGGAAAAGACATCTCCACAGTCCAAGTCATCCAAAGCAGAAATCAGGAAGAAGCTCCAGAAGGCTCTTCAAGATATTGACAACCAGGATGAAGAAACTATTATGCAGCTTCTTGAAGAAGCTACATCGTTTGCTGAGTCAGGTAACGATGATATGTGTAATCCTAAAGGTATTGCTCAAGCATATCTAGAAGGATTTTATGATTAGGATTTACTTTTCCGAAGAGTCAAGTTACTATTCGGTGGGAATGCCCACTTTGTGTCCTGTGAATACCCACTTTATCACTACCTTCCAAAAGAAGGAAAAACTGAGGGGTATGCGTCTTATTATTGTCCACTAAGGTCAAGTCTAATTATTGTCCACAAAGGTCAAAATGTTGAGTCCCATGATGGTCCCCGGGTCATAAGGAATCTTATCCTTATCTCTTTTCACATGGGTTCACGTTTCTTTAATAATTAAAGAACCCCACGGTATTGTCGGCAAGATCTAAGCCGTCCACTTGTATCTAAAGAGATAAACTCTTTTGGTGTCAGAGGTCTATATAAAGACTCTCGTCTTGTAATATGGGCAGGTCCAATTTTTCGACTTAGAAAATTTTAGGCACTTCCTCTTGCAATAATCCCTTTGTCTCTCTTGTAATAATCCTTTCGTTTTGTAATATCCCTTCATGTTCATTGAATAAAAGCTTGTTTTAAGTAAGTATTTCATCTTCTTTACTACTGTTTTACTGCTTTTATTAATTAATTTCCGGTCCTGTTCCCTATTGGTATCAGAGCCATGATGGCTGTATATGTATTTAGCATGAGCAACTAAATACATATACTGTCCGGAGCTCAATACTTTTGCAAATCTTAGTATAGTTATTTTGATGATATCTCATAACTTGATTAAATTATTTCTAAGTATTAAATCTTTTATCCTGTTTCATATCTGATCTATTTTGTGTGAGGTACTTATTTCTCTCTAAGTGTGTGAGGTATCCGATTAATATCCGGAGAGTACGTTGGCAAGCCTGTCCTTGTGGTCCTTGTTAGCCGCGGTAGGCGTTTATTGTGACCCTTAGGTGTTCCCGTAGCCAAGATAACTCTAGAGAGAAAAGAGGTAAAACCAAGAGAACGTTTAGATCTTTATGAACCTAGATATTTAGATTTAGGACTTTCTATAATTTGATCTTTGTTATTTGCTTTTATCTGAATATCTTATACTTGTCTACTACCCTTGCTCCGAAAGCAAGGATAGAGAGTACCAAAGGTGCGACTATGTTAATGGAAGCTAACCATGAACAGACCTGGATCAACAGGTTGATCTCCAGGAAAATCAGACCCTTTTTCAGGAAAAGAGTCAATCTTCTCAAAAGTGTCATGAAGGACTTGAGAAGTAAGGGAATTCGTCTCGATTTTGTCAAGACGAGATTTTAACTGTCTAACTTCTTGCTTAAGAGAATTCATCTCTTGACGCAAGTCAGACATCGATGGCTCAGCAGGTTTATCAAACCTATTGAAAACTTGTTTCATACTAAAAGGTTCTATGGCCATTGACGAAGAAGGTTTCTTTTGGTCAGACCCCAGGATAATTTTCTTTAGTTCAATTAAATACTTGGCACGAGATTCATCATCCTTGATGTGATCAATAATATCAAAAAGGACTTCCTTGGAGTCCGATGTGATCATACTAAGGGTATTGGAAGGACATCCGCAAAAAACACCTTAACATGATTCTTCGCAAGAATCATCAGATTCTGACTGACTGTCATCAGTTTCATAAGCGACGTTGATATTCTCTTCGTCACTGTACTCTTCGGAAGAGGAATTGCTAGAATCAGACTCGCTTTCCTGAAGGATAGAAAAGAGTTTTTCTTTAGTATCCTCATCTAGTCCTAAAAGGTTTATCTTCTTCTTCTTTTTAGAAGATTTACACTGGTTAGCTCTATGACTAGACTTACCACAAGTCCAACAAACATCTTCTTTATGGGAAGGTCTTTTCTTCCTAAATTTGTTCTTCTTAGGTTCATACGACCTATCCTTAGAATTGTTTTTTCTAGGCTTTCTAGATTTATAAGAGGACTTAGACTTAGATTTCTTCTTAGCATGCTTAGAAGGAGGATAGTCTATATTGCCATAACCAAAGTCTCTACAGAAACTACCTAATTCTGCTTTGGAGGTCAATCTATCTTTCTTAAGGTGACTCTTAAGTTTTAGGTCCGTACATAGTTCTAGAGCTGTGGTATTAATAAGACTAATAATGTCTCCATAAGTCATAAGATCATAGGGTACCTTACCACCACACCTATCTCTTATTTTTGATCTAACCTTTTCGGCAAATAAAGGGGGAAGACCGCTAATAAATCTGTCTTTCCAGAAATCGCTATTGCAGTCAGGTCTAGTCATAATTTTGACCATAAATTGGTCTTTATACCACCTAAAGTCACTTAGTCGAGGGCAACGAAGATTGTTAAGGATTTCAAGACTCCTGTCTTGGAAGAGTTTTGGCTCACCTACAAAGTGTTTGGCAATGTGGTAGAGCAGAGTGGCACAAGCATCCTCTCTAGTTTCAGATTCAGATGTTTCCATATCACTAACTGTTTTAACAGTAGTAATAATGGTGGTTGCGTTGAGGATTTGAAGCTTAAGTTCTTCAGTGACATAATTATCCCACCAATACCTAAGCATACCAGTAAAACCAGCAGTGATCATGGCAGCTGCTTCTTTATCAGAAGAATTTCGCAGCTTATAACTGGTAATACACACACCCATTTCGTGAAGGACACGATAGATTTGATGTTCGGCAAGACCATCAATATTCCATTCAACGATGCCTCTACCATCATGAGATGATTGAGACTGGAAACCATCTTCCTCATACTGAGTATCAGGAAAAGAGGGACGACTATAATAGTTTCGCCTATGGGGGTATCTATCGGAAAGTTTGAGAAGAGAGTTATCAGAAAGGGTTCTAACACTCTCAGAATTGTTGGTGCTGTTCTCTTTAGCTGGTCGAGAACTGGATGTTTGATTAGAAGTCTCTTTTGCTTTTGAAGCATTAGGAACTTCTTTTACCTTACTCTCACTTGAAACATGTAAGTTGGCTAGTTTTTCGGTAATCTGTTCAACCAGTTTACCAGAGACAGAGATATTTTCGCTAAGTTTAGGAAACAATTACCGGCGAAATTCAGGAGGCTTGAATATCGGATTAGGCTCTATAGTACTATTTGTACTAGGCCTAGGGATACTTAGACTAGGAGTTAGTCTAGGATTTGTTTCTTCAATTTGAAGGGAAACAGTGTGCAACAACTTGTTAGTGTAATTGTTTTGTTCGACAATTTTGTCTATGTCCGCATTAGAAGGTGTACTCGTAGGATTACTGCTTTTGAGTTTAAAAGGAGAAGCAGAAACAATGGTGTTGGAATGAGGAATTTTAATTCCTTCAAGAGGAGGAGTGACAGACTCAACAACCTTGTTGGTTTGAGTATACCACTTATTTACCAGAACTTGTAAAGACTCATTCTGGTCATCTAATTTTCCAGTGATTTCAAACCACTTAAAATATTCAATATCACACTTCAAGCGCTTCATATCGGAAATCCATTGTTTTCCAAAAATCGCTTGCTGACTCTTCGAATAGGTAGCAGTGTATCATTTGACCCTTAAAGCGTTTTAAGGGTCAAGCCAGAGTCTTTTCAAAGCGGTAAGATTAGGGGTATAATCTTCCTCGATTTTAATGACATGAAGACCAGGGTATGAATTTTGCCTTGGAGGCGCCATATCAGACTCTGTGGGACTAGAGGGTTCCTGAATAGGTTCACGAACTTGAGTTTTATAAAAGACTTTTATCTTTATTTGACAGTGGAGCTGACCGTAACTGTATAGTGAAAGGTTTTATTCTTCTTAAGTACCTTGAAAAAAGTACAACTCGTTTATACTCCGCCACTGGTGAGCGAATGAAAATTGATTACAAATTGTCTAAAGCCCATATTTGTAATAACAATATTTTCTTTACAAATGATTTTATAATCACTGAAAATATCAATGAAGATATTATTTTGGGTATGCCATTAATTAGCCAGCTTAAACCTTATACTAATGATATAGATGGCATTCATGCTTGTATCCTCGGTCAAGAGGTATTTTTCCCTTTTGTTCAAACTCTTTCACCTAAAGAAAGTATGTTTTTAAAAGAAAAAACTATTTTTAAAATTAATTGTCTTTCTAATCATATTTCTTTTTTAAAGGAAGAGATTACTATAGAAAGAATTAAACAAACTCTTTAGATACAAAACAGGACCGGAGCTCAAGAGGTAAAACCAAGAGAACGTTTAGATCTTTATGAACCTAGATATTTAGATTTAGGACTTTCTATAATTTGATCTTTGTTATTTGCTTTTATCTGAATATCTTATACTTGTGATTTTGCACCTGTATTAGTTCCAGGACAGTATTTTAATTTTGACATGAATCAAAATATTTTGAATACTGTTAACTTATCTTCTAGATCTACTCAGATTGCTTTAACTGAGTCTAATTTGGATAACTGGAGTATCCCTGCTGAACCTTTTCATAAGATCTACCAGATAGGTCACTTTAATTTCATTAAGAAGCATAATATTAAAACATGTGAATCAACTGTTGCTATTAATAATTCTTTAGAAGTTATAAAATTGTTACATGAGCATGATATAATTAGATATAAATCTAGTTTTAATTATTTGCATAATGGCCTTGTGCAAGTTGCTGTTAAGCCTTTGTTTAGAAAAGGACTTAATATCCCTGTTTGTGCACTTTTACGTGATGCACGTTTTCTTAACTTTGATGATTCTTTGTTAGGAGCACTTGAAAGTAATTTAGCAGGTGGCCCTGTTTATTTCAATTGTTATCCTAATTTCTCTGTTGATATCAATGATCCTAATGTGTTAGATACATTAAAAACCCCGGGAATGATGTCTAAGATAGATTCCCTTCAAAAGAAGTTTGAAAATGAAGTTTGTTCAAATCTTCCTACTGCTTTTTGGAATATAAAAAAGCATTTTGTTGCATTACCTTACATTGATGGTTTTGATGAACAAAACATACCTACTAAGGCTAGGCCTATTCAAATGAACCATGAAATGGTTGAAATTTGTAAAACTGAGATTAACCATTTACTTGATAATGGTATTATTAGGCTCTCTAACTCTCCTTGGAGTTGTTCTGCTTTTTATGTTAATAATAGTGCAGAAAAGGAAAGAGGTGCACCATGGCTTGTTATTAATTATAAGCCTTTGAATTCGGTCCTTAAATGGATCCGACATCCAATCCCTAACAAAAGGGATCTCCTTAAACGAACGTATAAAGCAAACCTTTACAGTAAGTTCGATATGAAATCTGGATTTTGGCAAATTCAGATTAAAGAGAACGATCGTTATAAAACTGCATTCAATGTACCTTTTGGTCATTATGAGTGGAATGTTATGCCTTTTGGGTTAAAAAATGCCCCTTCTGAATTTCAGAATATTATGAATAATATTTTCAATCCTTATTCTTATATGTCAATTGTTTATATTGATGATGTGCTAATATTTTCTGAGGACATTGATTCTCATTTTAAGCATCTTTCCACATTCTTTAAAGTTGTGAAAAATAATGGTTTGGTTGTTAGTGCTAAAAAGATTAAGCTCTTTCAAACCTCTATTAGGTTTTTAGGTCATGACCTATACCAAGGCCTACAAACCTATTTGTAGAGCCATTGAATTCTCGTCCAAATTTCCTGATGAAATTAAGGATAAGACCCAGCTTCAGAGATTCTTAGGAAGTCTTAATTATGTTGCTGACTTTATCCCTAACGTTAGACAAACTTGTGAGCCTTTATATCTTAGGCTTAGAAAGAATCCTATACCTTGGGGAGATGAACAAACCCAAAGTGTTAAGAAGATTAAGAGATTAGTCCAAAATCTTCCTTGTTTAGGGATACCCAATCCCGATGCTTTTATGATAGTTGAAACTGATGCATCTGATATAGGATACGGAGGTATTCTAAAACAGCAAATAGACCAAAATAGTTGCGAGCAACTGGTGAGGTTTACTTCTGGTATCTGGAATAATACCCAGAAAAATTATAGTACTGTTAAAAAAGAAGTTTTATCTATAGTACTATGTATTACTAAATTCCAGGACGATTTGGTAAACAAAGAATTTTTACTTCGGGTTGGTTGCAAATCGGCCAAAGAAATTTTACAAAAAGATGTTAAAAATCTTGTTTCAAAACAAATATTTGCTAGATGGCAAGCTCTACTATCTAGTTTTGATTTCAAAATTGATTTTATAAAAGGGGAAAATAGTTCTCTTCCAGACTTTCTAACCCTAGAATTTCTTCAGGGCAATGAAGCCATCAAAAACTAGCCCATTCAAGAATGTCAAGACTGAAAGGCAGCTATCAACAGCTAGACCTTTCATTCCCGCTAATTTGGCCCAATTAAGGCCTTCCTTTCCTCCTCTTCCTAGTCCGGCCCAAAGCCAAAACAAGTTTACCGTTTTAGGAGAACTCCCAAAACTTCCAGGCCCAAAGCCTGAATCCTCCTGTGGATCCACTTCTAAGGTCCAGAACAAATCTAGTTACGAAATGAAGACCCCTGAGTCTTTTGCTCAAGCTGTGGACCCTAAAGTCCAAATTCAAAATCCTTCTTCTCAGCCCATTGAGACTTTTGAATTCTTAACCATTAAGGTTTCTCCCATCTTAGCCCTCGATAAAGAGTTTGAATCAGGTCGAGTCCAAGACCTTGTAAAGCCTTGTTACAATTCGTCCAACTACGTTGATAGTTCTGACCCTCTTCACACTCGCCTTTATTTTGAGGCCATTTTAGTTGACACAGATTCCATTGAAGTGGAACATGTTTATTCTGATAGAAATCCTGATTTTATCTTATATTCTCAATTTACAATCAGAAAGATTTTATCTCCTTTTGAATGGCATGTTGACCATCTTCTTACTCCCATACGTCTTAGTATGAACCATAAACCACAGACATACAACTGGTATACATACAAACAAGTTTGGTATAATTTCATGTATCTTAGACCAGGTCATACTTGGTTTATTAAATACAGTCATGAACTTATGAAGGCCATTATTCCCAGATGGTTCTATGACTGGTGGAAGACTTTTGGAGGAAAGTTAGAAAACCTCCCACAACAATTTCTTAAGAAATTCGGAAATTTCCAAACTACACAAGAGATCACTACTCTTCCTTCCCACATTAAATGTGTAAGTATTATATCCAAAAGAGGATTTCTTTTATTATCAGCTGGGATTTCAAAGTTGCAGAATTCGATAGGATTAGATACCTATCCAAAGAAGTAAAAGTTAAAGATTGGATTCCAAAACCTAAGGCATCAACTCCTGATAAAGAAAAAATTGTCGTGGAAAAGACATCTCCACAGTCCAAGTCATCCAAAGCAGAAATCAGGAAGAAGCTCCAGAAGGCTCTTCAAGATATTGACAACCAGGATGAAGAAACTATTATGCAGCTTCTTGAAGAAGCTACATCGTCTGCTGAGTCAGGTAACGATGATATGTGTAATCCTAAAGGTATTGCTCATAACTTGATTAAATTATTCTTTCTATAGTAATCTCTTCCTTTAAAAAAGAAATATGATTAGAAAGACAATTAATTTTAAAAATAGTTTTTTTCTTTTAAAAACATACTTTCTTTAGGTGAAAGAGTTTGAACAAAAGGGAAAAATACCTCTTGACCGAGGATACAAGCATGAATGCCATCTATATCATTAGTATAAGGTTTAAGCTGGCTAATGAATGGCATACCCAAAATAATATCTTCATTGATATTTTCAGTGATTACAAAATCATTTGTAAAGCAAATATTGTTATTACAAATATGGGCTTTAGACAATTTGTAATCAATTTTCATTCGCTCACCAGTGGCGGAGTATAAACGAGTTGTACTTTTTTCAAGGTACTTAAGAGGAATAAGACCTTTCACTATACAGTTACGGTCAGCTCCACTGTCAAATAAAGCAACTTTGTTAAGAACAAAATTTTTTGCAATTACTATTTTGACAGGAATATGTTCACTAATAGATTTAATAGTGGACACAGAAGGACCGGGATTAGTGGAAGCAGTAGTATTCAGAAGACCTGGATCAACAGGTTGATCTCCAGGAAAATCAGACCCTTTTTCAGGAAAAGAGTCAATCTTCTCAAAAGTGCCATGAAGGACTTGAGAAGTAAGGGATTCCGTCTCGATTTTTTCAAGACGAGATTTTAACTGTCTAACTTCTTGCTTAAGAGAATTCATATCTTGACGCAAGTCAGACATCGATGGCTCAGCATGCTAAGAAGTCTAAGTCTTCCTTCATGGAAAATAATTCTCTTCCTTCTAAGCATGCTAAGAAGAAATCTAAGTCTAAGTCCTGTTATAAATCTAGAAAGCCTAGAAAAACAATTCTAAGGATAGGTCGTATGAACCTAAGAAGAACAAATTTAGGAAGAAAAGACCTTCCCATAAAGAAGATGTCTGTTGGACTTGTGGTAAGTCTGGTCATAGAGCTAACCAGTGTAAATCTTCTAAAAAGAAGAAGAAGATAAACCTTTTAGGACTAGATGAGGATACTAAAGAAAAACTCTTTTCTATCCTTCAGGAAAGCGAGTCTGATTCTAGCAATTCCTCTTCCGAAGAGTACAGTGACGAAGAGAATATCAACGTCGCTTATGAAACTGATGACAGTCAGTCAGAATCTGATGATTCTTGCGAAGAATCATGTGAAGGTGTTTTTTGCGGATGTCCTTCCAATACCCTTAGTATGATCACATCGGACTCCAAGGAAGTCCTTTTTGATATTATTGATCACATGAAGGATGATGAATCTCGTGCCAAGTATTTAATTGAACTAAAGAAAATTATCCTGGGGTCTGACCAAAAGAAACCTTCTTCGTCAATGGCCATAGAACCTTTTAGTATGAAACAAGTTTTCAATAGGTTTGATAAACCTGCTGAGCAATCGATGTCTGACTTGCGTCAAGAGATGAAGAAATCTCTCGATTTTTGGAAAACAATGGATTTCCGATATGAAGCGCTTGAAGTGTGATATTGAATATTTTATGTGGTTTGAAATCACTGGAAAATTAGATGACCAGAATGAGTCTTTACAAGTTCTGGTAAATAAGTGGTATACTCAAACCAACAAGGTTGTTGAGTCTGTCACTCCTCCTCTTGAAGGAATTAAAATTCCTCATTCCAACACCATTGTTTTTGCTTCTCCTTTTAAACTCAAAAGCAGTAATCCTACGAGTACACCTTCTAATGCGGACATAGACAAAATTGTCGAACAAAACAATTACACTAACAAGTTGTTGCACACTGTTTCCCTTCAAATTGAAGAAACAAATCCTAGACTAACTCCTAGTCTAAGTATCCCTAGGCCTAGTACAAATAGTACTATAGAGCCTAATCCGATATTCAAGCCTCCTGAATTTCACCGGGAATTGTTTCCTAAACTTAGCGAAAATATCTCTGTCTCTGGTAAACTGGTTGAACAGATTACCGAAAAACTAGCCAACTTTCATGTTTCAAGTGAGAGTAAGGTAAAAGAAGTTCCTAATGCTTCAAAAGCAAAAGAGACTTCTAATCAAACATCCAGTTCTCGACCATTTAAAGAGAACAGCACCAACAATTTTGAGAGTGTTAGAACCCTTTCTGATAACTCTCTTCTCAAACTTTCCGATAGATACCCCCATAGGCGAAACTATTATAGTCGTCCCTCTTTTCCTGATACTCAGTATGAGGAAGATGGTTTCCAGTCTCAATCATCTCATGATGGTAGAGGCATCGTTGAATGGAATATTGATGGTCTTGCCGAACATCAAATCTATCGTGTCCTTCACGAAATGGGTGTGTGTATTACCAGTTATAAGCTGCGAAATTCTTCTGATAAAGAAGCAGCTGCCATGATCACTGCTGGTTTTACTGGTATTCTTAGGTATTGGTGGGATAATTATGTCACTGAAGAACTTAAGCTTCAAATCCTCAACGCAACCACCATTATTACTACTGTTAAAACAGTTAGTGATATGGAAACCTCTGAATCTAAGACTAGAGAGGATGCTTGTGCCACTCTGCTCTACCACATTGCCAAACACTTTGTAGGTGAGCCAAAACTCTTCCAAGACAGGAGTCTTGAAATCCTTAACAATCTTCGTTGCCCTCGACTAAGTGACTTTAGGTGGTATAAAGACCAATTTATGGTCAAAATTATGACTAGACCTGACTGCTATAGCGATTTCTGGAAAGACAGATTTATTAGCGGTCTTCCCCCTTTATTTGCCGAAAAGGTTAGATCAAAAATAAGAGATAGGTGTGGTGGTAAGGTACCCTATGATCTTATGACTTATGGAGACATTATTAGTCTTATTAATACCACAGCTCTAGAACTATGTACGGACCTAAAACTTAAGAGTCACCTTAAGAAAGATAGATTGACCTCCAAAGCAGAATTAGGTAGTTTCTGTAGAGACTTTGGTTATTGCCATTTTAATGACATGAAGACCAGGGTCTGAATTTTGCCTTGGAGGCGCCATATCAGACTCTGTGGGACTAGAGGGTTCCTGAATAGGTTCATGAACTTGAGTTTTATAAAAGACTTTTGGGATTTCTCCCGAAAAATCTACACCATCAACTTGACTATTAATAACTGATTTATTAATAGCAGATCTAAAGGAGCAAGAACGAGTAAATACTTCTTCCCGGGGGTTTGAAGAAGTAGAACCTACGGTGAAACTTCTACGAGGTCGAGAGTTCAGGAATTTAAGGTCAACTGAACCATCGGAGTTTTGGATGATTCGTTCTATTTGGCGATTCTCTGTATGAAAGGATACAGGTTGGGTAATGGCTTCAAAGTGCCAATCAGTATTGGCTAAAAGGTCATTCCACTGAAGTAGGCGAGGAACAAAAATGGTACTATGTTCATGGTTAGCTTCCATTAACATAGTCGCACCTTTGGTACTCTCTATCCTTGCTTTCAGAGCAAGGGTAGTAGACATAAACCGATAATAAACACGGTATATAATAGCTATTTCACGAGTTTCGGATTTGCTGTTCATATTAAGAGTTTTGATATTAAGCGTTAATGTATCTAACACATTAGGATCATTAATATCAACAGAGAAATTAGGATAACAATTGAAATAAACAGGGCCACCTGCTAAATTACTTTCAAGTGCTCCTAACAAAGAATCATCAAAGTTAAGAAAACGTGCATCACGTAAAAGTGCACAAACAGGGATATTAAGTCCTTTTCTAAACAAAGGCTTAACAGCAACTTGCACAAGGCCAATATGCAAATAATTAAAACTAGATTTATATCTAATTATATCATGCTCATGTAACAATTTTATAACTTCTAAAGAATTATTAATAGCAACAGTTGATTCACATGTTTTAATATTATGCTTCTTAATGAAATTAAAGTGACATATCTGGTAGATCTTATGAAAAGGTTCAGCAGGGATACTCCAGTTATCCAAATTAGACTCAGTTAATATTTTCAATCCTTATTCTTATATGTCAATTGTTTATATTGATTATGTGCTAATATTTTCTGAGGACATTGATTCTCATTTTAAGCATCTTTCCACATTCTTTAAAGTTGTGAAAAATAATGGTTTGGTTGTTAGTGCTAAAAAGATTAAGCTCTTTCAAACCTCTATTAGGTTTTTAGGTCATGACCTATACCAAGGTACCTACAAACCTATTTGTAGAGCCATTGAATTCTCGTCCAAATTTCCTGATGAAATTAAGGATAAGACCCAGCTTCAGAGATTCTTAGGAAGTCTTAAATATGTTGCTGACTTTATCCCTAAAGTTAGACAAACTTGTGAGCCTTTATATCTTAGGCTTAGAAAGAATCCTATACCTTGGGGAGATGAACAAACCCAAAGTGTTAAGAAGATTAAGAGATTAGTCCAAAATCTTCCTTGTTTAGGGATACCCAATCTCGATGCTTTTATGATAGTTGAAACTGATGCATCTGATATAGGATACGGAGGTATTCTAAAACAGCAAATAGACCAAAATAGTTGCGAGCAATTGGTGAGGTTTACTTCTGGTATCTGGAATAATACCCAGAAAAATTATAGTACTGTTAAAAAAGAAGTTTTATCTATAGTAGTATGTATTACTAAATTCCAGGATGATTTGGTAAACAAAGAATTTTTACTTCGGGTTGATTGCAAATCGGCCAAAGAAATTTTACAAAAAGATGTTAAAAATCTTGTTTCAAAACAAATATTTGCTAGATGGCAAGCTCTACTATCTAGTTTTGATTTCAAAATTGATTTTATAAAAGGGGAAAATAATTCTCTTCCAGACTTTCTAACCCGAGAATTACTTCAGGGCCATGAAGCCATCAAAAACTAATTCTCTTCCTTCTAAGCATGGAAAACAATGGATTTCCAGATGAAGTGGATCCAGATGAAGAATCCTCCTCTGGATCCACTTCTAAGGTCCAGAACAAATCTAGTTACGAAATGAAGACCCCCGAGTCTTTTGCTCAAGCTGTGGACCCTAAAGTCCAAATTCAAAATCCTTCTTCTCAGCCCATTGAGACTTTTGAATTCTTAACCATTAAGGTGACCTATACCAAGGTACCTACAAACCTATTTGTAGAGCCATTGAATTCTCGTCCAAAATTCCTGATGAAATTAAGGATAAGACCCAGCTTCAGAGATTCTTAGGAAGTCTTAATTATGTTGCTGACTTTATCCCTAAAGTTAGACAAACTTGTGAGCCTTTATATCTTAGGCTTAGAAAGAATCCTATACCTTGGGGAGATGAACAAACCCAAAGTGTTAAGAAGATTAAGAGATTAGTCCAAAATCTTCCTTGTTTAGGGATACCCAATCCCGATGCTTTTATGATAGTTGAAACTGATGCATCTGATATAGGATACGGAGGTATTCTAAAACAGCAAATAGACCAAAATAGTTGCGAGCAACTGGTGAGGTTTACTTCTGGTATCTGGAATAATACCCAGAAAAATTATAGTACTGTTAAAAAAGGGTCAAGCCAGAGTCTTTTCAAAGCGGTAAGATTAGGGGTATAATCTTCCTCAATTTTAATGACATGAAGACCAGGGTCTGAATTTTGCCTTGGAGGCGCCATATTAGACTCTGTGGGACTAGAGGGTTCATGAACTTGAGTTTTATAAAAGACTTTTGGGATTTCTCCCGAAAAATCTACACCATCAACTTGACTATTTATTAATTAATAAAAGCAGTAAAACAGTAGTAAAGAAGATGAAATACTTACTTAAAACAAGCTTTTATTGAATGAACATGAAGGGATATTACAAAACGAAAGGATTATTACAAGAGAGACAAAGGGATTATTGCAAGAGGAAGTGCCTAAAATTTTCTAAGTGGAAAAATTGGACCTGCCCATATTACAAGACAAGAGTCTTTATATAGACCTCTGACACCAAAAGAGTTTATCTTCTTAGATACAAGTGGACGGCTTAGATCTTGCCGACAATACCGTGGGGTTCTTTAATTATTAAAGAAACGTGTACCCATGTGAAAAAAGATAAGGATAAGATTCCTTATGACCCGGGGACCATCATGGGACCCAACATTTTGACCTTTGTGGACAATAATTAGACTTGACCTTAGTGGACAACAATAAGACGCATACCCCTCAGTTTTTCCTTCTTTTGGAAGGTAGTGATAAAGTGGGTATTCACAGGACACAAAGTGGGCATTCCCACCGAATAGTAACTTGACTCTTCGGAAAAGTAAATCCTAATCATAAAATCCTTCTAGATATGCTTGAGAAATACCTTTAGGATTACACATATCATCGTTACCTGACTCAGCAGACGATGTAGCTTCTTCAAGAAGCTGCAGAATAGTTTCTTCATCCTGGTTGTCAATATCTTGAAGAGCCTTCTGGAGCTTCTTCCTGATTTCTGCTTTGGATGACTTGGACTGTGGAGATGTCTTTTCCACGACAATTTTTTCTTTATCAGGAGTTGATGCCTTAGGTTTTGGAATCCAACCTTTAACTTTTACTTCTTTGGATAGGTATCTAATCCTATCGAATTCTGCAACTTTGAAATCCCAGCTGATAATAAAAGAAATCCTCTTTTGGATATAATACTTACACATTTTAATGTGGGAAGGAAGAGTAGTGATCTCTTGTGTAGTTTGGAAATTTTCGAATTTCTTAAGAAATTGTTGTGGGAGGTTTTCTAACTTTCCTCCAAAAGTCTTCCACCAGTCATAGAACCATCTGGGAATAATGGCCTTAATAACTTCAGGACTGTATTTAATAAACCAAGTATGACCTGGTCTAAGATACATGAAATTATACCAAGCTTGTTGGTATGTATACCAGTTGTATGTCTGTGGTTTATGGTTCATACTAAGACGTATGGGAGTAAGAAGATGGTCAACATGCCATTCAAAAGGAGATAAAATCTTTCTGATTGTAAATTGAGAATATAAGATAAAATCAGGATTTCTATCAGAATAAACATGTTCCACTTCAATGGAATCTGTGTCAACTAAAATGGCCTCAAAATAAAGGCGAGTGTGAAGAGGGTCAGAACTATCAACGTAGTTGGACGAATTGTAACAAGGCTTTACAAGGTCTTGGACTCGACCTGATTCAAACTCTTTATCGAGGGCTATAATGGGAGAAACCTTAATGGTTAAGAATTCAAAAGTCTCAATGGGCTGAGAAGAAGGATTTTGAATTTGGACTTTAGGGTCCACAGCTTGAGCAAAAGACTCGGGGGTCTTCATTTCGTAACTAGATTTGTTCTGGACCTTAGAAGTGGATCCAGAGGAGGATTCAGGCTTTGGGCCTGGAAGTTTTGGGAGTTCTCCTAAAACGGTAAACTTGTTTTGGCTTTGGGCCGGACTAGGAAGAGGAGGAAAGGAAGGCCTTAATTGGGCCAAATTAGCGGGAATGAAAGGTCAATTAATTGGGTCAAGAGCACTTGAAAGACAATTAATTTTAAAAATAGTTTTTTCTTTTAAAAACATACTTTCTTTAGGTGAAAGAGTTTGAACAAAAGGGAAAAATACCTCTTGACCGAGGATACAAGCATGAATGCCATCTATATCATTAGTATAAGGTTTAAGCTGGCTAATGAATGGCATACCCAAAATAATATCTTCATTGATATTTTCAGTGATTACAAAATCATTTGTAAAGCAAATATTGTTATTACAAATATGGGCTTTAGACAATTTGTAATCAATTTTCATTCGCTCACCAGTGGCGGAGTATAAACGAGTTGTACTTTTTTCAAGGTACTTAAGAGGAATAGGACCTTTCACTATACAGTTACGGTCAGCTCCACTGTCAAATAAAGCAACTTTGTTAAGAACAAAATTTTTTGCAATTACTATTTTGACAGGAATATGTTCACTAATAGATTTAATAGTGGACACAGAAGGACCGGGATTAGTGGAAGCAGTAGTATTCAGAAGACCTAGATCAACAGGTTGATCTCCAGGAAAATCAGACCCTTTTTCAGGAAAAGAGTCAATCTTCTCAAAAGTGTCATGAAGGACTTGAGAAGTAAGGGATTCCGTCTCGATTTTGTCAAGACGAGATTTTAACTGTCTAACTTCTTGCTTAAGAGAATTCATCTCTTGACGCAAGTCAGACATCGATGGCTCAGCAGGTTTATCAAACCTATTGAAAACTTGTTTCATACTAAAAGGTTCTATGGCCATTGACGAAGAAGGTTTCTTTTGGTCAGACCCCAGGATAATTTTCTTTAGTGCAATTAAATACTTGGCACGAGATTCATCATCCTTGATGTGATCAATAATATCAAAAAGGACTTCCTTGGAGTCCGATGTGATCATACTAAGGGTATTGGAAGGACATCCGCAAAAAACACCTGGGCATTCCCACCGAATAGTAACTTGACTCTTCGGAAAAGTAAATCCTAATCATAAAATCCTTCTAGATATGCTTGAGCAATACCTTTAGGATTACACATATCATCGTTACCTGACTCACCAGACGATGTAGCTTCTTCAAGAAGCTGCATAATAGTTTCTTCATCCTGGTTGTCAATATCTTGAAGAGCCTTCTGGAGCTTCTTCCTGATTTCTGCTTTGGATGACTTGGACTGTGGAGATGTCTTTTCCACGACAATTTTTTCTTTATCAGGAGTTGATGCCTTAGGTTTTGGAATCCAACCTTTAACTTTTACTTCTTTGGATAGGTATCTAATCCTATCGAATTCTGCAACTTTGAAATCCCAGCTGATAATAAAAGAAATCCTCTTTTGGATATAATACTTACACATTTTAATGTGGGAAGGAAGAGTAGTGATCTCTTGTGTAGTTTGGAAATTTTTGAATTTCTTAAGAAATTGTTGTGGGAGGTTTTCTAACTTTCCTCCAAAAGTCTTCCACCAGTCATAGAACCATCTGGGAATAATGGCCTTAATAACTTCAGGACTGTATTTAATAAACCAAGTATGACCTGGCCTAAGATATATGAAATTATACCAAGCTTGTTGGTATGTATACCAGTTGTATGTCTGTGGTTTATGGTTCATACTAAGACGTGTGGGAGTAAGAAGATGGTCAACATGCCATTCAAAAGGAGATAAAATCTTTCTGATTGTAAATTGAGAATATAAGATAAAATCAGGATTTCTATCAGAATAAACATGTTCCACTTCAATGGAATCTGTGTCAACTAAAATGGCCTCAAAATAAAGGCGAGTGTGAAGAGGGTCAGAACTATCAACGTAGTTGGACGAATTGTAACAAGGCTTTACAAGGTCTTGGACTCGACCTGATTCAAACTCTTTATCGAGGGCTATGATGGGAGAAACCTTAATGGTTAAGAATTCAAAAGTCTCAATGGGCTGAGAAGAAGGATTTTGAATTTGGACTTTAGGTTCCACAGCTTGAGCAAAAGACTCGGGGGTCTTCATTTCGTAACTAGATTTGTTCTGGACCTTAGAAGTGGATCCAGAGGAGGATTCAAGCTTTGGGCCTGGAAGTTTAGGGAGTTCTCCTAAAACGGTAAACTTGTTTTGGCTTTGGGCCGGACTAGGAAGAGGAGGAAAGGAAGGCCTTAATTTGGCCAAATTAGCGGGAATGAAAGGTCTAGCTGTTGATAGCTGCCTCTCAGTCTTGACATTCTTGAATACATAGTTATTTTGATGATATCTCATAACTTGATTAAATTATTTCTAAGTATTAAATCTTTTATCCTGTTTCATATCTGATCTATTTTGTGTGAGGTACTTATTTCTCTCTAAGTGTGTGAGGTATCCGATTAATATCCGGAGAGTACGTTGGCAAGCCTGTCCTTGTGGTCCTTGTTAGCCGCGGTAGGCGTTTATTATGACCCTTAGGTGTTCCCGTAGCCAAGATAACTCTAGAGAGAAAAGAGGTAAAACCAAGAGAACGTTTAGATCTTTATGAACCTAGATATTTAGATTTAGGACTTTCTATAATTTGATCTTTGTTATTTGCTTTTATCTGAATATCTTATGCTTGTGATTTTGCACCTGTATTAGTTCCAGGACAGTATTTTAATTTTGACATGAATCAAAATATTTTGAATACTGTTAACTTATCTTCTAGATCTACTCAGATTGCTTTAACTGAGTCTAATTTGGATAACTGGAGTATCCCTGCTGAACCTTTTCATAAGATCTACCAGATAGGTCACTTTAATTTCATTAAGAAGCATAATATTAAAACATGTGAATCAACTGTTGCTATTAATAATTCTTTAGAAGTTATAAAATTGTTACATGAGCATGATATAATTAGATATAAATCTAGTTTTAATTATTTGCATATTGGCCTTGTGCAAGTTGCTGTTAAGCCTTTGTTTAGAAAAGGACTTAATATCCCTGTTTGTGCACTTTTACGTGATGCACGTTTTCTTAACTTTGATGATTCTTTGTTAGGAGCACTTGAAAGTAATTTAGCAGGTGGCCCTGTTTATTTCAATTGTTATCCTAATTTCTCTGTTGATATTAATGATCCTAATGTGTTAGATACATTAACGCTTAATATCAAAACTCTTAATATGAACAGCAAATCCGAAACTCGTGAAATAGCTGTTATATACCGTGTTTATTATCGGTTGATGTCTACTACCCTTGCTCCGAAAGCAAGGATAGAGAGTACCAAAGGTGCGACTATGTTAATGGAAGCTAACCATGAACATAGTACCATTTTTGTTCCTCGCCTACTTCAGTGGAATGACCTTTTAGCCAATACTGATTGGCACTTTGAAGCCATTACCCAACCTGTATCCTCTCATACAGAGAATCGCCAAATAGAACGAATCATCCAAAACTCCGATGGTTCAGTTGACCTTAAATTCCTGAACTCTCGACCTCGTAGAAGTTTCACCGTAGGTTCTACTTCTTCAAACCCCCGGGAAGAAGTATTTACTCGTTCTTGCTCCTTTAGATCTGCTATTAATAAATCTGTTATTAATAGTCAAGTTGATGGTGTAGATTTTTCGGGAGAAATCCCAAAAGTCTTTTATAAAACTCAAGTTCATGAACCTATTCAGGAACCCTCTAGTCCCACAGAGTCTGATATGGCGCCTCCAAGGCAAAATTCAGACCCTGGTCTTCATGTCATTAAAATCGAGGAAGATTATACCCCTAATCTTACCGCTTTGAAAAGACTCTGGCTTGACCCTAAAAACGCTTTAAGGGTCAAATGGTACACTGCTACCTATTCGAAGAGTCAGCAAGCGATTTTTGGAAAACAATGGATTTCCGATATGAAGCGCTTGAAGTGTGATATTGAATATTTTAAGTGGTTTGAAATCACTGGAAAATTAGATGACCAGAATGAGTCTTTACAAGTTCTGGTAAATAAGTGGTATACTCAAACCAACAAGGTTGTTGAGTCTGTCACTCCTCCTCTTGAAGGATTAAAATTCCTCATTCCAACACCATTGTTTCTGCTTCTCCTTTTAAACTCAAAAGCAGTAATCCTACGAGTACACCTTCTAATGCGGACATAGACAAAATTGTCGAACAAAACAATTACACTAACAAGTTGTTGCACACTGTTTCCCTTCAAATTGAAGAAACAAATCCTAGACTAACTCCTAGTCTAAGTATCCCTAGGCCTAGTACAAATAGTACTATAGAGCCTAATCCGATATTCAAGCCTCCTGAATTTCGCCGGGAATTGTTTCCTAAACTTAGTGAAAATATCTCTGTCTCTGGTAAACTGGTTGAACAGATTACCGAAAAACTAGCCAACTTTCATGTTTCAAGTGAGAGTAAGGTAAAAGCAGTTCCTAATGCTTCAAAAGCAAAAGAGACTTCTAATCAAACATCCAGTTCTCGACCAACTAAAGAGAACAGCACCAACAATTCTGAGAGTGTTAGAACCCTTTCTGATAACTCTCTTCTCAAACTTTCCGATAGATACCCCCATAGGCGAAACTATTATAGTCATCCCTCTTTTCCTGATACTCAGTATGAGGAAGATGGTTTCCAGTCTCAATCATCTCATGATGGTAGAGGCATCGTTGAGTGGAATATTGATGGTCTTGCCGAACATCAAATCTATCGTGTCCTTCACGAAATGGGTGTGTGTATTACCAGTTATAAGCTGCGAAATTCTTCTGATAAAGAAGCAGCTGCCATGATCACTGCTGGTTTTACTGGTATGCTTAGGTATTGGTGGGATAATTATGTCACTGAAAAACTTAAGCTTCAAATCCTCAACGCAACCACCATTATTACTATTGTTAAAACAGTTAGTGATATGGAAACCTCTGAATCTGAAACTAGAGAGGATGCTTGTGCCACTCTGCTCTACCACATTGCCAAACACTTTGTAGGTGAGCCAAAACTCTTCCAAGACAGGAGTCTTGAAATCCTTAACAATCTTCGTTGCCCTCGACTAAGTGACTTTAGGTGGTATAAAGACCAATTTATGGTCAAAATTATGACTAGACCTGACTTCAATAGCGATTTCTGGAAAGACAGATTTATTAGCGGTCTTCCCCCTTTATTTGCCGAAAAGGTTAGATCAAAAATAAGAGATAGGTGTGGTGGTAAGGTACCCTATGATCTTATGACTTATGGAGACATTATTAGTCTTATTAATACCACAGCTCTAGAACTATGTACGGACCTAAAACTTAAGAGTCACCTTAAGAAAGATAGATTGACCTCCAAAGCAGAATTAGGTAGTTTCTGTAGAGACTTTGGTTATGGCAATATATACTATCCTCCTTCTAAGCATGCTAAGAAGAAATCTAAGTCTAAGTCCTCTTATAAATCAAGAAAGCCTAGAAAAAACAATTCTAAGGATAGGTCGTATGAACCTAAGAAGAACAAATTTAGGAAGAAAAGACCTTCCCATAAAGAAGATGTCTGTTGGACTTGTGGTAAGTCTGGTCATAGAGCTAACCAGTGTAAATCTTCTAAAAAGAAGAAGAAGATAAACCTTTTAGGACTAGATGAGGATACTAAAGAAAAACTCTTTTCTATCCGTCAGGAAAGCGAGTCTGATTCTAGCAATTCCTCTTCCGAAGAGTACAGTGACGAAGAGAATATCAACGTCGCTTATGAAACTGATGACAGTCAGTCAGAATCTGATGATTCTTGCGAAGAATCATGTGAAGGTGTTTTTTGCGGATGTCCTTCCAATACCCTTAGTATGATCACATCGGACTCCAAGGAAGTCCTTTTTGATATTATTGATCACATCAAGGATGATGAATCTCGTGCCAAGTATTTAATTGAACTAAAGAAAATTATCCTGGGGTCTGACCAAAAGAAACCTTCTTCGTCAATGGCCATAGAACCTTTTAGTATGGAACAAGTTTTCAATAGGTTTGATAAACCTGCTGAGCCATCGATGTCTGACTTGCGTCAAGAGATGAATTCTCTTAAGCAAGAAGTTAGACAGTTAAAATCTCGTCTTGACAAAATCGAGACGGAATCCCTTACTTCTCAAGTCCTTCATGACACTTTTTAGAAGATTGACTCTTTTCCTGAAAAAGGATCTGATTTTCCTGGAGATCAACCTGTTGATCCAGGTCTTCTGAATACTACTGCTTCCACTAATCCCGGTCCTTCTGTGTCCACTATTAAATCTATTAGTGAACATATTCCTGTCAAAATAGTAATTGCAAAAAATTTTGTTCTTAACAAAGTTGCTTTATTTGACAGTGGAGCTGACCGTAACTGTATAGTGAAAGGTCTTTAAAATATTATTATACTCCGCCACTGGTGAGCGAATGAAAATTGATTACATATTGTCTAAAGCCCATATTTGTAATAACAATATTTGCTTTACATATGGTTTTGTAATCACTGAAAATATCAATGAAGTTATTATTTTGGGTATGCCATTCATTAGCCAGCTTAAACCTTAAACTAATGATATAGATGGCATTCATGCTTGTATCCTCGGTAAAGAGGTATTTTTCCCTTTTGTTCAAACTCTTTCACCTAAAGAAAGTATGTTTTTAAAAGAAAAAACTATTTTTAAAATTAATTATCTTTCTAATCATATTTCTTTTTTAAAGGAAGAGATTACTATAGAAAGAATTAAACAAACTCTAAAAACCCCGGGAATGATGTCTAAGATAGATTCCCTTCAAAAGAAGTTTGAAAATGAAGTTTGTTCAAATCTTCCTACTGCTTTTTGGAATATAAAAAAGCATTTTGTTGCATTACCTTACATTGATGGTTTTGATGAACAAAACATACCTACTAAGGCTAGGCCTATTCAAATGAACCATGAAATGGTTGAAATTTGTAAAACTGAGATTAACCATTTACTTGATAATGGTATTATTACGCTCTCTAACTCTCCTTGGAGTTGTTCTGCTTTTTATGTTAATAATAGTGCAGAAAAGGAAAGAGGTGCACCAAGGCTTGTTATTAATTATATGCCTTTGAATTCGGTCCTTAAATGGATCCGACATCCAATCCCTAACAAAAGGGATCTCCTTAAACGAACTTATAAAGCAAACCTTTACAGTAAGTTCGATATGAAATCTGGATTTTGGCAAATTCAGATTAAAGAGAACGATCGTTATAAAACTGCATTCAATGTACCTTTTGGTCATTATGAGTGGAATGTTATGCCTTTTGGGTTAAAAAATGCCCCTTCTGAATTTCAGAATATTATGAATAATATTTTCAATCCTTATTCTTATATGTCAATTGTTTATATTGATGATGTGCAAATATTTTCTGAGGACATTGATTCTCATTTTAAGCATCTTTCCACATTCTTTAAAGTTGTGAAAAATAATGGTTTGGTTGTTAGTGCTAAAAAGATTAAGCTCTTTCAAACC
Organism: Nicotiana benthamiana; assembly: GCA_034376525.1. NCBI lineage: Eukaryota > Viridiplantae > Streptophyta > Magnoliopsida > Solanales > Solanaceae > Nicotiana > Nicotiana benthamiana. The sequence continues at coordinate 28,469,012 of CM067332.1, read as the reverse complement.
TTTATTAGGTTTTTAGGTCATGACCTATACCAAGGTACCTACAAACCTATTTGTAGAGCCATTTAATTCTCGTCCAAATTTCCTGATGAAATTAAGGATAAGACCCAGCTTCAGAGATTCTTAGGAAGTCTTAATTATGTTGCTGACTTTATCCCTAAAGTTAGACAAACTTGTGAGCCTTTATATCTTAGGCTTAGAAAGAATCCTATACCTTGGGGAGATGAACAAACCCAAAGTGTTAAGAAGATTAAGAGATTAGTCCAAAATCTTCCTTGTTTAGGGATACCCAATCCCGATGCTTTTATGATAGTTGAAACTGATGCATCTGATATAGGATACGGAGGTATTCTAAAACAGCAAATAGACCAAAATAGTTGCGAGCAACTGGTGAGGTTTACTTCTGGTATTTGGAATAATACCCAGAAAAATTATAGTACTGTTAAAAAAGAAGTTTTATCTATAGTACTATATATTACTAAATTCCAGGACGATTTGGTAAACAAAGAATTTTTACTTCGGGTTGATTGCAAATCGGCCAAAGAAATTTTACAAAAAGATGTTAAAAATCTTGTTTCAAAACAAATATTTGCTAGATGGCAAGCTCTACTATCTAGTTTTGATTTCAAAATTGATTTTATAAAAGGGGAAAATAATTCTCTTCCGGACTTTCTAACCCGAGAATTTCTTCAGGGCCATGAAGCCATCAAAAACTAGCCCATTCAAGAATGTCAAGACTGAAAGGCAGCTATCAACAGCTAGACCTTTCATTCCCGCTAATTTGGCCCAATTAAGGCCTTCCTTTCCTCCTCTTCCTAGTCCGGCCCAAAGCCAAAACAAATTTACCGTTTTAGGAGAACTCCCAAAACTTCCAGGCCCAAAGCCTGAATCCTCCTTCGGATCCACTTCTAAGGTCCAGAACAAATCTAGTTACGAAATGAAGACCCCTGAGTCTTTTGCTCAAGCTGTGGACCCTAAAGTCCAAATTCAAAATCCTTCTTCTCAACCCATTGAGACTTTTGAATTCTTAACCATTAAGGTTTCTCCCATCATAGCCCTCGATAAAGAGTTTGAATCAGGTCGAGTCCAAGACCTTGTAAAGCCTTGTTACAATTCGTCCAACTACGTTGATAGTTCTGACCCTCTTCACACTCGCCTTTATTTTGAGGCCATTTTAGTTGACACATATTCCATTGAAGTGGAACATGTTTATTCTGATAGAAATCCTGATTTTATCTTATATTCTCAATTTACAATCAGAAATATTTTATCTCTTTTTGAATGGCATGTTGACCATCTTCTTACTCCCATACGTCTTAGTATGAACCATAAACCACAGACATACAACTGGTATACATACCAACAAGCTTGGTATAATTTCATGTATCTTAGACCAGGTCATACTTGGTTTATTAAATACAGTCCTGAAGTTATTAAGGCCATTATTCCCAGATGGTTCTATGACTGGTGGAAGACTTTTGGAGGAAAGTTAGAAAACCTCCCACAACAATTTCTTAAGAAATTCGAAAATTTCCAAACTACACAAGAGATCACTACTCTTCCTTCCCACATTCAAATGTGTAAGTATTATATCCAAAAGAGGATTTCTTTTATTATCAGCTGGGATTTCAAAGTTGCAGAATTCGATAGGATTAGATACCTATCCAAAGAAGTATAAGTTAAAGGTTGGATTCCAAAACCTAAGGCATCAACTCCTGATAAAGAAAAAATTGTCGTGGAAAAGACATCTCCACAGTCCAAGTCATCCAAAGCAGAAATCAGGAAGAAGCTCTGTTTGTTCCATATGATAATAGCATGGCGAGCTAGATTAATGAATTGGGTCTCGTACTGTGTAACAGTCATGAAGTCCTGCTGAACGCGCTCAAACTCCGTGCGAAGAACCTCTCGCTTAGTAACAGGGAGAAACTTCTCCAAGAACAACACTGCGAACCAGTCCAGAGTCAGAGATGGCGACCCTGCTGGTCTGGCTACACAATAGTCCCTCCACCAAGTTTTGGCGGATCCAGATAGACAAAAGGTGGCGAAGTCGACCCTATTGGTCTCCACAATACCCAGTTTGAAGAACCTCGTGGCAGCTATGAAGAAAATCTTGGGGATCCTCAGAAGAAGCACCGCTGAACGTAGTAGGGAAGAGCTTGGTGAACCTATCCAACCTTCACAACACATTTGCGGACATAGCCGCTCCACCACATGTCTGAGCAACCACTCCCAGCTGAACTGCTATAGCTGGCTAAACCACTGGAATCTGAACCTGGGGAGCTACCTGCTTTGAAATACATGTAGGAGGAGTCTGATCTCCTCCCTAAGCCTGAGAGGTGGCTGGTGTTGCCGCAAGCAAACCGGCTCGAGTGACGCTCTCCATTAGGCCTACCAATCTGGCTAAAGCGTCCTGAAGAACTGGGGTGGCTATGAACCCCTCTAGGACCTAAGATGGGCCCACCAAGACTGCTGGAGCTGGGGCCAGAACCTCCACGTCGAAATCAACCTGAAGCTCTGCCACTGGTTCTGCTGCTCGGAGCTGACCTCTGCCGCTACCTCGGCTCTACCACTGGTTCTGCGCTCGGACTGCTTATCGAAAGATGAGGAAGCGTGTGTTCTCACCTGCAAAGAACATAGTAGAAAGACAATCAGTATTTGAGCAATAGAACTGCACGACAAGAAAGAACAAACGTGGAATTTTCTAACTCGGTAGCCTCTGAGGGATAAATACAGACGTCTCTGTACAAATCCTTCAGACTCTACTAAGTTTGTCCGTGAGTTGTGAGACCTACGTAACCTAGTGCTCTGGTACCAAGTTGTCACAACCCATATTTCCCTACCCTCATGAGTCGTGATGGTGCCTACTGGTAGGAGCAAGGCAAGCAACCTGAATCACCCTTTCTCACATTTCATGAGAGTAACATAAAACCTTGCATTTAAAATTTTAAAGCGGAAGACTCAACTCTAAAGAGACTAGATTAACGCTGAAATTAATAGAATACGCTACCCCAAAACCTGGTGTCACATAGCTCACGAACTTCTAAGATTTTACTAAATACAATGCTTAGAATGAAATGATAAGAGTTTGTCCCGAAATACAAGGGATAAAAACTAAAAACTGGATAAAGGAGATGCCGGGCCCGTGAACGTCTGCAAGGCTACCTCGGTATCTCACTCTAGACTGAAAGACTGCTCCCAACCTACTGCTGCTCACCAAATGCTGCTCCAACTATTTGATCTATGCAAATAAGCACAGAAGTATAGCATCAGCACAACCGAGCCTATGTGCTGGTAACTGCCTGGCCTAACCCCGATGAAGTAGTGACGAGGCTAGGACCGGACTACCAATCAAACTTGTGCAGTTCAATATATATGTATGCGATAAAGCACATATCAAAAGAATTTAACCAGTCAAAAAGAAAACAGGGAGGGGAGCGTGTTGTGGGGGCTATAACAGTGTAGACACTACAATCAATAAATAAGGAATGAAACTGTACAACTTAAATATCAACGAGAATAAGAAAATCAACAGTTGCACGGCACCATCCTTTGTGCTTTTAGTCTCATTCTCACCAAATCAATCATAAAAAATACATGACATCACCCTCCGTGCTTTACCTCACCAAAATGATTGCACGAAATGATCCTTCGTGCATTAACAGTCATATCATGGCACGAAATTATCCTTCATGCATTAGTATTCATATCATGGAACGGAATGTTTCTTCCTGCATCAGTAATCATTTCATGGCACGAAATTTTACTTCGTGCATTAGTATTTATATCGCAATCGTGCACGGCATGACCTTTCATGCTTTATAACTCTTACTCACCCAAACAGCAATCAAAACAATGGGGCGAGGGAATAGACAAACAAAAATAGGAATCCCGACAAGGAAACAATAAAAACAATCAAATAGCAAAACATCCCGGCAAGCCAATAACCCTTAACTCGTTAGCTTTCTTTTATTTATTACTTCATATCTCACTTTATCACTTGAGCCAATGCTCTAATGAATTCATAATCGCATATACCTTTTCAATTCATATCACAATCTAGATAATGCTCCACGAAATCAAATTATCATAATGTGTTTCACATGTTCTTTACAATACATAGAAATCCTTAATTTTAACATGGAATTCACAACTAAATCATGATAATAATATTTTAAAGACTCACGGTCATGCCTACACATTAAGAGACAAATATGATTGAGATAGTTAACAAAGAGGGAGAGCCTAAAAATCCTTCACAAAATTTCATGACGATCTGAGCCAGTGAGCGGAAGATGGTCAAGAATTTAACAAGCGAGATCTCGTCACTTATGTTGAGTGGAGTAAGCAGTGAGCCTTTTGTTGTAGTCAAGAAGGAATCCCAGAGAGACGGGATTGTGAGATAAGAAAGTGGAAATGTGGTTGTATCGGGGGTGGCAAGCAATCTTGTGGTTATCATGGAATGCGCTCGCACAGAGCCTGTCATAATCAAACTTGTAACTGAGCTACCAATGATTAGCAGCAAGGTCGTACCTTAGAATTATGACCGAGTAATAGTGACATACAAAGGGAAAGAGGTTAGAGAAAAAGTTTGTGAGACCCACGGATTGACCCGATCAACGAGGTGCTTCACCCCCGAGAAATTCAGAAAACCCAAACCGACAAAGGACAACTCAGTGCCAGTGAAGAAAACTATGAGTGAAGAGGAAGTAGTAGAGTTTCTGAACAAGATGAAAATGCAGGATTATTCTATTGTGTAACAACTAAGAAAGACGCCTACTCAAATCTCGTTATTGTCATTGTTGATTCATTCGGACGAGCACTATGGGGCATTGATGAAGATCCTGAACGAGGCCCACATTGCTGATAAAATCACGGTCAATCACTTGGAGAAGATAGACAACAAGATTTTTGAGGTGAATAGAGTCACTTTTTTTTGTGATGAATTGCCTGTAGAAGGCACTGAGCAAAATAGAGCACTCTATCTCGCAGTAAAGTGTTTTGATTTTGTAGTTACTCGAGTTTTGATAACGGTTCAGGCATGAATATTTTCCCTCTTTCCGCATTTAACAAGTTGAAGGTGGATGATGAAAAAATCCACAAGAACAACATTTGTGTGCGAGGGTTTGGTGGCGGGGGAAAGATTTGGTTGGTGAAATAGTGCTCGAACTGACAATCAGACCGGATGATTTCACCATGGAATTCCAAGTGCTGCATGTGGTAGTTTCCTACAACTTGCTGTTCGGATGACCTTGGATCCATGCTGCTAAACCAGTCCCCTCTACTTTGCATCAAATGGTGAAATTTGAATGGGATCGACAAGAAATAGTTATGTACGGCGAGGACCATCCGTATGCTCATAGTGATGCTATTGTTTCACTTATTGAGGCGGATGATAACAAGGAGCCCTGGGTGTATCAGGTTCATGAAACGATATCATTGAGAAAATTTCTAGAAGGGGAGTGTGTTTCGACACCAAATCTAGTCGTTGCGTCAGTCATGGTGGCTGTTGAAATGTTGAAGAACGGGTTTGTTCCAGGAAAGGGTTTGTGGCCATAACATTAGGGTATCATACAACCAATATCCCTTCCCCAAAAACATAGAAACCTTTAGTCTAGGGTTCAAGCCAACAATTGCAGACATAAAGAGAGCCAGAAAAATGAAGCAGAAATTGTGGTTCCTCCCCAAGCCCATGCCGCGTCTCTTCAAATCATTTGTGAAGCCTGGCACCAAGAAGTGCCCGACAATGATAAGTCCCAGTCTTTTGGTCGGTCAAGATAAAGAATTGCTTGAAAGGTTCGAAAGGTTGTTTGAAGATGTGAATGTGGTAGAAGTATGAGAGGCCTCTAGCAAGGCAGATGTGCGATTTGTCGAGCCTTGTGCAAAAGTCAACAATTGGGAAGCTACTCCTCTCCCGACCATGAAGGAGTTGCGATAGTCTTCTTTGATTTTTCTTTCGATTTCTCTAGATTATTCCAGGGTTGTCATTCATGGTTTATGTTCTATATGTTTGGACGTGTAAACCCTATTATCTTTCAAATTTCAATGAAATGCAATTTCCTTTTCGTTAGGGTTGATAATTCTAATTTTTCTTTTCTTTCCTTTTCCTTCTTGTATAGTTATTTTTATGCTGGCTCCAATGATATGACATGGACATGCATAAGGAATCTTTGGCCTAGTCTTGAAAGCCGATCTGATTCAGAAGTTCTAATTCAAGAGATAGAATATGAGGATTGTCACAACCCCAGTTCGCCCTCCGTGAACATGTCGTGATGGAACCTAGTTCCTATAACTAGGTAAGCCTAACAATGCAGAAAATAGCTTGTGGAAAAATTAATTAAAAACTAAACAACTAAAAGAAACTGTATATAAAGGCCACTCGGCATATACAACTCAAAATGCGGAAGCCTACAATATCATCCCATAACTCAGAAACTCGTGGGAACACAAGCTAACGAAAAGTAATGCATGGCTCTATCTCCAGAATATCTAAAGCAAAAGTACAAAAAATTCTAAATACTACAGATAGAGTATGAGACTCTTTGGTCTGCGGACGCTGCAGAAGTACCTCAAAGTCTCCGTAGCTCTCCGGGCCTCAAGGATAGTGCGCTTGAGATGAAGTACCTAGGTCTGCACATGAAAATCATCTGGAGAAGAGGCGTGAGTATACCATAACGCTATTTCGTAAGTGTCGAGCCTAACCTCGGTTGGGTAGTGACGATGAAGGTCAGGGCCCTACTGAGATTAAGCATAATAATAAGTCTTGCAACGGCATGAAATAAACAGAAGTAACGAGTACAGATATGAAGTAAGACATGATATACAAGGCAACAATTAACATATGGAGGAATAGGACAACACAAAGTGAAACATCTCAATATCAATACCAGCAATGAGGATCTCCCAGGATATATTCCTGTAGTCCATTTCAATATCAATACGAACAACAAGGATCTCCCAGGATACCGTCCTGTAGTTCATTTCCATATCAATACCAACAATAAGGATCTCCCAGGATACCTTCCTATTGTCCATTTCCATATCAATACTGATAACGGGGATGTCCCAAGATAACATCTTGTAGTCCATTTCAATATTAATGAGCAGCGGGATCTACCGGGAATCTAACCTGTAGTCCCAAAGTAAATGTGCTGGGGGATATACCGGGAATCTAACCTGTAGTCCCAAAGTAAATCTGCGGAGGTATCTACTAGGAATCTAGCACGTACTCCCAATGCAAATGTGCAGAGGATCTACCAGGAATCTTACCCGTAAACAAAAAAGGGGGAGGGGAGCTACCGGAATCCCACATCCGTAGTCCCAATGTAAATGCGCAACCACAATAAGAGAATATTCAGAAATGAAGTACAATAATACAAAGCAACAGATAGTTCTACCCTAACATGCTTCACCTATTAAAGAAAATTTAAGCAAATAGGCAATTTGGATCAACTAAACATGTCTTTTTAAACTAGCACTGGCTATAATGGAAAGTAGAAATAAGCAAATATGAAAGAAACTCAGTTCAAATATTTTAAGCAAAAATTCAGGTTTTTAACAATTAGCTCAAGTACGCGGTCGTCACCTCATGTACAAGGCATTCAATTATCAAATATTACATCCTAAGGGGAAAGGTCCCCCACACAAGGTTAGACAAGCCACTTACCTCAAACCGGCTCTAAGGTCAACCCAAAACCACTCTTTTGCCACGAATATCCAACTCCAAATGGACCAAATCTAATCATTTCAATTACATATCGTAAATCACATCGCAAACAATTGATTCTACTATTTAACTCAAAGATAAAATGCGAAATTAGGTAATATGACCTAAATGCCCCTCAAGCGAACGTCTTGGAATCAGATAAATTTTACATTTCCAGAAGCCTCCTACTCTCACGAGTTTAACCATATAAAAATCTCCCAAATCGGTACCAAAAACTCGCTCAAAACTCAGAATTTCGGCCTAAGAAGTTTCTTCCAATTTTTCGCAGTTTTGATCATCAAATTCGAATTTAAAAGATGGATTTTACTATATATCAACGAAATATAACTACAAGGGATTAAAGAAACATTACCCAATAATCTCCTCTTGAAAACCCTCTCAAAATCACCCTTGCCCAAGCTAAATTTGATTTTCTAACTTTTGAGAACTAACCCTCAAAATCTCTATTTCTGAATAGTGGTTTCCGCTTCTGTGGAACTTAATCCGCTTGTGCGGTTTTCCTTAGTCAGCCCAGGGCCGCATGTGCGATGACAAACTCATAGGTGTGAAACCGTGTGTGCAGTAAATATTTTGCACCTGTGGAAAAGCCGAGGGAGCCCCGATCCGCATCTACGATGGCAAGGTCGCTTTTGCGGCTCCGCACCTGGGAGCCTGAACCGCAGGTGCGGTTATGATATGTACCAGCAACCTTCAGCCACTCTTCTACATCAAAAACCTCCCGTCAACCATCTGAATTCACCCTGAGGCCCCGGAACATCAACAAAAAGCACCAACATCACCTAATACCCTATTCAAACTTTTACCAATCCTTAAAAAATCTTAAACAACACTAGAAACCCGAATTAGAAAGGATTCGAGCCTAAGTACTTAAAATTTCATTAAGACATGCTTCCGATCGAAAACCTAACTAAAACACGCCCGAATGACCTGAAATTTTGCACACACATCCCAAATGACATGACGGAGATACTACAACTTCCGAAATTCAATTCTGATTCTCGGATAAAAAACTCACTATCGGACCGGAAATTTCAAAAAATTAAAACTTCGACATTCCAAGCCTAAATGAGCTATGGACTTCCAAAAAGCATTTGGAACACACTTCCAACCTCAAAATCACCTAACGAAGATAACGGAATTATCAGATTGTCATTTCGAGGTCGTCTTCACACTGTTCCGACTATGGACCTTTTTTCAACACTAAAGCTCTCGTTTATGGACTAAGTGTCCTAAAACTCTAAGAAACTCAACACCCAACGTCCCGAAAAAAAAATAGCTGAAATGAACTTAGTGGAAGCAGTTAATAGGGGATCGGAGCGTAAATTCCAAAAACGACCGGTTGGGTCGTCACATCCTCCTACACTTAAACATTCGTTCATCCTCGAACGAGCATAGATAGCATACCTGAAGTAGTGAAAAGATAAGGGTATCAGCTGTGCATATCCCGCACGATCTCCCAAGTCGCCTCCTCGGCCGGCTGACCTCGCCACTGAACCGTTAGTGAAGAAATGTTCTTTGACCTCAACTCTCTAGCCTATCTGTACAATATAGCCTTTGGCCCCTCAACATAGGATAGATCATTGACCAACTAGACTGAGCTGTAATCAAACAAATGCGACAGGTCACCATGATATCTTAGAAGCATCGAAACATGAAGTATCGGATGAACTCTGGCAAAAGTGGGAGGTAAGGCAAGCTCATAAGCAACCTCCCCGGCTCGCCTCAAAATCTCATAAGGGCCAATAAACCTCGAACTCAACTTTCCTCTCTTTCCAAACCTCATGACGCCCTTCATAGGCAAAACCCAAAGCAAAACCCGCTCTCTGACCATATATGAAACATCACAAACCTTCCGATTGCATAACTCTTCTGTCTGGGCTGGGCTGTATGGAGTCTATCCTGAATCACCTTGACCTTCTCCAATGCATCCTAAACCAACTCTGTGCCCAATAGCATGGCCTCACCCGGCTCAAACCAACCCACCGGAGACGTCCACCTCTGCCATATAAAGCCTCGTACGGTGAATGTTGGACTGAAAACTGTTGTCATAAGCAAACTCTGCCAATGGAAAGAACTGATCCCATGGCCCTCCAAACTCAATCACACACGCACGGAGCATATCCTCAACAATCTGGATGGTGCGCTTGGACTGTCTGTTCTCTTAGGGGTGAAATGTTGTGCTCAACTCCACCCAAGTACATACCTCCTGCTGCACGGCTCTCCAAAACCGCGATGTAAACTGAGAATCTCTGTCTAAAATAATAGAAACTGGAATACCATGCAGACGAACGATCTCTCGGATATAAATCTCCGCCAACCGCTCTGATGAATAAGTAGTACATATAGGGATAAAATGTGCGAACTTGGTCAGCCAATCCACAATCACCCAAATGGAATTGAACTTCTTGGCAGTCCGAGGGAGACCAACTGCAAAATCCATTGTGATCCTCTCCCATTTCCACTCCGAAATCTCTATTTGCTGAAGCAACCCACCCGGTCTCTGGTGATCATACTTCACCCGCTGAAAGTTGAGGCATCTAGCTACATATCCAACTATATCCTTCTTCATCCGCCTCCACCAATGGTGTTGTCTCAAGTCCCGATACATCTTTGCGGCACACGGATGGATGGAATACCACGAACTATGAGACTCTACTAAAATCAACTCCCGAAGCCCATCAACATTGGGTATACAAATCTGACCCTGCATTCTCAATACCCCGTCATCTCAAACAGTCACATCTCTGGCATCGTCGTGTTGAACCGTGTCCTTGAGGACAAGTAAATGAGCGTCATCATACCGTCACTCCCTGATGCGATCGAATGAGGAAGACCGAGAAACCACACAAGCTAGGACCCGACTGGGCTCTGAAAGATCCAATCTCACAAAATAACTGGCTAAGGTCTGAAAGTCCTTTCCCATAAGCCTCTTTGAAGCTGGTAAATATGCCAAACTTCCCAAACTCTCCGCCTGGCGACTCAAGGCCTCCACTACCACATTGGCCTTGCCCGACTGATACACAATAGTAGTATCATAATCCTTTAGCAATTCCAAACACCTCCTCTGGCGCAAATTTAGATCCTTCTGCTTGAATAAATGTTGCGAACTCCTATGATCAGTATAGATCTCACAAGGCACACCGTACAAACAATGACGCCAAATCATCAAGGCATGAACAATAGCAGCTAACTCAAGATCGTGGACAGAGTACTTTTCTCATGTATTTTCAACTGTCTTGACATGTAGGCAATAAACCTACCATCCTGCATCAACACCGCTCCAAGGCCAACTCTCGAGGCATCACAGTAGATAGTATAAGACCCCAAACCGGTAGGCAATATGAAAATCGGGGCTTTAGTCAAAGCTATCTTGAGCTTCTGAAAGCTCACCTCAAACTCCTCTGTCCACTGAAATTGGGGCACCCTTCTCGGTCAATCTAGTCATAGGGGCTACAATTGATGAAAACTCCTTTACAAAACGACGCTAGTAGCTCGCCAAACCAAGAAAACTGCAAATCTCTATAGCTAAGGATGGCATGGGCCAACCCTGCATGGCCTTTATCTTCCTCGGATCTACCTGAATAGCCTCGCTAAAAATCATGTGGCCTAAGAATGCCATTGAATCCAACCAAAACTCACATTTTGAGAACTTCGCATATAACTTCTTTCCTCTCAGGATCTGAAGCACAGCCCTTTGGTGCTGCTCATGATCTTCCCAACTTTGGGAATACACCATAATATGATTAATAAAAACAATAATTAACGACTCAAGATATGGACTAAACACACTATGCATCAAATGCATAAAAGCTGCTGGGGCATTGGTTAGCCCAAAGGACATAACAAGGAACTCGTAATGACCATACCGAGTTTTGATGGTAGTCTTCAGGATGTCTGGCTCCCGAATCTTCAATTGATGGTAACTTGAGTGCAAGTCAATCTTAGAAAACACATGTGCGCCCTGAAGCTGGTCAAACAGATCTTCAATACGAGGCAAAGGATAACGGTTCTTCACTGTAACCTTTTTCAACTGGCGATAATCAATACACATACGCATAGAACCATCCTTCTTCTCCAAAAACAAAAAAGGAGCACCCCATGGTGAAACACTAGGTTGAATAAAACCCTTATCAAGTAATTCCTGCAACTGATCCTTTAATTTCTTCAACTCAGGATGAGCCATATGATACGGAGGAATGGAAATAGGCTGAGTTCCCGACAATAGGTCAATGCCAAAATCAATGTCTCTATTAGGCGGCATGATTGACTAGGAATGGAATTGAAATGGGCACAACGATACAGAGGAATGGAAATGGGCACAACGCCTGTGACTGACTAGGGCTAGGTCAGCTGGATTGACCCCAAGAAATAACCCGGCAGGAGGCACGCTAGAAATTGGAGGTGCATATTAAGGCTCTTGAGATATACGCAGAGCTCGAGCACTGCTAGCTGCTGGAGGAGCTAAATGAACGGGGCTACCCATAAAATGCCTACCATGTCGACCTGTTGCTGGGGTGCGGGCACCAGAGTAGTGGCCCGACTCTCGAGACCTCTTAGTCTCTATCTCCACTCGCTCCCGGGCGAGCATACTCTCGATCCTCCTAGCAATGCTCACTACCTGCTGATAAGGAATGTCCATCTCAAACTCGTGAGCCATGCTATATATGATGGGTGGGATAAGACCCTCGATGAACATGTGAACTCTCTCGCGGACTATAGCAACCAAAGTCGGTGCATGCCTTGCCAATCTGGTATAACGAATAGCATGCTCTGAAACAGTCATAGCACCCTGGCGTAAATACTTAAACTCTGTGCGCCATGCTTTCTTGAAACTCTAGGGGACAAAATCTCTCATAAACATATTTAAGAACTGGGTCCAAGTCAGTGAAGCAGCCTCGACTGGACTGTCTATCTCATAAGTGTGCCACCAATCATTGGCGGCTCCCTGAAGCTGAAAAGCAGTAAAGGAAACCCCGCTGAATTCTACTATGCCTATAGTAAGAAAAATATCGTAGCACTCCTCTAGAAATCCCAAGGCATCATCTAATGCTAATCTACTGAATATTAGGGGATCATATTTCTTGAACCTCTCGAGTCTCTGCTGCTCATCCTTTGAAGCAGCTGGCCCATCCTCGGGCTGAATTTGCACTGCAGGCGCTGTGGGAACAATTTTTGGAGCCTGATCAATCTGCACTCGCTGCTCAGCTGTGGGGACGGTGAGATTTTGTGCTCCTTCCCTAGCATAGGATGTGGCTGCAGCAAGAGGAAGCAACCATGCCTAAGCCAAGCTGGTGTACATACTCATGAACTGAGCAAAAGTCTCCTGGAGAGCTGGAGTAGTAGTGGCAGTGGTAGGCATGCCAGGTGCCTGGACTTCGGCAGGATCTGTAGGTGGTGCCTCAGTGACAGCTTGCGCAGGTGCTCTGTCAAAACCACGTTTGCGTCCCTAACCTCTAACCCGGTCCCGGCCTCTGACGACTGCAGTAGGGGGCGCGGGTTCCTGATCATCCCGAGTAGCGCGTGTTCTCGCCATCTATGAGAGAATAGAAGACCGAAGTTTAGAATTTATGATGTCGAAATATCGCATGACAAGGTAATCAAATGAAGTGGAAATTTTCCTAACATTTACGTAGCCTCTCGTAGATAATTACAAACGACTTTGTACCGATCAGTGAGACTCTAATAAACCGGCTTGTGTCACGTGACTCCTATGAACCTAGTGCTCTTATGACAACTTGTCACGGCCCCAGTTCGGCCTCTATGAACATGTCATGATGACACCTAGTTCCTACACCTAAGTAAGCCTTCCATTTGGAAAACAACATAGCTTGCGGAATAATTAATCAAAAACTGAACAACTAACTGAAACTGTATATAAAGGCCTCTCGACATATACAACTCAAAATGCAGAAGTCTACAATGTCATCCCAAAATCCGACAACTCACGAGAACACAATCTAATGAAAATTAATTCATGGCTCTATCTCCAGAATATCTAAAGCAAAAGTACGGAAGAAGTCTAAATACTACAAATAGAGTAAAGAAATAGACTCCTTGGTGTGCGGACGCTGCAGATGTACCTCAAACTCTCCGTAGCTCTTATGGCCTCAAGGATAGTATGTCTGAGATAAAGTACCTAGGTCTGCACATGAAAAACATGCGTACAAAAGGCATGAGTAAACCACAGCGATACTCAGTAAGTGCCAAGTCTAACCTCGATTGGGTAGTGATGAGGAAGGTAAGGGCCCTACTGTGTTTAAGCATAATAATAAGTTTTGCAACAACGTGAAATAAACAGAAGTAATGATTACAACTACGAAGTTAGACAGGTTATACAAGGTAACAATTAACATCCAGAGAAATAAGACAATACAAAGTGAAACAGCTCAATATCAATGCCAACAACGAGGATCTCCCAAGATACCGTCCTGTAGTCCATTTCAATATCAATATCAAAAACGAGGATCTCCCAGGATACCGTCATGTAGTCCATTTCAATATCACTACTAACAACGAGGATCTCCCAGGATACCATCCTGTAGTCCATTTCCATATCAATAACGACAATGAGTATTTCCCACGATACCGTTCTGTAGTCCATTTCAATATCAATAAGCAGGGGGATCTACCGGGAATCTAACCCGTAGTCCCAAAGTAAATGTCTAGGAGGGTCTACCGGGAATATAACCCGTAGTCCCAAAGTAAATGTTCAGGGGGATCTACCGGGAATGTAACCTGTAGTCCCAAAGTAAATGTCTAGGGGATCTACCAGGAATCTAACCCGTAGTCCCAAAGCAAACAAAAAAGGGGGAGGGGAGTTACCAGAATCCCACATCCGTAGTCTCAATGTAAATGCGCAACCACAATCAAAGAATATTCAGAAATGAAGTACAACAATACAAGGAAAAAGATAGTTCTAGCTTAACATGCTTCACGTAGTGCAATTAAAGCAATTTAAGCAAATAGGCAATTTGGATCAACTAAACATGCCTTTCTATACTAACACAGGCTATAATGGCAAGTCGAAATAAACAAATACGAATTGAAACTCAACTAAAATATATTAAGAAAAAAATCAGGTTTTCAATAATTAGCTCAAGTACGCACTCGTCACCTCACATACAAGGCATTCAATTATCAAATATCAAAACCTAAGGAGGAAGGTCCCTCACATAATGTTAGACAAGCCACTTACCCAAACTGGCTCCAAGGTCAACCCAAAACCACACTTTTGCCATGAGTATCCAACTCCAAATGGCCCAAATCTATTTTTTTTCAATTGCATATCGTAAATAAAATCTCCATAAATTGATTCTACTATTTAATTCAAAGATAAAACGCGAAATTAGGTACAATGACCAAAATTCCCCTCAGGCCAACATCTCAGAATCGGATAAATTTTAAATTTCCAGAACCCTCGTAGTCTTACGAGTCTAACCATATAAAAATCTCCCAAATCGGATACCAAAAACCCGCTCGAAACATAGATTTTTGGCCTAAGAAGTTTCTTCCAACTTTTCCCAATATTGATCCTCAAATTCAAATTTAAAAGATGGATTTAACTAATATTGGTTAATATTAATAGAAGGGATAAAAGAAATGTTAAACAAGAATCTCCTCGTCAAAACCATCTCAAAATCACCCTCTCCCGAGCTCAATTCGATTTTTCTTACTTTTGAGAACTAACTCTCGAGATATCTTTTCTGAACAATGGTATCCACCACTGCGGACAAGGGACCGCACCTGTGGTCCCCCTTATGAACTTAAGCCGCTTCTGTAGTTTTCCTTAGTCAGCCCAGGGTCGTATCTGCGATAACAAATTTTCTGGTGCGAAACCGCATTTGCGGTAAATCTTCTGTACCTGAAGAAAAGCTCAGGGAGCCCTAATGTGCATCAGCAATCTCAAGGCCGCTTCTGCGGCTCCGCACCTGCGAAACCTGAACCGCAGCTGCGGTTATGACAGGTACTAGCAACCTTCAGCAACTCTTCAACTTCAAAAACCTCCTATCAACCATCGGAATTCACCCTGAGGCCCCCAGAACCTCAACAGAAAGCACCAACATCACCTAATACCCTATTCAAACTTCTACCAACCCTTAAGACACCATAAACAACACCAGAAACCCAAATTAGCAAGGATTCGAGCCTAAGAACTTTTAATTTCATCAAAAAGAGCTTTCGATCGATAACCTAACCAAATCACGTCCGAATGACCTAAAATTAATAACACACATCCCAAATGACATGAAGGAGCTATTTCAACTTCAAAAATTCCATTCCGACCCTCGGATCAAAAACTCACTGTCGGACCGAAAATTTTTAAAAATTCAAACTTCGACATTCCAAGCCTAAATGAGCTACAGACTTCCAAAATGCATTCTGAACACACTTCCAACCCCGAAATCACCTAACAAGCTAAAGGAACCATCAGATATCCATTCCGAGGTCTTCTTCACACTATTCCAATTATGGACCACTTTTCACCACTTAAGCTCTCAATTAGGGACTAAGTGTCCCAAAACTCAACATTGAACGTGGCGACAAATCAAAATAGCTAAAGTGAAATTAGGGGAAGCAGTTAATAGGGAATCGGGGCCTAAATTCTAAAAATGACCGGCTGACTTATCACAAAGATGAATCAAAATATGATGAGAAAAGGGCGTTTGAGGAAATTAGTAATGAGCTAAGCCACTTTGAGGGAAAACCAAGCCAAACCTGAGCGATACAGAAGCAGTCAATGTAGGGGATCTAGATAATATCAGAGAAACTAAAATAAGTGTCGATCTTGAGCCATGGCTTAGGGAAGAAATAATCAACGCGCTGCTTGAACAGAAAGATGTGTTTGCATGGTCTTACGACAATATGCTAGGGTTGAGCACCAACTTGCTGGTTCACAAATTGCCCACTGACCTGGCCTGCTCTCCTATCAAACAAAAGTTGAGGACTTTTAAAATTGATGTGAGCGTAAATATTAAAGAGGAAGTTACCAAGCAGTTTTTGGCAAAGGGCAAGTTCGCCCCAAATTGGCAAGGGTCGTTCATCGTGTCAACAGTGTTGTCCAACGGGGCAATGTATCTAACTAATGGGAAGGCAAGTGCATAGAAATGGACATCAACTCCGATGCAGTTAAGAGATACTATGTATAATTTTTTTTGACCAAATTATATATGTTTGTACTTGGAATGTTCTGGAGATTGGAATGATGAAGGCATTTTATACGGCTATCTAAACACTTTATCCCTTGTTAACCCCTTTGAGCTTTAATTATTTTCTTTCATACCCCTCTCTCGGAACTAGTACCAAAATCAAAAACTCAAGTGTGAGAAACGAGTAAAGGGAAAGAAAGGAAAGAATGAAAAAAGAAAAAGAAAGAAAAAAAACAAAAAAAAGAAAAAAAACAAAACAAAACTGCAAAAAGCAACAAAAAAGGGAAGAAACAAAAAGAAAGAGTAAGGAAAAGAAGAAAGAGAAAAAAGAAAACCACAACAAAACAAAGAAATTCTTATGGCATGAACTACGTTTGACCTGATTCCTTTTAAGGATACGTAGGCATCGTCACGGTTCAGTCCCATCAAAATAAATATCCAAGAGTCCCCAAGCAAGAAACTAGGGCAGAAGTTGTGGTTGTTGTAAGAAATTTGATTCCAAAGGTTGTAATGTTGAACCGATTTGAATTGTTTTGAGCCTGTAATAACCTTTCTTTCTAACCCTATCCAAAAGCCAACATTACTGTAGAAAGAAAGACTTTCTTATCAGTCTTTTAGAAATGCCAAGTAAAACAAGAAGAGGCGATTCATACCCGGGGCAACGCTCTAGTTCAAGCAAGAAAAGATGAAATGAGAGAGTCATATTGGTGAAAACTCTCACGGGCACCGTAAGGAGACGAGAGCTGAGAGAAAACCAAAATGAGAGAGTCTTATCGGTGATAACCCTCACGGGCATCGTATGGCGATGGGAGCTAAGAGAAATGAAAAAAGATAAAGTCTTATTGTGGAATACCCTCACGGGAACCTTAATGCAAAGACAAGTCAAAAAATGAACAATAGAAAGAAGTCTGTTGGTGAAAATCTGTTCAGAACACTGCAGGATGAGCAAGGTCAATGTTTAAGAAATTGGGTTAAGGAAGGTCACAACAACAAAGCATGGCAACTGGAAGCCGATTGTATAGACAGGCTGGGTCGGCTAAGCCGAAGTGCATGCCATGATCATTGGAACCAGTTGTTCCCCCTGTAGATAAGTCTCTTTTCTCCCCCCTTCAGTAGTCACCCAATTCTGAATTCTTTTGTTCAATAAACAACTTAGAGTCATTGCATTTCATTTTCTTTCGGGTCTTTTTTCCTCTAAGATGTTTTCAAGGTCAATTTTGTTTAAGCAAGCATGAGAGAGATTTTAAAGCTTACAACCAGCTCCCAAATGGCAAAGCACATTGCGGCTAAAACATAACAAAGGTAGTTGAAGTTAAAATGAGATATGACGAATCACTGAATGTTTTCGTCAGTTAAATGATTCGGTAATCTCAGGAAGGATGCAAAGATTCTGGCAAGAGGGTCCAGAATGTAACACAACATTGGGGTACAGAACACTCGGCTCATCTAAGGCCATAGGATTCAGGGGTCGGACAACAAATCAGGCGGTTCATAGTAAAAGCTCAAAGTAATCAGGAGTAGCAAAGGAGCATAAATGGACTTAAGAGTTTGCGTATTGAAATAGGATTCAGCTAGGAGTTGTCAGGACCCTCTTGAAAAATCAAACTCAGTTTAAAATTCAAACAGCCACGGTTAACATAATCTGGTATAAATATTCCCCCAATAAATACAAGAGGTAGGATTCACATAGGAGTCGCCACGACCCTTCTAAATAATGGGATGTAGCTTTAATTGCTGGTCCCCAGCAGATATAACTTAGATTTGAAATTGGCTTTAATTAAGAATTGTCAGGACCCTCCTGAATAATGGGACTTAGTTTTAAATTTTCCATTAAAAACAAGATTTAGTGTAAGTTCTATCATAGGAAACCATGATAAGATTTGATTGTGATTTTTCAGGACCCTCCTGGATAATGGGACGCATCCTTAATATTTTCTTAGATAACAAAACATAGTGGAAGTAGTACCTTTAGAGACATAGCCTAGTTTTAAAGTTGTCGTTAGATAAGAATTGTCACGGCCCTCCTGGAGAATGGGATACAACTTTTTAGACAACTCGATATCCAACTTTTAAACTGGCATTTACCTAAGAGTTGTCAAGACCCTCCTGGATAATGAGACCTATCTTTCAAATACTTAGAATATATGGTAACATGATTCAGTTTAACACTCACATATGTACCCAGCCATCAAACTAGTGCAGGAAAGTTTCTTTGCTTTCTCTATTTATTTTTGAAATCGGGCGCCTACATGGAGAACAAGGGAATATAGTTCATTTTTTGGAAATCAGGCGCCGACCTAGAGAACAAGGGAATACACTTCAAGTTTTTGGCAATCAGGCGCTCACCTGGAGAACAAGGGAATACAATCCAAATTTTTGTAATACGGCGCCCACCTGGAGAATTAGAGAATATAGTTTAAGTTTTGGCAGTCACACGCCCACCTTGAGAATGAGGGAATATAGTTCATGTTTTATCAATCAGGCGCCCACCTAGAGAATGAGGGTATACAACTGAAGTTTTTGGCAATCAGGAGCCCCCTGGAGAACAAGGGAATATAGTTCAAGTTTTGGCAATCAGGCACCCACCTGGAGAACAAGGGAATATAGTTCAAGTTTATGGCAATTAGGCGCCCACCTGAAGAACAAGGGAATATAGTTCAAGTGTTTGGTAATCAGGCTCCCACCTGGAGCACAGGGAATACAGTTCTAGTTTTGGTAATCAGGCGCTCACCTAGAGAATAAGGGAATACAACTTAAGTTTTGGCAATCAGGCACCCACCTGGAGAACAAGGGAATACAGTTCAAGTTTTTGGAAAAAAGGCGCCACCTGGAGAACAAAGGAATACAATCCAAGTTTTAGATATCAGGCGTCCACCTAGAGAACAAGGGAATACAGTTCAAGTTTTGGCAATCAGGCACCCACATGGAGAACAAGGGAACAAAATTCGAGTTCAACAATCAGGCATCCACCTAGAAAAAGGGAAACATAGCAACCAGGCAATAAGTAGTTGCACTGGAAGAAATACAAGTCAACAAGGCAACAAGGATAGAGAGCAAGTTTGAAGACAAATGTTCTTTTGTAATCCATAGGTCATAGCTTAGTCTAGCTTCTTTTTATTTGTCTCGGTGTAATAAGGGGATCAAGCAAGCAGTAGTAGCAGCAGCAACAACAGTAAGATCACAACTTCATGGTAGTCCCAGCTACCAAACACTGTTGAATTATACTAACTAATTTCTTTTTAGCCAAAGATATGTAGGTAACTTCTGAAGCATAGCATGGTCAAGCTTTTCAAAAATATTTCTCACGGAGTATTCAAACGGGCAAAACTCGTTCTTATCCGCTCACATATCTTTGCACGGAAACTCTTCATATTTTTCGAGCAAAGAGGGGCATCTGTGACCACGTGATTGTTTGCCTATAAGAATTACTCCCATAAATTGAACAAAGTAATTTGTTTCAGTTTTTGCAATCTTGTGGATTTTCGTGGCATTTTCTGTTAATTGTTTGCATTTTTATTTGTCGATTTTAATTGGTGAAAAACTATTTTAAAAAAATGTTTTGCATGTGAATTTAGAAGTTAATTTGACATTTTATTAAGAATTAATTAGGTATTAGTCATTTTACAAAAGAGGAAAATAAAAATTGATTTAATTTGCACCTTTAATTTCAACTTTGATTTTAGGTGATTTTTCTTTCAATTGGTTTTAATTATTTGTCATAATTATTATTTAGGATTAATTATCATTTTTGATAGGTTAATTTGGTTTTATAATTTAAATTAAATTTTTATTTTTATTTTAAAGTAAAAGGAGTTTTTAATTTAAAAAGAAAGAAAAGAAATTAAAAAGAATGAGGTCTTTTAATAAGAACCCCAATCTGGGCCAACCCCTTTAAAAATCAAGCCCCAAAACCTCAACACAAACGGTCCAGCCCATATCTCACCCCAAAACCTGGTCCAGGGTCGTTTTAATCAAAACGATGTCGTTTAGCTTCCTCCGATCTCAGCCGTTGAGCTCTTTCAATCCAACGGTCATCCCCACTTCCCCATTTCACATATTACTGTCCAAACATCCTCGTACCCCTGTTCTTCGACCCCCCATCACCCCCACTCGTCTCTCTCAGAGAACAGCCCCCTCCACCCTCTCAGACGCACGCCGCCATCGAAAATTGCCCCACGGCAGCGGTGGATGCCTGATGACCACCAAAATAACACCATAGCTTCCCCTCGTTCTCCTCATTACAAATCTATACCTCGTTTCCCTCAAATCCCGCCTAACCCCATTTCCCTCAAATCTCGCCTAAATCTCTCGAATCTTACTCAGAAGTTCTGACTCCTCCGCCGTGTCTAGCGGTGCCACCGTACAACCAAAACAAAATTAACACCAAAGGACCCTCTCACCTCCCTCTTTCAAAATCCATAGCTCGTTCCCTTCGAATGGCCCTAGAACCTATCGAATTTCATTTTAAAGTCAAGCCTGTAAAATGTCAAGGCCAGATCTTAGGTGGATTAGGACCAAAACGAGCCTTGGTCACATTTTTTCATTTGAGAATACATGAACGAGGCCCCCTTTGGTAAAAATCGAGATTTTATGGAAATTTCAAAGTTT
This sequence comes from Nicotiana benthamiana, assembly GCA_034376525.1. Taxonomy (NCBI): domain Eukaryota; kingdom Viridiplantae; phylum Streptophyta; class Magnoliopsida; order Solanales; family Solanaceae; genus Nicotiana; species Nicotiana benthamiana. Next base: position 28,447,538 of record CM067332.1, on the reverse strand, counting down.
TCTCTCATTTTAGGTATCATTTTCTTTCTGGTTTTGCATTTTTATTTTTATCCTTTTGATTGTTTTTCTTTTATATTTATTTCCTTGATATGTTATTCAATCGTCTCTTTATTAGAATTGCATTTGTATGATATCATTTCACATGAGCTTGTCGTCACTCCGATTGTGTTTAGTTTGCTAGTTTTTCTTTTAATGCTGGTCTAAAGGGGGCCGTTCAATTTAGGGGTCTTATTTGATTTCAAGATATTTTGGTCACTTTGTTAACAATCTGTCATGTATTTGGTTTCGAATTTTGAAATCCAGGGGGCTTGTCTTGAAATCCCAAAGGAACGCGTTAATCTAAAGGGTTAAAGGCCAAGATTTGATTTGCCTTGGGTAAAATTGACCAAAGCTGGTCCGGCAAGCTAATTTTCACGGATATTGGGGGGTAAATTGGGTAGTCTAGGTTAGGGAATCTTTGCTAACTGCTTTTAGAAACTTCTAGTAGGGTTTTCCTATAAATTTCAGGCTATAACTTTGCAGAAAAGTCACAAAATCATGGACTAAAGGGCAAAATGTATTTCTGAAGGCGGCCCTATATTTAGCCTATTAAAGGCATTAAAAATTAAGCTAAAATAGGGGAGAGGGGTTCTTTTGGGTGAACAAAATAGGAGAGAAAAAATATGAGATAATCACAAACGCCTAAACTGTTTCATTGAGTTTTTCCTCATAGTTTTCTTACTCTATCAATTTCTAAAAACTATATTGCTTTATTAATGAGATTCGAAATGGTCTTATGATACTTTTGGAAAGTTTTTTCTGGTCAAGCTATGTTGATGTTACTGTTTAATTGAATTTGAAACTGATATTGTGGTTTCTAAAATTGGATCTGGGATTTTTCTTTGGTGTTGTTGAGTCCTGTTGCCTTAATTCACTACTGTTGTTGTCTCTTAAGCTTATACTCCTCTTATTTATTATTATAATCAGGTACATGTCTCCTGAAACTCTATATGTATTGATGAAGCTTTGAATTGAAGAATGGAATGAGAAAAAGGAACTTGAAAGCATAGTTCATTTATTTTGATTATGTTATTTTTTCAAAATTCTGTTGTTAGTTGAATATTACCCTGTTAAATTGATCCTTGTGTTAAGTAGACGAGCCTCTCTTATTATTTTGGAACTACTGTACGACTAAATAGGACATTTTAAGTTTCATGGACTGAGTCACAGTATCATGCCTTAGTGTTTAGCATTCATGCTCAGTCAGTCATGTGTTGCTTGGTTTTCTCGAATATTTACTGGGATTTTGAACATTGTAATCATGATTAAAGGAAGAAGGGTCCCTAGTATTGATGGTTGTTGTATGGCTAATTATGTAGAATAGTCAAGCATTTTTAATCATATGAAGGAAAAATTGTGAATACGTTTCTGGATTCAAACAGGATTTTGTTATATTGTGTTGTGTAAGCTAGCCTAAATCTGAATGCATGCATGAGTATGTGTTTGGTTAGAACGGAACCTGTTGTTCATAGAAATACTCTAAATCTCCTGTTCTACTAGTTGTTGAGTGGTGATTGAATCATTGGTTTATGGTTGAGGAAACAAGTTTGTTTTTCTTTGGCGAGGACTCGATATTGAGTCCAAGATCCTCGACTCTATTCTCTACATATTGGGCTCATTGAGCCTTGGATTTTGAAGCATTTGCAGGGACATATGGTCTATTACTGCAAATTGGGATTGATGTTTGAGCCCAATAGTCTATTTGTTTGTTTGTTGGATTGTTTTGGATAGTAAACTTGACCCGAAAAATGAATGAAAGGATAAAAATAAAATTGAGCTTAGTTAATCTATTAAATGTTGCAAATTAGAATTTCAGTTGGTTAATTCGATCTAAGTTCTGTATTGACATTAGTGGATTTTATTTTGGACTACAAAAAAACTAGGCCTAACGCTGGCCCAGCTGCATAACAAATGAGTCCCTCAAGCATACTCGTTTAGGTTCTCAACGTTGGGCCCAAGCTTTACATAATCCTTAATGTAATTTGGTTCTGTTTTTCAAGTGGACTTTTACTGGTTCTTATAGTTCAAGATATTTGGTTTACTTAAGTGGAGTTCCAATCACTTTGGATCTTTTTTAGTTAATTAATCAGGTTCTTTTAAATAATTCGAGGTGCGCCATGCTAAATAAAACTCCTGTTGCATGGACCTCGTTTAATTAATTATGTATTGATCATTAGAAATTGAAGCGCGCTATTTAGCAAATTTTTATGGCCCTCGTAAATTTGAAAACGCGTAGTTGCTTTGGGCACGATAGTTAAAAATATACTTTCCTAAATACGGGTGCGCATTTATGTGACCTAAATCCAAATCTCAACGTTAGGTAAAATATGTTGCAACTATGGGTGAATTAATGTGACGTGGTTCAAGACGCATTTTAACAATGTTGCAATCTTCTTAAAATTAAATAAAAGTGGTTAAAGAGTTAAAATTGCTCATGGGTTCGAAATGCACTGAAATCCTTTAATTAAGCCGAATTAACAATTGAGCGACCGTTCTAGAACCACAGAACTCGAGAATGCCTAACACCTTCTCCCAGGTTAACAAAATTCCTTACCCGAATTTCTAGTTCGCATACAACAATACAGAGTCAACCCTTTTCCTCGATTCGGGATTTGAACCGGTGACTTGTGACACTATTAATTATCCCAAGTGTTGACTCTGAAATCTTTAATTAAATAAATCTCATTTCGATTGTCCTTTAATTGGAAAAACTCCCTTATATACATCCTCCGCGTGTATTGTAAAAAAGGAGGTGTGACAAGCCTTATCCCAACTGAAGATCTTTGCTCAATATGTTGAATGAATTCCTTCTTATTGAGCAATTTGTCTGCTAGAGAGAATCACCAGTTATCTTTCTTACACCAAGTAGGATGACAAGGGTGTTTAGAGCCTTTGCATGAATCCTAATGGCATACTGACAGTAACAGCTGAGTGCACTAGACAAATTTACTTTGTGCAACTAAAAAGCTAGTAGCAGATTTTCAAATCTTTTCTTGCTTGTTTTGACAAGGATGGACTCAAAGTGAAGGACACAATTATGCAAAGAAACGAAAATAACAAGAAATGCCCCACATTGGAAGGACAAAAGGAAGAGTTCTTTTTCTCTTTCTTTTCATTTTTTTTTATTTTTTTCAATAACTAGCCTTAATTGTCATGACATGCATTTTGGATTCAACGGCCTGATCTATCAAACTAAACCAAACTTCCCTTTTAGCATTCTTAGGACCTTTGAAGTCGGGCTTGTTCGTGCCAATCCTTTGCATCAGCTTCATGACTCACTTTCGACTAGTGGTGCCCCAAAGAGTTTTCACTAACAAGTCTCTCTCATTTATTTATATCTTTTTACCGTCGCCTTACAGTTCCCCTGAGGGTTTTCATTGGTAAGACTCTCATTTTTCTTATTTATTCATTCCCCTTCTTTTTTTGATCAGCTTGACGATGTTCTATTTTTCGTGACAACCATTGCTCATTGCATGCTTCTCTTGGCATTCTTGAAGGCATATCAACAGGTCTTTATTTGGAAGGTTTTGGATAGGGTAGGAGAGAAGGGTCAGTACGACGGCTCAAAGTAGACTCAAAATGAGGGGTTGTGGACTTACAACTCTTGGAATCGACTGTTTCAAAAATGAAATAAAATCTTTGCCCCTATTTAAGCTATTGGGGATTTTTGAATTTTTTTTTTAATTCTTATTTGGTTGGACTGAACTGTAAGGCTCCCTACGCATCCTTTTTTTTAAAAAGAAATCAGGTATAACACAGTTCAAACATCTGACATAAACCATTTTTTAACCTTTCTTTCTGTTTCTCTTTTTCTTTTTTTCTTTTCCTTTTCTTTTTTTTTCTTTTCTGTTTTTTTTTGTTTGTTTGCTCCAGCTTCTATCTTCTGGGGCATGGACCTTTGACCGTTCTTTTCTTCTTCATATATTTTTTCACTTGAACTTTCTAAGAATTTCCCCAGTTTGTACTCTTAGGAGATGGACTTTTATTTTCTTTTTCTTTTTCCTCTTTTTTTCATTTTTGTTTCTGACTCTTGACTCTAAACTTGATTCTAAAATAGGGTGGTCAAGGAAAATAACACAGGCTCAAGGGCTGACTAAGGGTAATAAGTGTTTTGGGTAGCAGAAAAAGGGCCTACCAGCCTCAATAACGCCAATTATAATATCCTATCACGATTACATAATTGATGAACATGCCTATCTTTTTGGTGTTTCATGGTCACAAGACATTTTCCATCCTTTAATGTCAAACATTCCAACTAATTTCAATTGATTAAACATCCTCAAGCCCGATCTTCACAATGATTTGAAGGTGAATTTTACTCGACCTTAATTTCAAAGTACTTCAACTCTTTATTCATCCTCAAAAATGTTTTGTTTTTCAGTTATCCAATTCCAGATTAAATCAATTTCTAAGATCTGGCCAAAATTTCGGCATGCATGTCATGTTACTAGAAAAAACTGTGTTTTCTTGAATAAGGATGGAAGGGTTTGACAATTAAACAAGAAACCTTAAATCCGAGTTACAACCCTAAAAAAACCTGAATAATGAAAATAGCAACAAAACAGAAAGACAAGACTCACACAAATAGAATGGAGCGATAGAAGGCTTTGACTCAATAAAACAAATAAAATTTGGATCAATACCCTTAAATATCCCATATAATAGAAAAAACATCAAAAAAAGATACCAAGATTCCTTCCTAGTGAGGAGGGGATGACCTTTCAATTGCTAGGCTTGACATTTACCCACAAATTTGCTCATCAGTATCAGCAGAGCCTTCTCCAATTTCAACATTATTAACCTCAGTTAGCAAGTTTCTGAGAGGATTCTCATAATCCATGTAACCAGGCATCATCCCCACAAAGTGTGCATCATGAAGTGCAGGTAAAGGATTCTTTGTGTCATAGTCTTGGATCACAATCAGCTTTTCCTGGATCATCCTTTCTATTTCTCTTTTTAAATCCCGACATCTTTTGACGTTGTTCCCCTTGGCATTGGAATGGTATTCACACCTTTTAGAAGGGTCAAACCTTCTCGCATGTGAGTCTACATGATTTGGAGGAATAGGTGCAATCATTTCATAATGCTTTAACTTCTCTAATAAGTTTGCATAGGATTCTCCTATTGGTGTAAAATTATCTTTCAACCTTTGATCCCTTTTATACCTCTAGCTTTGATGTGGGTTATAGAGCACCTGAAAATTTTGTGGAGGTTGTTGGAGATTTTCCTGATGCTCGTCCTCGCCTTCTGGGGTGTTTTGGTGGCTGGACAATATATTGAGGTGCAGTAACAGGGTATTGATGGTTCTAAGGTGGATAATATTGCTCAGGAAAGACATGGAAAACCTGAGGAGGATGATCATACCTTCGAGATATTCTCTTGGGACCTCTTCTCGACCCTGATGTCATCATGATTTCTTCAACCTTCTCATTCGTGTTACAAAAATTATCGGATTCAATCTGGTCAACCTGAGTTGCGGCTCTGAGAACTACTTGACTTATAATTCTGCTTGTCTTAAGACCATTCTCAACCATTTCCCCCATTTTGATTGTTTTCGAGAAGGATTTACCCACAACGGATATCATTTTTTGAAAATAATCTGGCTCTTGAGCCTGAAGAAAAACTGTGATTAGCTCGTTGTCATCCATGAGTGGATTAACACTAGCTGCTTGTTCTCTCCATTTAATGGCATACTCCTTGAAACTTTCAGTTAGTTTCTTCTTCAGGTTTGAAAGGGCATTGCGGTCTAGGACAATGTTAATATTATATTGGAACTGTTTGATAAAGGCATGTGCCATGTCATCCTAGACATACCAGCGAGATGTGTCTTGATCCAGAAACCATTGGGATGCTACGCCCATAAGGCTTTCCCAAAAATAAGCCATCACTAATTCTTTATTTCTTTATGCACCTCTCAGTTGATTGCAATACCTTTTCACGTGGGCTATTGGGTCTCCATGTCCGTCATACTTTTCAAATTTAGGAGTCTTGAAACCAGGCGGCGATGGGACATCGGGGAACATACATAGATCTTTGAAGGCAACACTCTTTTGATATGCCAACCTTTGTATGTTTTTTAACCGTTGTTCTAAGCTTTTCACTCCTTGGGTAATTTCTTCATGTTCCATCTTTCGGGCAGGCTTCTCAATGTTTACAGGAAGATCAAACGAGTACGAGTGGTACTTAGGAGAGTGGTACTTCTGTCATGACCCTAACTCTGATCGTGATAGCACCCAACACACTACTAGGCAAGCCCGACCAATTTCATAACCTTAACTCTTTTTATACAGTTCATGAATTAATTAGCACTGATATTTACTGAGTCAAAATACTGAATAATTAAAATAAAGTTAAAACATGCGGAATACCAAGTGATATAAACAACTACACAACCCGAAGAATCAAGTGTCACAAGTCTGAGCCTCTACTGCATGAATATCAACCTACTACATATCATTCCAAAGAAATGTGGAAGTGAATCTATAAGATAGAAGGGAAAATCAGGACTGCGGACGTCATGCAGCTATCTTGACACTCCCGGATAAGCTGCTCCGTAAAGAAGTCCTCACTCAGCCTCAGATGTACCTGGATCCGCACACAAGGTGCAAGGAGTAATGTGAGTACTCCGACCCAGTGAGTAGTAAACATAAATAAAGGCTGAGAATAAGAAATCTTGAATATGCACAAAGTAATTCTATAGATAAAGCAACATGAACAAAATAGTATTAAATTAGTAAACCCATAACAACAATCATGGAAATGCTACAACAGATAAATAAGCAAATGACATGTAATTAAGAAATGCAACACATAGTCCGGTAATCTCTAGTACCCGTTGTAGCGTGCAGCCCGCTCCATTTATTTATCGACGACTGCGCTCACTGGGGTGTGTAGACTCATGGAGGGGCCCCTTACGTCCCAAGCGCAATATAAGCCATCTCGTGGCATAACCTAGACCCTCGGCCTCATATAAATATCAATATAATATTGTTGTGGCGCGCAACCCAACCCCTTCTCAGTCCAGAATCACATAAGCCCCTCGGGCACAACAATATATAAATATCCAAGCCAAATTTCCTTAGATATATTATTTAAATTTCAAGTTTTAGAAAAGATGGCTTAGTTTGAAAATTTGTATTAAATGCCAGGACTAAGTCAATAATACGTAAAAATGCTAAGAAACCAGTAATAGCAATCCCTGAAAGATTCAATCAATTGGCACGAACGCCAATCAAAGCGATCAACTCAAATTATAATGATAATAATTATATTTTTATTAAATACTCAATATATTCGTCTACGGGGAGGGACCAAGTCACAATCCCCAATGGTTCTCTACCCCACGCTCGCTACCAGCGTGCAAGTCACCTAAATATAGCACTACGATGTGCAAATACGGGGTTTCAAACCCTCAGGACATCATTTACATCTATTACTCACCTCAAGCCACCCACAAATCCTAGCTTGCTATGCCTTTGCCTTTCAAGTCGACCTCCTCGTACGTCGAATCTAACAAAAACCACAATGAATACGTCACAATAGGCTAATGGAACAATACCCAATCGATATAGTCGAAAAACAGCAAACATATCGAAATTGGAAAAACCCGAGCCCCGGGCCCACTTCTCTAAAATTAGAAAATTTAACACAAGCGAATTCGTTCTCTTGCCACAAGTCTAAACATCTAAAGAACACCAAAATTGGAGTCCAAATGGCCCCTCAAATCCCAATTTGAAATATTAAAACTCAAGCCCTAGTTCTTCCCCTTTTTGCTAAGTTTCCATGGATTCCAAAGTCAATTTCACAATAAAATTGTGTTTTTAGTTCATAGGACTCACCTCCTATCACTTCCAGTCGAAACCCTCTACAACTCCAATCCAAAAGCTCTCAAGTTTGCTCAATATTGTGGAAATAAGACTTGGTTCTCGGATGTAATATTTAATAAAGCCCTTCTATCCAAACTTCTTTTCCTCTATGCAAACGCGAGGGACCTCTCGCGTTCGCGATGAACAGAATCTGCTACTTCCAAAAATACCCTTTACGAATGCGTTTACACTCACGCGAACGCGAATGTCTGAACCCATAAGCCTACGCGAACGCGTACTGCTCCATGCGAACTCAAATGGCAACAGCCCTGGGACACAGCTCCTTGTATGAGAACACGTATGCCTTCACGCGAATGCGATGACTCAATACCTGACCCTTTCGCAACCGCGAGGCCCCTGACGCAAACGTGAAGGTCAAAAACCTGGTCCTGCAATTTGCCTCTACGCATTCGCGACTCACCAATGCGAACGAGAAGATCAATTCTTTTGCAACAGTTGATCTGATGTTTCTGCAATATTGTCCAAGTTTAAATCTTCCCGTTAGCCATACGAAATCATCCCCAGGCCTCGAGGATCTCAACTAAAAGCACCAACACATCCTAAAATATCATTCAAACTTGTTCCAATCATCAAAACACATCGAACAACACTAAAATCATCAATTCTCACAGAATTCAAGCCTAAGTTATTCAAAAACTTCCAAAACACGCATTGGATAAAAAACCCAACCAAAACACCTCGGAATGACCTGACTGCACACACATCCGAAATCACCTAACGAAGCTACAAAAACTCTTGGAATCCCATTCCGACCCTCGGATCGAAATCTCACCTATCAACCGAAATTCGCCAAAATACTAACTTTGCTAATTCAAGCCTAATTCTACACTGGACCTCCAAAATCACTTTAGATCACACTCCAAAGCCAAAAATAATCCCCCGAAGCTAATTGAATCATCGAAATTCACATCCGAGCCCTCTAACTCACAGTTCAACATCTGATTAACTTTCCCAAACTAAACTTTCCGTAAAGAGGCTAAGTGTCTCATTTCCTACTAAAACCAATCCAAATCAACTAGTTCACATCCAACACTGACAATGATGTATAAAGAAGCATAAAATAGGTTAAATGGGGTAGTAACTCACGTGAAGACGGGTTGGGTCATCACATCCTCCTCAACTAAAACAAATACTCCTCATCGAGCGAGTCAAGAAACATATAAATCCTGAAACAGGTGGGGATATCTGCTCTGCATCTCCCGCTCGATTTCCTATGTAGCCTTCTCAGCGGGCCAACCTCGCCACTGCACCTTCACCGAAGCAACATCCTTTGACCTCAACTTCCGAACCTGATGATCTAGAATGGTTGCTGGCTCTATATCATAAGCAAAATAACCCTCTAACTGGACTGTACTGAAATTCAAAACATGGGACGGGTTCCCAACATACTTCCGGAGCATATAACATGGAAAACTGGATGTACGCTCTACAAGTTGGGTGGCAAAGAAAGCTCATAAGCCACCTTCCCAATCCTATTAAGTACCTCAAAGGGCCCAATAAATAGTGGACTCAACTTTCCTTTCTTTCCAAATCTCATTAATCCTTCTCACCAATCATATAGGATACATCTCGGACCTTCCTGTCCGCATAACGCTTCTGCCTCCACTGCGCTGAACGAAGTCTCTCCTAGATCATCTTCACCTTCTCCAATGCATCCTGAACCAAATCTATCCCCGACAATCAAGCCTCACAAGGCTCGAACCAACTAACTAGAGATCTACACCATCTCCCATACAAGGCCTCATACGGTGCCATCTGAATGCTGGACTGATAGCAATTGTTGTAGGCAAACTCTGCAAGCGGTGGAAACCGATTTCATGACCCTCCAAAATAAATAACACAAGCACGTAGCATATCCTCTAATATCTGAATGGTGCACTCGGGTTGTCCGTCCTTCTGAGGGTGAAAGATTGTGCTCAACTGTACCTGAGTACCCAACTCTCATTGAACATCCTGCTAAAACTGAAAGGTAACTTGAGTGCCCCGATCTGATATGATGGAAACTAAGACACCATCCAACCGAATAATCTACCAAAAACAAATCTCTTCTAGCCGTTCTAAAGAATAAGTAGTACAAACAGGAATGAAGTATGCGGACTTGGTCAGCCTGTCTACAATCACCCAAATAGCATCGCATTTCTTCAAGGTCCGTGGGAGTCCGATAATAAAATCCATAGTGATCCTCTCCCACTTCCACTCGGGAATAACCATCTACTGATGCAAGCTACCGGACCTCTGATGCTTATATTTCACCTGCTGATAATTAAGACATCGGGCTACATACTCTACAATATCTCTCTTCATCCTCCGCCACCAATAGTGTTGTCTAAGATCCCGATGCATCTTCGCGGCCCCCGGATGGATGGAATATCGCGAGCTTTGGGCCTCCTCAAATATCAACTCCCTAAGCCCATCTACATTGGGCATGCATATCTGGCCCTAAATCCTAAACATACGTTCATCTCTAATGGTCAAGTCTCTGGCATCATCATGTTGAACCCTGTCCTTAAGGAAAAGAAAATGCGGATCCTCATAGTAACACTCTTTGATGCGGTCATACAAGGAAGACCGAGAAACCATACAAGCCAACACCCAACTGGGCTATGAAATATCTAGTCTCATAAATCGATTAGCCAAGGCTTGAACATCGACTGCAAATGGCCTTTCCTCAACTGGAATGTGCACTAAGATCCCCAAACTTTCGTCTCAAAGCATCGGCCACTACATTGGCCTTCCCCGGGTGATATAGAATGGTAATATCATAATCCTTCAATAACTTTATCCTTCTCCACTGCCTCAAATTAAGATCCTTTTTCTTGAACAAATGCTGAAGACTGCGATGATCAATGAATACCTCACAAGATACACCATACAGGTAACGCCTCCAAATCTTCAAGGCATGAACCATAGCACAAGCTCCAAATCATGAACGGGGTAGTTCTGCTCATGGAACTGACGGGAAGCATTAGTTATAACTCTACCCTCCTGCATAATTACACAACCTATCCCAACTCTGTAAGCCTCGCAATATACCGTATAGGAACCTGAAGCTAACGGCTAAACTAATACTGGAGTGTTGGTCAAAGTTGTCTTGAGCTTCTGAAAGCTCTCCTCAGACTCGTCTGACCATACAAATGCAACTCCCTTCTGAGTCAACTTGGTCAAGGCAATAGAGGAAAAATCCTAAAAAAACGGCGATAATAACCTGCCAACCCAAGGAAACTATGAATCTCTGTGACTCTGGACGGTCTAGGCCAACTCTGCACCGCATCTCTCTTTTTTGAGTCAACCTGAATACCCTCACTGGACACCACATGCCCCAAGAAAGCCACTGAACTGAGCCACAACTCATACTTGGAGAACTTTTCATAAAGCCTCTCCTCCCTCAATCTCTACAATATAATGCAAAAATGCTACACGTGCTCCTCCTGGCTACGCGAGTATACAAGGATATCATCAATGAACACGATGACAAATGAATCCAAATAAGGCCAAAATACATTGTTCATCATTTGCATAAACGCCGCTAGGCATTGGTCAGCCCGAAATACATGACAAGAAACTCATAGAGACAATATCTAGTCTAGAAAGCAGTCTTATGAATATCTAAATCCCTGATCTTCGACTGGTGGTAACCTGAATGAAGATCAATCTTGGAGAACACCCTCGCTCCCTGAAACTGATCAAAAAATCATCAATGCGAAGTAGTGTATACTTATTTTTCACTGTCACTTTGTTCAAATGCCTATAATCGACGCACATTCTCATTGTGCCATCCTTTTTCTTCACAAAAAGAACTAGCGCACCCTAAGGTGACACACTAGGCCGAACGCCACATATCTAGGAGCTCCTGAAGTTATTCCTTCAATTCTTTAAACTCATCTAGTGCCATACGATATGGTGGAATAGATATAGGCTTAGTGCTCGGCGCCAGGTTAACACCAAAATCAATATCCCTGTCCGGTGGCATACCCGACAGGTCTGCAGGAAACACATCAGGAAAATCCCTCACAACCAGGAAGAATCATTAGTAGGGGTCTCACCTCCAACATCTCTCACAAATGCGAGATATGATAGACAACCCTTCCCAACCATACGCTAGGCTTTCAAGAAATAAATCACTCTACTAGGAACATAAACAGTACCACGCCACTCAATCCGCAGTACACCCGGAATAGCCAAAGTGACTCTCTTAGCATGACAGTATAGAATACCATGACACGGAGATAACCAATCCATGCCAAGAATAACGTCAAAGTCCACCATGCTCAATAGCAATAGATCAACTCGAGTCTTTAGACCCCCAATAATGACAACACATGATCGGTACACGGGGTCCACAATAACAATATCACCCACCGCGTTAGACACATGAACAAGTAAAGATAGAGACTCCCAGGGCATACTCAAATAACGAGCAAAATATGAAGACACCTATGAATAGGTGAAACCGGGATCAAATAATACTTAGGCATCTCAATGGCAGACTGAATCAATTCCTGTAATGACAGCGTCTGAAGTAATGGCATTTGTCCTTCCCGGCATAGCATAGAAACGAGCCTTGCCATCGCTAGATCGACCTCTACTTCTTGGACGACCCTGGATGCCTGATCTCAACCCCAAAATGGCTGGGCGGGTGATGAAGTAACTGGAGCAAAAGTCGAGGTCTGACCCTTTTATTGATGCTAACTGCCACAATATTGAGGGGACTGCCTTCTCAAGTGACCAAACTCCCCGCACTTATAACAGCTACCCAGTGCTAGAGATGGGGACCCCTCGCACCGGAGTGACTAGCAAATGCACTCAGCACAGAAGAACCCTAGGCTGATGAGGCATGAGACCACAGCCTGAAGATCCCCCACGATATTCTGGACGGCCAATTGAGTAGGTCTAAAAGAAACACATCTACCATGCTGGAGATGGCCCGTTAAGGAGCACCACTGTAACTGCCTGATCCACGAGGGCTCTTGGCCTCTCTCTCGTCTCGCTATCTACAGCAAACTGACTTGATCTCACGAGCGATATCCATCACATTCTCAAACGTAGCACCCAATACTCTCTCTCTAGTCATCAAAATACGGAGATGGTAGTTAAGGCCATCCAAAAACCTCCTGATCCTCTCACGATCTGATGGAACCATCCAAATAGCATGACGGGCAAAGTACGAGAACCTCATCTTATAGTGAGTCACTGTCACATCCCCCTGCGTCAACCACTCAAACTTCCTATGTAGCTCCTCTCTGCTGGACTGAGGTACATACTTCTCCAACAAAAAAGCGGAGAACTGCTGCTAAGAAAGGGATGTTGCACTGATAGGACTACGCCTCTCAAAGTCCTCCCACCAAGTAAGAGCAGTCCCGGTAAACTAAAAGGTGGTAAATGCCACACCACTTGACTCAAGGATCCCTGCCGTCTAGAGCATATGCTGACACCTACCAAGAAAACCCTAGGCATCCTCGCCCTCAGCACCATTAAATGTTAGAGGCTGGAGCCTACCGAACCTCTCGCGATGATGTTGCTCATCGTCTGGCATTGCTGGAGCCACGAAGCCCTGAACTGGTGCAACCTGCTGAGCTGGAGGTGCCTCCAATGTCTGCAGTCCCAGCACCACCTACTCAGGTGTGCAAGCAACGGGGGTCTGATTGCCTCCCCTAACCTGTGAATTAGTTGCTGCTACCGTGGTGGCCGAAACTTCCTGAGCCAGGCTAGTGCAAACTGATAATATCTGTACCAAGGTCTCCTGAAAACTCGGAACCACGATGGTCACAACTGGTACCTAAACAGACGCTACTGGTGTATCCACAGCTGGAGCCAGATTCTAAAGTGGGGCAACTCGTGGATCAGTAGGTGCTGCCCCGGCTGCTCCGACTCCGCCATGACCACGACCACGTCCACGACCTCTGGCGGACTTAGTAGGTGGTACTGGTGGTTTTCCGCCACGTCCGGTAGCTCGTGTCCTCACCATCCGTGAGAGAACAGAATAATAGAAGTTTAGTTCTAAGTTAAACAAGGCCGCACGACAAGAATTTAAAGAATGTGAAGTTTATACTAAAGAAGGATCCTCCATCAACCAAAATCCGATTTACCCTTTCATCGCACATATACCAACCAGGTACAATGGATGGTTATGAGGAGTGTCACTTATCAAAAGATTGTCAATTGTTAATGTGACCTTTTCCTCACAAGCATTAACTTCTCGAAGAGTGGAGTCGATGGGATTTTCTGAAGATGTACCAACGGTAGGTCATCACTCTTTTCTTCCCCTTTGTCAGCATGGCAACAAAAGGCTTCAATGACTTCATGCGAAAGCTTCATGCGAAACCAACTTGGAAAAAACTCCTCCAAGGACAATAGATTTCGTGCCTTTTGAGAATGCTGCATCTCCACTTTTGCTTTCTTCAAATGCCTAACTGGATTCTTTTTCGTTGGTCTTTTTACCATTATCTTCCTTGTTGGTTGTTCTATTAATTCTTTTCGTGGTCTCCTTTTGTGGCGCCTACGATGAGTCACCAACGTACAACCTTCATCATAATCAAGTTGATCATTTTCAACTTTGTTATTCACCAGTAATTCTTCAATTTTTATTCCTTTTAAACTGCATAACTCATCTAGACTGAATAAGCCAAAGGTGATACAGACTTGGTTCGCGCATTCTTTCTTCGCTTTAAGCACGATCTTCTTTTCACGAGCCAAGTCCACAAATTTGCCTTTGAAGACAAAGCACTTCTCTATAAGGTGGCTTACAAGTCGGTGATATTTGAAGTAATTTGAGTCATTCATTTTCCTAGCTTCATTTGGTCGCTTCATCTCTGAAAGCTCAATGAGACTTAACTTGAGGAATTCTTTGAAAATGGTTGGCATCAGAATCAAGGAATGGGTACTCTTTCTCCTACATTTCTTTTAGAGTCAACTTTCCACTTGTCTTATCTTGAAAAGAAGTGGATTTTATACTCTAATTCTTGCTCACCTTCATCACGAACTTCATAGATGACGTGTTGACAATCATAGCTTCTTTGTTTTCAGACTTAGGTAAAACCTTTCCCTACTTCTGACTTTTTGGTAGTCATTCCCTTTGCGAGGTTCATAAATAGTCAGCCTTTCATTTCCAGTAGAGGCCATGCTCAATTTTATGTCATGGGAACGAGTTGCAAGTTCTTCAAATGTGCTAGGCTTGATACCTTGCAAGATGTTGCGCAATCCCCAATGCATACCTTGGATACACATCTCTATGACTGAAGCTTCACTAAGCTTTTTTTTGTAGTTGAGGCTTGTATTCCTCCAACAATTGATAAAGTCGATAACTTGTTCGCCCTTTCGTTGACGGGTATTTGTAAGTTCTATCATACGTAGAGTACATCTAGTACGATTTAAATGATTGTGGAACTCTTTCTCTAATTGATCCCAGTTATCGATAGATCCAGCCTCGAGGTCCGTATACCAATCAAAAGCATTTCCTTTTAGCAATCAGACAAACTGCTTGGTAAGGTAATATCCACAAGTCCCAGCATTGTTTCACGTCTCCGTGAAGTATGCAACATATTTCTTTGGGTTACCTTTACTATCAAACTGTTGAAACTTCAGACCTTAATAGCCAGCAGGCATCTTTAACATATTAACCCTTATAGTGTATGGCTTTGCATATGCTGTTAGGATTTATGCCCTTCAATAGAGGGGGGGTGAATAGTGAGGCACGAGAATGTTGGTAAATTTTGCGGAATTAAAATTGCAGGAGTAAAGTAAGTGCAGTAATTAAAAGAGTAAGGAGAGGACACACCGAATTTATACTGGTTCACCACAACGTGTGGTTAGTCCAGTCCCCGAGAGACTCTCTCGAGTTTACACTAACTCCGTTAAGCATACGGGTGCCTGACAAACCATTACACTTGCTCGTAGATGTACACTCTACAAGACTTCAACTTGCTCGAGGATACCTCACCTCAAGACTTCACCTTGCTCGTGGATACCGCACCACAAGACTTCACAAACTAATATTGAAGGTACTTAGCAAACCCGACAATCAATGAGAAGATATGGTCTTCCCAAGTACCTTTCTCTATTACAACAAGAACTCTCTATGAAGAGTAGATAAAGAGATACAATATTAGCTCTATGAACAACACAAAGTTTTCTCTCAAATGGCTCAACAAAAGCTCTAAATATGATGTAGAAATGTTATCAATATGTTCAAGAATAATGAGAGATATTGTTCATATGAAATGAGTCAAAAAGACCTCTATTTATAGGTGGTAGAGGTTGTATGTCCGTTGCTTAATAGGCAATCAATCATGCTGATTTTATGCCAAGAAAATCGATTATTCACTTTACATAATCGATTATCTTCTCAACGTTCATAAAACGAAACGTTGGGAAGGCAACGGTCAGTGAATAATCGATTATTCTCTAGGGGATAATCGATTGTTGACCCTTGCGGAATTTCCAGTTTAAGCTGGAAATTGGCAGATAATCGATTATCCTCTAGGTGATAATCGATTATGCAGCCTTGCTGGAATTTCCAGTTTTGCTGGAAACTCAGCATAATCAATTATCACCTTAAGGATAATTGATTATCTGGCTGTTCTGTCCAGAATCGAAAACTTACTTCAAAAACCATTTTGGTTAAAATGAAAACGTTAAAATCATTTTGTTTGAAGTATTTGACATATGTTTATGATAAATATGATTTGATAAAATAATTTTATGCATATTTATGATGACCTATGTTGAGCCAAAAGACGAGATAACTTAGACGTTGCCCTTACATTGGTTCTACCTAGCAACCTACGCCTTGGGTCTTCGGTCTTTGAACTTTTGGGCTCGTCTTTGGCTTTTCCATGCAATCCCTTCATCAATATGCTTCTCGGCATTCAATCTTGATTGTTTGTCATATAATAACGTTGTTTGGCACTTGACTACATTGTTTGTCATTCATCAAAACCTATACCTGGAAATCATGCTAATACAACCAAAGCACACATATCATGGATAGAATGATTTCCTACAATTTCCCCCTTTTTGATAATGACAAACAATAAGAGATATGCATATCAGATTCCCCCTAAGTTCATGCTATATCTCAATGTACAAGCTATGCAAAACATTCCCCCTTAATTGAGTATTCCCCCTCAATTAAAGCATACTAGAAGGTGGAGACATTCCCCCTTATTAGATGCATATCGCCTAATTTCTTCCTCCTTTTGGCATTAGCAAAAAGAGAGTATATACAGGCTACTTTCCCCTTTTGACACTTCCCCTTTTAGGGAATACCAGCTGTTAGTGCCAAACATAAGATAGGAAATACAATGAGGAATATACATGATGACGATATTCAAAAAAAATCATACCAACATAAAATGATACCAAATGTTAGCAAAAACATAACAACCATAATAACGGTTATTTTTGGCAAATTTTATTACTTAAAAACATATCAACTATTAATTTTTGACAAACCAATAGTTGTATTAAAAACATGAATCATATATTTTTCAAGAATATACCAACTGTTATTCAAACCAAAAATTAATATTCATCAAAACCTGAATCAATCATTATTTTTAACAAAAAATAATTGATACCAATTGTTATTCAAAATAAAAGTTATCAAAACATGAATCAACAAAAATAATTGATACCAATTGTTAACAAAGACATATCAATCGTTAACACATATCAACTATTACGTTTTTATCAATAATATGATAACTAACCGAAATTTCCCCTCGATGCAATAAGGTTTCGTGCTTGACGCATCTACTACGATATTGTAGTCTTCAAGCACACCTGCAAACGTACCTAAAAATAGGTTTCAGGTACCCAACCACTTTTGGGTTCTTGGTTAGGCAAATAATAGTCATAGCTATAAGATATATCCCTATGTTTTGCAAAACATACGGGTGCTATGTGTCCTGTCCGGTTGCAATAATCACATATAACATTCGGGTTGTGCATATGTCTTGGTTGAGCCAAAAACATTCTAGGTGATCTAAAGTCGTTATTCCTAGAAGCGTCGAAATTCCTAGGGTCATTTCTAGGCGGTCTAAAATAATTAATTCTAGACTCATTTACAAATTCCTAGAATCATTTCTAGGTTGAGCATCGCAATTTCTAACATGATTCTTACGCCTTTTATTTTTCCTGGGCCTTTTCTTTTTAATTTCTTCAACTATTTTAGGAATGTCTACACTACGTTTTTCTAGTGTGTTCTTAAGTTCTATGTTCTCTAATTTCAAAGAATCACAAGATGAACAATTAGAATTTTTATCAATTGAAGAATCTTCATGCATCTCCTTAATTTTATTTCTAAGATCAATATTGTCATTTTCCAAAAATTTATTTTTCTCTTCTAAAACTTTAATTTTAGCCTTGGCCTCTTTGGAGATTTTTGAAGACTTTTTCAATTCATCATATAATTCTTGAAAAGCTTCTTGTAATTATTCATAAGAGTAAGAGTTAGGAGTACTTACCTCTTCTTCCTCGTTGGCCATGAGGCATAGGGCGGCAGTTTCATCACCCGAGCTGTCCGAATCCCCTGTGACGCGCCTTTGGTGTTTCTTCTTCTTCTTGTCCTTGGGTTTTGGACAATGTGACTTGGTGTGGCCAAGTTTTCCACAATTTTGGCATGAAGGACTTGGTTCTTCCTTCTTTATTTCCTTCTTCATAAACTTATAAAATTTTTCAATTTAATCGGTGGAAATAGTATCATCATCACTTTCTGAATCACTTACCTCTACTCTTTTAGATGATGAGGCTTTGAAGGCAATACCTGGACTTTTCTCATCTCCAAATGAAGGTATAAGAATTGTGCTTTCATAAGTTTTGAGGTTACCTCTTAGTTCATCAATTGTGACGTTCGAGATTCCTACCAATTCTTGGATGGCATTGGCTTTGGAGCGCCATTCGGGAGTGAGACTCCGTAGGATTTTTCGAACTAGATCTTTGTTCGAGTATACTTTTCCGAGAGTATGGAGATCGTTGATGATCATTGAGAACCGTTCAAACATATTATCGATGCTTTCTGGCTCCTTCATTCTAAAGAGTTCATATTCATGTGTTAGAAAATCAACTCTTGATTCTCGGACTTGAGGCGTACCTTCATAAGTGATTTCAAGCTTATCCCACATCTCCTTGGCGGTTGTGCAGCAAGAAATCTACCGATAGTCATCCGGATTCACCGCACAATATAACAAATTGACGGCCTTTGCGTTATTTTCAACCTTCTTGATGTCCTCGGCATTATATTCATCTTCCTCCTTTGGAACTGTGGTTTCCCCAACTTTCTTTGTCGGTATTTTTTCACCGTACTTGATGATTTGCCACAAGCGAAAGTTATTTGATTGGATGAAGATTCTCATTCGCTATTTCCAATATGTGTAATTTGTTCCATCAAATAGTGGAGGCCTAATGGTGGAGTGTCCTTCGCTCATCATTCCTGCGTTCAACATTCTCAACAAATATATGAAACGTTCTCTCAACCGGTTAAGGCTTTTAGAGAGTTAGGCTCTGATACCAACTGTTAGGAATTATGCCCTTCACTAGAGGGGGGGTGAATAGTGAGGCACGAGAATGTTGGTAAATTTTGCGGAATTCAAATTGCAGGAGTAAAGTAAGTGCAGTAATTAAAAGAGTAAGGAGAGGACACACCGAATTTATACTGGTTCACCACAACGTGTGGTTAGTCAAGTCCCCGAGAGACTCTCTCGAGTTTACACTAACTCCGTTAAGCTTACGGGTGCCTAACAAACTGTTACACTTGCTCGTAGATGTACACTCTACAAGACTTCAACTTGCTCGATTATACCTCACCTCAAGACTTCACCTTGCTCGTGGATACCGCACCACAAGACTTCACACACTAAGATTGAAGGTACTTAGCAAACCCGACAATCAATGAGAAGATATGGTCTTCTCAAGAACCTTTCTCTTTTACAACAAGAACTCTCTATGAAGAGTAGATAAAGAGATACAATATTAGCTCTATGAACAACGCAAAGTTTTCTCTCAAATGGCTCAACAAAATCTCTAAATATGATGTAGAAATGTTATCAATATGTTCAAGAATAATGAGAGATATTGCTCATATGAAATGAGTCAAAAAGACCTCTATTTATAGGTGGTAGAGGTTGTATGTCCGTTGCTTAATAGGCAATCAATCATGCTGATTTTATGCCAAGATAATCGATTATTCACTTTACATAATCGATATCTTCTCAGCGTTCATAAAACGGAACGTTGGGAAGGCAACGGTCAGTGAATAATCGATTATTCTCTAGGGGATAATCGATTATTGACCCTTGCGGAATTTCCAGTTTAAGCTGGAAATTTGCAGATAATCGATTATCCTCTAGGTGATAATCGATTGTGCAGCCTTGCTGGAATTTCCAGTTTTGCTGGAAACTCAGCATAATCGATTATCACCTTAAGGATAATCGATTATCTGGCTGTTCTGTCCAGAATCGAAAACTTACTTCAAAAACCATTTTGGTTAAAATGAAAACGTTAATCATTTTGTTTGAAGTATTTGAAATATGTTTATGATAAATATGATTTGATAAAATGATTTTATGCATATTTATGATGACCTATGTTGAGCCAAAAGACGAGATAACTTAGACGTTGCCCTTACATTGGTTCTACCTAACGACCTACGCCTTGGGTCTTCGGTCTTTGAACTTTTGGGCTCGTCTTTGGCTTTTCCATGCAATCCCTTCATCAATATGCTTCTCGGCATTCAATCTTGGTTGTTTTTCATATAATAACGTTGTTTGACACTTGACTTTATTGTTTGTCATTCATCAAAACCTATACCTGGAAATCATGCTAATACAACCAAAGCACACATATCATGGATAGAATGATTTCCTACATATGCAAGGATTTGGCAGCAACTTCGTGTTTGTCCTTAATGGTTCCTTCGATGAACTCATCAGTTGATCGATTGGAATCATCACTTCAGATGAGACAGGGATAGCCTTAGTGGATGTTTGTTGTCTTGGGGGAGAGCCAGTCTCTAGAAATTCTGGGAGCTCGCCGGGTGCATAGGTAGATTCTTCTTCCATCAAGATTCCGACCATGTCTGTTAGCTTGTCAATTCTAGCCACTTGATTTTGCATGCATTTGGTCAAGCCAGCAACTGCTCCTGTCAAGTTTTCAATTACTCCTCCATAGATGAAGTGTTTGTCACCATGGCTTGCATGATTTTCGTGGATGATGGAGAGTAGCATGGATTTTCACACAAATTAATCCTTGATTGGCTCACGCTATGTGGTGTAAGCGGGGACGATCCATCACTTGAAACATCATGATCTTCCTTCACAGCAGAGTGCTTGGAGCTAGAGAGGTTAAGCAGAGCAAGAGTTTTCTTGATCTTTTCAGCAACATCACTTCCGCCTTCATATGCTTTTGTGGAAGATCTTTCTCTTTTTGAGGATGAAGATTCGAAAATAGGGGTTGATGCAGATAGCAATTAGGGTGCTTGTTGTCCTAAAGAGCTTGCTTTGACCCTAATAACTGGTCTGAAGCTTCCAAAGGTGACATCGAGGATGCTTTCCACATCAGCGTATAAGCTGGAGTTAGCAACCTTGGTGGAAGTTGAACCTTTGTTGTTTTTCTTTGAAGCCATTTTAATGTTCTTGGTATTTAGTGAATGAAAATTTTATATGAGAGGTATAGAATATCCCACCGGGTGTGCCACAATTCGTATACAATAAATTTGGTTCGAGAAATAAAATCAAGACCAAAAAATATCGCAACAGTCATAGTATTTTATTTCAAATATTTGAGTGTACAATCAGTATGAATCCTGTCATTCTTCCTTCCAATAGTAAAACAATCAAGGGCCTTTGAACTTGATCTTGAATCTAAATTTGTTTCCACGAATGATGATCTTTTTTCTTGAGCTTGATTGCTTGAACTTAATCTTGATTTGTTCTTTGTTTTTTGAGCTTGAACTTGATTTCTTGAACTTGAACTTGATTGCTTGACGCTTGAAACTTGTAGAGTATAATCCACAAGCTCTCTCTTACTTCTTGTTATAACTTCTGATGTCTTTTCTGGGTTTTGAAGACCCCTATTCATAGTTGTGGAAGGGAAGAGTTATGATAAGAACAAACTCTTTCTGACCAATCAAACTTAAGTGTGACATAGCCGCATTTGATTGGCCAGAACATGTCAGTTGCAAAAGTGGCATGATTTAATTGATTTTTTTGTATGACTGGCCATGCCTTGTCATTTTGACACATGGTATGGTCCTATTGGCCCTTCCGCTTGACTTAGCGCGCCACATCATCTGACATGTAGCACCAAACTGGACCTCTAGGAAGATGACATCTTGGGCTTAATGAAGAGGGCTCATCACCTTAGCGCAATTAAATGGGCAAGTCCAATGGATTAAGACTTATTTATTTAATCCATATATATTGGACTTATACAATTAATACAATTATATTAGCCCATATATTTATTTGGACCAATATATCTTGAATTTCAAATATAAGCCAAATTAGTTTTATGGATTTAAATCCGACAAATTTTTATGCTTACAGAATCACCAAAATGATTATTTTGGGAATTATTACTATTTTTTTATATATAAAATAGGGAAATAAATTAGTTTTAAAATCTTTAAAAATTAATGAAAAATACCAAAATATTTGGACATGCTTATATATGTATACATATTCTGTTTTGAAAGTATTTTTCATACTAAAATATATATTAGGAAAAAATTGGGTATCAGCAACTGCCCCTCCTTACTCTGGAAGGATGAAAGGGTTGTCGGGTAAAGATATGATGGCCAATTTTGACCGAGCGAAACGGTTCGAAAATGATAGGTTGTGCCCTGGCTTCTGAGCTTTCTACATATTACTGGTCTTACAGGAATCAGGCCTTATGTAGTTCAGGATCCGTCGGCGGAGTATGCCGATAGGTACTATCCAACAACAGATGCAATTTTTCGGTCATGGTGAATTAATGGCTTACGGGAGTAGTTAGGTCTGATGTGGTTGCGTGCATTGGAGTGGAAACGCTCCTATCGGGACGGTTGTTTCTTGTCGGTTTTACCTGCAAATAAGCAATATAAGCATATATTATGCGTAAATTTAGACGTGATGAAAATTCCCGTTGGACCATGAATGTTGTCTTCGAACGGCTATGATGACGTATTTAGACCATGATTTCCTTGGCCATTATCGTGTAATAAAGCATTTGCATGCCATGAAATGATGCTCTCGGGCTATGTGAATGGTGTCTCCAAACAATGATGCCTTTGAATAATGATATGGAAAAGATTGAAAAGGGGTGCTTGTGCCATGACATGGTGTATTCGGGCTATGAGGATGGTGCCTCCAAACGATGACACCTTTGGATAAGTTGGCGATATTTCAGCTCATGAAGGATGCAATAGCATGTGGCGATCTTTCAGCCATGCAATGTGGATATCTGTTAGCCATTCAATGTGGCGATCTTTCAGCTGTGCAATGTGGTGATCTTTCAGCCATGCAATGAGAATGAAGATAGCACTTACTCTCAGAAGGCAGAATAATAGCCTTTTGCAATACAAATGCAGATAGAGGTAGAGCTTACCCTCGAACTGCAGAATGTCAGCCATATGCAAGTCGGAAGGCAGAATGGTAGCCTTATGCAAGTTGGAAGGCAGTATAGTAGCCTTATGCAAATTGGAAGGCAGAATAGTAGCCTTATGCAAGTTGGAGGGCAGAATAGTAGCCTTAAGCAATACAGATGTTAATAGAGGTAGAGCATAACCTTGGAACGCAGGATAGTAGCCTTATGCAACGCAGATACAAATAGAGGTAGGGCTTAATCTTGGAAGGCAAAAATGGTAGCCTTATGCCAGAAATAATATAGCAAATGGCAGTAGAGTTTCTTAGTTGACACCAGATTACAGCGTGGTGATTGAGCATTATGACTTACGGGACATTATGGGTGCATGCCGGTATTAGATATTGGTAAGTGCAATGGTTCGTATAATCATATTATTGAACAATGTTCTCTCTGTGGGCAGATAGCGTGTTTAATGATTTCTGCATCCAAAGAAAAATCGTGCGTTTTTTAAAACGGAAGGTTAGTCTGTATTCCTCTAGCTCTGCTTGATCTGCTCGTCTTTGATCTGGCGATACCGTCTGTATCATTGGGGTAGCGTTGCTAAATAAGGAAATTTCAATGATGAACATGCATGATTTTGTTAAAGTAAAATATAAATGTATAAAAAGATAGTTTTTAGATGAACCGACGACTGTGACGCGGTTCGAAACATTGCAACCTTTTTCTCTATGGAATTTTGAGGGTGCTTCTCAAAATTCTACCCCAGTTTCCAATTTTGGGGCAAAATAAAAATTTTATTGAATTGTGATCGAACCCATAGGGCTGCCTACGTATCCCCTTTTAAACGGAAATCAGGTTAGACGTAGTTCAATTTACATCAAATAGGGAAAAAATAAAGATTACACATAGTAACGTTTGACTGCATCTGAACTAATCGACTTTCGCCAAATCTGTTCGTCCATTTTTGCGTGTATGAGGGCTCCTCCTATCAAAACCCTGTGAACCATGTACCGACCCTACCAATTGGGAGAGAACTTCCCTTTCACCTCGTCTTGATGTGGAAAAATCTATTTAATACCAACTGCCGTAGTGTGAACTTTTTAGGCCTAAGTCTCTTGTTGAAGGCTCTGGACATTCTGTTCTGATAAAGTTGACCATTACACACTGCATTCATTCTTTTCCTATCTATAGGTGCTAGCTTCTCCTAATGACCCTTCACCCATTCTGCATCGTCGAGCTCAGCTTCCTATATAATCCTTAAGGAAGGAATTTCTACCTTGGCGGGAATGATGACTTTTGTACCATAAACCAGCATAGAGGGGAATGCCCTTATTGATGTGCGGACTGTGGTGCGATAGCCTAACAGAGCAAATGATAACTTCGTGCCACCGTTTATGCTTCTCTATCATTTTCCTCAATATTTTCTTATTATTCTTATTGGCGGCTTCCACAACCCTGTTCATTTGAGGCTTGTACACTGTGGAATTCTTGTGTCTGATCTTGAAGGTTTCACACACAGCTTCATTAAGTCGCTATTAAGGTTGGAGCCATTATCAGTAATACAAAGTCTGCCACGGCTTTCTTAGTCACTGCCTTGTAAGATGCTGCTTCAACATACTTGGTGAAGTAATCAATTGCCACTAGAATAAACCCGTATCCGTTGGAAGCGACAGACACAATTGGTCTAATGACGTCCAGTCCCCAAGCAGCACGGTCATTGTAAGCTTGTTGTGTTAAGTTCGATCAGAGGTACCATTATCATGCCTGCATGTATTTGACAGCAATGGCATTTTCGGACAGGCTTGATGCAGTCTATTTCCATAGTCATCTAAAAGTAACCAGCCTAGAGTATCTTCTTCGCTAAGATAAAACTGTTCATATGTGGACCACAGGTCCCAGCATGAATTTCCTCTAGTAGCTTGGATGCTTCCTTTGTGTCAACATACCTTAATAATCCCCAATCGGAGTCCTCCTATACAGGATTGCTACGATGTAGAAGAATTGTTGGATAATCTCGGCAGTGTGCATTTCTAAGTATGATTGGCAGGCTCTAGGTATTCTCCCTTTGCTAAATATTCCTTAATACCATGAAACCAAGGCTTTCCATCTCCTTCCTCTTCAAAATGGGCACAGTAAGCTTGCTGATTATGAATTTTTACTGGAATAGGATCAATGAAATTTTTTTCCAGATGTTGTACCATAGAAGCTAGGGTATCCAATGCATCGGAAAATTCATTCTGGACCCTTGGAACATGATGGAATTCCATCTTTGTGAACCTCTTTCTCAATTTCTTTACATGATGCACATACAGCAGTATCTTGGCCTTCTTAGTTTCCCATTCTTCTCGTACCTGATGTATAAGTAAATCTGAATCTCCAACCACTAGCATCTTGAACGTTCATGTCAATGGCCATCATAAGCCTTAATATGTAGGCTTCATACTCGGCCATATTGTAAGTGCAGGGGAACCTGAGGTTGATAGACGCCGGATAATGTTGAGCGGTTTCTGACACCAAGACTGCTCAAATGTCAACTCCTTTGAAGTTTGTTGCTCCATCAAAGAACATTCTCCAACCATCATAGGATTCTGCAATTTCTTCTCCTGTGAATGATACCTCTTCATCGGGAAAATATGTTTTCGAAAGTTAATATTCTCCATCCGCGGGATTTTCATAAAGGTGGTATAACAATGCTTGTCCCTTGACTACATTATGAGTTACACAAACAATGTCGAATTTGCTCAGCAGGATTTGCCACTTGGCTAGCTTGTCAATGGGCATGGGCTTCTGAAATATGTACTTTAAAGGATCTATCCTTGATATGAGATATGTGGTATAGGCACAAAAGTAATGTCTCAGCTTCTGAGCTACCCAAGTCAAAGCATAGACGGTGCGCTCTATTCAAGCATCATACGGAGTGAACTTCTTGCTGAGATATTAAATGGCTTATTCTTTTCTCCCCCTTTTCATCGTGTTTCCCCAAAACGCAACTGAAGGCTCCATCTAATACTGCAATGTAGAGTAATAAGTATCTACCTAGCTCGGGCGGGACCAAGACTGGTGGTGTTGATAGGTATTCCTTGATTCTGTCGAAGGTCTTTTGGTAGTCATCAGTCCATTTGGTAGAGGCATCCTTCGTTAACATCTTAAAGACTAGCTTACATATAACTGTGGACTATGCTATGAACCGACTTATATAGTTAAGTCTTCTAAAGAAACTATCACGTCCTTCTTGTTCTTTGGCGGTGGGAATTCTTGAATGGCTTTGAGCTTTGATTGATCCAATTCTATTCCTCGACAGCTCACAATAAACCTAAACAACTTTGTGGCGGGAACCCCAAATGTACACTTTGCGAGATTTAGTTTCAAGTTTTACCTTCACAATTTGTTGAAGAACTTCCTCAAATCTTCCATGTGACCAATGGACTTCTTGGACTTGGCGATGACATCATCCACATATACCTCGATTTCTTTGTGTATTATGTCTAAATGGTAGTCATGGCCCTTATGTCAATCAAAAATGCGAAAAGAAAAATCATCTAGTAAAAATAAAAATAGTGCACGATACTTGTTTTTGCCTTGCTACCCCGAGACTCACCGAGCTCTGGTGGTCCTGATGGTTCAATTTTTGAGGTATGCTCCTCCACTCACTGCTTGTATGGAAGGGCCTTCCTCCCCCTCCTCCTCGAAAACAACACAGCAGTCCATGTCATTGTCTTCTAGGAACAAGTTCTTTACCGCAGCAAGTGCTTCTTCTTCGTATGTCCCATAAAAAATGTCAACCTGTTGGAAAGTCTACTCCAAAAGGCGGTATTGGCTATTCTAGTGGATAGTAAGGATCGCCCCATGGTGGCAACCTGTTGTTGAATTCTTCCCAAGTGTACTCGTATCCTAGACCAAAAGTAGTGCCATGCTTCTTGAGCTTTATGGGCTTAGCAATACCCTGGAGGTTCTTGCTGAACCCCTTGCCAGGTTCGTACCCACTACAATTCAATATACTCTCGATCTTCTTATCCCACCATATATCTTTGTCTACAGCATTGACTCACTTTATGTGGTGGTAGGTCTCTCCACCTAGCTTTATTCTTCCCCTATCGCCGGAACGGTCTGACAACAGTATAAAGGATTGTTGCCGTCACCGTGAATGATCACTTCCTGATGATTCCATTCAAAGCTTACGACCTGATGCAATGTTAGCCACAGCCATTGCAGCATGAATCCAGGGATGCCCTAGCAACAGGTTGTAGGATGCTAGCACATCTATTACTTGAAAGTCGACCACCAACCAAGTCGTCCCATCTGTAGACACGGGCTAATCTTACTGATGGTGGATAAGACCCGCCAAAAGCATTCACATTTATTGCTCCTTCTTTTATCTCATGTAGTCCCTTACCAAGCTTCTTAAGTGATATCCATGGACATATATTAAGGTTGGAACCCCCATCGATCAGGATCTTAGTGATGAAATAGTCTCTGCATTTTTACGGTGATATGCAAGGCTTTGTCGTGACCCAATCTTTTGGGCAGTAGCTCATCCTAATAGAAGGTGATTTTATGGCTTTCTAATACTTTTCCCGCCATGTTGGCTACTTCTCCGCCAGAGATGTTACTTGGCACGTATGTTTCACTCAGCACCTTCAACAGAGCATTTTCGTATGTCTTGGAATTCTGCAGCAATAAAAGGATAGATATGTGCTGCTGTTTTGTTTAGCTGGTCGATGACCGAATAATCCTTGGCCTGTATCTTCCTATAAAGTTCATCTGGACCTATTTAAATGATGAATGGTAGGTTGGAAGCTTGCTTGATTGACTCAGCTAAGTGTTTCGGGGAATAGACTCTTCCAGCCCTCAACATACCTTATAATGTAATAGTCTCTTCGAACCTGACTTTTCCCTTCCTCCTAGCCTTGGCCGTATAATCCCAAGGAATAGACTTTGCATGGAATGATTACATAGTGATCATCACTACCGTAATTGGTCCGGCTTCCTTTACTTCAAATGGGACATGTTCCTTGGGTGGCGAAACGGTAACCTCAAACGCTACCGGTGTTTTTGTTGATGGCGCTGCTGAAAACTCAAGATAGATAGACACATCTACCTTAGTGAACTTGGACGGTGGAATCTAGACTATGATGGGGTTGAGAGTAAATGCTGGCTTCTATTGATCATCGCCTTCCGTGATCAACCCGATGGATCTCAATTATCCTCTACTTCAATCATGTGAACACCCCAACCATTATGGTCTGGTAAGGGATTGTTGTGGATATTCGGAGTGGCTTCCTTCGCTACAATGACCTTGTTGTCAATTAAGAACTTTACCTTGTCTTTTAGAGCATTCATCGATGGTGTGTCCCTTCATGCTAGAATGGTATTCACAAGTTCTGTTTGGTTTAACCCACTGAGAAGGGTTCTTAGGGGTTGAAGCAAGTATGGGAGCGACATAACCAGTGGTTTTGAATCTCTCATATAGCTGATCAATGGGTTCGCCAATGGCTGTGTATTGTTTTGGGGGCCTCCGATCAAAATTCCGTTAGGGCCTAGGAAAAATTTGGCGAGCGGGGGGTGATTGGTAATGAGATGGTTGGGCATTATAGGTTTGGTAGACATGTGCGTGTTGGGAATATATGGGTGAGGTAAGCTAATATGTGGGAGGTGGAGGTGATTGGTAAGTGAGCGGAGGTATAGGGTAGGCTTGGTATTTGAAGGGAGACTTGGTCCTTGTGCAACCATTATGGCCCCTACGTCTCTCTTCCTAGACACACCACCAGACTACAAGGCCTTATTTATGGTTTGCAAAGCCTAAAAGTTTGTAACCATGCCGCTTTTGATACCTTCTTCAATTCTTGCCCCAGTTTGATAATATCGAAAAACTTATGATTTTCAATCATCATTAGCCATTCATAATATTGCCGGTCTTGAGCCCATACAAAGAATTTGTTCATTTGTTCCTCCTTTAAGGCAAGTTTGACCTTAGCAGCTTCTGGCCTTCAGCGAGTAGCATACTCGCGAAACGTTTCTGTAGCCTTCTTCTTCATATTCTGAATGTAGAATACATCCGGCACATTTTCTATGTTAAACCTGAACATGTCCATGAAATCTGAGGCGATACCTACCCAACTTGACCATTTCTTAGGATCCTGGCTGATATACCAGAATAGTGCATCGCCTTTCAGACTCCTCGTGAATATTTTTATGCGAATTCTTTCGTCCTTTCCTACCCCGACCAGCTTATCACAGTATGTTCTCAGATGGACCCTTGGATCACCTGTATCGTCAAATATCTCAAACTTGGGAGGTTTGTATCCCTTTGGCAGTTCGACTTCTAGTTGTATACAGAGATCCTCATAGTTTAACCCTTTGATACTTTCACTTCCCTCGATCCTTGGATTTAGCTAGTTAGTTCACTAAGCTCTTCATCCAAGTTTCTCATGAGTAGATCCTTTTCATCAAACTAAGGGGTACAAGATACAGGTTGGGTAGAGAGCGGCACAATCTCCACGTAGATAGGATTGTTTTGGTGGCCAAGTGTGTAAATAGTCATTTGCTGAGTTTTGTGGTTCGGGGACGAGTAATGGATGGTTGTTTGGAGTGTGGCAAGTGTTGAATTGTTTATTGGTTATAATAGTGGGATAATTCGATTGCTTTTATGGAGGTGTGCGATTTTGGCTGTTGGGGAAGATGGTTTCTGGGGTGCTGAGGGAGAAGGATAGGTTGGCCAGATTCCAAACCTGATCAAGCTCTTCTTGAAACTTCAACAATTTCTACTCGAGTTGCGACACATTTTTATTAGGAACCCGAATACCATGGCCATCAATGGCCTCTGCTGTTGTGTTTTCCTTCTGATGTTTAAATCTTCCATTTTTCCCTTGTTCTTGTTCTTAATAGGACCTAGAGGAGGAATGGGTGGAGGGCCATTTAATCTTGTAGAAATAAGATGATGTTGCCATAATGCACAAACTAACCTTTTGGGGAGGGGAATAATAAAACTAAAAACTAAACAGAAGGTAAACAAGTTAGTGAGGATCATAAAAATGTTGTAATATTTAAAAAAAATAGTGCAGGAATTAAAAGTTTGTCCTAATTTGGGAGCCCCGTTGTGCCCGAGGTAGGCTTAGCGACAAATTGATTTGGAGAACTTAGCATGCTATATACCTCATTTTATTGACAAAAAATAGATAAATCCCAAATTGACACTAAATAAATTGGAAATAAAAATCACTAATGACCATCGGCCTTACTACATTTCTTTAAGCGAAAAGAAAAATTCCGATCTACTTGGTCCCAAAAGTACCTTCCCCAGATTCGGCATCCCTGGCTCCTTCAAATAGCTTTCCCGACTCGCGAAGTACTAGCAATAGATAGGCCCTGGCTAGGTGTCCGCCTTCGGTTCCTTCGGCATTTTGGCAATCTTCGACCCTCTTGAGAAACTTTCTCTCCAACTCCAATATGCCTCGCTTCAAATATCCTGGTCACTTATTGGCACTGAGAGCCATGTCCTTCCATTCTTCAATCAGCTTCATGTTGGAGTCTTGTATTTTGTGATGCTTTCTATCATACTCCCAGATCCTTTTACGCTGTTGGTTATACTTGACTTGTGTCTCGGCCCTTTCGTCTATGATTCTATGAGCTCGGGCAAACCCTGTCTGGCCCCGACAAACTTGACTATCTTCCAACCAGCCTGAGTAGAAAGGAGCGCAACCCGCATGATATATGTCTGGCTCGATAGTATTTATCCATATTATGATCTTGCAACGCCACATATGCTGAGCTTGGAATTTGTATGGACTGTCATCATCCTGGAAGTTATATCGGAAATGACTCATCTTGTCAACCCTTGGTACAACTTGCTTTCTACCATCTAGTCTCATAACTCGAAGAGGCGAGTAAGGATATATTCTCCTCAAATCGATCAGTATCAGAAAAGGTGCATTTCTAGATCAGGTGATGAATTCCTCAGTCGGAAACTACTCAACATCCACTTGACTTGCTCTTCGTTGAAGTTATCAAACAGGTCTACCCATCCTTTGGCATCTTCTTGATGAGCAAACATATTGGCATGTAAGTCATCCATTTTGGATGATGGAAACTTATATGATCATCCCAGTCCCTTCGCTGGATCTCTTGTCAGTATTCACCCATTTGGAGGTGCTCCATAATCCAGAGTTGAAGTAGTAAATTGCATTCTTTGAAATGTTTTGCTCCTTGTTGACACTTCTCCAAGGCTCTGCATATATCCGCAATGATCATGGGAATGATGCTAAATGGTTTCCCACCAATTCCTTCAATAAAGGTTTTAGTTGCCATGGCTAGCCTGGTGTGTATCCTTGCTTTCTTTGTCAGAAACACAATCAACACTAGGATGAATGTGCCCCAAGGATGTGATGGCAAACTCATCCGGGTAGGTGCGATAGGACTTGCTATGACTGCACCTTTCATAAGATAGTCAAAAGGGATGTAGGATTCTTTCAAGCATGTCAACTCTGCATTCTTCTTTAAGCCCATCATTTTAAGGAATCCCTTACCTTTACGGTTTTCAGGTATTAGTAAACCCGGAGTCTCCCAGACTAGACCGGCTAATCCTCTTATCTCCTCTAATAGGGGTGTCATTTCAATATCTCCAGAGCAGAATACAGCTCTTTCACAATTCCAGAATAGTGTAGCAGCTTCTATGATCTTGTTGTTGGGTTGGATTTCCAGAAGG
The DNA here is from genome assembly GCA_034376525.1 of Nicotiana benthamiana. Taxonomy (NCBI): domain Eukaryota; kingdom Viridiplantae; phylum Streptophyta; class Magnoliopsida; order Solanales; family Solanaceae; genus Nicotiana; species Nicotiana benthamiana. The sequence goes on along the minus strand of CM067332.1, from coordinate 28,415,354 downwards.
AATGGTAGATTTCCCAAATATTTTCGGATGAGGGTTTGATCACTAGAGTAAATATCCTTCCACTAGCTTAGCAACCTTAGATGGATGTTGGTGACCATGTCGAATCTAGGGACTTTGTCCCTTATATTTCAGCAAGGCAAATAAGGTTAGGCCCTTACCCCCACCAGACTCGACTATTTAGTACCAATAATTAGCATGATGTATTTTAGTTCTCCAAATAAATGCACAAAATGTGGTGATGTCCGTTTGGGTTTAGGGAAACGCAGTAGACCTTGGACACGGCTATCTTAAAGGATCATTATATGGTCACCATAACTGACCCGGCTAGGTTTGACCATGATGCATGTATAATATTAATAATGTAAGGTTTCTATGGGGTTTTAGACTCATACCCTTGAGCGGAAAACTCAAGAGGAAGGCACGGATCCATCGTCTACATTGTTGATTGACTGGTTTTACCCAAAATATGTCTTTCTGAATTTAGGGGTAATAATATAGGAATGGCGCAACCACTAATTATAAGTGTTTCTACGGTATTTGTTTGGCACGAATAAAATATGATGTTGAGCATGATTATGAAATAATTGAAAAGCATTTTTTCACATATTTGCATGTTAAGAAAGCAGTAAATACAACAGTTTATAATTTAATGCAACAATGAAGAAAAGAAACAAAGAAAATAAGTCAGTTTTGCCTTGTAAAAGAAATTAAACGCTTAAAGGAATTTAAACAAGTAATTGCATATAAGGGAAGGTACAAATTCGCAAGAACAATCTACAATGGTAAAAACCTAATACCCCAGTAGAGTCACCATGCTGTCGCGCCCCCCTTTTCCCTCTTTGCATTGGGAGATCGGGTATATCACATTTTAGGTATAAGGAAACTCATTCCTTTTGGGAACTGAGTATTTCATTTGAAGCGTCACCACCCAATGGTTTATGGTGAATTAGGACACCTACAAGGTTCACTTCTAAGCTTTCTTGATGACCAGAGATAGGGTAATGGCTTGAAATTATCCTAAGGGGAAGGTGCAAGGCACCCCTCAGGATCCACTAGTGTGGTTCCCGGCCAGATAGTTCTTTGTGAATTTGGTGCAATTAACATGTAAAAAGATAAGGCTCGAATAAGAGGGGATTTTAAGACATAAATGTTTGAAAGTAAACAAAGTTTGAAAGAGCACTCATTAAAAGGATGATTTTGACAAGAAACTTTAAGGCTTTAGCGGAAAAAGTAAGAGAAGAGGGGTCCTGGGTTTATTTATAATATAGATCATATTAATGCAATACCCGATAATCACTCCTCAAGAAAGGGGCTACACATGGTATTAACGCATCGGTCATCATATATATATCTACCCTTCCCATCCCGTTAAGGTACTAAAGAACGAATTGGTCTTGACTACTATTGCATGCTATTACCCATCCCGTTTCTATCCGTCCCGGAGACACTTAAGACTATTTCTAAATGGAAGGGATATTAGGCTAACTTTGAGGTTTCAAAGGTGAAAAAGATAGGGCAACATATAAAACACATAGGATAGCTCAATAAACGGGGGAGCACATAAAACACTGAAGGCTCACGTATACCTCCTCAAACAAAGCAATCAAATAGCATGACTCAAACAAAATTAAAGTCTGATTTTTAGAAGTCCTAAAGCAGGGGATTTGAGTCAGATCCAGATTCATCAGATACCTCAAATAAGAAGTCCAAATCAGGCATGCATACTGGTTGTAGCAGTTTCTAGTTAACACAAAGGTACTTCCAGTTTTATTCAAGTATTTACCTAAGGCTTGCCCAGGCGTAATATTATTATCCTATGTCTATGATACCTAGAGTGACGCAATAAACAATGATTAATTTTAAACAAGCGATTACGATCCTATAAACATGCTTTCTAAACTGTATTGATAAAAGGAGCAGGTGGTTTAAGTTTATTTAGGACAGTACGAGTCAAACAAATTTTTTAACTAAACTGGTTTTAGATCTTATAGCATGATCTCTATTATAGCTGATTTTAATTCATACATACATGATATCTAATATTACTGATTTTAACCCCTATACGCATGATATCTAGTTGAGTGATTTTAACCTTATAGACATGATATCTAGTTTTGCAGATATGCAGAAGAATGGACATGTAGAATCTTAAATAGGACTTCAATATTCACAACTATTACAGCGTTTAAACATGGTTTCCAGAATATGCCGAGATAATATATTTGTTTGTGTTGTTTAGCATAAACATGATCTCTAAGTGTGCATGGATGTAGGAACATGATTGCAGAAACATTGGTTATTAACACATTTATCGCAAGAATTTCTAAGTGATGTGATAGTAAAAAAATAGGCATGCTGAAAACAGTAAGTGTAAATCCTAAGAGACATGATTTCTAATGCATGAAATGAGTCCTAAGTATGCATGAAATGAGTCCTAAGAGACATGATTTCTAATGCGCAAGAAGGAATGTATAACTAGTAACATGCTTTCTATCTTTTTAATAGCTAAAACATGCATAATTCCTAGCCCTTTTCACTAGCCAAACCCCAATTTTCATTACAAATTATTACAGACCAAATACCTGAATTACAAAAGCAGAAATGAAATAAAAAGCTACAACCATAGGAAAGTCTGATTTGACTTCCTATCTGAGATATGCAATTACCGAATCATTGCCATTGATTTCAAAGCCTTTCTCATACTTGGGTATGTCAAAGTTCCCTAAGGGTGTCAAGGGATCCAGGGCAGTGCTTACACCGAGGTTCAAAGAACCAAATAGAGATGAGTGCATTGTGGAAGAACCAGCCCTTATATGTCCAAGTTTAGAGGGAGCTCATGGGTCAGAAGTCAAGGCTCACACAAGAGGGGCAGAACTTAAATCTAAGAATATGGTAGCAGTGCAGGAATAGAGATTAAAAACTGAGTGGGGAAGGACAAGGGCAAAGGGTGATGGGAAAACAGTATTAGTAAAGCACGGAGTTAACAATTTCATACAAAGGGGGTCAGGGGTTTGGTAATACATTGCAAAGAGCATACATCCTTAGGCAGGGATTAGATTTTGGGTATGCACAACAATAAATGGTGTTGGCATGCCCATAAGGCAACCAGAACACACAACATATAGAGAGGGGATATGGAGGTTATGATCCTAGGGGGATCAGGTTTGGGTCATGCACAGCAATGTCCAATGCTGTCATGCCCCAAACCAACCAAAGATATCAAACGTATAGGGGATATGGGGGTTTAGGACTCTTAAGCCACTGAAATAATTCACAAGAAATCATTGATTAAAAATACAAAATAAGAGATCACAACATGATTAATAATGGAACTTGATTAAATACAAAAAGTAAACAAACAAGGGCAAAGGAAATGGTAAAGAAACATGTTGTTATTGATGTTCAAAATTAGTTAGAACATACCGGTAAAGATGTAAATGCAGAAAAAAAGTAAGCAAGTTTCCCACAGCCTAGACTTGACTTGCAGCCGGCTAGGTAAGGCAGCAATACAAGTAGCGGCAGAGAAAAGAGAGAGATTTTAGTGGAGTGTGTGCCTCAACTCAAGTGTTTTTTTCCTTGTGTTCATGTTTTTTGTAAGCATAGGAGTGCTAGGTATTAATAGCTTTTGAAAAACATGTGAGAAGTAAGGTAACAAGTAAAATTTCAACACAAATAAGGAAATAATCACAACTAGAATCAATTAATCAAGTGAATCCCCTTTAATTAAGAGATCACTTGTTTAACGGGCAGTGACAGGCTCAAAATAAGGAAAGAATAAGTTTGTAAGCAGAATGATTTTTGCCATAAAAGGAGTAGTAAAACCATTGAGTAAGGAATCAAGTCTAAGTACAGAAATATACTTATTTTGGGAAAGGATTCAGTAAGGCAAAATAAGGACATAAATCAATTAACCTTGACATGCGAATGAAATTAGAATTCGTAAAAGAAAGGTTTTGAAATCAATCAAAAAATCAAAGATCAATCAAAAAAGTAACGTACTTCTGCACTTCACTATTTAAACAGGGTGAGCAGGGACACCAGACATGCGAAGCCAAATTCATTGGCAAAAGAAACAACAAACAGAAATAAGTATAAAGCTCAGTGGTAAAGCGAACATTCGAAGCATATCAATCAAGTAGGTCAGGTCGCATTGAGTCAATAGGAAAAACAACAATGTATTAGAACATGCAAAAGTTTTACAACAGCAGGTAAGGAAACCCCTTTGAAAAATTAGGGTTTCTATCATAGTCAAGTTTCCAAGATAATAGGAGGCTAGAATCAGAGGAATCACATAAAGAAAAAAGAGATTCTGAAACAAAGAACTTCAAATCGAGTTTGATATTCAAACAAATTGTTTCAGACTTAAAGACATAAGTTCTTCCAACAATAGTCGAGCCTAAAAGATGATAAAAACAAAACTCTACCAAACAAACACTCAATTAACAAACAGCTTTTAGAACTCGACGGAGACCCAAAAGAAATTAGGGCTTTCAAAAACAACGAGTTCGAAAGATGGTAAACAGACGATTCAGGCAAGATTTTAAACAAACAAACATTAAATAGTCGTTTTGGAAAGCAAAATTGAAGAAACTTCGAGAAGATACTTAAAAGCTCAAGGTAAACACAGATCTAAAGTAGATCTGAAAGAAATCAAAAAAAATCTTAAAGATTAGGGTTTCAGAAAACACAGGAAAGGAGAAAGAGGCTTTGAAAGTTAGCGATCTAACTAGGAAAGTCAGAGATCTAACTCGAACGGCCATGGCTGGCCAGAGAAAGGTCAAAGATGACTGGAGAAGGGCTATGAACTGAAATAGAACAAGGCTTAGACATAGCCCTTTCAAGATCTGACCTTGAAACCATAATAACAAACATGTAGAAGCCATAGAAGGCTGGTATATGTCTCAAATGACCACGGAGCGCCATGGATTAGGTAGATATCAAGGTGGATTTGGCTGTTGGCGGTTAGGTTTTAGGTGGTGTTGCAAAGAGAATTGAGAGAGAAGGGGATTCAGGAGCACCGGTATGTGTGAAATGAATTAAGGTGAAGGGGTCGTTTAGGTTAAAAAGGGAAGGGGGTAATGGGAGTCGTTGATCTAAATGATCAACGACTGGGATTAGGTAGGAGTCCGGGTGGATCGTTTAATTGGGTTGAGGGCCGAGTATGAGTAGGAATTGGGTCGGGGTAAATTGGAGTTTTACTTGGGGTAGAATTTAGGCCACAATTGAAATGAAATCTGGCTAGATTTTAAATATCTATTTTTTTATTTATTTTATAAACAATAGCAACTTAAATTCTGAAAAAAAAATTAAAAACACTAAGGTGATTTATAACATATGATTATCAATTTAAAATATAGGACTTAGTTTTCTAAATATAAACGCAATTAAATCTTAAAAGGGGTTAGTATGGTTGGACTTGTGAATGAATGAGATTAGTGTTGTTACTTACTGATTTGGAATATTCACGTTACTCCCTACACCTTATGTGCAGATCCAGGCGTTTCTGGATCAAGTAGTGCGTGTTGATTGATCCGTTGTAGATCCATCGGAGTTAGCAAGAACGGAGATGCCTAGCGATCACATCCATGATTTCCTCCCTCTTTATCTTCCTTTAGATTGTTTTCAGTTATTTCCAGACTATGTTCGTCTTGATATTGTAAGACGGTTGTAGTAGATGCTCATGACTACTGAAACCCCAATGCTAGGCTTTTTGTCTGCATTTAGGTTTTATATTAAATAGCTTTGGAATTATCTTTGAAGTGAAAATACCAGTTTGTTTTGGTAAGGTGTCGGCTTACCCAGTATCACGATAGGCGACATCCCAAGAGGGTTAGTTTTGGGTCGTGACATCTAGTAGTTGATTGTCCTTCGTTGATTCCAGGTGGAGCATCATTTCTTCCAAGATCTCTCTAGGTGTTAACCATGTTTATGAGAACCCGCTCCGATACCAATTGTTACTTTGACTGCCTTCCTAAGTCACTAAAGAACTTACTTCTTTATCTTACTCCTTATGCGTAAATAAAATAACGAGTAAAGTAAAAGACATCATTTTTACATAGAAAATCACCCAGTTCAAAGGTGCAAAAACCACAACCTACTATATAGAATTTTAACTTCAACTTCACTAGAAAATGTGAGCCAAATGTACCAATATAACTCTTGTAACCTAATAGACCTTCCACACTATACCTATTTATACTTATTGTATGAAGAATACAAGTTACTCTAACTTGCAAACTTACTCCAACTAATGTTTGAACGAAATCATGATTACAACTCAATATCGTAATACACATGAACTAAACTAACTCAAGCAGAAAACAAATTAACTTTCAAAACAAACTTGATCAAGAACTTCACGTGCATTTAAACTGGAAAATGCTTATGCTCTTTTCTTCTGACAAAGCTGCGATCTTTGGGAGTTCTAAGCAAAGTCAAACTCTCGCTTACTTGCAAATCCTAAGATCATCCTCAAGCTTTGTGACTCGTATGTGAAGATATCCTTAGGCAACAACTTTTATTGCATCAAGAATCCCTCCCACTAATATCGGACTGCAGTAACTTTCATGTAAAAAGTTATTGCACTATAAGGACCTTTAGCAGCTACAACGAGAACCTGATACTTATCACATGTTCATTGCACACACTTGTTAATCATAATAACTCATAGCTCAACAATGTCAATTAATTGAACCATGTTTAATATATATGTCTTTTTTGGTATACTTATCTTATAATTTACTATCATTAAAATGATGCATTGTTAGCTTTCACATAACACCTGATTATGTCGATTCTAACATAGTAGATTGAGTCAAGAGAAACTCATAAAATACAAAACATATCTCGGTAATCATTGTAAAGATTAGGATCACTGCCAATACGGCTTCGTTCAATGTGCAATTTAATGTGCCAACACTATTTTTTCCTACATCTCTCAGGACAGGTAGAGGAAAATACACACCTTAAGGGGTAGGTGAGTGCTCAAAGCAGAGGAGAACACGATTGTCGGCCAAAGGATGACAAGAATCCCATTTCGCAGTCTGGCCGTGTAGAGAAACGTATAACAATCATGAAGCAAGAGGCCTCCATCAAACTTGACACAAACGACAGGAAACTAACCATGGAAAAAAATAAAGATGAATGGCATTCAGATGCTGTATCAATAGGACACCCCTAAACAATGATATTCCTTTTTTAAAGGTTGACGAAAGCCAAAAAATGCATTGACTATTGAGGTGCCAGATGAAGAGCTGCAGATGTAAGCACTTGATGTGCACTGCATCTAATGGGCTATTGAACCTACTAGGACTATGGATTCTACATTGCTATACTTCAAAGCATACAATTCTTTATGCCTCAAACTAGCTCAAAGTCCAAAGGCGTTGGGGCATCAGTACTAATATAGGTTTCGAAGACCTACCCGAGATCGGATAACAATAGGATCAAACACTAATACGAATCACAAAAGAAGATCAAGCATAAGCTCAAGCAGTAATTCTTCTCACCTGCCTAGTTTAAGAAATTCATCGCAGGAAACTTATCATACCACCATCCCAAACTCCGTCGCATTGCGCAAGTACAAGCCACATCTCCTTGTCACAACAAGTTTCATCAACATCAACTATCAACTCAACATGAAGTTGAGCACATACAGTTCTATCACCTCCGGTAAAAGGTAATCAGCACCACAGCCTTCAACTGAACAAGTGTTTTTCTATGATTTAAGTATCAATATGCATAGTTAAGGAATACACTATACCTATCAACTTCAGTAACATTACAATCCGAAATACATGATAGTATGATCTTACAGTCGTATGTATCAACACCAAAAACATTACAGTAGAAAATTGATAATAGCATAATAGAGAACTTGGAAGAGGATACAACCTAATACTCCAGTAATAACTATTATGCAGCAACCCCAAAATTATTTCTCAAGTTTGAGTTACATGAAAAATGGGGAATCTCACAAAAATCTAGATACATAAAAGAATGGAGAATAGGTACCAAACCAACGAGGGAAAGGAGAAATTCACACCAAACGATCCATTAAACTAGCACAAACACATTTGGCGACAACTTACTCAAAGCAAATCCCAACTAAGCCGCGGTTGGACAGCTGCAGCATGGGTGCTAGGTGTGGTTGTAGGTGATGAGAAATGGTCTAGCAATGGCGCTGGCATGGAATCAAACGTTTCCCATTGCGTCGTTATAACTACTGACCCTGAGGTTGAGTTCTTTGATGTCTGCTGTTGTTTGGTTTTTACTGTTTTTTCGTGTTGAACCGGTGATGATGCTTCCTTATTGGGATGCCTTTGATGCTGCTGAGCTGGGAAAGATTGGTCTTTTGTAATGTGATTGCCATCACCGATTGTAACTGAATTTTTTATCTTCAACACATCTAATGTTTCAACACACCTTTGCACTCTTCTCACCTACAATACATATCACATTTTTTAAAGATTTTTTTATTTACGAATTAAACTAAGTTCACTAACTATGCAGGATTTAACTTAGTACCTGATTTTTTCCCTGCAATTTCACATCACCTTCAGCAGTAATTCCATCTAATTGAACCAGCTGATTCATCAATAATTCTGTCAGATTTATCAAATCCTTTTCTACAACTCTCCCACCTTTGGAAATTATAGATTCCAATGCAGAAACCTAGACAATCAAAAATGCGCGTAACAGTTATCCACAATACCTGTATTTTCATTAAAAATCGAATGTATATTTGTTCCAATTTATATGCTTTTATCCGTTCAAAAAAGAATAATTTGTTTCAAAATTTAAAAATAATTTGGTTTAAACTTTTATTTCACCTTTAAAGAAATATTGTAGATATACCAATATGTATGATTTATTTTAAACTATGAGTTTTAAAAGTTTTTTCTCTCTTAGTTTTTCTCGTTAACGCTAAAACGGGGTAGAAGAATATTACCTGTCTAGCCAGCCTATCGACTTCCAAAGTAATCTCTGATATTGTTTTAGCAGCCCTCTCCACTTTAGCATCTTTCTCATCTCGAGGTACCGTTTTTCTTGGCTAATTGGATCTTCCATTAGAACAATTTTGGACTTATCCTTCACTCCAGCAATATCAAGAAATGCTTTATTGTCTCTCTCTTTATCCTTATACACTAACTTCTGATCCTGGTGGTGCAATCCCGTTGGCCCCGTCAAGATCTTCTTCAGTTCTCCTGCAATTTGACAATTGGAAATACAAAGACATAAATGCAGTATTCCCTTTGCTACAATTTGTTTGGCATAATTTGAGTAAAATTTAAAATTTAAAGAGAAAAGAAAGTTTTTAATACATCGTATAATTGTTGGGTAGCAATAATAGAACTTGTGTTTTTTAACATGTCATTTTAATTTATTACGATTAAAATGAGAAGTATAAAATTAATTATTTTTTATTATATAAATATATTATTTTCGGAAAACGAATTAACAATAAATAATGTTAAACAAATGGTAAAGAGAGAGTACTACTTAAGTTACAACATACCGAAGGTTGCTTGAGAACTGATATTGATCTCGTGGTAAATGGAGTGGTACTTGACCCGGACCCGAATAGTAGGTGGAGGAGGACGGTTTCCACTATCCGGGTAGCGTTTCTGGACCAGCATTCCACTGGGCCTCAGCTCCCACTCCTTCTCGCCCGCATCAGAGCTACCGTTTATCATCGGCGGCATTCCGGTGGTTTTCGTCTTCAGTTGCATCATTTTTGAGTTTGTAGGCTAAAGAATGTATGTAGAAATGATTTGAATTGCTAACGTTGAATTTTGAGGAAGAAGATCAAAGCATTGACTTTTGACACTGAAAGATCTACAGTTGCGTCAGTGTATAAGCATCTAATTGCCAGCGACACGTGTGTACACAGAAAATGCCGAGAGAAAGAGAGAGTTGTGTTTACCAAGTTGAAAGAGAGCTGAATTTGAGAAGGAATAGCAGATCTTATTTGAAGAGCTGGAAATGTAGAGAATCAAAAGGTAAGCGACAAATTTGCCAAAAATATCGAGATACACGGCCAATCGGAAAATCCACAGATTTGTCCGATTATTCAGCTTAGTATTTCAATGCTAAAAATAAATGAAAATCTTGGCTTCGCCACCAGAAACTGACGTAATTATCTGTTAGGTTTGTTCAGCCTGTGGAGAAGGCCGGAAGAAGTAGGAGAGGAGAGATGAAAATAAGATACTTCAAAAATATGTATAAATAAATGAGTGGACAGCGAAACACAAGAAAGAAGCAGCGAACTCTGTTACAGAATTACTTATTTTTTAAAAGGTATAATGTCCATTTAATTATTGGTAGTGTATCAATATTATTAAAGTTGTTAGATAATTATTGGAGAAATGAGGCCAAGGGAAGTAGTCAGAGACTTGTGCATAAAGCTTATGAGTAACATGAAAAAGGTTGAAAATGAAAACTAAAACCGCTTAAAGAAAAGGTGAATGACGAAGGCTGAAAAGCGAAAAGAAATCCTAAGACTTTTTCACCAAGCTTCTACAGGTGTACAATGCAATTATGCAGGTAAGTACATACACTCATCATTTTATTTGTACTAATGATTTCTATGTTGATTGCAACCCCAGTTCCAAGGTTGTGAGTTCGAGTCTCCCCGATAGCTAGGTGAAAAGTTCTTGGATGGAAGAATGTTGGAGGTCTATTTGGAAACAGCCTCTCTATTACAGGATAGTGGTAAGGTCTACGTACAAATTATGTTGTTGATGCTGATTTCTATGTTGATTATGGATACCAAATCTAGAACACCGAAACAATGATTATTACATAGACCCAATAAATTTCCAAGGAATATTTAATATTATTGAAGAGTTAAATATACGGCTAACGCAAGTGAACTCTGTATCATCCAATGTCTTCTCTGAACTAAGTTGAAACATCTTTCGAGTTAGCTTCTTTGGAAATAGTTGCAGTAGTATACGTTCTTTAAACACAAAAATTCTATTCGTCCGCGTGTAGTTTACCTAAATATCTATTAAAATCTAATTGGTATTGCCTTCAATGCCAAAGTTTAAGAATTTTAACAAGGATATGCAAAATTTTTGAACATCCGACTTTAGGCAACTTTGGGACTATCTTTGCCACAACAATAAAAATTCCACTTATATCAAGGGAATTTAAAAGTTTATATACATAGAGAAAAAACTATTTTCATACCATTTACGCAATATAGTTTCCGGTGTTGGAATTCTTCAGTTTTGTGGTTCTTTACAAAAGTTGTTTTTAGTTTTAGATAAAATATATAATTTACCCATCAACCTTGAAGCTAAATCTCCGTTACACATCTCTTTCTCGGAAAATCTTTTATATACTTAACCTATTAAAAGTATATCTAAGACATACCAATAGTCGAAAATAATCGAGTAACAAATAGAGTTCAATAACCTAATAATCAACAAGACCCAATTAAATTTTCAAGTTTTTTCTATACCCTAACAATGATGAATTCTAGATTTTTCACCAAACCTTCAATACTACTATTAAAGCTTTTCAATCTAATAAAAATAAATAGTTTTCATAATATTTGGACAATAAACCAAAAAAATTCGCTTAATTTTAGATCTTAAATTGATATGTTCTTTCAAAAAATTCTATTTGGGCAAGAAAATGGAGAGGATTGGTATGGAAGAAGACCAGATGGAGGGGGAGGGGAGACAAAAAATAGAATTTTTAACGAGTTTACGGGGTTTTTTTTGTGTGTGTAAACACGCAAGTTCTATCTGGTCAAAAGTAGTATGCGTTAAGACACACTTTTGAAAGCTTGAGTATGTAAAAGGTTTCTCGTAAAAGAGAAGTGTGTAATATGGATTTCATTGCAAGTTTGATGGGTAAACTATGTATTTTGCCTTAGTTCTATGACCCTAGCTATTACTTTTTTTACATATTAAAACTTACACATAAGAGATTTATTTTTTACACATAAAAGATATAGAAAGACCATTTTTTTTTAATTTTAAATTATAAAGGGGCATGATGTATAAATAGCATAAAGATTCAATTAAACTTCCTTCATTTACTGAATCTTTTTATATTAGTGGTGGCAAAATGGATAAAAGCAAACAATTGGCCTCATTTGTTTTTTTTTTTTTTAAGATTAAGACGTCAGAATCTGAATACACATCTGAATATCAATATGTGTATTAAGATTAACACATTTAAATCGAGTACATATTTGAATATATTAAGATATGCATTAAGATCCGAATACTAAATAATTAAGATTATTTTTTGATTTTTAACATCTAAATATATAAAATTTATCTTTATATGAAAATGATAAACATAAAATTCAAATAATACTAACTAATCTAATATTCTATCAATAAAATATGTAATTTTTTTAAAATATGATAGTTGTTGGTGGTGATAGCTAACGGATGAATACCGACTAGAGGCAGTGGTTGGTGGTAGTATTGATTGATGACTGTGGTTCATGACAATAGCTAGTAGTGATTGTTAGTGATGTCGATTTAAAATTGAGGATGGTGGTGGTGATAGTTAATATGGTGGGTGGTGACAGTAGTTGTGACTGAGGAAGGTGGTGGGTGGGTGGTGGTAGGTCATAATAATGGACAGTGTCAGTTGTGGTTGTTGATGGTGATAGGGTGGTCAGTTGTGGCAGTTGAGGTGGATGAGTGGTTATTGTGGGTGAAAATGATGGTGGTCGGAGTGGTGAGGTAGTAGGTAGTGATGATCGATAATGTATGATTGGAGATGATGGTGGTGTGGTGGTGGTGGAGGTGGATGTGGTGAGAGTGGTTGTGGTTAAGTGTGATGGTGGCGGCGACATGGTGGTAGTTGATAATGGTAGGCGGTGGTGGAAGTTAATAATGAATATATGATAGCATCTTAATCATACATACATATTCAGACACATTAAGTAGTTGTAAAGTAAAACCAATACACACTTAACGATTAAGATCTTATTAATTAAGATTGGGATTTTAAAAATAAATGCACTTAATGTCTGAGATCTGAATGATTAAGATTCAGACCTCTATTAAGTGCAAATAAATAAGGCCTAATCACCCATATTATCCACTAAACTAAGGGTTGGATAATGAACATTTTAAAAACATGTCAAATTTGGATAAGAAATATATTATCTAGTTGAAAAATGGATAACTAATGAGTTTAACTTTTACATGTGTACAACCTCAAGTTAGGGGTTACTCAAGATTGAGAGACTTGAAATTCTCCCAAAATTGATTATATTCAAGAAGTCATCCGCTGTTATCCTATTTTTTATCCGTATTAAATATCAATTGGGTCGGATAATATATTCATTTTTGTATTACCCATTTTGACTAATTTTATATCCGACCAGACACGCCCATTTGCCATCTCTACTTTATATTAAGACTAATTTACATGAATTTTATACCGATATAATTATAATTAGGTACGAGCAAGGGCACATAAAAGCTTAAGTATACAGGTTATGTGGAACTCAATAATTTCAGCTTATATTTTGTATATGTATTAAAAATATAATAAATATGTACAAATATTTAAATTCATAACCCAATTACTAACACTTGAGACTAAGGGTGTTAAACGGACAGAATTAACCCAGTTTCAAATCGACTCAGACCGATTAAAATCGTAACCAGACTGACCCAGTACATAGGGGGTTGGGTTGTGCTGGGTTAGGGAGGTCGCGCAGGTTGCTCTATTTAAGTTTGAAATACCGATTACCCGGGACAGTCCAACCCGTTAAGTGAAATCGGGAACCGGTTAACCGACCTGGACCGGTATAACGGTAAAATTTTTGTTTTATAATTTTTATGTGCCAGATCTGACCATTGGCAGCGGTCCATTTCAGAAAATGGCCGTTGCCCAACTGGTGAATTGTACAATTTAGCCTAATTTTGAATTTTTTTTTAAAATTAACCCCCCCTCCCCTTTCAAAAAACTATAAATGACCCCCCTCTTCCTCATTTTTTTCACTCATCTCTCAATCCTTAATCTCATTCTAATATTCTCTCATCTTAATTCAAGTTAAATCGTGCCTCGTACTTCTAGAGTATTGTCTTGAGTGTGGTTAATGCTTTAGTTTGTTAGATTAATTTGAAGTCTTGAGCATGGTTAATGCCTCATAAACTGCAAGAACCGTGGTCAAGTCTTAAATCTTCGTTCATGGTTTGGCACAAGCAGTTTAAGGAGGCATATAAAGTATTGTCTTGAGCGTCCTCCGAAAATTCGTATTTAAGATTTTAAGACAGTTTATGTTATTTTAAATTATTAGACGTATATATGCTTAATGCTTTAGTTTGTTAGATTAATTTGAAGTATTATTAATGTATTATGCATGAAAATTTAGTTTTACTATTTTTTGTTAATTTACTTTTTAAATGCAAACTATTATTTTATAATTTTGAAATAAATATAGCATTAATACTTGCATTAATATAACTTACAAAGTTATACAAAATACAAAAGAAAAATAAAAAATACGCTAAACCTGGCTCCCGCCCACCCCCCTCAACCCGTAATCCGTACGGTTCAATTTTCACCTGGATGAATCTAAATCCGCTAAATCCAGTAAGCCCCAGTTCGTAACCAGACCAGATCATAACCCGTACAGATTCAAACAATTTCAATCCAGCCCGGCCCGACCTGGCCCACCAGTTTAACACCCTTGCTTGAGACCAGTGTTAATTGTTATGGCCCTCATTTCACGTTTATTGTATGTAATTAGTTTTGATAAAGAATTATGCCACTAAACTGTTAGAGACTCACTTTCGATGGGGCCGATGGCGTGTTTATGGTTTAGGCAGGTAGTCGCCTTATGTCAGTGCTCCTATCCGACACTGATTTACGTTACTTTCTCAACTTCTTTGTTGTTTTCTTCTTGTACAAATGGTATATGGCCAATGAACAATTAGCCAACTGTTTCCTCAGCTCCAAAATCCAAAGCAAGTTCACTACTGCATTTTATTTACTCCTTAAATACTCCTTTCACGTTTGGAACATAAATATCACTTTTGTTCTAAATGCAGCTTGGAATTTCCTCTGTTAACCCCATTATACCTTTCGCAAATTGTTTCACAATATGATTTACATTTGCTTTATTTCTTAATTATGAAATTTATGGTATAAGAAATCCCTTTTCCATCAACACGATGAGTTCATAACAAAATATATTTGAGTGATCCGGAAATAATAACAATATTCATCAAACCGTCTACACTTCAGATCTTCAATAAGAATTGCAAGTCTGGACATGGTTCTTTTTTACACAAACTTTTGTATTAGCCATTGAAATAAAAAGAAAAAAAATACCATACTAGTTTTTGTCCTTTAATTCAAAACAGCATACATCCATCATGAGAGGAAGATTTTATTTTGTTTTGTCTCACTATTTTATGGACCCAAATTTGTATAAACCTAAAAAGATAAAAATAGAATATATAAATTTATAAAATAAAAAAATTCCATATAATTAAAAGCATAAACTAAAATTAACTTCTATCTCTACGTCCACACAGAAAGGTAACTGTCTCAGTGACCCAGTTGTCATTCAAACTGGGGAAAAGAAATAAAGAATACTACTTCTATATTAGTACAAAAATGAAAAATAATTGATGCCTACGTCACCCTAACCTTTCTAATAAAAGAAAACAGTGCCACTTAAATCCTGCCTTGAAAACCATGCCAATTTTCACCGACACTAATGAAGCCTTGACTTGACGATTACCATCTCAAAATGATAGATATGAGGATTAAGATTTCGAGTTCATTTCTTATTGTATTACGACTTACGAGTATTTAGAGTTATTTTAAATATGCACATGACTTGAAAAAATTAGTACACATATGTTTGATATAAAATTACTTATATTCCCTCCATTTAAAAAAGAATGAATCTTTTACAATTTGTGGAGTCAAAACAAAATCTATTTTAATCATATTTTTTGTAAATAATTTTTAAATATTTAAATTATTAACTATTGTAACTTATTATAATACCTTTTATATAATTTTTAAATACGTAAATTTTATTTAAAAAACTTAAAAATATATATCTGGACTTTTATTGAAAATTACTTAATTTTGCCACCGTACTCCGAAAAGGCTCAAAGGAAGTATACTTTTTCAGTGTTTGGTTAATAAATAAAAATATTTGTGAAAAAATATTGATTAAAGATTGAAAGTAATATCAGCAAAGTGAATGTTTCCTTGATGAATCTTTTGTATTATATTAAAGATTGACAATAATGCATGATTGTATATCATATGAAGAATATGAAGTCTTTTAATGGAAAATATTTTGCTTATGAAATATATCTTGTGCTAATCAAATACCTGTCATGAAATGAAGACTCCACCGACACTTTTGGATCGCACGATGAAGGCAGTACTTATGGTGTCTACTTTACGTGGCACTTTTTGGGCCGTGGATTGTTAGGTCCTCTGTTGGTGACGAGCTTTTTCTGGTAGCGTAGCCCGACGGAGACAGTACAACCCGCAACTTGCGTGATATATAGTATTGTTAGTTGTAGTGTCTGTTGACTAAATTTAAAAAAAGTTAAAGAGTAGGGTCGACGGGGAACCTTTATTTATCGAATAAATCAATAATTGTTATGAAATAGAAAATTCTTACACTTTTATTTAAGGTGAATGTCTTTAATGTACTTAATTAGAGAGATTTTAGAGTCCTATTATTGGTAGCAAGATCTTCCTCCTCCCTATAAATAGAGGTGCTCTCTACCATTGTAATTCACCCCTCTCAACTCAATAAGAAGAACTCTCTCTACTCTTCTCTATATTGCTATTGTTCTTGTTCTATTGTTCTTGTCTTTTGCTTTAGTTTATAACACGTTATCAGTACGAGACTCTACCGTCTCAAGTACCATTCTCGAAAATCCAAGGTATTTTCCCTCTTCCTAATTTAATTTTCGAGTATGTCTGACATTATGAAAAGAAAGTTCGTTGCCCTTGAAATTTCGGGCAAGAACTATATGACATGGGTGTTGGATGCTGAAATCCACCTAGATGCTATGGGTCTCGGAGACACCCTCAAAGATAAAGAAAAAGCATCCACCCAAGATTGTGCGAAGGCCTTGATTTTCTTGCGCCACCACCTTGACGAAGGTTTGAAGATTGAATATCTCACCGTCAAGGATCCACTCGTTTTGTGGAACAGCTTAAAGGAGAGATATGACAACCTGAAGTTGGTCACTCTGCCACAAGCACGATATGATTGGGCCCATCTGAGGCTACAGGACTTTAAGTCCGTTTCTGAATATAATTCTGCTATGTTCAGAATTACTTCTAAACTGAAGCTATGTGGAGATA
The DNA here is from genome assembly GCA_034376525.1 of Nicotiana benthamiana. Lineage (NCBI taxonomy): Eukaryota > Viridiplantae > Streptophyta > Magnoliopsida > Solanales > Solanaceae > Nicotiana > Nicotiana benthamiana. The sequence continues at coordinate 28,398,017 of CM067332.1, read as the reverse complement.
ACATCTCCGATTACGATATGCTTGAGAAAACGTTTACAACGTTTCATGCCTCCAATATGGTACTGCAGCAACAGTACCGAGAGAAAGGCTTTACGAAGTACTCTGAACTGATTTCTCTCTTACTAGTGGCTGAGCGAAATAATGAACTGCTCATGAGAAATCACGAAAATAGACCAACTGGGTCTACACCACTGCCTGAAGCAGATATGGTGCACTCTCATTATGCCAAACATAAAAGGGACCATGGTCATGGTCATAAACGGGGTCAAAGCCAAGGACGTGGACAAGGAAGAAATTCCAAAGAAGTCCGTCACCCCACAAAGAGAGATAACCACCGAAAGCAGAAACGGGATCCCGAAGATCCTAAGGCAAATAGTTCAGAAACTATATGTTATCGTTGCGGTGGAAACGGGCACTGGTCTAAGACTTGCCGAATACCAAGACACTTGGTTGACCTTTATCAAGCATCTCGAAAGAGAAAACGCCCTGAAACAAATTTTGTCTCTGATGACAACTTTGACTTCACCCACCTGGATGTGGCAGACTTCTTTGAGCAACCCGAGGGAAAGATAGACCACCTAATCGGTGATGGAACCATGATGAAAGAAGATGGAGCTGTTTGATTCTACTTGTATTAGTCAATGAATAAATTAATAGTCATTAGCATTAGCTCGTATTAGTTAACTCATGATATGATGTTAGTATTAGCCCTTTAGAATGTTTCAATATGCTCAAATATTTTTATTGTACAGTAGAGGTAATCGACTAACCTAAAAACTAGTCGATCGTCTAATATTTAGCAATAAAACGAACTTTTTTCCGCCAGGCCAGATATTCGAATATCAAAGTCTGATATTCGAATATCTGGGCCAGATATTCGAATATCAGAATTCCTATATTCGAATATCTGGCAAGATATTAGAATATGTGCTTAAATATTCGAATATCTAATATTTTTCGCATTAAAGTATTGTTTTTTCCGCAAGGCATTATATTCGAATATTAGAATACAATATTCGAATATCCTAAATAACTGCTTCCCAAAACGCTGTTTAAACGCGAAACAAAAGAATTGAAGTTGTTTATACTTATATTTATGTATTTTTTTTGTATGTTAAACTATGGGATAGCAAATATGGATATCTCACAAAGCGAACTTGGACCAACGTCCAATTGTAAAAGTATTTGCCTAGTTGATTCATGTACTACACATACAATACTCAAAGAAAAGAAGAGTAATTGTGTAAGGCAAACATTACTACAATCTATGGAAGTAGTAAATTGAGTGAAGGCTCCGAAAGAGCAATTGTAACTCTGCCCAAAGGCATGACGTTAATCATAGAAAATGCAATGTTCTCCTCCAAGTCTAAGAAGGACTTGTTGAGTTTTAATGATATCAATCAAAGTGTTCTCCTCCAAGTCTAAAAGGAACTTGTTGAGTTTTAAAGATATCATTCAAAATGGATATCATATTGAGACAATAGATGAGAATAATCTTGAATTCTTCATGAAAACGAGGCTGCCCATTTCGGTTTGGGTTCACGCCATTTTGAATGCAACAATACTAGTTTGTCGGCTGCCCACTTCGGTTTGGGTTCACGCCATTTTGCATGCAACAATACTAGTTTGTCGGCTGCCCACTTCGGTTTGGGGTCACGCCATTTTGCATGAAGCAATGCTAGTTCGTCGGCTGCCCACTTCGGTTTGGGGTCACGCCATGTTGCATGCAGCAATGCTAGTTCGTCTCTGACTGACGAATTGACACAAATATTCCCCATTGCAATTGGTTTTGGGTCATGAACCCAATATATCCCATTTAAGAAGCTTTGGATGCGCAGTATATGTGCCTGTAGCACCGCCATCCCGCACCAAAATGGGTTTGCAAAGGAGGTTAGGAATATATGTTGAGTTTGACGCATCCTCCATTATTCGCTACCTCGAAACATTGACAGGAGATTTGTTCACTGCACTATTTGCAGACTATCAATTTGATGAGACACTTTTCCCAAAATTAGGGGGAGAAGTTGGTGAAACCAAACGGGAAATTTTGTGGAAAAATGCATCATTATCTCATCTTGATCCACATACCTCTATTTGAAAGAAAGAGGCACAAAAGATTATCCATTTACAAAGAACAGCAAATCAAATGCCTGAAGCATTTATAGATTTGAAAAGGATAACAAAATCACATATCCTTGAAGTGAATGTGATTCACAAATACATATTCAATGTTGGAAGAATATGAACATGAAATTGGTATTAAATATACCACACTCACTCCTAGAAGGAGGCTTGAGATGATACCACCCTCACCCCTAGAAGGAGGTTTGAGATGATATATGGTATGAATGATCGTTGGTCGCGTACCTATTGTACGCCAAAGTATTTTGGAAATATGACCATTAAAGTACAACGATAATGCAAGAAACATATCTTGCATATAAGTTTGACATGACCATAATGGTATAACTTTCTCTTTAAGAAAGATATTCACCACACGGATGTTGATGAACCTGTGGTAGTACAAAGTTAATTGAGAGCTCTCGAAGAGCCAATTATTACTATGTTGGAGAAACACAATTGAGTATTGTGCTGTAGTAAGTCTCAAAGAAACTTATCCAGTTTCCAAAAGTACACGCGAAGGCGATTGATGATATTGAGACTATAAATAAAGGAAGGCTTTGATTCTCCTATTACTACAACTTGTAGCGGGGTAATTTGTATATGAAAAGCTACCCGCTTTGTTCTCCAGTTTGTACTACACAAACGAAAGAATGCCACAATAAAGTGGATATCTATTGGTATAAAACCCATGTCATAATAAACCCGAAGTTTATTGATAAGTGCACATGTCATGGTGTAAATTTGAAGTTTACCAATATTGATAATTTATTCAGTTGACATTCGTGTTAGCCATCTCATTTGAAGTATGATGTGCAAATTCACATAGGTGAATATCAAAGAACTAGAAGTTCTTGTTCTCAGTAATGAACTGACCAACTAAAGAGTTCGGGTTGAAGCCCCTAAATTCTGGAAATATCAAAGGTGAATATGGGCCCATTCACCCGCCATGTATACCACATATGATGCATCTATGGAATGGTTACATGCGCAATTGTTATTAACCCGCAGCCTGGCCGTGCTTGCGAGGTAAAACGCTCAGTAATCTAACTTCGAGCATAGTTTCCAGATTCTCTACTCAAGACAGTTAATCTTGATAAGTTGGTTTATATCAAAGTTGGTTTAGCAAGATAATTATTGAGTGCTTCCACTTAATAGCTAAACTGTTCCTTATGAGAACGAAGTTGTATATATCAGTTTGATATAAGTTGTATACGAGAGTATATTCTCCCCTCACAAGTGGTTCAGGGTCAGGAACCAAATAATTTCATCTTATTATTAAGGTGCTGTGTATATTGACATAATGCACAAAGATGATTTTCCAAAGTTGAGGAAACATGTTAGTTTTACTAACATGAGGGGGAGACATGATAAACACTTGAGAAAGTGTTACATGGGATGAATTTTCATTTGTATATGTATATCCCCGAATATCATGATATGAACCTGTAGTTCATAAAAAGGGAAATGCAACTGCAACATATTGCAAAGCATGCTATACGCATTTGCTGACTCAAAGAAAGTAACTAAATGGAAGAGATACAATTCAAGAAGAATTGATTCCATATGAAAGACATGTAGTTTTGAACCTATAGTTCAAATGCTTGAAAGATAAAAGTCAAAGGTATGTATAGTCAGTTTTCGATATCTTATTTGTTTAGTATCACTAATGAAAGATTGATATGCAGCTAAAGTCTATTATGCGACTTATATGACTTAACTTGAAAGATTTAAGTTGCTTGAAGCATATGCAATTCTTGGTCCTGAAGTACCACATCCTAAGTACAATTTGTGTCCATATGTATCTTGCTATAACTATAAGCATGATGGTATTGAGAATGCATCTATGGAGATATTGAAGAGCTATTCCACGACATCATATGAAGATGTTCATACCTATCAAGAATGATGATTTCAAGGTGCGGAATATTTATTCAAGTCAATATGGTTGATTTACTTATCAAACGTCTACCAAAGATCGTTTTGAAGATGATGCACAAGATTGGAATGCAAATGCTCAAGGATATAAATCGATGTACTCATTAGGGGGAGTCAATGCGCGTTGCACTCTTTTTCCCTTACAAGGTTTTTTCCCACTGGGTTTTCCTTGCAAGGTTTTTAACGAGGCAACCAATAGGCGCATATTCGAACATGTGTACTCTTTTTCCTTACTTTAATTTTTCCCATTGGGTTTTGGTTTTAAGGTTTTATGAGGCACATCATTGAATAGACATTCAAGGGGGAGTGTTATGAAATAGAAGATTCTTACACTTCTATTTAAGGTGAATGTCTTTAATGTACTTAATTAGAGAGATTTTAGAGTCCTATTATTGGTAGCAAGATCTTCCTCCTCCCTATAAATAGAGGTGCTCTCTACCATTGTAATTCACCCCTCTCAACTCAATAAGAAGAACTCTCTCTACTCTTCTCTATATTGCTATTGTTCTTGTCTTTTGCTTTAGTTTATAACAATAATGAAGAATTTCTGAATTCTGGGTAACAATAAGTTAAAAATACTTAACATGCAGCAATGCATATATCAATATATTAATTTAACTCGAAGAAAAATACTACTTGGTTAGTAACTTCTCTTGTACTTTTTTCTAATGGAAATGTTGGAGACAAATTTAGAGAAAATAAAATAAAACTCTTCTTAAGAAAAATTAAGAATTAAAACATGCATCTTAGAGGAAAAAGGTCACCAGTCAATTACAATTTTCATATTTTCTTAAACATTAAGTTCGATATTTTTGTCCGTGAATACGTGTTATTTAGTTAAACAATCTAATATACTAGTATAAAAATATTATATTTCATGTACTTATTAATTTAATAAATATGATAATTTATAATCGCGGTTCCCTTCTGCTACTATTTGATTTTCGGTTTCGTTAGAATTTAATCTGGGAGAGCCTGCGGACTCCCTATTGATCAATCTAGTTCTCGTCATTGTATCTGATCTGACCAAGTAGTGATTTAATTGTTAGAACTCTGTATTCAAAATCAGTAAATGAATAAATGTTAGTTTAAAACATCAAAAATTTCGAGCCCATAATTTTTTTTATTTCTTTAAAAAATTTAATTCCTTCACAATGTCTAAAGTTGCGGATTAATTCCTCTCAAGATAGAATGGAATAACTATTATGTGAGCGACACTTCAAATCACAGAATTCCGGCAAACTCAAATGGCAGAGAAAATCACACAAAATGCTTACATTTTTGGTTTTGGAAAAACAATGCAAAATGCAGAAGTTTAAGGGGAGTCATTTCAGATTTGTCGGTGGTGAAAAATGAGGCTAAGCCTCTCTATTTATAACCAGCAAGGTTTTGTCCCAACAGGTGCAAAGGTGCATGTTCAATGATAAAGTGTCTATTTAGCTATTGAATGGAATATTTCAGTTGTTGATCGCGAAATAATTCCGCAATTTTTCAATGCACGAAAATGATTGCGCGATCTTCCAACGGAAAAATTATTTAGAAAAGAAAATATTAAATAGTGAAAAAGGAAATGAATTTGATCCAAAAAATTATCAATCAATCATATCAAAAATCCGAAGTTGATGTCGAAGCCGAAGTAATTTCACGATCTTTCAATGTGCAAAGATAATTCCGCGATCTACCAACCCGAAAAATATCTAGAAAAGGAAATGTTAAATAATGGAAAATGAAATAAATTTGGTCAAAAAATTATTAACAATCATATCAGTTGATCAAGTCCGAAGCCGAAGCCGAGCCGAGTGAGCGACAACGACGGTGCGAGACACCACTTCTTCTCAACTTTTTAAGCGCTAGAAGATGAGTTTCTATATATATACACAAAGATTTTCTTTTCGTCTTCCAATAAGGGACAAAGTGCATTAGTAAAGTGAACTAATTCAAATTTCATCTCCCTCCATATCTTTTTCCACCATTTTTCATCCACACCTCTTCAAATCAAAATATAAAAATTTAGACGGAATAAAAAACCACACAATTACATCAATTGACCGAATCCGAAACTGAAGCCGAAGGCAAAGCAGAGCCGAGCAATAATGACGATGACAAAGATAGCGTGAGGCACCACTTCTTCTTAACTCTTTAAGAGCTAGAAGATGAGCCTTTATATATATATATATATATATATATATATATATATAAATATATATATATATATATATATATATACACACACACACAAAGATTTTCTTTCCTTCTTCCAATAAGGTACAAAGCGCATTAGTAAAGTTAACTAATACAAAATTTCACTTCCCTTCATGTCTTTTCCCACCATTTTCATTCACACCTTTTCAAATAAGAATATTAAAATATAGAGGGAGTAGAAAACCACACAGGTTTTAATCTCCACAAAAATAATATTGAATATAATAAAATAATTTCTTTGAGATTGTTATTAAAACTGTATTATTGTAAAATTAATAACATAGTAAACATTCTAGAAAATAGAAACAGAAAGTTAGTAGAACTAGAACGTCAAAATAAATTTTGAAAATATTATATGAATAGATCGAACACACTGAAAACACAGTGTGTCCTTAAGAAAATTAATCCCCTCAAGTAATGGAGGTTATGGGAAGATATTCCCAAAGATGACTTCCGGCAAAGTGTTAACACTCAACAACGTTCTTCATGTTCCTACTATTAGGAAGAATTTAGTTTCTACTTCTTTGCTTGTAAAGAATGGATTCAAATTTGTATTTGTTTCTAATAAAGTGGTTGTAAGCTAGAATGAAATGTATGTTGGAAAAGGCTACCTCATGAAGGACCTTTTCAAACTCAATGTAATGGTTGTTGACAGTATGAATATAACTTCAGTTTCTTCTTATTTATTGGAGTCAACTGATTTATGACATATTCGTTAGGATATGTCAATTATAAAACCTTTCGGAAGTTAATTAATTTAGAAGTATCCTAAATTCAAGTGTAATAAATCTATATGTCAAATATGTGTTGAATCTAAATTTGTAAAACATCCTGATAAGTCTATTGAAAGGAATCCAAACCTTTTAGACTCAATTCCTACTGACATTTGCCATATGAAGTCGACATCTTCTCGAGGTGGGAAAAGATATTTTATTACTTTTATTGACTATTGCACTAGATATTGTTATGTTTATTTATGTAATAGTAAGGATGAAGCAATTGAAGCATTTTTATGCAATAGAAGAATGAAGTAGATAATCAATTGAATAATAAGATCAAAATGATTAGAAGTAATAGAGGTAGAGAATATGAATCTATGTTTGCAGAAATATGAATTATCCATCAAACTATTGCACCTTACACACCTCAATCCAACTGAATTGTGAAAAGGAAAAATCGGACATTAAAGAAAATGATGAATTCTTTATCCTTACAGCTAACCGAATACTCAACAGAGTACCCCACAAAAACACACAATCTATTCCATATGAAAAATGCAAAGGAAGAAAAGACAACTTGAAATATTTTAAAGTGTAGGGGCGTCTAGCAAAGCTACAAGTTCCTTTACCTAAAAGGGTTAAAATCGAACCAAAAATAGTAGATTGTGTTTTTATTGGATATGGTACAAAACGTAAAGCATGTCAGTTTTTGGTTCATAAATCCGATAATCCCGATATTTATGTTAATACGATAATGGAATCAGATAATGCTGAATTATTTGAAAGCATCTATCAGAATAAAGTTGACTATGATTCGTTAAGTGAAAGACCTGAAAGACCTCAAGAAGAACCAAAGGAAAATACTCCAAGTATATAAGATCCTAGGCGTACCAAACGACAAAGAACATCTTGTAAGGTCCCATGAAATTTTTACTCAAAAAATCCAAAATCTCGCAATGCCTGTCAGGTTTTATGCCCGTCACTAGAGGGGGGTAAATAGTGCGGCACGAGAATATTGATAAATATTGCGGAACTAAAAATTGCAGGAATAAAATAAATTCGGTAATTAAAATAGCAAGGAAAGAACACACCGAATTTATTCTGGTTCACCACAACTTGTGATTAGTCCGGTCCCCGAGAGACTCTCTCGAGATTCCACTAACTCCGTTAAACTTACGGGTGCCTAACAAACCGTTACACGTGCTCATAGATGTACACTCTACAAGACTTCAACTTGCTCGAGGATACCGCACCTCAAGACTTCAACCTTGCTCGTGGATACCGCACCACAAGACTTCAACCACTAAGACTTAGGGTACTTAGCGAACCCGACAATCAATGAGAAGATATGTTCTTCTCAAACACCTTTCTCTTTTACAACAAGAACTCTCTCAAAAGAGTAGATAAAGAGATACAAATTTAGCTCTATGAACAACTCAAAGTTGTCTCTCAAATGGCTCAACAAAAGCTCTAAAATGATGCTCAAATAATGTCAATATGTATATCAATATTGGGAGGTGTTGTGTTTTTAAAATCAGCTCAAAAGACCTCTTTTTATAGGTGAAAAATGGTGTATGTCCGTTGCTTAATTTGCAATCAATTATGCTGATTTTGTGCCCAGATAATCGATTATTCAGTATCTGATAATCGATTATTCTCCAACGTTCAGAAAATCAGAAGCTGATTTTCTGCTGAATAATCGATTATCTGATACTGCATAATCGATTATTCTGTGGCAGTGTTCAAACACTGGCAACGGTCTACAGCATAATCGATTATGCATATACTGATAATCGATTATTCTGAGGCAGAATTGAAAACTTACTTCAAAAACTATTTTGGTTAAGATGAAAACTTTAATATCATTTTGTTTGAAGTATTTGAAATATGTTTATGATAAATATGATTTATTAAAATATGTTTATGATAAATATGATTTAATAAAATAATTTTATGCATATTTATGATGACCTATGTTGAGCCAAAAGACGAGATAACTTATGCGTTGCTCTTACATATGTTCTACCTAACGACCTACGCCTTGGGTTTTCGGTCTTGAACATTTGAGCTCGTCTTTGGCTTTTCCATTGCAATCCGTTCATCAATATGCTTCTCCGCATTCAAGCTTGATTGTTTGTCATATAATATCGTTGTTTGACATTTGACTTCATTGTTTGTCATTCATCAAAACCTATACCTGAAAATCATGCTCATACAACCAAAGCGCACATATCATAGATAGAGTGATTTTCTACAGTGCCAAGTTAGGAATCTCGTAGTACCAAGTTTGAAATCTCGCTGCGATTCGGAACTTTTGGATTGATCTGTGCATTAAAAAGTTAAGGAAAAATATTTTAGAAGAGTGCGTTTCTGCAAGCCATTATGCGACCACATAATAGAAATGCAGGTCGCATAAATGCCATAGAGTGAGGCAAAATGTTTGCTAATATTAGGACAACTATGCAGCCAAATTATGCGATCGTATAATCAATATGCGGGCCGCATAATCGCTGCATAACCTCCATGGGATTTTTGCGAAGGGCAGTTTTGCGATGCATTATGCGACCGCAAAATAGGTATGTGGATCGCATTTTTGTTGCATACGGGGACAAAATGTTCAAGTCTTGAGGGTCATTTTGCGGTCCCTTTTGTGAACGCATACCAATTATGTGATGGCATATGTGACAACAGATCGAGTCGGGGCTCCTATTTTTTTTATCTTTTAAAATCCCACCCCATCTTATTAAAACTACCCCATCAGACCCTTTTATACTATTTATACTACATTTAGAGTGAGAGAAGAATTCAATAGAGATGAAGTTATCCTAACCAAGTCCCCATTCAACCCTTGCCCAAATCATTGAAGATTATCAAGTAAAGTTACTAAGCCTTCATTCTAAAAGGTAGGAATTTGTGCCCTAATCTTTGATTTTTAAATTCCTATTAAAATGAGTAGTTAACAAGTGGGTTCATAGGTATAAGAATTGATTATCTTGCATGCACGAATTATAAAAGGGCATGGGAAGATTATGAGCTAAAAATATAACAAATTGGGTGTGGGATTATAGAACTTCTCACGAAAAGGTCCTAAAATCACAAAGAACACTTAGTGCTTGATAATATACTTAAATGAGCTAGAATCTTAATCATCTCTCTAATTTTTGGTTCAACTTGCAATTCTCATAAAATAGATCGAAGTTGCAAAGAGTTTCAGAATTTTTTATGAATTTAAGAAAAGCTCTATTGAGGTATGTATGTCTAATCACCCCCTCTCCCCTTCTTAGAAATTGAGCTCCTTTGGTGTTCATGCGAATGTTATAAGATTGAAATTTAATTGATTTATTAATTGTTATTTCACATGAATTGGTGTTGCAAATATACACGTGAAAGGTGTGTCTCAATGTGTTCAATATACTATTCTTGGTAATATAAGGATGTGTAAATAATGTGAAACATGTGTTGAAATGCCTAGACTTCAAGTCAAGTTTAAACTGAGATTGTTATGCCAAACTATGTGAAATATTCTCTATTCTACAACTTGAATTTCTCTTGTATGTGCCTATTATCCTAAATTGCAAGGTTAACGTTGAAAGTGAAAATGATGTGAAATGTGGGAAAAAAGAGCTTGAGTTACGAAATATGGCCTAATGCCAAGTATGACTTAATAGTTATGGCTCAAGTGCCTATGAATTGGTATATGTGAAATAAAGATTGAAATGAGATGATTAATGAAAAAAGGAAAAACGTCTTGTTAAGACATCCTAACCGATCGGGCCGTGAACGGACGCCATGCCACACACATGGTGGTATTGTGCTAATATTGAATCCAGAAAGTGAAAATGAGATTGTGATTGAGATACATGTCTCAATTGAGGCAATGTAGTCGATCAGGTCCTGATCGGACTCCGCGCAAGAAAGCGGTAGTATTGTGAACAATGATAAACAATATTAAGTTCCACAACCTAAAGCTATGGAAATTATGTGAAAGTTATATGATCCTTTTATTTGATGATGTGATGATCGTTTAAAGCTTTTGATCGATCCTTATGATTTCTTTTTTCTTGTATGATAGTTCTTTCTAATGATATGGTGTTTAGTTATACATACTAGTACTATTCCATGGTGCTAACGTCTCTTTTTATGGGGGCACTACATCTTTAAATGGATGTAGGTGGATCCATAGCAGACAGTGCCGATCGTTGGTAGCGGAGCTTCCTCTACTTATCAATCTTGGTGAGCCTCTTTTCTTCCAGGGGTTATGCAATGTATCTTTTGTTATATGTTACCACCTTTAAGGTATAGCCGGGGTCTTGTTTCCGGTATTAAGGACTCCGTAGACATTTGTGTTGGTTGTGTACGGGTGTTGGATGGGTTAATGAACTGTGCTATAATTCTAAAATCTTGTTCTTATAAACTGTAACTGTATGAAATCTTGGGAGCTTAACTATGATATAAGGGTAGTAATATAAAATGAACTAACAATGTTGCATGTACGATCTTTCATATTGTCTAAATAAATGAAAGCATGGTTTCCTTGATCATACGAAACTAGGTAGAAAGTGTCCAAAATGCTTGCTCAGTTGGGTTCACTCGATTGAGCACCGGTCATAGCTCCCGAGATTGGAGCGTGACACATCTACTTCCTTTGGACAAGATTTTGTGATAGTCTTGCTTGAAAATTAGCCTCAAACTTTTAAAGTAGCTACGTTGTCTTCTGATTCAACATTTTGGAAAGAGGCAGTCAATAGTGAGATTCAATCAATTTTGGATAACCATACATGGGAATTGATCTATCTTCCTCCGGGAAATAAGCCTTTAGGTTCGAAATGGATCTTTAAACAAAAAATTAAAGCTAATGGCAAAATTGACAAATGTAAGAAAAGACTTGTTTTCAAAGGTTATAGACAAAAGGAAGGCTTTCATTACTTTGAAACTTACTCTTTAGTAACAAGGATAACATCTATTAGGATGTTACTGTCACTAGCAGCAGAGTATGGTCTTGAAATCCATCATATGGATGTGAAAACACCTTTCTTAAATGGAGAATTGGAGGAAGAGATTTACATAGAACAATCTGAGGGATTAGTGGTTCCTGGTAAAGAAAAGAAAGTGTGTAACCCTATTAATTGTTTTATGAACTTAAACAAGTATCCAAACAATGGCATGCAAAATTTGACCAAACAATGTTGGCATGTGGATTTAAAACTCAATGAGTGTGACAAATGTGTTTAAATTAAAAACACTCTAACAAAATTAGGGAAGATATAAATGCTACAAAGAGCATGTTGGCTAGAAAATTCGACATGAAAGACTTAAGAGTTGCTGATGTGATCTTAGGACTTAGAATTCACAAGACTCCACAAGGTCTAGCATTATCACAGTCTTATTAAATTGAAAAGGTACTTGACAAGTTCAAGTATTTGGATTTCGAAATTTCCAACGCTCCAATTGACGTGAGTTATGCACTTCAAAAGAATGAAATTCTAGGTGACTCGCAACTGGACTATGTAAGTGCATTGGAAAGTTTGATGTATATCATGAATTGTATGCGACCATATATAGCATGTGCTATTAGCAAACTGAGTCGGTTTACAAGTAATACCAATCAAATACATTAGATGGCAATGAAACGAGTTCTGAGGTATCTAAGATATACCAAAAATTATGGTGTGCATTATAACAAATATCACTCTATGATCGAGAGATATAGTGATGAAAATTAGATCACCAGATCATCTGAAGTTAAATCCACGAGTGGATATGCTTTCACAATTGGGGGTGGAGCAGTTCTTTGAAATCATCCAAACTAACGTGCATTGCCCGTTCTATAAAGGATCTTAATTCATAGCTTTAGATAAGGCAAGTGAAGAAGCTGAATGGCTACAGAATTTCTTGGAAGATATTTCTTTTTGGCCCAAACCTCTGGCACCTATTTGCATACATTGTTATAGTCAAGTGGCAATAGGTAGGGCAGGGAGCGTTATGTATAATGGAAAATCTTGTCATATGCGATAGAGACAGAATACCGTTAAAAAACTACTCTTTAGTGGTGTTATGATAATTAACTACGTAAACTCAAGAGATAACGTGTCGGATCCACTTACAAAAGGCCTATCTAGAGAGGCAGTGGAAAGATCATTAAAGGTAATGGAATTAAGACCTAGGACAAGTTATCATGGCGGTAACTCTACCTAGCAGAATAGAGATCCCTAGAGCTAGGTTCAAAGAGATCAAACAAAGTTGTGAAAGATGGTTCAACATTGTCAAATAAAATTTTGGTCCATTCTCATGATGTAGACAATGTTCAGTACCAAGGATAAAGCGTTAGGACTTCTTACTGGTTTCTAAGTTTGATACGAGGTATATCAAATAGTCTATCTACGGGATAACACGTTTCGGAATCACCCTATATAAGTGTGAAGTGTAAGTTTCATCAAGGAGAATGTTGTAAGGCTAGTTCTCAACACACTTATGAAACGTGACAGTGTTCATGGCTGAAACGAGCACAACATTGAGAATAAAAAACGGTTAAGGATTGATTGTGTGACATATGGCTGTCTAGGTATATACCAAAGTTCGGTGGTTCAAAGAAATCAAATCTACTGATTCATCGAGTATATTTGACATATGTTCACTACAGAAAGTTGAATGAAAAACCTACTTATCCAGATGCGATTAATCCCTACTTGTGAATCACACACAGTTTTTCATGCATATTTTTTTCGGATAGCCATTCCCAATTTATGTGGGGGATTATTGGGTTTTGTTCTTAATAACAAAACCTAACATTAATTTCATGGAAATTTGTGGGATAAAGCTTGAACTGTAAACCTGCTTCGCAATGTTGATACTTTATTGTCCACTGACAATATGGGCGAAAAATTCATTTTGTGTGTTTGAACCGATTAAATGAGATAAAGCCTTTGAAGGCCACATGTTAAGCTGATTCCAAAAGGTCGAGGTTAGATGTGGAGGCTAATTTTTTTTTTGAGGTCGAAAAGGTTTACCAGAAGGCGAGGACGAGGACGAGCATTCGCCTTCTATACGAAGTGACGACCAACTTTAGGATTTAGATTCCCTAGGGAATATTCTAATGAATATTTCTTCCTGTTGTAATATCTAGGATTTTGTGACACATGTACTCTTATAAATAAGAACAGATGTAGATCACAAAGGGGATTAGACCGTTCGTAAATAATTTCATCTACATTCTCTGTGCAAGATTCTCTCTTTATTGAATAGAAACAAATCTTGCCACTACACTTCTTTTCTTTTATCCATCTCTCTCATTCCTAGAAGGATTTGAATACTAGTTGGCTTATTATCATCCATCACTATCAGAAAGACATCCAAAAAATCTCGTCTTTGTCGAGTTGTCTTTATCGCATTTATTAATAGAAAGTCATTTATTACTGTTTATTGCGCTTGTTTATATTTTCTATTCGTTACAACCTCATTATTGTCCCACAACTGTTTTCTTCAATAATATATAGTAAATACGGGCCTCAAAGTGCTAGGTCTTTCACTAATACTAATGTTGAGTATGATTAATCTTATTTTATGATAAATCCAATTGTATAATACCAAGATCTACTTTTTGGGTCATACAATTTGGCATTGTCTGTGGGGATTTAATAGTTAAAGTATTAGTTTTTATTCAGATCTACAATAGTCATAACGTTTTAACCTAACATACTGTAAAGATACTCCTTTTCCGTTTGCATATAAGGATTCCATGGCAGGTAGTCAAGGAAATATCGACCAAGGAAAAGCTATAAGAACAACCAATGGTGTATTGCTCAATCTAATGAGCACCATCAATGAAGAGTACAAAATTAAAGATGAGGAAGTGACCCACACGACATCCCCTAGATTAGATAATTCGCTAAGACCCATATGTAGCACGACAAACCCAACAAAAAGAAGCTTCCACGTCCACCAAAGAAGGAGCACCACCCACCATCAAAAGGCTCCTGTAGGCTTAGCTAACTGATACTTTTCTCAGCATGATGAGAAAACAAGTCCTGTGCATGAACATGAAAACCCCAAGGATTCCTAAAACACAGAATAAGGATGGGCATGATAACTAACTCACCCTCTAACTTTAGGTAATATCCATATAATTGCTATAAATGCAGGTGATAACACCCTTGATGTAATGTTAAAAAGTATGGAAGATGGACAACAAAAATAGGGTTCTCAAGAAACAAATGAAAGAGAATCAAGAACGGATAGACAAGATACTAGTTGCCCCAAATTTATACTGAATAGATATGCAGTTAGATTTATGGAGCAGCCGTATAGGGAGCAAGAATCTCCTCATGCAGTACCAAAAAATTTCAAGATGCCGCCGTACCTCAGAATCTACGATGGGACAATTGATCCCGAGGACCATGTGACCCATTACGTCAGCGCAGTAAAAGGCAACAAGCTCACCAAAGAACAAACATCCTCATCTAATTAAAAGAGTTTGGTGAGACCCTCAAAGTAGGGGCATTGATGTGGTATTCGAAGCTACCGACCTACTCCACAGAAACATTCGAGAATATGGTAGAAAAGTTTGTTATGGCGCATGTTGGGGACAAGAAGGCAGAAACCAAGGTAAATGACATCTTCTCCATTAGGCAATACCTAGGGAAAGTACTGAGGGACTTATTAGCTCGGTTTAATAGAGTGAGGGTAACCTTACCAAATGTCTCCGTAGGAATGGCCGTAGCAATTTTCTAGAATGGACTGAACAAAGAAGGGATAAGGTTGACTAGAAAACTGTTGAGCCGATTGATGAAATACCCAATGGCCACCTAGGACAAGATTTATAATGCTTATTGTTCCAAGGTTAGACCAGATGATGAAGAACTTAATGGGCCATCTCAATGACTCATCTCAAGGAAACCCAAACCTAAGAGGGAACATAGGGCTAGCACGGGAAGAGGCCCTCCAATGTTGCGATCGAGTAGAGATTGGCATAAACCTTATATCATACCACCAGTCCCCAACATCTATCATTAAGGTGGTCGAGCCCCTCTAGGCTGAGATCGTACATCCCAGAAATGGTTGAGGTATGGCTCCTTTACTATCTACTCATATATTCTATGTATCACCTACAGAGGTGGTCTATGCACTTGAGAAACTCGGACTGAAGGTGAAGTGGGCACAAAATATGAGGTCCAACCTAAACACAAGGAAGTCATATGCCATCTATGAGTTCCACTAAGACCGAGGACACAAGAAAGAGGACTGCCACGCTGTAAGGTTAGAAGTTGAAACTTTACTGCATCAAAGCCACCTCAAAAAGTTGCTCAACGACAAAGGCAGGAATATATCACCAAAGGGGTGAAATGCCCAAGCCTACCAATGCTTCTATCTCTCATTCGTACCATCAACATGATCATGGGAGGTAGTGATGACACATCTATCAATGATATCAAGTTCACCACCACTCAAAATCTCAAAAAGATGGATCACTTACAAACAATATAACCTTGAAGAAAGTATCACATTCAATGAGTCGGACGCTGGCAATTTGACTTTCCTTCACAATAATGCACTTGTTATTACTTTACACATTGTTGATTCTGATGTTAGGAGGATTATGGTTGATGATGAATGTGGATCATGCATTATCTATCCTCGAGTCCTTGTGCAGATGTGACTGGAGGATAAGATAATGCCTCAATGCCTCACACTAACCTGTTTTAACAATGTAGTTGAGCGGAATTCGGGTGAGATCAAACTCCTCATCGGCAGGGTGATTCTAGAGACCACATTCCACATTATATACTAGGACACAACGTACAATGCCATCATGGGTCGGCCATGGATACACCCCATGAGGGCAATCCCTTCCAGCATGTGCCAAGTAATCAAGTTCCTAACTCCTTATGAAATATTCAGCATACAAGGGGAGTAACACACATCTACGTAATGCCATCGGATCATCTTGGATAGTATGACCAATCAGCAAAATAAAGAAAAAGAAAAGGAAACATAGCAATCACCAAGGTCGAGTTCTTTTTAGGCGGAAGCCAAGGATGCATTATGGATCCAGAAATGGCCAAAGTTGCAGGATTGACAATAGTGGACCTTGATCTCGTCCACCTAGATCCGAGAGACCCTAGAAAAAAGGCCTACAGGCTGGAGACACAAAGATCCAGGTACGTTTACTAAATTTTTAATAGCTAACGCAGACTTGTTCAATTTTAGAAATGCAAATATTCCAGGAATCCCTAAGGAGATACCCATGCATAATCTAAACGCTGACCCCTACTTCCCTTAAGTAAGGCAAGTCCAACAAAAGTTTAACCCTTCCACACACGAGGCCATCCACTAGAAAGTGGAGAAACTTATGGCAAACGGCTCTATCAGGGAAACGAAGTACCCTAAGTGGATTGCTAACATGGAAATGGTCAAAAAGAATAATGGTATGTGGAGGATAAACATCGACTTCAAAAATATGAAAAAAAATCATATCCAAAGAATTTTCTTCCATTGACGCACATCGACGAACTCATCGATGCTATAACATGACACACATTGCTCAGTTTTCTTAACGCATACTTGGAGCTCATTTTGTGATGACCCAAAATGTCATAACTTATTTTGAAAAATAAGTTCTATGTCTTGAGGCTTTAAAACCTTCTTTTATCTCATCTCCATTTGTGTGCACAGTTCGGGCGTATATCCGGAAGGTCATTATGTGACAATCAGTGGAAAATGATAAATTTTACATAAAAAATAAATTTAAGTTGATTTCGCTCCACATTTTGTGTAAATAGACCCAGACCTGTGATTTGACAATCTCGGAGGGTCCTTAGGAAAATATGGGACTTGGGCGTATGCCCAGCATCAAATTTCGAGGTCCTAAGCCCGAGAAATGAATTTTTGAAGAAAATTGTTTAATTGAAAATTTTATAAGTTTTTGGAAATTTGAATGTAGTTTAATTTGATTGTATCGGGCCTATATTTTGGTTCTCGAGCCTGGTACAAGTCTTATATGTCATTTAAGTTTATCCCATAAAAGTTGGTATGAAACGGACTTGATATGTCATGAAACGGACCTTCACTTGTTAAAATTTGAACTTACGAATTCTTGAGATTTTTCTTTGATTTTTGATACTAAATTCATAGATATTGAGCTTACTTTGATGATTTGATTGCATGAGCAAGTCCGTATGATGTTCTTAGTTTTGCATGCATGTTTGGTTGGGAGCCTTGAGGGCTCGAATGAGTTTTGTATAGGCCACAAAGTGAATTTAGACTTAAGAAAATTGTTGGAGTCTTGCAGGTCTGCAGGCTTCGCAATGGCTCGAAAATGCGAGCTCGCATTTGCAAAGATGGCCTGAGCAGGTCTAAATCGCAAATGCGACCATTTTATCAAAATGCGGAAGGGGCAGAGTCTCAAGTGCGACTTTTTTCTCGCAAATGCGAAGCTTAGTGGATTTTTCCAAGGTCGCAAATACGACATAATCTTCGCATTTGCGAAGATAGCAAGTCCTGAAAGGGTTCACAATTGCGAACCCTTATTGCAATTATGACATCAGAGACCAGTTAATTGGGACTTAGATGTATTTTTCTCCATTTTTCAAACCTTCTCAAAACCTAAACACTTTTGGGCGATTTTCTAAAAAAATGTTCATCTCCAAATCAATTGTAAGTCATTTATAACTCATTTTCTTTAATCTATAATATCCTTTCACAAAATTTCAATCCAAAATCAAGGGTTTCCATGGGAGAAATTGGGTGTTTTGGGTACAACTTGGGATTTTCAAATTTTTGGGATTTGGACCTCGATTTGAGTTTTGATTTCAAAATAAATTACATATTTGAAATTGCCGATGAATGGGTAATTGGGGTTTGGTTCAAACCTCGGGTTTTGACCATGTGGGCTCGGGGTCAATTTGTGATTTTTTAGGAAAAACTTTGGAAAACCTATTTTCATGCATTATAATTGATTCATTTAGCATTTATTGATATTGTTAAGTATATTGTGACTAGATACAAGCGAATTGGTGGTGGAAACAAGGGGTAAAACAGTAGTTGAGGCTTGCATTGTGTTCATGGCATCGAGGTAAGTGTTTGGTCTAACGTTAGTTTGAGGGATTAAGAGTCGGGTCTTATTTGTTATGTGTTAATTGTTGAGTACGACGTATAGGAATGGTGACGATTATCTATACGTTAGTGTTAAGAATACCCATGAGTCTTATACCATGATTAATATAACTCCATTTCGTATTGTTCATGCTTAGTATGATGATTTCTATTGTTGAACAAGGCTTGTGAAATATTATTGGTAATTGAACATTGAAGAGCGTTGTCTTAAGTTATAAAATGATTTGTGCAAGTATTATTGGAAATTGAACATTGTAGAGCAGTGACTCAAGCTGTGAATTGAGTTCTGAAGTAAATTTGGAAAGAGAAGAGGTTTATGATATTGTCTCCCTTGCTGGGATGGTGTTGCTTTTGATGTTATCTCCATTGCCGGGATGTTATTGCTTTTTGTATTGTTTCCCTTGCCGGGATATTATTGTTATGCTATTGTTCCCTTACCGCAATTTTGTATACTATTGATTTCCTTGCTCAGATTGCTTTGTGATCATTTCTTGGATGAGGAAGAGTGCAAAATATGAAGGGTGATGCCGTGTATGATTTTGAGAGTGTTAATGCACGAAGGGTGATGTCGTGCCAATCTTATGAGGTAAAAGTACGAAGGGTGATGCTGTGCCGCATGATGTACAATGCCATGCCATGATATGAGTAATAATGCAAGAAGGATCATTCCAAGCCATGACTATGTGAGGTAAAAGCACGAAGGATGGTGCCTTGCTTATTATGTTATTTTTTATGGTGAAGATGAGAGTAAAAACACGAAGGATGATGTAGTGCACTTGTCTTTGACTTTCATGATTTTTACTAATAATTGAGTTATTGTGTTCTTTACATTTTATTGTTGGTTTTCAATTGTTATTTGTTGTTCCCCCATGCATGATCCTCCCCTTACTATCTTTAATTAAAAATTTCTGCATTTATTTTTTGCTGTGTATTATTTAATTGCACAGTTTTGTTTGGTAGTCTAGTCCTAGCCTCATCACTACTTCGCCGAGGTTAGGCTGGGCACTTACCAACACATGTGGTCGCTTGTGCTGATACTACACTTTGCACTGTGTGCAGATCTCGGTGCTACAACTTTTGGACCACAGTGAGGTTGCTGCCTTCAGTCCATTCAGGCGACCCGAGGTAGTCCTATAGGCGTCCGTAGGCCTTGGCGTCTCCTTCTATCATTTCCTTTCTGTTATTACTTATTCAGAGATAGATTCATGTATTTCTATTCAAACTTTATTTGTAGTATTCATAGATGGTCCGTGAAATTATGACATCAAATTTTGGGTAGAGTTGTACTTAGAGTTCCACAGTTTGTTTTAATCTAAATTATAAAATTTTGTCCTCTGGAATTTATATTAATCTAAATTATCAAATTTTGTCTTCCGCACTATTTGTTATTATTATCTCCGCTGATTTGTTATGTTATTTTGAAATCTCTAAGGGATTAAAAATGAAGATAGTTAAATAATTAGAATAATTGGCTTGCCTAGCTTTCACTAGTAGGTGCCATCATGACTCTCGAGGGTGGGAAATTCGGGTCGTGACAAGTTGGTATCAGAGCTCTAGGTTGCTTATGTCTTACAAGTCACGGACAAGCTTCGTAGAGTCTAAGGGATTGGTAACGAGACGTCTGTATTTATCCTAGAGGCTATAGAGTTAGGAAAAAACATCATATCTATTCTTTCTTGTCCTGCGCGACTTGATTTCTCAATGATAATTGAACTTCTATTATGTTCTCTCGCAGATGGTGAGAACAAGTACCACTTCATTAGCTGACCAGCAACCCGAGCCCCCAGTAGCATCTCTCCTGGGAGGGGCAACGACAGAGGCTGTGCTAGGGTCTGAGGTAGAGTAGAGCTCAGCCTAGAGTTTGAGCAGCAACACTTGTGGAGGAGGCTCCGATTGAGTTTGACGAGGAGGTTCCATCCTAGTAGGTTCCAGTAGGGTAGCTCAGGTCATAGAGGGGTTCATCGCCACCCTGGTACTTCAGGATGCTCTGGTCCGTCTAGTGGGCCTTATGGAGAGTGTCACCTAGGCACACTTGTTTCCTGTGGCACCAGCTATCTCACAGGCTGGAGGAGGATCCCAGACTCCTGCTACTTGCACTCCATAGCAGATGGCTCACGAGCTTCAGACTTCAGCATCTCAACCAGTATAACGTGGTATTATGGTACAGATCAGAGATGGGCCAACTATGTCTGCTGATGCCTTGTGGAGATTGGATAGGTTCGCCAAGCTCTTCACTACTAATTTTTGTGGTACATTTTCTACGGATCCCTAGGATTATTTGGACAACGGTCATGAGGTTCTATGGAACATCGGTATAGTGGAGACCAATGGGGTCAACTTTGCGGCTTTTTGACTATTTCGATCCGTCAAGACTTGGTGGCAAGATTATTTGTTTGGGTAGACCAGCTGGGTCACCGACTTTGACGTGAAAACAGTTCTCTCAGCTATTTCTGGAGATGTTTCTTCCTGTCACTCAGAGGGAGAACTATCGGAGGCAGTTTGAGCATCTCCAGCAGAGTTCTATGACTATCACTCAGTACGAGACAAGATTTATTGAATTAGCATATCATGCTCTTCTTATACTTCCCACAAAGAGAGAGAGAGAGAGAGAGAGAGAGAGAGAGAGAGAGAGAGAGAGAATGATGAGGTTCATTTAGGGACTCATCCAGCCTATTCAACTCCAGATGGCTAAGAAGACGTGACATTTCTTTCAGGATGCGACAAATATGTGTATGACCAATATGGCTAGAAGAGTTGAGATTGTTCTATCATAGGGGAGTGGTCAGGGGTCTAATAAGGATTTTGACAAGGGAGTGGTTAGTGGTGCCTTATCTAAAGTCAGGGATTCATTTGGTAGGGGCCATCCTTCTAGGACATTTCATTCAGCACCTCAGGCTTCTCATGGTGCACTAGGTGGCTGTGGTTCTCACATATTGTACTCTTATAAGTTTTCCTACAGTGCATCATCAACTTCTATCAGTGTACCACCACACCAGAGTTTTCAGGGTGGTCATTTGGGCCATTAGGGTCAGTAGACTCTGCAGCCGAGGGCTTGTTACACTTGTGGCGAAACGAGGCATATTGCTAATTTTGCCCTCAAGCACCGAGCAGCTCTTAGCATCAAGGTTCCCATGCCATGGTTCAAGCACCGAGTGTTCCATTGCCCTATGAACCAGCTAGAGGTGTGCGTAGAGGTGCTAAAGGTGGAGGTAGAGGTATTAGAGGTGGAGCTCAGGCCGCTAGAGGTGGAGGCCAACCGGTAGGAGGTTGTCCCAGAGATATAGTTTAGAATGGTAGGGCCCAGCCTCGATGTTATGCTTTTCCAGCCAGGCCTGAGGCTGAGGCCTCCAATGCAGTTATCATAGGTACCATTTTGGTTTGTAGTAAGGATGCTTCAGTACTATTTGATATAGGGTCTACCTACTCCTATGTGTCATCTTGTTTTGCACCGTATTTGATCATGTCCAGTGATACTTTGAGTGCTCTGTCACACCTCCTTTTTGCCACTACAACTTGGTGAAGGGCATAGGTAAGGGAGTTTTTCCAATTAAAGAACAATCGAAACAGGATTCAGTTATTTAAGAGAATTTCAGAGTCGCCACTTAGGAGATTTATGGTGTCCCAAGTCACCGATTACAATCCTAAATCGAGGAAAGAATGACTCTGTTTAACAGTCCACAAACCAAAAATCCGGGTAAAGAATTCTGTTAACCCGGGAGAAGGTGTTAGGCATTCTAGGATTCAGTGGTTATAGCATGGACACTCAATTGTTATATTTGGTCTAAATTATCTGATTTTTACAATTATGATCATATGTGCATTTTTTTAACCTTTTAACCACTTTTATTATTATTTTTTAAAGAGAATTCAAACGTCGTTAAAACATGTCTCGAACCGTGTCACATAAATGCACCCGTGTTTTTTGATATATTTCAACTTCGTTGAGATTTGGATTTGGGTCACATAAATGCGCACTCGTACTTAAGGAGATAAAATTATTAAAGACGCGCCTAAAGCGACTGAGCCTGTTATTATCTTTGCCGGAAAACCGTGAAACTCGCCAAACGACATGTACTGAAGTTCTTCATATTTTTATACAAGTAATTCGCGAGGGCCACGCAATTTTTGATTCCGTTTTGCGGGGTGCACCTTGTTTTTTATTTTAAAAAAGCTATTCCCAAAGAAAACTATTATTGTTTTTTTTCTAAAAATGCACCTCTAATGGCTAGTTGATGTTGGAGCCCAGACTTTCAAACTTGAGTCCACATTTAAATAGGATCCAATTCCCTGTGTTCCAATGTGCTATCTAATTTCGAAAAATCCATATTCACTCAGTCATGCTTTCAGCTAAAGCTGGCTGGCAAGGGTTATTGTATGTGGGCCTCAATGTGAGTCTAGAATTGAGATACATGGAGAACAAGGCATGGATGGCTCGAAATTGAGACTGATGTTGTTGCCTATAGATCCCAAGCTAGTCCAGCAAATACACAGATAACATTCATATGTCCTGATTTTATATCTCATGCGTTAGTGAAGAATAATGCAAAGTAATGGTAAAATTAGATCCAACTTTCAGGTTCGTATTTGATCAACAATTTTATATGTATAATGATTCACATGAATAGTCATAAATAGACCTATTAGCAATGTTCGTCTACCATGATACAATCACATCAACTAACACAAGCTAGTCACTATACCAAGTTTAATAGTACATTTGAATTATAAATTCATTACACTACTGACTACTTTAATGCTAAAGGGAATCATGCTACTATCAGTATATACTCATGAGATCGAAAATGAAACAATTGTTTAACAGTCCAGGACAATCTCATAATTAGTTACAATGAGTATTTAAACAAATTGAAAGCTACTCGAAATTGAATCAACAAATATGGAAACAATTTGGTGCAGCCAGCTTCATTTCTCTTCTCAAATTGATTTTTACATGGTCAGGCTTAGGAAGTGTTCCTGGAATGAAGAAGAGACATATGAGCAGGCAGTCACAAAGCAAAACAGCAACAGTAGTGATAAATAAACCCCATAGTTAACGAGAAAATCAGTGCATAGACCCCAAAATCTATGGAATAGTAAACTCATCGCTTTTAAAACCCAGGAAATGCAAGTCACACGACCAACACCAACTTTAAATAGCCACACTAACTCGAACTTCACCCAAACAAACAACCCAGCAATTTAAATTTTAGTCCATGACATGGAGAAGAAATCAGAAATTGTTTTTGGATTAGAATTTTAAGTTTTAAACACAAAGAATTGATAGAACTAGCAGCTCTCTTATTTTTTATCTCGTTTTCTCTATTTCTCCCTTATCCCCTGCTCTTTTGAGTGCTAGTATATATATCCTCACATATAGGGTTACCTTCAGATTTTTAGTTGCATTTTAGTCCCTATTTTACTTTAATCCCCCATTTCCTAGCTTGCTACCAAAGTTACAACAAAATAGAAATCTGAATTGTAATTATTCCCTATTCCAGAAGTTTCTTAACTTAATTTCCAAAGGTTCCTTTTTACACTACCTAAATTATCTTTGTATGGTTTTTACAATTACTAACCCTATCCCAACTCTACCCTAGTTAACTTAACTAAAATCAAATGCCTTAAAGTCTGGATCACAAGACCCAAATAATCCTAAATGTTTGAATTAATTGACGAAAGTCCAAATCAAATACAATTATGCATCACCATTGTCTAACCAAAGCAAATTACAAAAATCAGAACACTATCAAATTGACAAAGTCAACAAAATTAAGGCATAAACACAAGTTGCCTTCAGTAAATGATTCAAACTAACTCAGTCACCTTCTGATGGAAATAATGAACCCAAATAAAAGTCACTCAAGAGAGGAAACCAACAAATGAGCATATATATATTTATCAAAATCAGAACAAAACTGATCCCCACTAACGAAGTTAGCGTGAATTTAACCAACATATAGCACACTAAAAATAAGAACATATCAATGAGCGTATACATTTAACTGAAGAAACAAAACTTAGGCTAATAAGAAATCGAACATGAATTCCCTTTCACCAAATAGACCCCCTCCCCCAAATAATAAGATTAACCAAAATAGAATGATGGATGCAAAATAAAGACACTCAGGAGGAGACCAAAGGAACAACTATGCTCACTATACTATAAGCTTATCGAATAAACCATGTATTAAAGCTAAGGAGAAAAAAGAGAGAGAGGAGAGCATGAAGACTAAGAATGTATTAAAGAAACAGAAAAGGACTTCTACAAAGACACTCTACTTAAATTAAATAAAGCTGGATAACTTAGCTTAAAATCACAGCTTTAGAAATCACATGCATGATTATAGAGGTTTTGGCTAACTTTGATCTAGCAATCAACCAAGACGATGGTGATTCGAGGGCCATGAGACATGGATTTGGGTTGGGGGCGTGAGGAGAGTGTACAGTGTTGGTTTGACGGATTTTAGAGATGGTTAGGTTTTGGACGGGCTATTCAAATCAATATTCAAACAGATGTGGTATGATTGGAGGGATGACTATTTCAGATCTCTGATGAGGGTAGGGTGAGGAATCTAGGGCGTAAAACTTAGGGTGTTTGGTGGTCGGTCGTCACCGTGGACAGAGGGACTGTCGAGTTTCACATGGATATTCGACGAGACATGGGATTATTTGAGGGTAACCAGTGGTGGGGTTGGAAAGGGGAGGGTGAATAGATGTGTGGTATAGTTTTGGACAATTTTGGAATTACGCCGCCGCCGGCGACGATTTCCGGCCAGTGGCGGACGGCAGAGGGAGGGTGGTGATATTTTGGTGTCACAGTAGTGTTACACTGGAGATTTTTAGAGTTAGGTTCAGATATGGTACTATGTTTTCTGGTAAGGGGGTGTTATATGATAGTTATATAGTGTGACACCCCCACATCTCGACTGTCCGATCAAAATTGATCGATGTCTTAGATTTCTTTGGCGTAAAATGGTGTCGTTTTGGGATCTAGTGTTTTGGACTGCGTGGGGCTTTGGGTCTTGGTTGATTTGGTGGGTCTGATGATTTTTGGGTCAGGTTTGTTGCAAGAACTTGGCACAAGTCAAAGTCTCTCAACAAAAGCCAATATTTATGCATTTTCTCTTTTATATATATATTTTTATTAAATTTTCAGATTTTAATCATATCAAATAAAACAAGTCAAAACATATTTATCTCCTATAAAATCAAGCAATTAACCTTTAAAGTAACCTAAATTCTATTTTTTTCTTAAAAAATTAAACAAATGTAAGAATAACCAATATTTGTGTTGTTTTTCATATTTACGATATTAATTAACTAATAACCCAAAAGGAAATGTAAAAATTAAGTCCTAAATGCAAACAAGAAATTTTTATATTTTTATGAATTATATTAGTTAAAACATGCCACATGCAAATAAACACAAAATTATGCACTTAATTCCTAGAAATCGGATAATAAAAAAGAAAAATGCAAATAAACACAAAATCATGTATCTAATTCCTAAAAATTGAAATAATAAAAAGGAAAAACCTAATTTTAATGAATTTTATAGGAACACTTCGACCGAGGCAAAAATCACATGCTCACAGCTGCCCCTCATTCCTCGGAGACACGGAGGGTTTCCAGGTAAAGATAAATGAGCAACTTCGAGATTTTCGCCTGTTTTGCATTCCATGAGAAGCATTTTGAAAACTGTCTGACCGAACCCTATTTCAAAGGTTGCCCACATATCCTTGGCTATTAAGGAATCGGGTTAGTGTAGTCTGGAGTGTTTGGTAGCTGGGACTAGCAGGAGCTATGATTTCACTGTTGCTGTTGCTGCTACTACTGCTGCTGACCCCCTTATTACACCAAAAGGAAATCAAAACTAAGCTAGCCATTCCTACCAACTATGAATTACAAAATTTCTATATATAATTCCTCAATCTTGCTCTCGATCCTTGTTGCTTTGTTGCCTTTTATTTCTTCCTGTAAACTCGTTTTTGCCTTGTTGCCTTCTTGTTTTCTCTTCTTCTATGTTTGTTGCCGAATTGTTGGACTTTACATGCATTCCCTTGTTTTGTAGGTGGGCGCCTTATTGCAAAAACTTTGCAACTTGAAAATTATTCCCTTATTCTACAGGTGGGCACCTGATTACTGAGACTTGAGATTTTGAAAGATATTCCCTTATTCTGCAGGTGGGCGCCTGGTTACCAAAGTTTGAGTCTTGGAATGTATTCCCTTGTTCTACAGGTGGGTGCCTGATTATCCGAACTTGAATCCTTGAAAATTATTCCCTTATTTTTTAGGTGGGCGCCTCATTACCAAACTTGAAATTTTAATAGTATTTCCTTGTTCTCCAAGTGGGTGGTTGATTTCTGAAACATGAAAACCTGGAAAGTATTCCCTTGTTCTACGGGTGGGCGCCTGATTACCAAAACATATAACTTGAAAATGTATTCCTTTTTTCTCTAGGTTGGCACCTGATTGCCAAACTTGAAATTTGAATAGTATTCCCTTGTTCTCCTGGTGGGTGCCTTGTTTCCGAAACTTGAAAACTTGGAAAGTATTCCCTTGTTATACAGGTGGGCGTCTGATTACCAAAACTTACAACTGGAAAATGTATTCCCTTGTTCTCCAGGTGGGCACCTGATCACCAAAGCTTGTAACTTTGAAAAATATTCCCTTGTTCTACAGGTGGGCGCCTGATTACCAAAACATACAACTTGAAAATGTATTCCCTTGTTCTCCAGGTGGGCGCCTAGTCAGCAAAGCTTGTAACTTTTAAAAATATTCCCTTTTTGAACAGGTAGCCGCCTGATTACTGAAACTTGAGGTTTTGAAAAATATTCCCTTATTCTGCAGGTGAGAGCGTGATTACCAAAGTTTGCACTTTGAAATGTATTCCATTGTTCTACAGGTGGGCGCCTGCTTACAAAAAATTGAATATTGAAATATATTCCCTTGTTCTCCAGCTGCGAGCCTGATTACCAAGATTTGAATTTTGAAAAATATTCCCTGTAACTGCTACCTGTGTACCTGATCACAACAAAACAAATAAAACACAAGAAATTCTTTCTGCCCCTGTTTGATTATGGGCAGATCTGTGAGTTTTAATCAAATCCCCTTACCAAATATCTCTAAAATCTAAGCTAAGTCCCATTATCCAGGAGGGTCGTGATAACACTTAACTTGTGACAACTTTAAGATTATGTTATGTTTCCCAAACGACATTATTTTCCCTTATGTCTTCTTATAGGTAATATCTGCTGGGGATCTGCTGGTGACTGATGATTAAACCTACTTCCCATTATCCAGGCAGGTCCTAAAAACTCTTAATTAGATGACCAACTGTGTCTGCTGGGATTAGTATTTAAAGCTACGTCCCATTATCCAGGAGCATCTTGACTACTCCTACGATTAAATTCCATTATCCAGGAGGACCTTTATGACTCCTGTTGGGGAAGTATTTTTGTTTGACTGTGCTACCCGATGTTTGTGTTCTAGGCTAAGTCCCAATTTTAAAGAGGGTCCTGACAACCTCCAACGAAATCCTACTTCAACATGGAAGTCATTTTATGCTATTTGTTATCCGTGATTACTCCTAATATGAGTCCTATTTTCCAGGAGGGTCCTGAGGGTTCCAACTTAAATGCCAATTCTAATTTTTTGTTGTTTCTACTAGTGAGTTTTGTCCAAGAGGGTTTCTGCGACTCTTACCGGGGAAGGTGTTAGTTCTTTCCCATTGTTACCTACGCCTATTTGAGTTTCAAAATGCGTTCCATCTCAACTTCCGTGCTTCTTTAACCCTCAATTGTTTCTATCGGGGTTTGCTAGTTAAAGTTGATCCTCTTGTGCTTTTTGTTGGGGAGGATATTTATGACGGCCTGTGCCTTTTTTGAGTTTGAACTGAGCCCCATTTTAAGGTGGGCCCTGAGGTTTTGATCATACCTGCCACGTGCCTGCTTTCCCCTGTGGATGGCTTCCCTAGGCTCTTCTGGAATTTTTCTGCCCCTATGTCAGTCACAGAAAACTAGTCAGTTTGAAAAGTGATGGTTAGCTTGCGGCATTCTCGTTGGAAGCGGCCTCCTCACAATCATGTCCCATTGTGTTCACATCTCCATGTTGATTGATGAGTTGCTTGAGTCGGCTGGCTGACCCGTGAACCTTTGTGGCTTTACTATGTTTGCCCATCATTGTTTTACATCCCTAGCCCTTTTGCAATAATCCCTGCACCTTCCCTGAAATTTCCAAGTCAATGTGATACTTGGCTAACTCTATGACCCTTGTGGCTTTACTTTGTTCTTTATCTTTGTGTTATATTTCCTAGCCTTTGCTAAAATCCTTACACCCTTCCTTGAGATTACCCGGTCTATTTATGATGCTTGACTGGCCCTTGACCTTTGTGTCTTCCCTTTTCTCCTTACCTTGTGTGGTACTTCCGATCCTTTTCCAAAACCCAGGGTCAACCCTCGTGGCCTTTTCCATTTTTGTGTTGAGCTAAACTTTCATCTCTCCAAAGACATCCTGGTCGGTGTGTTATGCTTGGCTGACCCAGAACCTTCATGGTTTCACTTTGAACCCCCATCTCTGTGTGGTGCTCCTTTACATTGCCAACTCTTGTCTCTTCCATTAATTGAAGTTTTTGTGAATCCTTCCCCTTGCTGTTTCAGATTTTGTTATCTTAGTTATGTTTTGGTCTTCTGCGCTTTGTCCCTTTGGGAGCAGATAATAGGCTTTGAAATTCCTCTCATTTGCTTAAGCAAAAAACTTTAGAGACTCGAAAGAAAAGTGAAATGCAATGACTCAGAACGGTATTTAGGGTAAAGAATTCTAGATTCACTGACTGTTGAAAGGAAGAGAAAGGAAACTTATTTGAGGAAGAGCAACTGATTTTTCATGATCATGACATAAACTTCGGCCTAGTCGACCTAGTTTGTCCAGATGAACGACCTTCTGTTGCCATGCTTTTGTTTTTGTGACCATTTCTAACCCAATTCCTTCAACCAAACCCTAGCTTTTCTTGTCGTACAGTGTTGCGAGTGGATTTTCGCCAATAGCCCCTTTCCGGTTGTTGCTTCTTTCCTTGCCTTCGCCTCACTGTGCCCGTGAGGGTTTTCACAAACGAGGCTCTCTCATTTTGTATTTCTCCTAACTCTCATCGCCTTATGGTGCCCGTGAGGGTTTTCACAAATAAGACTCTCTCATTTTATTTCTCTCAAACTCCCATCGCCTTATGGTGCCCGTGAGGGTTTTCCCCAATAAGACTCTCTCATTTTTTTATTATTTTCTACTGGAACTAAGTGCCACCCCGAGGTATAGACCACCTCTCCTTTCTTGCCCCGACATTTCACAAATTGATTAGAAGGTCTTTTCTTGGACTGTAACGTAGGCTTTTTGACAAAGTTAGAAAGAAAGGATGTGAGAGGCTCAAAAATCGCTTTTATAGGTTCAAAACTTTAGAACTTTTGAAATCCAAACCAACGCAATTTCTGCCCCAGTTTCTTGCTTGGGGACTTTGGATTTTATTTAAATATGACCGAGCCGTGAGGCTTCCTACGTATCCTCAGGAGGAATCAGGTCAAACGTATTTCCTACTGATTCCTTCTTTTCACTATTGTTTGATTCCCTTTTCCTCTCCTCTTTCTGATACCTTTCTTACTTTTCCCTTTTCTTCTTTTCCATTCTTTCCTTTTCTTTTTTTCTCTTTGCTTTTTTTTTCTTTTTCCTTCTTTTTCTTTTTTTACTCTTTTTCTTTTGTTTTTCTTTTCCTTTCTCTCTTTTTTTTTATTTTGCTTTGCTTTACTTTCTTTCTCCTTTACTATATGTTCGTCGCCTTTTATAATTGCGTGTCTACCTCCCGTTATGGATTTCGAAAGAGGGGATATGAGAAGAAAATAACGGAAGCTCAAAGGCGTTAACAAGGGTTAAAGCATTTAGATAGCTGAATAAAATGCCTTCATCATTCCAATCTATAAAGTATGCCAAGAACAAACAAATGCTAAGTATAAACCATTATCCAGAAGAAAATCATACATAATATCTTTTGACAACATCTGAATTGATAGCCATTTCCATATATTTCCTTTCCACATCTGTCAAATATAATGCTCCATTAGACATCACTCTCGACACGACAAAAGGTCCTTGCTAGTTAGGAGCGAACTTGCCCTTTGCCTTTGTATAGTGAGGGTGGATGCGTTTCAATACCAGATGACCTACTTCAAACTTTCTAGGACGCACTTTCTTATTATATGCACCGGCCATCCTTTGTTGATACAATTGGGCGTGTCACATTGCCGCCAATCTTTTCTCTTCAATCAAACTCAACTACTCCAAATGAGCGCTAACCCCTTCTTCGTCATCTATTCTTGCTTCAGCCATGATTCGAAGAAAGGGGATTTCAATTTTGGCCGGGATTACCGCCTCTGTACCATATACCAACAAGTATGGAGTTGCCTCTATTGAAGTGCAGACGGTAGTGCGATTGCCTAATAATGCAAAGGGTAGCTTCTCATGCCACTTCCTGGATCCTTCCACCATTTTACGAATGATCTTCTTTATGTTCTTATTGGACGCCTCAACCGCTCCATTTGCCTTGGGCGGTACGGGGTAGAATTCCGATGTATGATCTTGAACTGCTGACATACTTCTCTCATTAAGTGACTGTTGATATTTTCCCCATTGCCAGTGATGAGAGTCTTGGGGATTTCGAACCGGCAAATGATATTTGCATGCACAAAGTCGACAATAGCCTTCTTGGTCACTGCCTTGAAGGTTATGGCTTCAACCCATTTGGTGAAATAGTAAATAGCAAGCAGGATAAGTCTGTGTCCATTAGAAGCTGCCGGCTCGATAGGCCCGACGACATCTATGCCCCAAGCAACGAAAGGCCAGGGTGCAGATATTATATGCAATTCCAACGGCGAGGAGTGAATCAAATCTCCATGCACCTGACACTGATGACATTTGTGCACAAAGCTAATGCAATCCCGCTGCATGGTGAGCCAATAATATCCTTCCTGGAGGATCTTCTTTGCCAAAATATACCCGCTCATGTATGGCCCACAGGCACCAACATGCACCTCATTCATGATGGATGTCCTGCCCATCATCTACACATCTTAGCAAGCCAAAATCTGGCATTCTTTTGTATAATATTCCTGCATTGAAGAAAAACCCAATTGACAAACGACAGATTGTTCTCTTTTGGTCACTCGTGGCTTGTACTGGTACACGCCTCTCCTGATGTATTCCTTGATGTCGTGGAACCAAGTCCCACTGTCAAGCTCTTCTTCCACCAAGTTGCAATAAGCATGTTGATCATGGATCCGCATATGTATCGGGTCATATATGCCTTATACGGGTGATGTAACAATGCTAGAGTAGCCAAGGCATCCGCGAATTCATTGTGAATTTCGGGGATCTGCCTGAACTCTATTGATCGGAATCATTGACAAAGATCATGCAAGCATTGCCGGTAAGGTATGAGCGTTAAGTCTCTTATTTTCCATTCCCCTTGAATCTGGTGTACCAGAAGGTCCGAGTCTCCCAATACCAAGACTTCCTGGACACCCATGTCCGCTGCTAATCTCAGACCCAAAATGCATGCCTCATATTCTGCCATGTTGTTGGTGTAATAGAAGCGGAGTTGAGCTGAGACCGGGTAATGATTCACTTCTTCGGAAATGAGCACAGCTCTAGTCCCAATGTTTTTCATGTTGAAAGCCCCATCGAAGAACAATTTACAACCTAACCCCTCATCCCGTTACACATCATCAATATGCATCACTTCCTCAGCTGGGAAGTATGTATTCAAGGGATCATATTCTTCATCTATCGAATTCTAAACTAAATGGTCTGGCAACGCTTGTGCTTTCATGGCGGCCTATTCGCGTAGATAATGCCAAACTCAGTGAGCAAGATTTTCCATTTTGCGAGCCTTCCCGTGGGCATGGGCTTCTGGAAAATGTACTTCAATGGGTCCATACGCGAGATGAGATAGGTGGTATATAAGGACAAGTAATGCTTTAACTTCTGGGCTACCCATGTCAAAGCGCATCACGTCCTTTCAAGATGAGTATACTTAACCTCGTATGATGTAAATTTCTTGCTAAGGTAGTATATGGCCTTCTTTTTTCTCCCAGTGACATCGTGCTGACCTAACACACATCCAAATGAGCTGTCCAAGATTGTCAAATATAAGATCAAGGGCCTTCCAGGTTCTGGCGGGACCAATACTGGTGGGTTAGACAAATACTCTTTTATCTTGTCAAAAGCCTCTTGGCACTCTCCCATCCATTTCATCGCAACATCCTTTTTGAGTAGCTTAAAGACAGGTTCGCAGATGGTTATGAGCTGAGCAATGAACCGACTGATATGATTCAACATTCCCAATAGACTCATCACTTCTGTTTTATTCCTTGGTGGCGGTAGCTCCTATATTGCTTTGATCTTTGATTGGTCTAGTTAAATGCCTCGTCGGCTGACTATGAACCCCAACAACTTCCGTGAAGGGACCCCAAATACGCATTTTGCTGGGTTGAGTTTGAGGTTATACCTGTGTAGCCTTTGAAAGAATTTCCTCAGGTCTTTGACATTGTCAGATTGCTTTCTGGATTTCACTATCACATCATTGATGTAGACCTTAATTTACTTATGTATCATATCGTGAAAAATGGTTGTCACTTCCCTCATGTATGTCGCCCCGACGTTCTTCAAACCAAAAGGCATGACCCTATAGCAATATGTCCCCCCGGCGTGATTTACGCTGTTTTCTATGTGTCTTCTTCATCCATTAAGATCTGGTGGTAGCCTATGTAACAATCAACAAACGACCCGATCTCATGCTTGTACAATTGTGAATCAGTATGTGGATGTTCGGCAGGGGGAAGTTGTACTTTGGGCTTGCTTTGTTGAGGTCACGATAATCAACGCACACCCTGGTTTTCCCATCCTTATTTGGTACGAGCACAACATTAGCTAACCAGGTGGGATATCGTGTGACTCGGATGACTTTTGCCTCAAAATGCTTTGTCACTTCTTCTTTGTTTTTCATGCGCACATCAATTTTCAACTTTCTCAAATTTTGCTTGACGGGAAGAGCAGACTGGGTCAGTGGGCAACTTTTGAACCACCAAGTCAGTGCTCAATCCGGGAATATCATCGTAGGACCATGGAAAGACATCTTTGTCTTCAAGCAGTACTTTAATTATTTCTTTCCTAAGTTGTGGCTCTAGATGGACAATTATTTTTATTTTTCTGACATTATCCGGGCTTCCTAAATTGTCCGCTTCTGTATCGCTCAGGTTGGGTTTGGGTTTCTCTTCAAATTCACTCAACTCTTTACTAATCTCATCCCATGCCCCTTCCTCGTCGTATTCTGGTTCATCCTCATGCTATATTTCATGAATTATTATTTCTGAACTAGACCAATTTTGGAGACTGAGACGATGAGTCCTTATACATGTCAGATCACTCGAACCAGCATAAAAATAACCATACAAAAGGGAAAAGAAATAGAAGTAAAGAGAAATGGAAACTATCAGCATTGCTGAAGGGAAAATTACATTTCATTAGAATCAAAGATATTTGAGTTTACACATCCAAACAGACGGAAATAACAACTGAATTATCAACTCTGAAGCTAATCCAAACTATATTGAAAGGAAAATAAATGCCAACTACCACGACTCCCTACGAGTGGGAAGAGGAGTGGCTTCCCAGTTGTTCACTTTTGTGAATGCTCCCACAAACTCCACATCTCCCCTCCTATGCGGACGGGGATCTGGATAAGGGGTTAGAAAGGTTGTTAAATAAGGTAAATATTGTTGAGGCAGGGGAAGGATCATAGATCAGCAGGCCAAGAATCCTTGGTACGGAGCCATTGCTAGTACTCGGCTTGACGAAAGATTTGGACAATCTTGGGATTGGCTTTGGGAGGGTCCAGACCCTCTGCTTTAGCTTCCTGGCTTGCCTTATGTCTGCAGTTGTGGGCTTGAACTCTAGACCAAAAGTGTCCAAAATTTTGGGGAGGGACACTAGTTGCACGATGCCTTGTACAGAAGCACCCAACCCATTGCCGGGCATGAAACCATTCCTCAACATTTTTTGATGTGACCATGACTGACGCAGTTGCTATCTTTGGGGTCCTAAAAACCTTTCCTTTTAGGATTTTCTGAACTGACACCATATCAAATACCTGGTAGACCCATGGCCCTTTGCCATCTTCAAATTAAATAAAAGGTACGATAGCATCACCTGAAAAACACCGATTATCTTCGCTGTGCACCACAATCTCTTGCCTGTCCCATTAAAATTTGACCACTGGTGCAAAATAGATGGCACTGCCTTGGCTGCGTGAATCCAGGGCCTACCCAACAACAGGTTATAAGATACTACCATGTCCAACACTTGAAATTCCATGATGAACTCAACGGGCCCTATATTCACTTCCACCAGTATGTCTCCCACCGAGTCTTTACCTCCGCCATCAAAACCTCAAACACAAATATTATTCTTGTGGACTCTTTCACTCCCCACCTTCAGCTTGTTAAATGTGGAGAGCAGATAGATATTTGCACTGGATCCGTTGTCGACCAGAACTCGGGTGACCACAACATCTTCACATTTCACGGTTAGATAAATGGCCTGATTGTGCTCAGTGCCCTCCATGGGAAATTCATCATCATAGAAGGTGACCTGGTTTACCTCGAATATCTTGTTTGAATCTTTTCCAAATGATTCACTGTTATCTTGTCGGGGACGTGAGATTCATTCAAAATCTTCATCAACACCCGGCGGTGTTCATCTGAATGGATTAGTAAGGATAATAAGGAGATATTGTTGGAAACACGTTCTCAATGCCATATACTAAAACGTGTGTTCTTTTGTATAGGTTTTGATTAATGACAAACGAAGCGAAAATTGATATATGACGAAGTTCAAGAAACAAGCGCACAATTGATATACAATGAGATTCAAGCTCAAGACAAAGTTTTATAGTTTAATTGAGTTATTCTTAATTGTGATCTTGATCCTACAACTTGACTCGTAACATGGCTTCTCTCATAAAACTATTTTCCAAAATCATGCATATTTAATTTAATGTCAAATGATTTTAAATCATGCATATTTACAGTAGTCAAAATAATTTTTAGACATGCCTTAAAAATCTGGACTAAGATAATCGATTATGTACTTATGATAATCGATTGTTTTAAGCCAAGACTGCATGACAATCGATTGTGAACTAATGACAATCGATTATGAGTAAGACAGTGAGCATCAGGTTATTCAAACCTGCATGAAAATTGATTGTGAAATAATGACAATCGATTGTAACTGAGGCAGTGTCCATCAAAGTTTTTCAAAACTCAGAATAATCGATTACGAACTAATGGTTATGTTGAGACAGTGTCTTCCAGTGATTTTCAAATTTATTAAAAAATCGATTGTTACATTGGACAATCGATTGTCAAAGAGATATGTCTAAAATGTTATTCAAAAACTAATAAGTAATCGATTGTTGACTTTGTGCAATCGATTGTGAAGCTGACCGTTGTCGTAAAGTTTTCAAAAACCGTCAGGTAATCGATTATTGATTCTGTATAATCGATTGTTTTGATTAAAATCCGGAAAAGATTTTTTGAACGTTATTGGGTAATCGATTATTGATTTTGTATAATCGATTGTTTTGATTTAAATCCGGAAAAGATTTTTTGAACGTTGCTGAGTAATCAATTGTTGATTCTGGACAATCGATTGTTTGTGGTAAAATCTGGAAAGGATTTTTTGAACGTTGCCAGTAATCGATTATGGATTGTAAGTAATCGATTATCCAGCGTAAAATCTGGGATCGAATTTTGATCTGACTGGCAGACAATCGATTGTTGGGGTTTGACAATCGATTGTCAGTGAGTAAAATAAGCAACTCTTAATTGGCAATTAGGCAACGGTAATGCCAAGTTTTTCAACTATAAATACAACTTCATTTCAGTGTTTTGAACACAACAACATACTACAACGGATCATTACATTGCTATAAGCTTGCATACTTTTGTTTATCATTTTATATTCAATTTCATAAAGCTTTTGAGAGCCATATCCTTGTCCAAAGTTGTTGTGATCTAGAGCTTACTTCTTTTACTCATATCTACTCATTAAGGAGTATTTTGTTTGAGTGTTTAGTGTTTTATACAATTGTAAGAGAATTGTAATTCTCTTGTTGTAAGGAACTTGTGTTTCCTTGGTTGAAGTCTTGGAGTGTTGTATCTCCGAGCAAAGGTGTTAAGGCTTGTGTCCTTAAGTTCTAAAGGTTTGTTGAGCACCCGTAAGCTTAACAAGTTAGTGGAAAATCTCGAGAGAGTCTCTCGGGGACTGGACTAGCCACGTGTTGTGGTGAACCAGAATATATCGGTGCGTTCTTTCCTTTTTGTTTATTTAACACACTTATTTATTTCCTGCAAATTTTAATTTCCGCAAATTTACGCTAAATTTTATTATAACGCTATTCACCCCCTCTCTAGCGTTAAGCGCTTTATCTAACAATTGGTATCAAAGCCCAACTCTCTGAAAACTTAATGGTTTGAGAGAACCATCCATGGCTTCTACTCGTGATTCTTTTGCAGGAATTGATGAAGGACAGTGCTCCACACGACCACGTCTATTCAACGGTACAAATTACACGTACTGGAGGAGAGGATGAAGATCTTCGTTCAGTCCAACAGCTTTCACCTTTGGAAGGTGATAATGAAGGGAAACCAAATTCCAACAAAGAAGGTGGAAAACGAATGGGTTCCCAAGTCCGAGGATGAGTATGACGCGGATGACATCCGAAAGGATCAAAATAATGCTAATGCAATTAATTTATTCTATTGTGCTGTTAATGCTGACGATTACAGGAAAATATCGTGTTGCACAATGGCAAAGGAGATGTGGGACAAGCTAGAAGTTACGTACGAAGGTACGGACCAGGTAAGGGAAGCAAAAATTGATTTCCTAACACATTCTTATGAATTATTTCACATGAAGGAAGGTGAAAAGGTGGACGAAATGTTTGAGCGATTTTCAATAATCGTAAATGACCTACATGCTCTCAAGAAAACATTCACGGATAGAGAGCTCGTGCGAAAAATTCTTAGAAGTCTCACACCGGCATGGAGATCGAAGGCCGATGCAATTCAAGAATCCATTGGCATTTCAAACGTCACCATCGACGCACTAAGAGGTAACCATAAGACCTATGAATCTACTATTCTTAACCCTTTTGTTGATGATCAAAGGAGGCAAAGAATAGCTCTAAAGGCAAGCACAAGCCAACCGCAAATTGATGAGGAAGGAGACAACGAGTTTGGACTCGTTATCAAAAGATTTCAAAAGTTCATGCGCAAGGAGTATGAACGCAAGGGCAAAAAGCAAGGCGAACAAATCAAAAAGGAGAAGAAACCTTTTAAAAAGCAATGTGCATACATTTCTTGGGGAGGCGACTCCGGAGATGAGTCAAGCGAAGGAGAAGAAGACGAAGCAGCAAATCTTTGCCTTATGGCACAAGAAGACAACAAAGATGAGGTATGTCAAATTTTGTCTAAAAACTTCTTTACTCTTGAAGAAATGCGAACTGCTTTTGATGAATTATATGCTGAGTTAATTAAGGCTTCAAAAACTGTTAAGGGCGTAAAAGAAAATGCTTCTCTAAAAGAAAAAGATTTTCAAAAACAGCTTTCTTTAAAAGAAAAGGATTTAGAAAAACTGGTTTTAGAAAATGAGAAGCTGAAAGAGGAAAACAAGTTTTTTGGAAAAAGACGTTCCGATAAGCCCGAAAGCTCTACTAGAAATTGCACTTCTTGTTTGCATCTTAAGAATGAAGTAAGTAGGCTCAAAGGCACATTAGATAAGTTTAATTCTTCGCACAAAAACTTGAATGATGTTCTTGTTAACTTGAAATCAACCAAGCATGGAATAGGCTTTAAGAATGAAGAAAAGGTTGAAGCTAAACCCCAACAACCTAAAGCTCAACCTAGGATTAACAATAGAAATGCTTATCCTAGAAACAACAACTCTAGAGCCAATATGCATGCTAGACAAAATGCTGAACATTTTAGAAGACCTAGGAATGAATTACCACTTAGAAATAGTCACCCTAGAAATGATGCATACTTTAGGCCAAATTTTGAACCCCTTAGAAGACCTAGCAATGACCCTCAACCGAGAAACAATCACTCTAGAAATGCTGCCCATCCTAGAGCTCATAGTAGGAGAAATAATTCTCATGAAATGCGAAATAGTCATAGTGTTCAAAATAGAGTAAGAAATTTTCATCCGTCTAG
This sequence comes from Nicotiana benthamiana, assembly GCA_034376525.1. Lineage (NCBI taxonomy): Eukaryota > Viridiplantae > Streptophyta > Magnoliopsida > Solanales > Solanaceae > Nicotiana > Nicotiana benthamiana. Next base: position 28,358,617 of record CM067332.1, on the reverse strand, counting down.
TTACTATGAACCTAGAAGGATGCATAACCCAAATGTAACTTGTCATTATTGTAGACGTATTGGTCATATTGCTCCTGCATGCTTTACACGTCATAGACATATTACTCAATCGCATCATTATAATATGCCTAACCCCCAAGGACCCAAGATGGCATGGGTACCTAAAGAACATTAATTTGTTTTGTAGGTGTGCTTGAAGGGATCAAGTGTACTATGGTACCTTGATAGTGGATGCTCCAAGCATATGATGGGAGATGAATCCAAATTCCTTCAATTAGAGCACAAAGAAGGAGGAAGTGTTATCTTCGGTGATAACAATAAAGGAAAGATCATCGGCATCGGCTCGGTCGGTAAGGATGAAAAATCCTCTATTAAGCATATATTACTTGTTAAAGGATTAAAGCATAATCTCTTGAGCATAAGCCAATTGTGTGACAAGGGAAATCTTGCTTTATTTGATTCGGATGAATGCTTAGTGTTCAGACGTAGTGATTTCAAAATTATCCTCCGTGGTTTTAGAGTGGATAATATTTATATGGTTGATCTTGCTAATTCCTCACCCGATTATGTTGATTGTCTAATGAGTAAAGAGGATGATACTTGGCTATGGCATCGTAGAGTAGCACATATCAATATGCATCTTTTGAACAAATTGATTTCTCAAAACTTAGTTGTTGGTCTTCCCAATTTAAAATTTGAAAATGACTCTATTTGTGACTCGTGTCAAAAGGGGAAGCAAACAAAAGCATCTTTCAAATCTAAAAACATTGTTTCAACTTCTAGACCATTGCAATTGCTTCATATGGATTTATTTGGTCCCTCTCGCATTGAAAGTCTAGGAAGAAATAGATATGATTTTGTGATTGTTGATGATTACTCAAGATTTACTTGGACTTTATTTCTTGCCAATAAAAGTGATGCTTTTCAAAATTTTAAATATTTTCTTAAGCGTGTTCAAAATGAGAAAGAAACAACCGTCACTTCAATTAGAAGTGATCATGGGGGAGAGTTTGATCACAATCTCTTTGCGGACTTTTGTGACGAACTCGGAATAGAGCATACCTTTTCCGCTCCACGTACACCACAACAAAATGGGGTGGTGGAAACGAAAAATAGGTGTCTCGAAGAGATGGCTAGAACCATGCTCGACGAAGCTAAGATACCCAAACATTTTTGGGCGGACGCTGTGAGTACCGCTTGCTATGTTCTAAATAGAGTAGTAATTCGGCCGATACTCATGAAAACCCCCTATGAACTTTATAAGGGTAGAAAACCAAATATTTCCCATTTTAGAGTTTTTGGTTGCAAATGTTTTGTTCATAACAATGGCAAAGACCAATTGGGTAAATTTGATGCTAAGTCGGATGAAGGTATTTTCATTGGATATTCCTCACGTAGTAAAGCATATAGGGTCTTTAATAAACGAACCCAAATTGTGGAGGAATCCCCTCATGTTGTATTATCCGAAAATAATGCTCGCTTGGCGAGAAAGGATTCCGGTTTTGATCTTGCAGGTATCTTAGATAGCTTGAAAGACAAAATACAAGAGGAACCACCCAAGGAAAATAAAGATGAAACTGAGGAACAACCAACGGAAGAAGTGCCACAATTGAAAAAAGAAATGAATATGCCTAACGAGTGGAGGACAATCGAAGATCGCCCTCTTGAACAGGTAATTGGAGACATCAGAGGAAAGGTAAGTACCCGAAACTCTCTTAAGAACACTTTAGGACACACTTCTTAAGAGCTCACGTTCTCACTTGACAACACTAGTTTAAGTTATTACTTCTTTACAAATTACTGACTTGAGCGTCGGAGACGTTTAATTCTATTTTGCAGGTATCGCCCTAAAAGATAGGGGGAATTATAAAGTTTTGGCACAGAACAATCGATTTTTCCAAGCAAATAATCGATTATTTTACTGTGCTGAAAATCGATTAGCAGTATCACTAATCGATTGTTTATGATTTATGTTCAAAATGCAGTTTTGTTTAATAATTGATTCCTTAAATTGCATAATCGATTTCAGTCTCAGCCATTCAGCAATGCTTTTCCAAAACAATTGATTTTTCCACATTTGACAATCGATTATTTCATGTCAGAAATTTAAACTCTTGTTACCGTTTGGCTCCTCAATCGATTTGTGTCAGTTCCAAGTCAGGTCATAACTCTTCAACAATCGATTATTGCATCTCAACAATCGATTGTCTAACGGTCAGTGAACTTATTTTACCGTTTCTGACTGATTTGGCTTTAAATTCTCAGCAGATCTCTTCCATAAATGATAAGCCACTCTCCCCTCTATAAATAGGCTTCATATATGTTCATATTCATTCACTCAAGCATCAATTTTAGCTTTCAAAATATCAAATTCTCTCTAATCCTTTGCAAAATCCAGCAGCTTTCATTAAAAATGTCGGGCCGTCACTCAAAACGTTCTCGTTCTGCTAGGTACGGCGCATCCGCCTCTGCTGCCCCTCCTCGTCCGAACTATCCCTATCAAGATGGTTCCGTTCTATATTTTAATTCCGACATCGAGCTTACTCGATTCTTAACCAAATTTGAAAAGCGCGACATTCTTCCACCCTGCTTTTCAACCCACAAGTATCTTGAATCTTTTGGGCCTGCTGCAAATATGCTCAAAAATTCTCAACTTCTTGACTTTTTACTCCTTACCCATCCATACATCAATACTACATTGGTTCAAGCATTTTATTCCAACCTCCATGAGGATGATGATGGTGAGCTTGTCACCAACATTAATGGTGTTCAAATTCTTCTTTCCGATGAAAATCTTCATACCATCGCCCGTCTTCCTCAAAATGGTGAAGACATTTTTCGTTACACCGGAGAGGCCGGAGCCCTTTTTGATGAAACAACCCTCTTACACCAAATCGGTATTACTTCTTATGATCCAAATCTTTCTTCCCGTCGTCCTACAATTACGGGAATGGATCCCAATTATCGGTTGATTTTCTATTTCATCACCCGAGTCCTCAAGCCTCGTAAGCATAACCATACCACCATTTCCCAAGAGGAAACCAAGCTCATGCATGCCATAATAACCGGAGCTAACATCAATTGGTGTCGGCTTATCAAAATTCACATGCGTGACGCTATCGGAGATGATAGGCCTCTTCCTTATGCTCTCCTCATCATGAACTTTCTTGAGGCCACCGGATTCGTCACTGGAAATGGTCCTCTCAAAATGAGTACCAAAAAGTGGGAAATTTTGGAATCCTCCATTCATCATGACGGTGATCATGTAGCGCCTGCTCCTCCTCCAACCCGTCGTGCTCCTCCGCCTCAAGAGCCTTCCCTCCAATTCATTTCCGACCAAATTGCTTCATTGACCTCTTCTTTCGGTCAATTAACTCACGAGATCCATGGATATTTTGACCACGTTCATTATCCATATGCGGGTCTTGTTCCATATGAAGCAGCGCCGGATGATGAGGCGGAAGATGATGAATGAATAATTGTAGTTTTTAAGTTTGTTTTTATATGTTGTATTGTCTTCCCTGTTGCTGTAATTCTTTTAATAAATAAACAAGGTTTATTTCATCTTTGGCATCTTATTATTATGTTATTTTTGCTAATGGCGAAAGGGGGAAGATAACGGGTATGATGCACTCTCAAATTATAAGCTTAAATTGAGGGGGAATTCTCAAATTGAGGGGGAACAAATTGCATACTTGTTGCATGTATATACTTGTCTTGAATCGTCTTTATAAATTGCTTGTCTTGCATATCCCGCTTAATGTTTGCCATTAACAAAAAGGGGGAAATTGTTGGAAACACGTTCTCAATGCAATATACTAAAACGTGTGTTCTTTTGTATAGGTTTTGATGAATGACAAACGAAGCGAAAATTGATATATGACGAAGTTCAAGAAACAAGCGCACAATTGATATACATCGAGATTCAAGCTCAAGACAAAATTTTATAGTTTAATTGAGTCATTCTTAATTGTGATCTTGATCCTACAACTTGACTCGTAACATGGCTTTTCTCATAAAACTATTTTCCAAAATCATGCATATTTAATTTAATGTCAAATGATTTTAAATCATGCATATTTACAGTAGTCAAAATAATTTTTAGACATGCCTTAAAAATCTGGACTAAGATAATCGATTATGTACTTATGATAATCGATTGTTTTAAGCCAAGACTGCATGACAATCGATTGTGAACTAATGACAATCGATTGTGAGTAAGACAGTGAGCATCAGGTTATTCAAACCTGCATGAAAATTGATTGTGAAATAATGACAATCGATTGTAACTGAGGCAGTGTCCATCAAAGTTTTTCAAAACTCAGAATAATCGATTACGAACTAATGGTTATGTTGAGACAGTGTCTTCCAGTGATTTTCAAATTTATTAAAAAATCGATTGTTACATTGGACAATCGATTGTCAAAGAGACAATGTCTAAAATGTTATTCAAAAACTAATAAGTAATCGATTGTTGACTTTGTGCAATCGATTGTGAAGCTGACCGTTGTCGTAAAGTTTTCAAAAACCGTCAGGTAATCGATTATTGATTCTGTATAATCGATTGTTTTGATTAAAATCCGGAAAAGATTTTTTGAACGTTATTGGGTAATCGATTATTGATTTTGTATAATCGATTGTTTTGATTAAAATCCGGAAAAGATTTTTTGAACGTTGCTGAGTAATCGATTGTTGATTCTGGACAATCGATTGTTTGTGGTAAAATCTGGAAAGGATTTTTTTAACGTTGCCAGTAATCGATTATGGATTGTAAGTAATCGATTATCAAGCGTAAAATCTGGGATTGAATTTTGATCTGACTGGCAGACAATCGATTGTTGGGGTGTGACAATCGATTGTCAATGAGTAAAATAAGCAACTCTTAATTGGCAATTAGGCAACGGTAATGCCAAGTTTTTCAACTATAAATACAGCTTCATTTCAGTGTTTTGAACACAACAACATACTACAACTGATCATTACATTGCTATAAGCTTGCATACTTTTGTTTATCATTTTATATTCAATTTCATAATGCTTTTGAGAGCCATATTCTTGTCCAAAGTTGTTGTGATCTAGAGCTTACTTCGTTTACTCATATCTACTCATTAAGGAGTATTTTGTTTGAGTATTTAGTGTTTTATACACTTGTAAGAGAATTGTAATTCTCTTGTTGTAAGGAACTTGTGTTTCCTTGGTTGAAGTCTTGGAGTGTTGTATCTCCGAGCAAAGGTGTTAAGGCTTGTGTCCTTAAGTTCTAAAGGTTTGTTGAGCACCCGTAAGCTTAACAAGTTAGTGGAAAATCTCGAGAGAGTCTCTCGGGGACTGGACTAGCCACGTGTTGTGGTGAACCAGAATATTTAACGCACTTATTTATTTCCTGCAAATTTTAATTTCCGCAAATTTACGCTAAATTTTATTATAACGCTATTCACCCCCCCTCTAGCGTTAAGCGCTTTATCTAACAGATATGAGTTGGCGTCTTTCTCAACTCCTCTATCATTGAATAGTCTTGGATTTTCATTTTCTTCAAGAATTCTTCTGCCTCTTCTTCCCACACAGCTTTCTTCACTGAATTTGAGTTATCTTTGGAGACCCTGCTTTTCCTCAATTCTTCAGGGGAGAAGCCCTGACCGAGTTAAACCCTGGGCCTTACACACTTCTTCCCTAACTTCTTTTCCTTTATACATCACTATTGCTTACTCATATCTCCAAGGAACAACTTTGCTGTTGATGATTGGTGGCTGGATTATTGGTTTTACAATGACGGGCTCTATGTGAACTCCTTCCACAACCACGATAGATTCTCTAGCTACCCCATGTACTGTTACTTTTGCCGGTTCCTACTTTGGTGCAACTGTGCTTGCTGAGCTCCCTTAAACTATGAAAGGTTTATTGCTTCTTCCTTTTGCCTTGATCATTAGCTTCTCACTGCTTATATTCTCAGTTGTCTTAACTTCACTGGAATTGATCATCATTACTATCTGTAACGGCCTTTTTGACTCTCCCCTTTTTTTTCACGATCTCAATCATGTTGGTCTCCTGATGGGCCGGCAGCGGGCTTTGATTAATATTGGGTACCTCTGGAGCCTGCACCTCAATCTGGTGGGAGTCAATATGTTCCTGGATAGCGTTCATTAAATGCCAACATTTTTCGGTATCATGCCTTGGTGCACTGGAACAGTATTCACAACTGACAGAATAATCTAGATTCTTCGTAAGAGGATTTGGCAATTTTGCTTCGGTTGGTCTCAACATATACAATTGTCACAGCCTGTGGAATAAACAAGTGTTAGTTTCTCCCAACGGAGTGAAAGTCTTATTCTTCTGCACCCTTTCATTTCTCAGGACTGGATTGGCTCGGAAGGCGGGTTTTGGGGGTTGTTGGTAGGCTCATGGAGGTGGGCAGTGATTTTGTGGAGTCGGGTAGGTATTTTGTGGGGCTGACGCACGCCATTGAACATGAGTGGGAGGTTGGGTATACACTTGTGTATGGAGGTGTGGGTATGTTTGGTGGTGAGGATGAGGTTGGGTGTAATGAGATGGTGCTCGAGGCCTGAACAAAGTTCCCGACTCCACAGTCTCTACTTCCTCCTTCTTCCTTTTTTCGAATGCTCCCCCACCTCTGCCCTGGATGGTCTTAGTGGTTGCCTTAATTGCAGAGTAGCTCATGATTTTATTGTACCTGAGGCCTTCTTCGACCATACTTCCCATCATGACTACTTCGTTGAAAGATTGACCCACTGCTGACAGCAAATGTCCAAAATAGGTAAGTTCCAAAGCTTGTAGAAAATATTCAACCATGTCACTGTCCTTCATGGATGGATCAACTTTGGCTGCTTGTTCTCTCAACCGGAAACCATATTCCTTAAAGCTCTCGTTGTGTTTCTTCTCTCGTTTTGTTAGAGATAGACGATCCGGTACAATCTCTAGATTATATTGAAAGTGACAAGAAAATGCTTGTGCCAGGTCATTCCAAGTATACCACCAATTGTGATCCTGTCGAGTGTACCACTCTAGTGCCGACCCACTTAATCTCTGGCTAAAGTACGCCATTAGTAATTCATCTTTTCCCCTACTCTTTTCATTTTTCTGCAAAACACCCTTAGATGCGCGACCAGATCGCCATGTCCATCATATAAATCAAATTTAGGCATCTTGAAACCTGGAGGCAACTGCATGTCTGGAAATAGACAAAGGTCCTTGAACACCACGTCACCTGGCCACCTAATCCCCGCATGTCCCTGAATGATTGTTCTTAACTTCTGACCTTTCAAAGCACCAATTCCTGCTCAGGATTTTTGATTGGCTTTTCAACTCCAACCGGGATTTCGAGACGGGGAGCATGAGGGTTACGCTCATGGGTTTTATAAGGAAGCTCTGGTGGATAGTACTGGGGATCGTAATCATGAAGAAAAGGTTCACTTGACGATCTATGAAGTGTGGGAGGCGGAGGTTCCACATAGATGGGGGAAATTGGTGGAGGTGGGTGAGGAGAGACTTTCGGTAATGGAGCTGGTGGTGGTTGAGAGGTCCTACCCTGATGTTATGAATAGATAGGAAAACTTGAGGGTGGATCAGTGGTGGAATGGTCAGGTGCTTGGGCCAGTGGCAGGATGAGGTTGGATTAGCATGATAGGTCGGGGGTGGAAGTCCTCTTGCCCAAGCCTGGTGCATCTCAGCCATTTGGTGCTTTAGCTGTTTATTTCCTCCTTCATGGCATTAACGCCCGACTCCTCTACTTCTTTTGAGGGGTCAATAATGCTGACATCGGCTTCCTGATTGGCCATGACTTGCTTGCTTTTAGACCGTGTGTTGTAGGAATGGATTTCCTGAATGCCGCAAGTACTAACCACCTGTCTAGTATGGAAATACACAACACCAAAAACTTGTTAATGATTAGGTTCTAACACGAAAGCAGTCGTATATTGGGTATGAATACACCCAAATCATGACTAGTCACTACATGCATCGGTTGCTTGTTTTATCCCGGATTTTAATTTCTTTGTTTGTAAAACCTCTTTATTTTGACTATATTGTGTCCCCCTCTCCTATTGCGTTTTCCTTTCTTTTCTTTATCCCCTTTCTTTGTTCGGTTATGGTCGTATCATATGTAGATTGCCTACGTATTATGACCCTGCATGAATCAGAATGAGCGTAGTTCTTGCAAATAAAAAGTGAAGCATAAAACCCTTTGGAATTTTCCATTTTCATAAGGACAAACTTTAGTTACAAGGACTCGAAAAACTGATAGATTCAAACAAGAAACTAACAAACTATGATGGAAGACAAACTACAGACTCGAAGAGCAGCTAACCTTGAGCAAAAGAAAATACACACTCCAAAATAGACTGACATACTTTAAGGAAACTACAATCTCAAGAAATCACGAATACATTAGGGCTCCAATTGCTCCTGGGGCCCGCGAGGCATCATTCAACCTTGCTACACTCTTATGTGCTAAACTCCTTTCGAGGTGATGAAGGTCTTCCATTACTTGCCGAACAAAGGTCATGGAAGTGGCAAAGAACATGGATCTTGTCATATCCTTGCAGTGGCTGCACTTTATTGTGATGTAGACTGCGATCATCCACACTCTCTCCCTTATAACGCCCTTTTCTTGCAATAACCGCCCAATTTGCTCGGTCTTTGCCTCTAGAGTTCACTCGGCTACCTGATTCAGTTATTGGAATTGGCACAAATCCATCTCCAACCGTGCTATTGCTATATAACAATGTTCTGTCTCGGCTTTGAAGTCCCTAGCTTGTTTGGCCACTTTATTCTCAGCTATGATGACTTTCCTTTTTAATCTAGCAACCTCATCTTCATGCCTTTCCTTTAATTGGTCAATGATGCGGGCTTGTTCCCCCGCATTTTTAGTCATTTGTTTCCGAGTCCTGGATAGATCACCTTCTGCTTTATTCAAGTAAAACCCATACCCGGTTATTTTTCGCCTTAAATTGTCTATGAGATTTTCATCCTTCGCGCACCTGGGGGGGATTTTCCGCGGCTGTTTTTATTTTCTGGATTTGGGATCGCAATTCTTTGGTTAATCTTCTCTTTCTCCCCTCATCTGCAGTGGCTTGCAAACCATTTTCAAATTGAAGCTCTTTGACTTGTTTTTCCAATTTTCCTATTGTGGCCCTATACTCATTTTCCTTGGCTAGCCAGTTCTCTTATTCTTGTGATGTTTCAGCAAATTCTTGGAGGTGTGGCCTCTTAGCCGGTCTTCCAAACTCTATTTCTTTCTTGTACTAAGCAATGTACCCTGGTGCAACCTCGCCTTTAGATATTTCACGTACTCAAGTGCCTACCGTCAAGTATTGACATTCGCTCCAAATGGTCGACGGCATCGGGAATTCGACCATTAGGACTAATCTCAACCATGTGGCGACTAATATCCTCATCCCTGGGAATCATTTGGCACCTCCCTAATTGTCTTAGCACTCTGTATGGAGCATAGGGTTGGATACTTCAGAGACCCATCAGAAGAAAATAAGGCACAGTGGCTGGAATATGCACGATTTCATCCACGGGGAGCCACCCGAATGTCCAATCTATTTAGTTTGCGGTGACAGCCCAGAGATGTGACACCCATTCTATAACACCCCCGGGTAATCTGAACCCATCAACCATGTTATAGAATTCTTCTATGAAGCTCTTTGTTGGCGACCCATAATTCATGAATTGAGGTCGATGGCATAAGTGTTCGATCATCCATATTTGTAACAATAGGTTACATCCTTTGAAGAAATCTCCCGGTATTTTACAGGCAGTGAGAGCACGGAAGATTTCAGATAAAATCATGGGAGCGAGGGTGCTCTTAGTATGAGTTATTAAAGTGTTGAAAACCTCTGCTATCCGTATGCCAATATTTCCGTCCTTTCGCAGAAACACCAAAAGACCCAAGAAGAATACCATGAATGCAAAGCACCGGTGTTCCTCCAATTTGAGTTGATTCCCTTTGCTACTGATATGGTTTTCCGGGTCATTAATTCCTCTTACGTGTCCATACCTCTAATATATATACTGCAGGGTACAAAAGCCGGTTGATGTCTGGGTTGTGAACCTTCATGTTGATATTTAACGAGTCCAAGGACTCAAGTACGGCGATGGCCCTTGGCACAATCAAGTACTGATGGCTCAGGGGGATTGTAGGGCCCCAATATATCGAGTTATTTCTTCCAATGTCGGCGTGAGTTCGAAATCCGAGAAATGAAATACATTGTGAGCCGGGTCCCAGAATGTGATTTGTGCCTTTATTATGTCCCCCCTCTGGTTAATCTTCAACAGCCTGGTAAGTCCTCCCAAATATGCGTTGACTCTGTTTGCCGTACCTCGCCTAGGTCATTCCAACACATGTGTAGCTCCAGGGGAATTTTGTTCATAATTGTTATCGGCAAATGATGATTCGTGCTCATTCTGCACATTTATTAGGGTGGATTAGTATCTCAAGACTTTATTCTGTTTGAATCAAAATTGACCCCTTTCTTTTATAAAATTTATTTTCTAAAACAGCCCGGTAAGTCCTTCCAAATATGCGTTGACTCTGTTTGCCGCACCTCGCCCAGGTCATTCCAACACATGTGTAGCTCCAGGGGAATTTTGTTCATAATGTTATCGGCAAATGATGATTCGTGCTCATTCTACACATTTATTAGGGTGGATTAGTATCTCAAGACTTTATTCTGTTTGAATCAAAATTGACCCCTTTCTTTTATAAAATTTATTTTCTAAAAGCAGGGCCCAACTTTACAAATACGACCTTGCAGCATTTCGGGAGGAAGATTTTAAGGCTGTGCCTGCTATCCGACCAAAAATAAAATAAAGCCCAAAGGTGGCTATTTGTGCAAATATTGCCCTCCAGCGTCCGTTTCGGTTTCATTCGACCGTTCTTGAAAACAATGGCATCACCCGATTTATTTAGGACAACAAATAAAAATTGGACATTTGTTTTTCTTTGTTTTGGTTATTTTTGCAAATGAGAGGTTGGACCCGATGGGGTTGCCTACGTATCTCGCACTTGACGAGAATCAAATCGGTATAGTTCAGACAAATTGGATACGGGCAAAAATTTAAAAACCAACTAATCTAGAGAAAATATTCTTCTTTTTTTTTGCTTTTTCTTGCAAAATGTTGAAACATTGAAAATCTTTTTGAATTTTCATGTATACATTTTTTTAAAATAAAAAATAATTAACAAAAATATAACTAAACAAGACATTTTTTAGAACAAGCTGTTCTTGCAAACAAGACAGCTTTATTTTTTATTGGTAAGTAGAACAAACTATTTTTGAAGATAAAAAAAATTCGGCAACGTTTCGGCACTATTTGGGCATTGGTTTTTCAGAACGTGTGATTAATTCTCCTTACCCTCTCCGCTACTTTTTTTCTTGACTTTTCCAATATTTATAAGCCGGTCAACATGCAAATTCAAAATAAATGCACAAGTAGGATGCATCAGGATGGTCCATTATTCAGGGTACACCTGTCCTACACGGACCCAAACCCTGTGTTGAGTCCCCTATGTCAAATGCATGATGCAGATAAGCGTTCCTACTAGGGATCTAGCATGTAGTCAAGTTATTCTAGGTTCAAAACCTGAGTATATGTTCTAGATAGTGTATTAGAGCGGACAACTCGAGTCGAGGAGGGGGCTACGTACCCGGAACCAAAAGGCCATCTGGCTTAGTAACTTGTCCGGCCTCTTTGATATTTCAGGGTATGACACTAACAGAATAGGGAATCGCAACCAGTAAGCACATCCCCGTAGGTGAGAAGAGAAGGGTTTCGTAACACTTTATATGTACAATTCAGATAATATCAAAGCGGTAAAAGCATCATTTTGCACATTAAGCCAACATGTAAAATCAGATAATAAATAAAGCCAAATACAACAATTATTCTAAGCTCGAATTCTTGAACCCTGAACTAGAGATTCTGGGTTCGTTCCCCAGCAGAGTTGACAGAGCTGTCACAGCTCCAGTTGACAGAGTTGTCACAGCTCCTTTTGGCCACTACAACCCAGCGAAGATTGTAGGTAAGAGAGTTCTTCCAATTAAAATGACAATCGAAACGGGATTCAATTATTTAGAAGGTATTGGTTCCAACTTCCTCTTGATGGCCTCCTCAGCAAGGCCTGGAAAAGGATTCAAAAAAACATGATAAGACAAATGAAATCAAATACAACTCCATTAGAAAATAATGAACCAATGTTACCTTCGGGATGGGGGGAGCCGATTTATATTTCTACTAAAGACTAAACCAATCTCAGATCCCCACAAGTCAAAGGAGGACCTGCCCGACCCAGTCGGCGAAGTGTGCCACTAATTTACTGCTCCGAGCAGTAGGTGCAAAACAAAAGAGGTAACTGACGAATTCAAAACATACGACTACACAAAAAATGAACATAAGAAAAAATACTTACTGGCACGGTTCTAAGATTCTGGGAAGTCCGTGGCATCAGCCACTACAGACTTGTTCTTGATGAAAAAGAAGTCAATCCAAAACTGTCGACCACCTTTGTCGTCCGCTTTACAAACTATGATTTGCTTCCACGATAGATAATGTTCAACATCATACCCTAATAGAAGCTGGGCATGAACAAATGTACGAAATTCCACAAATTGATGCCTATGTTGACCAGCTTGGCAAATTTGGATAGCGTCTATATTACAGTATTAACCAAGGGTCCATGTTGGGTGGGAAAAACCTAGTAATGGAAACAGAATTCTTCCACCAAAAGGGGAAGAGGAAATGAATAGTCGATGGTTATGGGGTAGGCGTAAAAAGCGCAATACCCCGAACGGTGAGTATACACCTTGTCGTTGCCCACAGATACGAGATCCACTTGGTCAGGAATGCAAAATGTTCCCTTAAATTCTACTGAATGCTTAGCCGTTAAAGAAGACCAAAAAAGCTTTTGCGACTTACTTTGTCTGCCGTTGCAAGTACGTTTTTACATCAGGGTTACAAGTATTTCATCCACTCAAGGAGGAGCCTCTACTTCAAGGGTTGCAGTGGCATTGTCGCGCTCCTTTTTTCCTCGCGGAATCAGGTTTATGATATTTTGGTTGGGACAACTCTTTCCTTTTGGAAATGGGGTTTGCATTTTTTGAAGAGTCGTCTCCAAATGATTTATGGTGAATTAGGGCACCTATGGGGTTCATTTATAACTACGTTTGGTAATCTGATACATTGTAAGGGCTTGAAACTATCATACGAGAAAGTTGTTAGGCACCCCCAAGGATCCGCTAGTGTGGTTCTTAGCCAAACAGTTCTTGAGAATTTGTACAATTAGCATATAAGAAAGTATGAATCAAATAGAATAGGATTCAATTTTAAATACACAGGTCTAAGAAAATAACTAATAAAAAAGCTAGATTTAAAAAAAAATTACAATCTTAACATATTTTTCAATGTAAGGGTGGGGGGATGTCTTGGGTTTATTTATAATATGGATTACATCAATGCAATACCCGGTATGACACTCCTCAAAGAGGGGCTACACGTTGTACTAATACACTGGTCATCACATCCATATCTACCCTTTCCCGCCCTATAAAGGTAATTAAAGCAATGATTGGTCTCGACCCGTATTTCATGCTGTTACTCGTCCCTTCCTATCAGTCCCGGAGGAATTTAAGACTCATATCCTAAAAGGGGCAGGGGGAAGGGGGGAGGGGGGGGGGGGTTCAAGGAAGACCCTCAAGTTTAAAGGTAAAACACTAAGACGTCACATAATTAACAAGTAGGACTTCAATTAAGGGGAGCATGAAAGACAAATGAAAGGCTCAGATATACCTCCACACAATACACACAAACAGTATGACTCATGCACAATTAAGGTGTAAATTTAGATCCTAAATATGGTATCTAAGTGATAACAACAGATTCAAATTTATTATATGACTTTGAGAAGAAGTCCGAATCAGGCTTGCCTACCGATTTTAACATGTTGACAATTAAACACTAATCACAAAAATGGTTCTGGTATTATTTTAAAGCTGATTACCTAAGACTTGCCTAAGTGTAAAATAATATGCAACAATTACCAGAATTGTTAAACCAGTTTGACAGTTATTTTACCTAAAGCATGATGTTCTAAAAGTTGCGAAGACATGCAAGGACTATGACCAGTTTCACTTAAATAGGACAATCAAATATCATACCGTTTTATGTCCTTTTTTCATACATCAGTAGTTTAACTAGGTGTGACTGAGCGAGTGTGAACAAAATCCTAAAACAGGGTATCTTATATGCACATCCAAAAATGCAGAATGATTTCAAAATTCCTAAAACCTGATTTCAAGATGTGCAGGAGTAACAGATTTATGTTGATACTGTTATCTAGCCTAAAACAGGATTTCTAGGTGGTAAAGTGATGCCAAATGAGATGCTGAAACAGTAAACCTAAGAATATAGTATCTAATGCATGACATTCTATGAATGGGTAAATCTTACATATGGATTCTAATGCATATATAGGAAATGTAAACGTAAGATACAGTGTCTACCTATTATTGCTGATAGCAAATATAACTACCCTCTCCTTTTCATTAGAAAACCCTATTACTTGTTTACAATACAGACCAATAATGAAATGAGATATAGAAGAATAAAATTTACACAATAGAGAGCCTGAAAATAGGCCCAGACTTTTGGAACCTGATTAGGACTTCCTCCAAAAGTTATGTAATAAGTCACGTCAAAAGCTAAGATTATTCCATAGCCTTTTCCATATCTGGGTGTGTCGTAGTTGTCTAAGGACCCTAAAGGGATCTCAGGCACTGCACACACCCAGATTGTTTAGCCAAGACAGAGTAAGTGCAGTGTGGAAAGGCCAACTTTCATGTGTCCAAGTTCAGAGAGAGCTCAAGGTCCCAAGGCAAGGCTCAGTGAAAAGGGACAGAATTTAGTGGTTTAAGAGTAGAGTGGGTGTGCTTTCACATAGTTTGAAAGATCTTAGTAAAACGATATTAAAGTAAAAAAATTACAAGGTTTCAATTGTAGCCTAAATTCGACCCCAATTTGAACCCAATTACACTGGCCCAATTCCAATTAAACCCCAACCCAATTCCGATTTAATTCGACCCAAACTCAGTCTCGTTAAACCACCCATTTACCCGTTCAATCTAGGCCGTTGATCATTTAGATCAACGGCTAGCCACCCTTACCTAAATTAATCCTAAACTACCCCCTAAACCCTATCATTTCGAAGACTAGGTTTTCTGCGACTGGCGATTGGTGATTTGCGAAGAAAAATTGGGAGCAACACTTTGAGGTTGTGCATGACCTCTCCGATCAGCGACCAACCCTCTTCAATGGCTTGTTTGGCTCCCCAAGCTCCACCCATCATTCCTAACAATACACCACTTGATTTCTCCAATATTCTTAAACCTAAAATGATCAACGCGAGCATGCAAGGTAATGCAGCTACGAAGGCTACTATTTATCCAATCCTAATGCAGAAAGAAACTTTTGTCAATGGGCAACCTTTAGTCACGTTCACTGAGGCAGAAGTTGATTTCATGAACCTTATTGAAGGGCTTCAATATGCACTAGTTGGTAAGTTTGTGTATGGCTGGCCAGAACTCTCAGAAATTCGAAGGATTGTTCCTTCTCAATGTGGCATCAAACGTGAGTGCAACATTGGTTAGCTTAGGGACAGACATGTACTAATTTGTTTGAATTTATGGCAAGACTTCATAGAATTTGCGTCAAAAGGTGCATATTATATTAAGGAGAAGACTGGCATGGAATATCAGTTGAGACCTCTTGTTTCTGATTCAAGATATAAGGCTGGAGAGGAAACACCTACGGCTATGGCAGGGATTTCATTTCCAGCTTTGTTGTCTACTTATTTTTCCAAAGAATGCATGTTCTCTCTTGCTTCTGCAGTAGGGAAACCATTAAATTTAGATTTGGCTACAGTTCACAAAACTAGACCTAGTTGTGCTTGGGTTAAAATATTTGTTGATTTGTTAGTGGATCACCCCAAGAACGTAAGGATGGATATTTTCAATGAAGCATCAGGAGAAGTTAGAACATAGTGGGTTAATATCAAGTATGACATGATGACTAAATATTGTAAGGAGTATAGACTTCAAGGCCATGATGCCTTTGAATGATGGAGACAACATCCATAACTAATGGTGCATGATAATGGGAAGCAAGCAACATATGACAAGGTTAAGGGACAGAGTAAATAACCTTTAATGATTCTATCAAGTAGGAAGGTTGTTGGCAATATTAGAGAGCAATGGAAAGAGGTAAGGGACAATCGTGTGAAAAATGGAGAAAAAATAATGTGCAGATCAAAGTGGAAAAGCAATAGTTCCAGTAGATGGTAACAATATGCAGGTACAGTCATGTTTCTAAAGGTGATCATCAGAATATTGAGGTAGCAGGAAAGGAGATTGTATCAGCTGCTAGACATATTTAACAAGTAACAGGTGACACAAGAAAGGAGATTGACCCAACAAATGCTCAGAATCAACAAAATAACGGTAATACCAGGTAGGAAATTGTTCCAGTTAATGCAGTACCTAGTCAACAAATTCAAGTTGCTAATAAATTTGCAACTCTAGAGGATCAGAATTGCGATGAAGAGGAAAATAATAAGTTGGTGGTAGTTGAAGAAAATACTGAAGCAAGAAGTCCTATTACAACTGGAAGTTTATATCCTAAGGTAATTGAATTTAATCCTAAGTCAGTTGGTATTTGAAGTTCATCAAAGAAAATAAATAGCCTAAGAAATCATGGGAAAGGGAGGTTAGTAGAAGAGGGAGTACAAAAAGAATGTACAGTATCATGAGTAAATAGAGCATTTGCAGGAAATTTGGTTGCAAAAAATAAATCATGTCAGGAGATCCCATTTTAGGAAACTGACATAGATACAACAGTAAAGGTGTCTAAATTGAATGAAAGACTACAACTTGATGGAACGAAGATATGTTGTGCTCAGACTGAAGAGGATTCAAAAGAAGGAGAACTACCTGAGAGTACAAGTGGAGAAGAAGAATCATCAGATGACGAAAAGGAGGAAGAGGAGCAAAGAGTTAATGGAAAGGCCATCAAAGATTTGAAAACATCAAGAAATCCAGACGAAAATCGAAGAACAAGATGAAAAAAGGAGTCGGTTAGGTAGAAGCTTCTAGAGAGCGTTTCAGAGAAAGAGAGAGACTTCTCAATTAGAAAATATCCGACTGACCCCTTAATCTAAAATGGGTCGTGTATATATTACATAAATGGGCCAAATCGGGCCAGAAGTAAAACCGGAAATAAAACCAAAACAAAATGGGTTGAAACATACAAACTAGCCCAACTACAAGATATACATGATATACAAGTAATATACATTAGATATACATCAGAAACTCAATGTATGTGTATGGGATTTGAAGCCAAATAATCTTGTAGCTCAACACCCCCCTCAAGTTGGAGGGGAAAACCACCTGCAACTTGAACAGCAAGGGATGCAGAATGGTTCCAGGGAGTGGTTTGGTGAGAAGGTCAGCTAGCTGACGAGAAGTGGAGACATGCGATAGAGTAATAAGCCCAACAGCCAACAAATCACGCACAAAATGACAGTCCACTTCGATATGTTTGGTGCGCTCATGAAAGATAGGATTTTTGGCAATATGTATAGCAGTCTTGAAGAACAATGAGTTCAAAGCCAAAATATAATCTCTGCAAGTATGTTGAAAAACTAAAGTTGTATCAAAAACTTCATGCAAATCATATAGCACCTAAAATAGGATAGATTTACCCTCCTTCTTTGCGACCGGAGAAGATCGGCCTTCGATTAACAGAAAACTGCCAGTTCTGAACAGCAAAAATCCAGCAGAAACCCTAAAATCTGAAGCCTCGCCGGAATCGACTCGAGAACGTCGGAAAAGCAACCCAAAACGTTCGAGTAGTAAAGATACAACAAGATATCGCGATAAAAGTCTCAGATCAACACCCGATTTAGATCGGAATCATCATTGACCGAATACGTCAGAAACACCCCCAAAAATTTCCAACGATTTCGACTGAGATAACAAAATACAGGAAAGTATCGTCGGATCATCGTCCTTGCTCTGATACCATGAAAACATCAAGAAATCCCGATGAAAATCGAAGAACAAGATGAAAAAAGGAGTCGGTTAGGTAGAAGCTTCTAGAGAGCGTTTCAGAGAAAGAGAGAGACTTCTCAATTAGAAAATATCCGACCCCTTACTCTAAAAGGGGTCGTGTATATATTACATAAATGGGCCAAATCGGGCCAGAAGTAAAACTGGAAATAAAACCAAAACAAAATGGGCTGAAACATACAAACTTGCCCAACTACAAGATATACATGATATACAAGTAATATACATTAGATATACATCAGAAACTCAATGTATGTGTATGGGATTTGAAGCCAAATAATCTTGTAGCTCAACAAGATCAAACAAATGCAAATGTCAAAACTGGGAAAGCTATGTGAAAATGAAACTGTAGATCCAGCAGCTCTGGCTGTACCATAGATCACCAGTTCAAATCCTAGAAGAGTTTTTCCTCATGTGAAACGAAATATAGACACTGGGCCTGGTGCTAAAGCTAAAATTTGAAGGAATGAAGAAGAAATAAAGAACGACAATGCCGGGGAAAATGATAAGCAGGCTATGGATTCAGGAGGGACGTAGAATTTAATCATACTGTAGGAAAAGATCTGAATGTGCAACAAAAAGATCTCAGAAGTATGATTCCTATTCTCATGAATAGACAGATTGATGATCCTATAGGGAACATGGGTGATGATGATAACTTGAAGGGTAGAGGAAGAGATATGGATGCTGATTTTATCTGTCAAAATTTTAAGGAAGATTGCAAAACAAGGTGACCTTTCACCTAGACATATGGATAAGGGAAAATCAGCTGGAAGAGGAAAGAAGAAGCAGCCAAAAGACAACAATCAAAGTGTAATTCATGGGGTTCAAACAAGAAGGACCCTCTCTAAACCTCACAATTAATGATGAATGCCATTATATGGAATGTGATATCAGTGAAGACTATGCAGGCCTTTGAGAGGCTTATCACTATGCAAAGACGACATCATTTTAAATTTATAGGAATCATGGAACCAATGGAAAAGAGAAAATATAGGAGGAGAATTGCTATGCTACAGGCTCTCTCAAATTTATCTAACAAATTTGGGTGTTTGTGGAAGATAATCATGGTGTGGATATTGTGTATGACTTGGAGCAACAATTGACTTTAAAATTTACAAACCTGGATGCTCAAATATCATTTGTGGTAACATTTGTACATGCAAAATGTGACTTCATTGAGCGTATTGAATTATGGGACAGTATCTATAATTTGGTCACTGATACTCATTGCCTTGGCTTTGGGGGGGGGGGGGGGGGGGAATTTTAATATTATATGGGATGAGGAGGAGAAGTTTGGAGGACTTCATGTTTCTCTAAATGAAAGCAATGATTTTAGGCAATGCATTAACACCTGCAATCTTAGTGATTTGGGATTCGAAGGCAGTATATACACATGGTGGAATGGGAGAGGGGAAGCTGATTGTATATTTAAAAGGTTTGATAGGTTTCTGGGCAATTTGGAGTTGCAGCAACTATGGCCTAGCATCGAGGTAACTCATCTCTAAAAAATTATTTCCGATCATAGCCCAATGCTATTAAATTTCAATCCTCATTTTGCACCTATCAAGAAGGCCTTCAAGTTTCTGAATATCTGGTTTAAGCACTAAACTTTCAAAGAGATGGTATTGCAAAACTAGAAAGCAGACTTCACGGGTGATCCATTTTTTGTGTTTAATCATAAGCTGAAAAAAACTGAAGAAAGCTTTATCATTATGGAGGAGGGCAACATGTGGTAACTTTTTTCAAAAGATTTCTACTCTTGAGGAGGTGGTATTAGTTCACGAAACTCAATTTGCGAGGTTTCCTATTGTTCAGAATAGAGAAAAGCTGCAGAATGTTCAAGCAGAACTCATTAGATTTCTAGCATTGGAGAAAGAATTTTGGAAACAAAAGACTGGAATGTCATGGTTTCAATATGGTGATAGAAATACAAAGTTCTTCCGTGCTCAAGTAAATGGCAGAAAAAGAAGGTTGTAGTTGAAAAGAGTGCAAGATTCGAATGGCATTTGGCTTGAGGATAGTAATGATATGGCTGATGAAGCAGTGAGATTTTTCCAAGCTTAGTTTCATGAAGACACAATTCCTACAACATTTGATATCCTTGATCATGTGCCTTCATTTGTAGATCATGCCCAAAACAAGGAGTTGATTCAGCAACTTAAAAAAGAGGAAGTTAGGCATGCAGTTTTTGGATTGAATGGTGAAATTGCTGGGGGTCTGGATTGATTTGCTGGAAGTTTTTTCCAAATTTGTTGGGACATAATTGATGATGATATAGTAGACATAGTGAAGGCCTTCTTTAACGGACATGATTTTCCCAGATATGTAACACACACAAATTTGGTGTTACTACAAAAGAAAAAAAGAAGTGGTCACCTTCTCAGATATGCGACCTATTAGCCTTAGTAATTTTGTAAATAAAATCTTTTCTTGGGTGGTGCATGAAAGACTAGCTGTGTTACTTCCAAACCTCATTTCTGAAGAACAAGCAGTATTTCTAAAAGGCAGGAGTATTGCAGAGAATGTTCTTTTAACTCAAGAGATCATCACTGACATTAGATTGAGAACCGAAGCTGGGCCAAATGTTGTGATAAAACTCGATATGGCTAAGGTATATGATCGACTGCCATGGCTATTTTTAACTAAGGTGTTGAGGAAGATGGGATTTGAGGAAAGATTTATTGGATTGGTGTATGGAATTGTTGCAAACAACTGGTATTTTGTGTTGTTAAATGGGCAGCCTTATGGATTCTTCAAATCGACAAGAGGGGTGAAAGAAGGTGATCCAATATCACCTAATTTATTCAATTTGGCTGCAGAAGCATTGTCAAGATGCTGAATTTATTGCATAGAAATATTCACTTCTGTGGCTTTGGATTACACAAGTGGAGTCCAAAGATTAACCATCTCTCATACGCGGGTGATACCATCATTTTTTCTTCCTCTGATGCAACATCGCTGGGTTTGATCATGGAGCTTCTAGCAGGATATGAGGCTGCTTCTGGGTAGCTCATTAACAAGAACAAGTCAGCCATATATCTTCATCATTCAGTAGGGGAAGAGGTGGTAGACAAGGTGCAGAGAATAACAGGCAATGCTAAACAAGAGTTCTTGTTTCCATTTACTTACCTTGGATGTCCTATCTTCTGTGTGAGGAGAAGGATGGATTATTATCAAGGGCTAATGACTAAGGTAATGGATAAGCTGCAGGATTGGAAAGGTAAGATGTTATAGGAGGAAGGGCAGTGCTAATTTCGCATGTTCTAGAAACCATGCCAATTCATCTTCTGTCATCAAATAATCCCCTACCGTATGTGATTAACAAACTACATAAAATATTTGCGCAGTTCTTTTGGAGCAATACAGTAGGGTAGAAAATAGGCATTGGGCTTCATGAAGTACATTATGCCTGCCTTGTGAAGAAGGGGGTGCTTGCTCTCTTTACATGATGTTTCTACTGCTTTGATCTGCAAGCTATGGTGGAACTTTAGAACAAATCCTAGGTTATGGAGCACTTTTATGAGTCAGAAATATTGTAAGAAGTTAAATCCTATGACTGACCCTTGGAGACGTGTATCACATGTATGGAGATCGATGTTGGAGTGTAGGGATCTCATTGAGCATCAATTTTTATGGAAGCCTAGGATGGGATCTTCATTATTTTGGTTTGAAAATTGGACATGATTGGGTGCACTCTATTTTGTTACCCCTCCTGACTTTGTGTGTGATGAATCCATACAGGATACATATGATGTGATGGATAATGGCCAACGGATGAGGTGAAAATTAGAGAAATACTTCCAGAAGAATTAGCAAATCACATTCTGTTGCGTATGAAACCTCCAGCTGTGCATAATGAGCTAGATAGAATGTGATTTGCTAATTCTTCTGGCTGTGCATAATGAGCTAGATAGACCTTTTTGAATGCTAGAACAAAGGGGATTATTTCAGTGTAAAATTTTCTTGGGAATATTTGAGGAGAAGAAATGATCCTATCAATACATGAACATTTGGGTGAATGGACTTCCTTTCAAAATCTCTTTTTTATGTGGAAACTGTGGGGGAACAAACTTCCTTTGGATGATTTCTTTTAGAAGAATAGGGTATCTGATGGCTTCTAAATGCTGGTATTGTACTGAGCCAAAGGAGGAAACAATGCATCACCTTTTCTTCACATCATATGCAACTGGTAAAGCATGGAAATATTTCCTTTGCCATGTAGGGATTTCAGTGGAAGGGATCACATCCCACCAGGTAGTAACCAAATGCTGGATTGCAAAGGTGATTCCCAGATTGCAACCTATATTGCAAGCGTTACCAGCTGTTATTGTTTAAGAGCTTTGGAAGCGGACGAATAGCTACAAACATGGGGAGCCTGTAATTGTTAACAGAATGATCTATCAAGTCTCTACTACTATGCAGTCCTTAATCCAATACAGAAAACCAACACTTAAAAGGTACCAAAAAAATGGCCAGACATGCTAAATATGATAGTCTTACTTGCCTAAATTAAAGTATTCTAAGGTGTTGTGGGAATGTCCAAATCCAGGTTGGATCAAGGTAAATACAGATGGGGCTTTGAAGGGAAATCCTGGGAGGAGCTTAGTTGGTTATGTATTAAGAAATAAGGAAGGTGATGCAATATGAGGATGTGGTGAAGTGGTGTAGGAAGAAACAAATTCTGAAGTTGAAGCACAACCAGTTTTGGAAGCAATGAGGTTGTGTGTTGAAAATGAGTGTGTGCTTATTGAACTACAAAATGACTCCATGATGCTGAAGAGCGTATTAGCTGGGGAATGGAAAGTACCATGGACCATATATACACATGTGGAGGAGATTAAGGATTTGATGGCAAAAAGCAACGTTACTGTGGGTCACACGCTTAGAGAGGGGAATCGTTTGGCTGATCATCTAGCTAACTATGCTTTGGATGTTAGACCTATTATGGCATATAACTTGTGGGAATTAGACATTCAAGGTAGGAAGATAGTGAATAATGACAAATTGCAATGTCCTTATCTACGAGTAAAAGTTGCAAGAAATTAGGAGAAGAGGAAGTAACAAAGGAGAAATGCAGGCTGTAGACACTTATTGTAGTAGGGATAAAACAGGAGGACAATAAGATGGACTGCTCAATTTTTAAAGGACTGAGGTGGTTGAAGTTGGGAAGTAATCTGGAGATAGGATACAACATGGGATATTGTGATCAAATCCTTAGGGAAGAGATCAAAACTCACAGTTTTTTCACTAAGAGTTTGTTCTTTTTTGCAGGAAAAGCTAGTGTGTCCATGGCTCATCAACTGATCAACTTGCCTTGGGTGGTATTAGCATTATGTGCTTATTTCCAGGAAAGTGTATCGATGACGAGCATAAGCATGAAAGCGAGGAGGAGTTTCAATAATTAAGGACTATGTAAGCACTGCTGGAATTATCACAAGAAGAGGCAGCCCAGAACTGTCTATAATACAACATCAGTAGAGCCATTGAGAAGGAGGGACAGCCTGGGGATTTCAAAACCAAAGGATGGGTGGAGGCATCAAACACATCCAGTTATTTGGACATCACATGCAGAAATGCATAATTCTGCAGATCATCAGGACCAAATCGATTGGGAGGAGGCCATGATGGTCAGTTCTAATATTGGGCTTGTGTTTGCAGGAAAATATGCCGTACCCATGCGCTCCTATCTGCTGCTAATTCAAAGGGTGGTATCAGCATATGTTGCTCAGTCCCTTGAAGGAGTAACAATAGGAGGAGAAAGCATGGGTGTATGCATATTTCTGCCCAGAAATTTAGGTAACGTACGTAACATGGGATTGTCATCAATTATGGGAACTGAGGGTGTAATTAGTATTGAAGCACCAATACATATGGATAATACTATATCTCAAGAAGGTGGCCAAGCAATGGGCTAGACGAAGGACGGTTGGAGACCATAACACCAACTGCTTTGTCAGGGCACATTCAAGCAAATTCTGCCCATAATTTTAGACATTGTCATGCTGGACTGGGAGTTCAATTTTTGTAAGTGTCACAACCTTTTATTAGATTCAGCATGGAAAAGGGAAGCTCAGAACACAAAATATACACATGCGATACGTGAGTGGGACTGTGATAAAAGACATGGCAGAACAAGATATGGAAATTATTTCAATTAAGAAGATATTTCATGGCTAGTTTATATTTATCAGTTGCTTCACCTTATTAGTTTGCACAATGTACTATCAATGTCGATCTCATCGCTTAATTATGATAATAGGACTTATGTAATCGTCAAAGTTTATTTCTTTCATCGCGTAAGACCTCATGATAGTGTTATTTATTTTGATTTTATACAAATAAAAACTATGCCTAGGCACACTGCTTTGTGGATTACTTAAAAAAACCATATCATTTCCCACCATATGCCGCCTCTGAATCCCCATCATCTCTCAAATCCTCTATATAACAACCCCAAACTCTAGCTGCCGCCACCCTGATTCATGGCTTTCCATGGTCGTCTAAGACCTTTATTAGCCTTCCATGCCTTCTACGTGTTTGGTTTTATGGTTTCCTGACCAGATTCTGAAGGGGCTTAGTCCGGTCAGTGCTCGATGGCCTTCCTTCGGTCATCTCTGACCTTTCTCTGGCTAGCCATATCCATTCGAGTCAAACCTGTGACTTCTGTTAAAATCGATAGCCTTCAAGGCCTTTCACATTGCTTTGGGTTCTTCTAAAACCCTGATCTCTAAGACTTTTTTGGCTTCTTCCAGGTTTACCTTAGATCCATGCTTTCTATGAGTTTCCTCGAAGCTTCTTTAATTTTGCTTTAATAAAAAAGACTCTTCATCTTTTTCCGATTAGGATTTTCCTTCAAGTTCTTATTTTCAAAATCTCTTATGAGTTTAGCATGTTAAAAACCATCTTTAGAGTCGATTGCAATTGAAAACTCTAATTTCTTTTGGGTTCATTCGAGTATCTGAAGTTGTTCGCTAAATATTTGTTTGATTTACTTGTTTATCATCTTTAAACTCGGCAAATGTTGAAAGCCCTAATTTCTTTTAGGTTTATAATAGTTGTTGAAATTGTTTGCCAATATTTTCATTATTTACTTGTTTACCATCTTCAAACTCGATTGATGTTGAAAACCCTAAATTTTTGGGTCCAATCGAGCTTCTGAAACTATTTGCTAGTATTTGTTCGATTCATTTGTTTTTCATCCCTTAAGCTAGAATATTGTTAAAGAAAAACACACTTTGGGTTTGAAACTGCTCGTTTGAATACTTGACTTGATTTGAAGTTCTTTTGTTTCACCATCTCTTTTCTTTATGGGATTCCTCTGATTCTGGGTTCTTACTATCTTTGAAACTCGACTACGCCTGGAAACACTATCTTTTTTGAAGGGTTTTCTCATCTATCACTGTGAGACCCTTTGCATGTTTCTAATACTCTATTTTCTTTACTACTGATTCAATAAGACTTGACCTACTTGACTATCATGCTTCGAATGTTGTTATCTACTGACTTTGTGCTACTATTGCATGTTTTTTTTTTTGCAAATACTTTGGCCTTCCATGTCTATTGTTTGTGCACTCTACATATATGCTGAGGTTCTTTCTTTGATTGATTCTCAATTTTAATACTGATTTCAAAACTTCTCCTTTGTGAACTCTAATTCACTAGCTCGTTAAAGTAATTGATCCATTTCCTTATTATTGCCTTGCTGAATTTTTTCCCCAAAACAAGTGTATCTCTGCACTTGAACTCGATTGTGTACTTAATGTTTTACTAATTCTTTTTTGGTAACAATCATTCTACCTACAAAATGATTTTCTTTCCATCTTTTAAACCTGATAGCCCAGTTAAAAGTGATTCCTCAATTAAAGGGGTATCACTTGGTCGATTGATTCTGATTGCTGATTACTTCCACATTTGTATTAAACTTTATTAATTGACTTATTTCTCATATAATTTCAAAACTATAAATACCCACATTCTCTTCTTTCAAACACAAGAACACAAGGCATAAAATAGTTGAGGTCAGACACACACTCCACTAAAATCTTTCTCTTTTCTCTGTTGCTACCCGTATTGCTGCCTTACCTAGCCGGTTGAAAGCCAAGGTTAGACTGTCAGAATCTTGCTTATTTTCTCTGCATTTGCATCTTTACTGGTATGTTCTAACTAATTTTAAGCCTAAGAAACAACATGTTTCTTTAGTGTTTCTATCATCCTTGTTTGACTCATGTTTGTATTTAACCATGTTCCGTTATTGAGATTGTTGTAATATGCCCTTTCTGTTCTGAATTAATTCCTTCTTATGAATTCTTTCGATTATTTATTATGGTTTATGAATCCTTAACCCCTATCCCCACTATGTTTGGCATCTGTGGTTAGTTTGGGGCATGCCATCTTTGGACATTGTTGTGCATGACCTAAACATGATTCCTTGGGATCATAACAACCATGTCTCCTCTAGATATTGTGTGTTCTAATTGGTCCATAGGCATGTCTCCTCTAGATATTGTGTCTCCATGTAATAGTTGTGCATATAGAAATATTGTTTAGGATTCTGCATGTCCATTCTTCTACATATTTGCACTACTAGATATCATGTCAATAGGGGTCTAAAATCAGGTATAATGGAGATCATGCCTAAAGGATCTAAAACCACTTTAGTGAGAAAATTGGTTTGACTCGTACTTTCTCGAATCAGTTTAAACAACCTACTCCTTTTATCTATACGATTTAGAAAGCATAGGATCCAAATCGCCTATTAAATTAATCATTGTTTACGACATCGCTCTAGATATCATGCTCATAGGATGATAGTACTACGCCTAGGAAAGCCTTAGGTAAATACTTGGGTAAAACTGGAATAACTTTTGTTTAATTAGCAACTGCTACAACCAACATGCAGGCCTTATTTGGACTTCTTATCTAAGGTATCTGATGAATCTGGCTCCGACATAAAATCCTCTGTTTTAGGACTTCTAAAATTTAGGCTTTAAAATTTTTTGAGTCGTGCTATTTGATTACTTTGTTTAAGGAGGCATATGTTAGCCTTCAATGTTTTATGTATTTTCCCTTTAATGTGCATTCCTATATGTTTTGTATGTCGCCTTAGATTTTTCACATTTGAAACTCCAAGTTAGCCTAATATCCCTCCCTTTTAGGAATAGTACTTCTATGTGCCGCGGGGACTGATAGGAACGGGGCGGGTAATAGCATGCATTAGTGGTCGAGATAGTTAAGTACCTTAACGGGGTGGGAAGGGTAGATATGGATATGATGACCAGTGCACTAATACCACGTGTAGCCCTCTATTGAGGAGTAATTACTGGGTGTTGCATTGATGTGATCCATATAATAAATAAACTTAGGACTCCCTCCCTTTCTTTTAAAGCATTATAAATTCTATTCAAAATCAGCTATTTAATTGCTCTTTCAAATGTCGTTTTGATTATTAACATCCCCTCTCATTTGAGCCTTATCTATTTACGTGTTAATTATACCAAATTCACCATGAACTATCTAGCTGGGAACCATACGAGTGGATCCTAAGGGGTGCCTAATACCTTTCCCTTAAGATAATTTCAAGCCCTTGCCCTATCTTTGGTTATCAAGCAAACTTAGAAATAAACCTTGGTGGTGTCCTAATGCACCATAAATTAGTAGGTGCCGACTCTTCAAAATGCAAAACCCAGTTCATAAAAGGAACGAGTTGTCTTATACTGAAAAATGTCATTAACCCGATTCTCTCGACGCGAGGAAGGAAAAAAAGAGGGCGCGATAACGTAGCGACTATGCTGGGGATATTAGGCTTTCACCATTTCAGATTGTACTTGTGAATTTGTACCTCCCTTTATACGCAATTACTTGTTTAAATTCATTTTTAAGCGTTTAATTTCTTTTACAAGGTAAAATTGACTTCTCTTCTGCTTTTCTTTTCTTTATTGTTGCTTTACTGTTATAAACTACTGTATTTACTACTTTCTTAAAATGCAAATGCATGACAACATGCTTTTTAATTATTGCATAATCATGCTCAACATCGTACTCCACTTGTGCCAAACAAATACCATAGCAACGCTTATAATGAGTGGTTGCGCTCTTCCTATATTATTACCCCTAAATTCGAAAAGGCATATTTGTTGTAAAACCTGTCGATCAACAGTGTAGTCGACAGTTCCGTGCCTCCCCACTTGAGTTTACTGCTCAAGTGTACCGGTCTAAAACCCAATAAAAACCTTAATCTATTTAAAATGTGCATTCATCATGGTCAAACCTAGTCCAACCAGTTATGTTGTCCACATAATGATCCTTTAAGATAGCCTTGTCTAAAATCTACTGGGTTTCCTTAAACTCAAACAGATCACCACGTTTTGCGCATTTATTTGGAGAACTAAAATGTGTCATGCTAATTATTCATATTAAATAGTCCAGTCTAGTGGGGGTAAGTTCCTAACGTTATTTTCCTTGCATAAACATGAGGCACGAAGTCCCTAGATTCGGCATGGTCACCAACATCTATCCAAGGTTGCTAAGCTGGTGGAAAGACTTCATTCTAGAGATCAAACACTCATCCGAAAATATTTGGGAAATCTACCATCCCTTTTGGAGATCCAACATAACAACAAAATCATAAAAGTTGCTACACTGTTTTAGGATTGTGGAAGGACTGTATTCTACTTTGGGGACATTGAAATGACACCCTGATAGAAGAGATATAAAGGTTAGCCGATCTAGTATGGAGACTCCAGGTCTGTTTATGCCTGAGAACAGTAAGGGCAGGGTTTCCTCAAAATGATAGGTTTAATGAAAAATCCAGATTTGACATGTCTGAAGGAATCCTACATCCCTTTTGACTATCTATATGAAAGGTACGATCACAGCAAATCCTATCATACCTACCTTGACGAATTTGCCATTACATCCTTGGGACACATTCATCTAAGGGTCTTTATTTTTATGTTTTATTTCCTAGGGTTGATAGTGTTTCCGACAAAGAAAGCAAGGATCCACACCAGGCTAACAATGGTAACTAAAACCCTTATAGAAGGGATTGGTGGGCAATCATACAACATTGTGCCCATGATCATTGCGGACATACACCCAGCCTTAGAGAAGTGTCAACAAGGTGCACAACACTTCGATGTCTACAATTTGCTACTTCAACTCTGGCTTATGGAGCACCTCAAAAGAGTTTAATACCGACAAGAGATTCAGCAAAGGGACTGGGATAACCACATCGCCTTTCTTCATCCAAAGCGAATGAATTACATGCCAAATATGTTCGCGCAGCCCAAAGATGCCAAAGGATTGGTAGAGCTATTTGATAACCTAACTGAAGAATAGGTCCATCGGATATTCGAGTGGTTCTCGACCGAGGAATTAATCACCCAATCCAGAAATGCACCTTTTCTGATACTGATCGGTCTGAGGGGAACATATCCTTATGTCCCTTTCTGAGTTATGAGACAAGCTGGCAGAAGGAAAGTTATACCCAGGGTCGACAAGATGAGCCATTTCCAAGCGAACATCCAGGATGGTGACAGTCCTGAAAAATGCCAATCTAAGTACATGTGGCATTTCAAGATCGTAATAGGGAGAGATACCATCGATCTAGACAGGTATCATGCTGGTTGCGCTCCTTTTTATTTAGGGTTGTTGGAAGACAATAATAATGGCATGGGCCAGCCAGGATTTGTCTGAGGTCATGGAATTATATATGAGAGCATCGAGACACTGGTAAAATACAATAAACTACTAAAAAGGATCAGGGAGTACAAAAGCAAACACCGTGAAGTACAAGAGTCCAATTAGAAGCTAATTGGGGAATGAAAGGACATGGCAGTCAGTGCTAACAAGCGATTGGGATAATTGGAGTAATGCATAGCAATGTTCTCATGAGGGTCGAAGATTGCCAAAATGCTGAAGGAACCGAAGGCGGACACATAGGTAGGGCCTACCTATTGCTGGGGCTTCGCGAGTTGGTAAAGTTGTTTGACGGCTCCAGGGATGCGAATCATAGGAAGGTCCTTCTGGGACCAAGTAGATAGGACTTTTTCTTTTTTCTTTATTAAATGTTATAAGGCAAATGACCATTAGTGATTTTCATTCCCTTTTTATTTAGTATCAATATGGGATTCGTCTATTTTTCATATCAATAAAATGAGGCTCTTAGAATCCTAATTTATGCAAATCATATTGTCGCTAGGCCTACCTCGGGCACAACGAGGCTCCCAAATTAAGACACGCTTTATATTCCTGCTAAGTTTTTAATCATTGCAACATCTTTTTATGATCCTCACTAACTTGGTTATCCTTTTTGTTTTATTTTTGTTATTCCCCTCCCCAAAGGTTATTTCGTGCATTGTGGCAACATCATTCTATTCCACAAGATCCAAGGGTCCTCCACCATTCCTCCTCTAAGTCTTGTTAAGAGCAAGAACAAGGGCAAAATGGCCACAAAGGAGATCATAACAGCAGAGGCCATTGATGGCCATGGTATATGGGTTCCCAATGAAAATGTGTCACAACTCAAGAAGAAATTGTTGATAAGTTTCGAAACTTGGCCAACCTATCATTCTCCTTCAGCACACCAGACACCATCATCCCTAAAATCTCGTGGCTCTGCCTAAGAAACCAAATCATCCCACTATTCCTACAAAGAACCAATGAAATACTTGGCACACTCCAAACAACAACCCATTACTCATCCCTGAACAACAAAATTCCGTAAATGACCACTTCCACATCCACACACACGTCCACCACAACAATCCCATTAATGTGGAGACCACGCCACTCTCCACCCAACCTATATCTTGCACCCCTGAGTCGAAGAAAAAGGATATACTCATCACAAACTTGGCTGAAGAGCTTAAGAAAATAACTAGCAAAATCCAAGGCATCAAAGGAAGTAAATGTATTAAAGGTTGAACTATGAAGATCCCTGCATACAACCGGATGTTGAACTTCCAAAGGGGTACAAACCTCCCAAGTTAGAGATGTTTGATGGTACAGGTGATCCAAGGGTCCATCTGATTACATATTGCAATAAGCTGGTGGGGGTAGGAAAGGACGAAAGGATTCGCATAAAACTATTTATGAGGAGTCTGAAAAGAGATGCAATATTCTGGTATATCAGCCAGGATCCAAAGAAATGGTCAAGTTTTGTAGGTGTGGCCTCTGATTTAATGGACAAGTTCATATTTAACACATAAAATGCACCAGATGTATTCTACATTCAAAATCTGAAGAAGAAGCCTACATAAACATTTTGCGAGTATGCTACTCGCCGTAGGTCGGAAGATGCTAAGGTCAGGCCTGCCTTAGAGGAAAAATAGATGAACAAATTCTTTGTCTGGGATTAGGACTTGCATTATTATGAAGTACTAATGTTGATTGAAAATCATAATTTTTTTGACATCATCTAGTTGGGGGAATGAATTTAAGAATGAATCAAAAGCAGCATGGGTACAAACTTCGAGGCCTTGCAAGCCATAAATAAGGCCTTTTAGTCTAGTGGTGTGTCTAAGAAGAGAGACATGGGGGCCGTAATGGTTGCACAAAGGACCAAGTATCCCCTCAAATACCAAACGTACCATATACCTCTACTCATATACCGGTCAGCTCCAAAGTACCAAGGACCCTCCTACTAAGCCCCGACACCAACTTATAAGTCATCTCCACCTCAAACATATCATCCCACCTCCCTCAGATATTCCCAACCCACCATCCCATTACCAATCACCCCCGCACGAAAAAACTTCCCTAGCCCGCACCTAATTTTGATTGGAGGCCCTCAAAACAATACACAACCATCGCCGAACCCATGATCAGCTATCTGAGAGACTCAAAGCCGCTGGTTATGTTACCCTAATCCTTGCTTCAACTACTGAGAACCCTTCTCACTAGGTTAGCCCAAAAAAATCGTATGCATACCATTCTGTCATGAAGGGACCCACAATCACGAATTCCGCTCTATAAAGGACAGAATACAGTTCTTATGTGATAATAAGGTCATTGTAGCAAAGGAAGCTGCTCTCAATGTTTGCAACAACCCCTTACGAGACCATAAAGTCGGGGGTGTTCACATGATTGAGATAAAGGATAATTGGGAACCCAGGGGATCCATCAGGTTTATCGCGGAAGGCACAATGATCCAAAGTAGCAAACTGTTACTCTCAACCCCAACATGGTCTAGATTAAACCGTCTAATGTCATTGAGTAGATGTGTCTCTCCTTTTTGAGTTTGAGGCAGTGCCATCAACCAAAACACCAGCATCATTTGAGGTTACAGTTTTACCACCCAAGAAACATATCCCATTTGAAGTAAAGGTAGCCGCGACGATTTCAATAGAAATGACCACCATGCCGTCAATCCATACAAAATCCATACCTTGGAATTATACGGCTGCGGCTAGGAGGATGAGCAAAGTCATGTTCGAAGAGACTATTGCTGCACATGGTATGACAAAGACTGGAAGAGTCTATACCCCGAAACAGTTAGCCGACTCGAGTAAGCTAGCTTCCAACTGGCCAGTCATAATTGAAACAACCTCGGATGAACTTTGGAGGAAAATACAGGCCAAGAAGTATTTGGTCATTGACCAGCTAAACAAATCATCATTGCAAATATCTACCTTCTCATTGCTGCAGAATTCGAAGGCACACAAAAATGCTCTATTGAAGGTGCTGAGCGAAGCATTAGTGCCAAGTGACATCACCAGCAAAAAGATGGCCAATGTGATGGGACAAGTCTTAGAAAGCCATAAATATCACCACCTTCTATAAGGATGAGTTGCCGCCTGAAGGGTTGGGTCACAATGAAGCCTTGCATATCACCATGTAATGTGAAGACTACTTCATCACTAAGATCCTGATTGATGGGGGTTCCAACCTTAATATATGTCCATTGATAACACTCAAGAAGCTGGTTAAAGGATTACACGAGATAAATGAAGGAGCAATAAATGTGAAAGCTTTTAACGGGTCTCAGAGGTTCACCATCGGTGAGATTAGCCTATGTCTGTAGATGGGACCAACTTTGTTCAAGGTTGATTTTCAAGTGATAGATGTTCCAGCATCTTACAACCTGCTATTAGGGCGCCCTTGGATTTATTCTGTGAGGGCTGTGGCTTCCACACTACATCAGGCCGTAAAATTTGAATGGAATCACTATGAAGTAATCATTCATGGTGATGTCAGCAATCATATATACAGTCGTTGGACCGTTCCACCAATAAGGGGAATAAGAATGTTAGGTGGAGAGACCTACCACCATATAGAATGAGTCAATGCTGTAGATAAAGATAAATGGTGGGATAACAAGATCAATAGTATATTAAATTGGAGTGGGTATGAATTTCGCAAGGGGCTCGGCAACAACCTCCAGGGGATTGCTAAACCTATAAAACTCAAAAAACATGACACTACTGTTGGTGTGGGATACGAGTACACTTGGAAAGAATTTAACAAGTGCTCGACACCATGGAACGATCCTTACTATCGCTGGAACAACCAATACCACCTTTGGAGCACCATTCCAATAGTCTGACATTGTTTATGGGACAGACTAAGAGGAAGCACTTGCTGAAGTGAAGAACTTGTTTTTAGAAGATAATGACATGGACTGCTACATTGTTTTCGAGGAGGAAGGGAAAGACCTTCCATAGAAGCTGTGAGTAGTTGAGCATACCTGAAAAATTTGACCACAAGGTCCTCCAGAGCCTAGTGAGCCTCGGGGTAGCAAGTCTAAACAAGCATCATGCACTATTTTTACTTTTAGTAGATAATTTTTCTTTTCGAATTTTTTATTTCCATAATAAGATCTTCAATATTGAAAATAATTATAGAATTTATTAAAGCATTTCAATTTTTCATGCAAATCAACACATTATTATTTTTCTCTCATTACTTTACTTGCACAGTATTACTATTACATATCTTAATAAACCAATGACTATGACTTGCACTGAGATAACGCAACAAGCAGACATTGATTCAAAGGAAGATGACATACCAGAGGTGATCGTCAACGAAGTTGAGAACATTGAGAATATACAAAAGTCCAACCTAAACGAGACAAAAATTGTTAACCTGGGAGATTTAGAGAATGCCAAGGAAATACGAATCAGCGTGCACTTGCCGCTGTCAGAAAAGAAGAAATACACAGAATTTCTAAAGGAATATGAGGACATAATTGCCTGCTTATATGATGACCTGACTGGTCTAAGTATATCTATTGTGGCCCATAAACTGCCAACTGAACTGACATATCCATTGGTAAAGCTAAAGCTTAGGAAGTTCAAGCCTGATATGAGTATGGAAACCAAGGAAGAAGTCACTAAGCAAGTCAAAGCTAAGGTTCTCACGGTAGTTGAGTATCCGACCTAGTTAGCCAACATGGTACTAGTACCAAAGGAGGACGAAAATGTAAGAGTGTGCGTCGACTATCGGGATCTCAACCGGGCCAGTCCGAAAGATGACTTCTCCTTCAAAATATATACATCCTTATCGACAATTGCGCCAAGCACGAGTTACAGTCATTTGTTGATTGCTTCGCTGGTTATCATCAGATCTGGGTGGATGAGGAAGCGTTTGAGAAAATGGCTTTCATTACACCGTGGGGAATGTATTGTTACAAAATGATGTTGTTCAGCCTGAAGAATTCATGGGCCACACACATGAGGGCCATGAATACCCTTTTTCACGATATGATACACAAAGAAATTGAGTGAATTTGATATTGTGTACGTAACTTAGAAGGCGATGAAAGGACAAGCATTGGCAGACACCTTGCTGAAAACCCCATGGATGGAGAATATGAACCTCATAAAACATATTTTCCCGATGAAGAGGTATCATTCATAGGAGAAGATTTTGCAGAATCCTACTGTGGTTGAACAATGTTCTTCAATGGAGCAAACAACTTCAAAGGAGTTAGCATAGGAGCAGTCTTGGCATCAGAAACCGATCACCACTATCTGGTGTCTGCTAAACTCAAGTTCCCCTGCACTAACAATATGGCCGAATATGAAGCCTACATTTTAGGGCTCAAGATGGCCATGGACATGAACGTGCAAGAGCTACTAGCGATCGGAGATTTAGGTTTACTCATACATCAGGTACGAGAAGAATGGGCAACTAAGAACTCCAAGGTACTCCCGTATATGCATCGTTTACAAGAATTGAGAAAGGGGTTTCACAAAGACAGAATTTCAACATATTCCCAGGGTCCATAACAATTTCGTTGATGCATTAGCTACCCTATCATCTATGATACAACATCCTGACGAGAATTTCATTGATCCCATTCTAGTAAGTATCCATGATCATCCAGCTTATTATGGCCATGTTGAAGAAGAAGCAGACGAGAAGCCTTGGTTTCATGGTATCAATGAATATTTGAAAAAAAGGAGAGTACTCGGAGCTTGCCAATCATACACAGAAACGCACACTACAGAGATTTTACAACAAATTTCTTTCACAGCAGAGGAATCTTATATAGGAGGACTCTTAATTTGGGACTACTGAGGTGTGTCGGCACAAAGGAAGCATCCAAGCTACTAGAGGAAATTCATGCTGGGACATGTAGTCCACATATGAACCATTTTCCTTAGTAAAGAAGATACTCCGGTCTTGTTGCTTTTGGATAACTAAGGAAACAGACTGCGTCCAACATGTTTGGATATGCCATCGCTGTCAGATACATGCAGACATGATAAAGGTACCTCCGAGTGAGCTCTACACAACAAGCTCACCATGGCCGTTCGTAGCGTAGGAATAGATGTTATTCAGCCAATTGAGTCTGCTTCTTCCAACTGTCATAGGTTTATTCTAGTGGCAATTTACTATTTCACCAAGTGGGTCAAAGCAGCATCTTATAGAGAAGTGACTAAGGAGGTCGTGGTAGACTTTGTTCGTGGCCGCCTTGTTTGGCATTTAGGGATTCCAAAATCAATCATTACTGATCATTTCTCCAATATCAAAGACTTCCTGAAAGCTATGTGTGAAACCTTCAAGATCAGACAAAAGAATTCTACAGCCTACAGGCCTCAAATGAACGGAGCTGTAAAAGTAGCCAATAACAATATCAAGAAAAAAGTGAGGAAAATGATAGAGATGCATAAACAGTGGCACGAGAAGTTATCATTTGCTCTGTTAGGTTATCGCACCACAAACCACACATCAACTAGGGCAATCCCCTATATGCTGGTTTATGGTACAAAAGCCGTCGTTCCCGTCGAAAGAGAAATTCTTTCCTTAAGAATGATACATGAAGCTGAACTCAACGATGCAAAATAGGTGAAGATTTTTCACGAGCAACTAGCCTTTATAGACGAAAAGAGAATGAATGCAGTTTGCATGGTCAACTTTATCAGAATAGAATGTCCAAAGCCTTCGACTAAAAGCTCAAGTCAAGACAGTTCACACTAGAGAAGCTGGTATTAAAGAAAAATTTTCCATATCAGGATGAGGCCAAAGGGAAGTTCTCTCCAAACTTGTAGGGTCCATACATGGTTCATGGGTTCTGACAGGAGGAGCCCTCATACTTGTAGAAATTGATGGAGAGACTTGGCCAAAGCCGATTAATCCATATGCAGTCAAGCGTTACTATGTGTAATCTTTATGTTTTACCTACATGATGTTAACTGAACTACACATGAATTGATCCCCGTTTGAGATGGGATAAGTAGGATGCCCTATGCGTTCGGTCACAATTCAATAAAATTTTCATTTCCTCAAAATCGGAAACTGGGTAGAATTTGAGGAGGACCCTCAAAATTCTGAAGTAATTTTAGCCGATCATTGCACGAGCAACAGTCAAAAGCATCAACCCATCAAATTGGAGCAGAATTTTGAGGAGGACAATCAACATTTTGTAGTAGGAGATGTTGCAATGTCTCGTACCACGTCACAGTCATCGGTCCATCAAAAAACTATTTTAATTATACATTTGTGTTATACTCTTACAAAATCATACTTTTTTATTATCGAAGCTACTTTGTTTAGCAACACTGCCCCAACGATACAGACCATATAGCCAGATCAAAGCTGAACAAGTCAAGCAAATATAACGGGGATGCAAACTAACCTTTCCCCCCTTTACAAAAGTTACGTTTTTTCTTGGAATGCAGGTACCAGGATTACAAAATCGCTAAGCGCACTATACGTCCTCATAATGAACATTTGTTCAAAGATACTATTCTTTGAACCATTATAACCAAAATCTCCTATCAGCACGCACCCATAATGTTCCATACGTCACAATGCTCCCAATAAT
Organism: Nicotiana benthamiana; assembly: GCA_034376525.1. Lineage (NCBI taxonomy): Eukaryota > Viridiplantae > Streptophyta > Magnoliopsida > Solanales > Solanaceae > Nicotiana > Nicotiana benthamiana. Next base: position 28,321,204 of record CM067332.1, on the reverse strand, counting down.
TGCCACTCCTTAATTTGCTATCAGCTAAGAAACTCTACTTCTATTTGCTATTTATTTCTTGCATAAGGCTAAGATTACGCCATCCGAGTTAAGCTCTACCTCTATCTGCATTTGTATTGCATAAGGATACTATTCTGCCTTCCAACTTGCATAAGGAAACCATTTTGCCTTCCGAGGTTATGCTCTACCTCTATCTGCATTTGCATTGCATAAGGCTACTATTCTTCTTTCAAAATTACATAAGGCTACTATTCTTCCTTTCAACTTGCATAAGGCTACAATTCTGCCTTCTGAGGTTAAGCACTACTTCGATCTGCATTTGCATCACATAAGGATACCATTATGATTTCTGAGAATAAATGCTGTCTCCATCCACATTACACGGTTGATAGATCACCACATTGCAAGGCTGAAAGATTCGCCACATTGCTGGCTTAAAGATCTCCATATTGCATTACTTAAAGATTGCCATATTGCACTGTTGAAAGATCGCCACTTTGAAGAGCTTGAAGATTGCCACATTCTCACGACTGAAAGATTGCCACACTTGCACAGTTGAAAGATTGCCATATTTGCAAGACTGAAATATCGCCACATGCTATTGCATCCTTCATGGGCTGAAATATCGCCAAATTATCCAAAGGTATCATCATTCGGAGGCACAATCCTCATAGCTCGAGAACACCATGTCATGGCTTGAGAATCCCTTCCAATCTCTTGCATATAATTATTGAAAGGCATCATGGTTCGGAGGCACCGTCCTTATAGCTTAAGAGAATCATTTAATAGGCTGGGAATCCTTTACTATATGCTTCATGGCCCAGGACATCATGGTCTAAAGACTTCATCATAACCATCCGAAGACAACATTCTTGGTTCTATGGGAATTTTCATCATATTTAAATATATTCAAAATATATGTGTGCATTACTTATTTGCAGGTAAAACTCACAAGCAACAACTGCCCCGGCAGGAGCACCTCCGCTCCAGTGCCTGCAGACGCATCGGACCGAACTACTACCGTAAGCCTTTCATTCACCCTGACAAAAATATTGCGCCAGTTCTTGGAAAGTACCTGTCGACATACTCTGCCAACGGATCCTAAATTATGTTGGCCTAATTCCTGTAAAACCAGGGATAGGTAGGAAGTTCTGAAACCAGGGCGCGGCCTATCTTCTTCAAATCGTTTCGTTCAGTCCAGATTTGGCCATCATATCTTTACCCGCAACTCTTTTATCCTTCCCGAGTAAAGAGGGGCAGCTGTTAATGCCCAATTTTTCCCTATATCTATTTTCAATACAGAGTACCTTCAAAATAACATATGTACGCATATATAAGCATCTCCAAGTATTTCCTTATTTTAAAGGATTTTTAAACCAATTTATCCCCTATTTTATTCATAAAAACCCCAATAATAATTCCCAAAATTATCATTTTTGTAATTCATTTATTGGATTCTCATTTATACTAAAATATAGCTAAGATATATTTTTAACATATTTTTACAAACATTTTAGTATTTTTAAAGATAAAATTGTACAATTGCAACATTAGCCTCTTCTATGATTAATTATGTTTATATTCATAAAGAATTAGGTCTGGTATTTTTAAATAGCTAATTATGTTATGTAAATAATTTTACTACCTTTAATTTATTTCCATAAATTAATTTGTTATTTTTTATATATTAAATTGGGAAAATTGACTATTTAAATATAGCCCAATTATATTTCAATTGAAGCCTAAATTCGACCCTAATTTGAACCCAATTACCTTGGCCAAATTCCTATTAAACCTCGACCCAATTCTAATTTAATCCGACCCAAACCCAGTCTCATTAAATAATCTATTTACCCGTTCAATCCACGCCATTGATCATTCAGATCAACGGCCAATAGCCACCCTTACCTAAATTAATCTTAAACGACCCCCCTAATTTCTATTATTTCCCACCATACGCCGCCTATGAATCTGCCTCATCTCTCAAATTCTCTCTACAACAAATCCCAAACCTTAGCCATCACCACCCTAACCTATGGATTTCCATGGTCGTCTAAGACGTGTATCAGCCTTCCATGGCTTCTACATGTTTGGTTATGTGGTCTCATGACTAGATTCTGAAGGGTCTTAGTCTAGTCTTTTCTCGATGGCCTTCCTTTAGTCATCTCTGACCTTTCTCCGTCTAGCTATGGCCAAACGAGTAAGACCTGTGACTTTTCTATTCAGATCGGTAGCTTTCAAGGCCTTTCATGTTGGTTTGAGTTCTTCTGAAACACGAATCTCTATGACCTTTTCGACTTCTTTAAGGTTTATCTTAGATCCATGCTTTCTATGAGTTTACTGAAACATCTTTTACTTTTCTTTTTTAGAAAAGGCTCTTCATCTTTTTCCGTTTAGGGTTTTCCTTCAAGTTCTTCTTTTCAAAATATCTTTTGAGTTTAGCATGTAAAAAACCTAATTTCTTTTGGGTTTCTGAGACTATTTGCTAGTAGCTATTTGATTATCTATTTATCATCTTTAGACTCGATTGGTGTTGAAAACCATAATTTCTTTTGGGTTCATTCGAGTTTCTAAAGCTATTTGCTAAATATTTGTTTGATTTACTTGTTTATCATCTTTAAACTCGACCATTGTTGAAATTCCTTATTTCTTTTTGGTTTATTCGAGTTTCTAAAATTGTTTGCAAATATTTGTTTGATTTACTTGTTTATCATCTTCAAACTCGATTGATGTTGAAAACCCTAAATTATTTGGGTCCATTCGAGCTTCAGAAACTATTTGCTAGTATTTCTTCGATTCATTTGTTTATCACCCTTTAAGCTAGAATATTTTTAAAGAAAAACCTACGTTTTTGGGTTTGAAACTGCATGTTTGAATACCTGACGTCATTTGAAGTTCTTTTCTTTCAGCATCTCTTTTTATTATGTGATTCCTCTGATTTTGGGTTCTTACAATCTTTGAAACACGACTATGCCTCGAAACCCTAACTTTTCAAATTTGTTTTCTCATCTATCACTATGAGACCCTTTGTATGTTTCTAATTCTCTATTTTCTTTACTACTGATTCAATGAGACTTGAACTACTTGACTATTATGCTTCCAATGTTTGCTATCTTCTGACTTTGTGCTAGTATTGCATGATGTTTGTTTTGCCAATAGTTTGGCCTTCCATGTCTATCATTTTTGCACTCTACTTCTATGTTGAGGTTCCTTGTTTGATCGATTCTCAATGTTGGGACTGATTTCAAAACTTCTCTTTTGTGAACTCTAAAACATTGACCCGTTAAAGTAATTGATCCCTTTCCTTATTATTGCCTTGCTGAATCTTTTCCCCCAAACAAATGTATATTTGCACTTCGAATCGATTGTGTACTTAATGTTTTACTACTTCTTTTTATGATAATAATCTGTCTACCTACAAAATGAATTCCTTTCCCTCTTTAAACCTGTTAGCCCCGTGAAACAAATGATTCCTCAATTAAAGAGGAATCACTTGGTTGATTGATTCTGATTATATATTACTTCCATATTTGTATTAAACTTTATTTATTGACTTATTTCTCATATATTTTCAAAACTATAAATACCCACCTTCTCATCTTTCATACATAGGAACACAAGGCATAAAATAGTTGAGTTCAGACGCACACTCCACGAAAATCTTTCTCTTTTCTCTGTTGCTAACTGTATTGTTGCCTTACCTTGCCAGTTGAAAGCCAAGGCTAGGGTGTGGGATGCTTGCTTATATTTCTCTGCATTTGCTTCTTTACTAGTATATTCTAACTAATTTTCAGCCTCCACAACAACATATTTCTTTACTATTTATTTCATTCTTGTTTGTATTTTACCAAGTTTTGTTATTAAGCATATTGCAATATACCCTTTTTGTTATGAATTAATGTTTTCATATGAATTTTATCGATTGCTTATTATGATTTATGAATCCTTAACCTCTATCCCCAATGTGTTTGGCATCTATGGTTGGTTTGGGGCATGAAAACATTAGACATTTTTGTGCATCACCTAAACCTCATCCCCTGGGATCATAACCTTCTTGTCTCCTCTAGATGTTGTGTGTTACGATTGGTTTATAGGCATGCCATCACCTCCTATTGTTGTTCATGCACAAAACTGATCCATGCCTAAGTATATATTCTTTACAATGTCTTTCTACCTTCATAATGTCTTCCCAAACCCCTAACCCCTTTGTATGAAGCCACTCACTTTGGGCTTTACTATTATTTTTTTCCCATCACCCTTTGCCCCTCTCATTTTTCAAACTCTATTCCTGCACTTCCACCATATCCTTAGACTTTTGTTTTGTCCCTCTTGTGTGAGACTTGCCTTGGGACCCATGAGCTCCGTCAGAACTTGGACACATAAAGGCTGGCCCTTCCATGCTGCACTCATCTATATCAGGTTCTATGAAACTGGGTGTAAACACTGCCTGGGGTCCTTTCAGACCCTTAGGGAACTCTGACTCACCCAGGTCTGAGAAAGGCTTTGAAATCAATGGTATTGACAATGATACGGTTCATTGCATATCTCAGAAAGAAAGTCAAATCAGGTTGTCCTATGGTTGTAGATTTTTCTTTCATTCCTTCTTCTGTAATTCAAGTATTTGGTCTATAATAATTTGTAGTGAATATTGGGGTTTGGCTAGTGGAAAAGGCTGGGGAAATATGCATATTTTAGCTATTAAAAGGGTAGAAAGCATGTACTAGGATTACATTCCTACTTGCACAATAGAATCCATGCTTAGGACTCATTTCATGCATTAGAAATCGTGTTCCTTAGTATTTACATTTATTATTTTCAGCATGCCCATTTTTACTATCACATCACTTAGAAATTCCTGCGATAAATGTATTAATAATGAATGGTTCTGCAATCATGTTCCTACTGCCATGCACACTTAGAGATCATGCTTTAGGCGAAACAGCACTAACAAACATATAATCGCTCCATATTCTGGAGACCATGTTTTAAGCGTTGTAATTGTTGTGCATATAGAAATCCTATTTAGGATTCTACATGTCCATTCTTCTGCAAATTTGCAAAACTAAATATCATGCCTATAGGGGTTCAAAATCAGCTATAATAGAGGTGAGCACATGATTTTTGCCTCGCATGATTTACTCCTACATGATTATTAAAATTAGGAATTTTCTTTTAATAATTTGATTTTTTGGATTTAATTGCATAATTTCCATGTTTATTTTCATTTTTAACATAATTCAAAAAAATAAAAAATACAAAATGCGCATTGCATTTGAATTTAGTATTTAGTTTTACATATTTTAGATTAATTAGTAATTAGGGTTCTAAAAAAATACAAAAATCACAAAAAAATGATTTATTTGCTTTGTTTAATTTTAGCTTTGAATTTTATTTAGTTTTCCTTTAAATTGATATTTAATTAATAGCATTGATTATTAATTAGGGTTTAATATAATTTGGTAGGTTAATTTAGTTTTGAGAGTTAATTTAGATTTTTAGTTTTAATTTGAAAATAAAAAGAAAAGAAAATAAAAATAAATTGAGTTTTAATAAAAAATACCCAAATATTGGGCTGGCCCAAACCAAATCCCCTCCCAGTAAACCAAACACCCTTTAAACCGGACCAAACATATCCCAGGCCCAAATTTTAAACCCAAAATATCGGTCCAAAAACCCCTCACGCGACCCAGTCTATTAGGGCACCCGGTCCTGGGTACCCTAGATAACCAAAACAACGCCATTTCATTGGCAACAGATCAAGACTGTCGAGGTTTCTTAATCGGACGGTCCTGAAGCTTGGGTACTAAATATTTATATGTCCAAACGTTACCCCACCCCCCTTTACTGGCCGTCTCACAGAACAAGCCTTTCCCCTATATTGCCGCTCTAAGACACCGTCTGCCACCGGCGAAATCGCCTCACCGCGGCGGCGAGTCCTCAACTATCCTAAAAATTGACTAGAGCTTCCTCTCCCCTTTCTTATCACGAATCCTCCATAGGCTCCCCTCGAATCCCACTGGAACCCCTCGAATCTTCAAAACCTTAGCGTCGTCACAATTTTCCCCGGTGGCGGTAGAACATATGACCAGCCCCAAAGTTACACCATGAAAGCCCCCTCACCTCCCTCATATAAAATCCTTAAAAGCTTTCCGTCAAATCATCCCCAAGTTTTTCGAATCTAGTTTTAAAAGAAAATCCCCAAATCCATATTGTCTAAGTCAGGGGGTTTATTGATGATTGCTGACTATAATAGGCCTTATTTGTGTGTTTTTACATGAAAATACACGATTAAGGGCTATTCCAGTCGAGAATTTGAAGAAGTCTGCCATTGTTCGTTGATTTAGTCTCTGGCCAGTTTTCTAGGTATTTATTCTTGTTCGTCTCATTCTTGTTGATGAATTTTTGCCTCTGCATTTTTATTTCATCCCCTTTTCTTGTTTGCTATAGATTTTGTGTTAGTTTTTGGTCGTCTTAGTCTTCTGTTATGTATTTTTATTAATTCGGGTCCATTTCTAATTGTCGAATATGTCTTAGAAGTTTGTTTAATTAGCAGTTAATGTGATTCAGGACTAGTTAAGTTTTTATTCGATCTCTTAACTCATGAGTATCGAAATAATACTCTACAAAAATTTATTTGGCTTTGCCTGCCCAGCTTCATAATTTGCATGCTAGTTTTTATTTTTTTTAATTAATTAGGGTCAATAATATGTTAGTAATCTAGCGATAGTTTATTAATTGTTATGTTATTTTCGCTCAACTGCACCTAATTTTCTTGCTTTCATTTTTGGGTTTGATTGCTTTTGGGCTCAAGGTATATACCTTAAGTCCAGTTGTGGTTTAGATGTATAAGAAATTGAACCATAGCCCACTGAATAGGCTGGAGGAAATTGATAAGGTTTCAGGGTAGTTTAGGAATTTCAGGGTAAGGAATCTTAGCGTAACTGCCTAGGAAGCTTCTAGTAGGTCGTGGGGGTGGGTGTTATTTGTGAATTTTAGACTTTGATAGTATAACTTGGGTAGTAGTCAAAATTTCAGGGATTCCTAAGCTAAAACAAGAATTAAAAAGGACCTAAGAGGTGAAAATAAATCTGTAGGGTTGCAATAATTTGCTTTCATATAAAGGCAAACTTCTTGCATTGCAAGGGAGAGATCAGACTTGGAGAAGGGAAGAGCTACAAATAGAGCAAATACAGAAGGCTGAAAAATACAAAAGATATTCACTGTTCCAGTAGACCAATTCCTAAGAATTCCTGAGATCTTAATTCTGAAATAATTTTTGAGTAGTTGAAGGTTAAAACGAGTTTATCTTTGTTGGTTTGCAAGAGTTTTGGTTCAATTTTGGGTTTGTTTTGATTGTTGAACTTTGTTTTGAGAGACCTGTTGGTTCGAACCTACATCAAAATTGATTTTCGTTGGTTATTTCTAGGCTAACTCTGTCACTGATCCTTGATACTACTTGCTTATGCTTCATTACTGTTTTTTGACTTTTAATCTCCAAGTACCTATTCTCCATTCTGTAGACGTAACTCTCCATTTGAAGATGAAATAAGAGCTGAAGCATGATCACAAAATTTTCTGTTTAATTTTTAGTTCTTCATGATATTTATAATTTCAATTCTGTGAACTATTGTAATACTAGTCAGATTCTTAAGTTTGTGTTTGCCTAAGGAATGTTAGAAGTGCTACAATAGATATCTAAGCATGCTTGTCATTTTTAGCCTCTCATACTCTTAAATGCATTGATGTCGTCCTAGCTAAGGCTAGTAGATAAGCACTGACGCAATTGTATGATTTGTAAATCATGTTGTTTGCATTTACATAGGTGGAAAGACATAACAGTAACTTTAGACCCATGGTATATTGCTAAGCTGTTTTAGTTAATTCTAAGTGTATAATCAGGGTGGTATTATAAAGAATTGCCATAATATGTTTGCTACTGGTTTATACTTGATTTTCGAAGCCTGATCTTCTGTATTTGAGCCTGGACTCACCTGGGCTCTCGAGCTCATACCGGGGCTTGGTTTTTATGCTTAGCATACCCAAAGCCATTTGGGCATGAGTTGGGATTGGGGCTGTTAATTTCACAGACATTTAGTTTATGTCTTGGCCTGTTCATGTGTCATTTTTGTAAGATTTAAATCATAGGGGTGTTCAAAAATGTTAATATAAAGATTGTATTCAGCATTTATATTGCTGTTACTTAAATTCTTAAAAATTGATCATTCTATTGGCATTCAAATGATATTGTAATTGTGTCTCAAGTTCATTCGTGTTAGTGCTGAGGTTTTGATTTGGGCTATTAATCTTTTCTTAATTGTGCTGGATTTTCGTTCTAACGAGCATACTTTTGAATGGGCTTCACGAGTAGGCCCCTGTGTTACAGGTGTGTCCTTGAGTTTGGAAAATGGATGTTAAGTCCACAACCTATTTTTTGCTCTTTCTCCGCAATTAGAGGATGTCCATTTTTATCAACTAGATTTAGCTTGGATTCTGGTCTTGAAATCAATAAGTCCCTATAACTTTTATCAATTAATAGGGTCCTTAGAATAACTTGAGGAAGGCCATATTAGATAACATAATAATGTAGGGCCTTCCCAATTTTTCATTAGGTCATCCTTTAAAAATGGAACTGAGGTACGATGCGCCAAATAAAATTACAAATGCGTTGCCCTCATTTAAATTAGTTTGTTAAATTACATAAAATTTGAGATATGTCATTTAGCAAATTCCATGGCCCTCGCAAATATGGCAACGCGTAATAGCTTTAGGAGCGTATTATAACACAATTACCTTCTTAAACTCGGGTGTGCATTTCATATGAACCAAATCCAAATCCTAAAATGTTGAATAAAATATGTTTTGGATTGCGGGTGCAATTCATGTGACGCGATCCAAAGACATGTTTTAAACGGCATTCAATCTTCTTAAAAATTTATTAAGAGCAGTAGATAATTTAAAATTGCATTATAAGTTTGAAGATATACTAAAATCTGATAATAGGTCAATCATGATAGTTTAAACGGTTGTGCTAGAACCACGGAACCCAGGGGTGGCTAACACCTTCCCTCGGGTTAACAAAATTCCTTATTCAGAATTTCTGGTTCGCAGACTTCACATGGAAAGTTGAATTTTCCTTGATTTGAGATTTAAAATAAACCGGTGATTTGGGACACCAGAAACAAACCTATCCCAAGTGGCGACTCTGAATTAAATTGACTAAATAATCCCATCTCGAATAATGTCAGTTAAATTGGAAAAAATCCTTTATACTCTATCCTTTAGGGTAGTGTGTGAAAAGGGAGGTATGTCGGCTCTTGCGACTTTGCTAAGGATAAAAACCTGGAACTTCGGTTCAGGGTTTATTAATTCGAGATTAGAATAGTTGTTATAATTGGATTATCTTTATTTTTCTACATGTTTCATGCTAAATGTGCTAAATGTCTTACCATTTTGATATTACGTGAATTGTATATAAAAACTGCCCCCTCTCTTTAAGTCGTAAACATCATGGAGAAGGGTGCAATTCGTGTTACTTCTTTCCTATTTAGATTCTTATCCCATTTAGATTGAGGCTCTGACAAGTTGCTAAGTCGGTGTAGCTTCTATATTCTTGGAACGCTGCTCCCCCTTGGCTCGAGTTGTCCGCTGGGGTAAGCCAGGTCCAGAACACTAAACCAAGGGTTTAAACCTAGTATAACAAAGCCTCATGCTGGATTCCTAGTAGGAACCTTTGTTTGCATCACGTGCATTAGACTTAGGAGACTCAACAGAGGGGTTGGGTCTGTCTAGGACAGGTGTCCCTGAAATGAAAAAACCATGCTGATGCATTTTAGTGCATTTATTTTATTCGAATTGGCATGTTGACCGGCTTATTAATAAGGGGAGATAGTTGGAAATGAGAATAACAATGTTTGCAGTGAGTGAGTTAATCACCCGTTTTTAAAAAAAAATACTAATGTCCAGATAGTACTGAAACTCTTCCGAATTTTTGAGAATTTTTTTTCAAAAATAGTTGGTTTTATCTGCCCGAACTACGCTAGTTTGATTCTCACCGGATGTTGGCTACGTAGGCAACCCCCATCGGGTCCAACTTCCCTCTTTAAAAAAATAACCCAAAATTATAAAATTTTAATTTTTGTCACAAATAAGATAAGTGAAGCCATTCTTGTCAAAATAAGCCGAACGACCCAAAAGGACGCCGAAAGGTTTTTTGCAAGAATAGCCACCTTGAGTCATTTCTAACAGTTAGCGGGAATAAACTTAAAATCTTCTTCCCCGAAGTGCTAAAAGGCCATATTTGCAAAACTAGGGCTATGTTTTTAAAATGAAAAATTTTGAAAGATAGTGTTACTTTTCCTTTTAGGACCAAATGAGTTATTGAATCACCTGAACAAATGTGCAGGATGAGCAAGAATTAAATTTAACCATTCAGAATCCTTAATGAGATCCCCACGAAGCTCTACACGTGGTGAGATGATCTAGGAAAAGGTAGTAGAGAAATAGTGGTAAAAGTGCTGGGAGGCCATGTCGGACTATTGAACGTCAAGCCAAGGTTGGACCTAGTTGAAGCTTTAATACCTTTTCGAGACACGACTCGCAATGTCTTCCGTTTCTCTGAATTTGTGCTCATAACTATATTGGAAGAAGTCCCCGAGTTATGCAGGCCCGCCGATTTCCATTGTCACCAAGATCGATATCCCCCCACAGGTTTCTGGATTTGCTGAGTATTAGTCGGGATGTTCAGGATGAAAATTTATCTGAAGGGTATTTCACACTCAAATTTTTGTAACATCGATATAGAAACCATCGAGGCTTTACAAAGCCGAACACTGGTCTAACCCATGCTGGAAATAAAGACAAATGGGATGTAAGGAGGGGTTTAGCTTTTATGGTAGCCTTCTTGGGTGTTGTGGTCTGTCCATAGAAAGATAACAATATAGAGATAGGTGTTGTAGGAAATATCAATGTTGAAATCAAGAAAGCCAACAATTCCTCTGGTCGTGTCTGAAATTTATTGAGCCTTGACTATCTATCGGGATGGGGGAAAGTTCAACCAGGGTTACAAGTTGTTACTACAGTTGTGGATGCAAGAACACCTCCATCACCGGGTTGGGTACATGAATTATGGTTTGACCGGGTTGAGCTTCATTGAAGAATTTGAAAGCCGGGTAGAAGATATTGAATTTCCTACGGGTACTGAAGCTTGGCTTGCACATATGAGATCCTTGACTGCCGACAAGATTGGGTGGGCCTTTGGATGACTTGCTGCCACCGAAGCAGTGTATATGTCAGTTAATGTTTCTTATATCCTCTTGATTGGCATCTGGAGCATCCAGCCTTATACTCTCTACACGGTTTTATGACAATTAGGAAGATTTCAAATCGTCTACAATAATGAATATTTGAGTAAACATTTTATTGAGCTGGGCCCAAAAGCCGCATTTTCGAAAGGGAAGATTCGCCAAGTATGGAATGAATGTAGGTTTCTGAAACCTAAGACCATCGTACGAGACCGAGCTAGAGGTGAAGTGGACACTAAATACATGGTTTTGTTCTGCAAAAGATTTAAGATTCCTAAAAGGCGTGCAAAGAGACCACATGTTCAACAGTTTATCAATGGGGCCCAGGTGCAATAGGATTGGTTGACTAAGGAGAATGAGTATAGAGCCAAAATAAACCAATTGGAAAATCAAGTGATGGAGCTTCAATTTGACAATAGTGTTCAAGACGCCACAGCGAGGGAGAAAAAAAGAAACTGACCTAGGAAAATGAGACCCTTAAAGCTCATAAGAAAGATGAAAATAACTACTAATAAAGCAGAAAGAAGCCGGGCTAATGAAAAGACTTATAAGTTGTCTAAAAAAGAAATCCCTCGAGTGTCAAAAAGACCCGGAAAAATCTGAGGCTAGTCTAGCAAAAATTCGAGCATATTGGACAAAGAAAGCAGAATAACGGGCACGATTTGTTTAACAGATGAAGATGAATTATGAAGGGACCAATTCCAGCCTAAAAAGAAAGGTACTACTCTTGAGGATTAGGCATCCAAACGAGCCAAAGATTTCAAAGCTGACAGGGAGCACTGTTACAACCTAATGGCTAAAATGGAAGAAGAGTTACAACAATTGCAAAATCAAAGCTTTCATGACTCCAAGGGTTAGTAGCCCGGAACCAGCAGATAGGGCGATTACTTCAGTAAAAAGGCGGAATTAGAGAAAGGATCAGAACTGTCGGTGACTACATTACCATGAAATGCCAAGCATGCGAGGACCTGACTCGTGCTACCTTTTTTGCTGCAGTGATGAGTTTTGCCCGTCAAGTTATAAGTGATATGGAGCGTCTTCAATGGGATCTCGCGCATAGACCTGCGGTGAGGGGAAATAATGCCCCGCGGGCCCTTGTAGTTGAGGCTTTAATGTATTCCTTATTTTTCAAGCATCGAGTCTGTATTTCATTTTGAGTCTTTTTGTAATTCCAAGAAGACGAGTAATTTAACATATTTTGTGATAGAAGTTTTGTTAATGAAAATTTTAAAATTCCCAAAAATTGTCTCCTTACTTTTCGCATTTAATTATTTCTTGAACAACGTAATGATCTGATTCACACAGTGTGGTGATACGTAGGCAATCCTCATTGAATTCGGTCATAATCTTGTAAATAACTCCATCAAGAAAGTAAAGCGAGAAAATATATAATGAGAAAAGGGTAGAGGAAAAGAAAAGCAAGAAAATGGTAGAGTAAAATCAAAAGGAGAGGAAAATGGGAAAGAATAAGGAAAATCCGGGATGAAGCATGCAACCGTTGCGAACATGTAAAAACCCATTTAACTATACAGGTGCATCAAACCCGAATGTGAAATTACCTATCTGTTATTTGTCACAAACTAACCGTTTGCTGTTGTATCATCCAATCCAGGGTTTTCATGGAACGTTGGTTGGTTTTCGTGGTAACCTGGCCTCACATCCATTGTTCACTAGATCAAAAGGGAGCATTGGAATGTCTATTGAAATGACTCTGCTAACAATTCCCACCACAGATGATGGCCCCATAAGGGGTATCCCGACCTCCAAATCGGCAGCTGTCGAAGAGAACAAAATCATGTGTCTTAGGATTATATAAATGTGGGATGCTTGGGCAATCGAAAGAGACCCACCAAGCACAATCCTGGGATTCCTTGAATGTTTCCCAAGAACGGGTGGTACCTTTAATGTCCCAATCAGTCACTCAAATATCCCACTGGTACAGCAACCTATATCAGCTCATTTAGTCGGAACACCCTTTGAGGTTCGCCCCCAGGTGTTCATATCCGGTGCAACCTCAAACATTTTAACCTCTCCCCAATGCTCGGCCACAACACAGCCTAAACTACATAGGCCTAATTTTGACCCTTCAGCTTTTACATTCCAAACATCCACCTTCCAAATAGAGCTTCCCCAGTTCCCCACTTATGCTTATCCTCACCCGCCTCAATTTGAGTTCACGGCGTGACAAGAAAAGACTCCCAAAGCTCTGGAGCAAGAAGAAATCATGAGAAATATAAGAGTATAGAACAAAGCCTCAAGAACATCCAAGGTTTGAATGGACAGAAAAGTGTATCTTATGCCGATTTATGCATTTTCGCCCATGTGCACTTACCATTGAGATTCAAGACTCCAATATTTGAGAAGCACGATGGGCATGGTGATCCTATTCCTCATCCCAAGAAATATAACAATCAATTGCGAGGGGCCAGCAGAAAAGAAAAACTACTTTTGGCCTATTTATGAGAAAGCCTAGACAACATCGCCTCCGAGTGGTATATGGATTAGATATATCCCGCTGGCACATCTGGGATGATCTTGCTAGAGACTTCATTAGGCAATTCTATTACAACATTGATATTACTCCAGATAGTAATTCACTAACAAACTTGAAGAAGAAATCATCAGAAAGCTTTCGAGAATACGCGGCTAAGTGGCGTGAACAGTCATCTAGAGCAAAGCCTCCGATGGATGAGGTTGAAATGGTCACAGTTTTTCTTTAAGCTCAAGAAGCCAATTACTTCCAAAATATGATGTTTGCTATGGTTAAACTATTTGTATAGGCTATCAAGATTGGCGAAATGGTCGAAAATAGTTTGAAAACGAGTCGAATTCTATGCCAATCAACCATCAAATCTACCTCTCAAGCCATTCAAGGGGGATTTGGAGGAATAGCGAGAGGCAAGAAAAAGGAAGAAACATCCATGGTAACATCGAGTGCAAGAAAACACCGTGCCCCTAGATCCTTGTTCCAAGAAAGAACCCCGCAACATTATTACCCCACCAGACCACATCCTATGCTCCTCAGCCATACGCAATCATGAATGCTGAACCATATGTCTAGCCTAAGCAACAAACCAACCGAAACCATGCTCCATTTCCTCGAAACTAACATCCTTACAAAAACCACTAAAACCCCGTCCTCCACAAAATAACTTCTGTACTCGTGAACCACCCAGGAGGCCAAATTTTACACCAATAAGTAAATATTACTCTTGTCTGTTTTCGAATCTTGTCCAAATGGGTTCGTTGCAACCTGTGCCCCCAAATAGGCAAAATCCCAAATCACCCTCTTACCAACGAGGCACCAAATACGCTTATCACTCAGGAGTTAAGGGTATGATATAGAAAAGTATTGTACTTTGAAAAGTGCCGTGGAAATTTAAATAAGACAGAGGAAGATAGTGCTAAAGGATGAATATACCCCCAATGTGACCAACAACACATTGCCAGCCCACAACAACAGGCCTATATTTTGAATGATTTGTGAGGATAAGGAATTTGACCCGACATTAAAGGTCATCATCACCATTGCAAATGTGGAGAAGATACCAAAAGCTATCCCAAAGCAAGACAAAGGGGAGGCAAAGAACCAAACCCCCACCCAAAATCAGAGGAGAAAATTGAAGTAGGAACCTGGACCATGCCTGCTAAAGATGCTGTCATCTATGTCCCTCGAGGCTGCAAGGAAAAAGAGATGACTTTGAATCCTCCCAGGAGGTTTGAATTGAACAAGGAAACCCAGATGTATGTGCCCAAAGGAGCTTATGTGATACGGGGGCCAATTAATCCACCAAGGCTGAGTGAGCCTGTGGTTATTTGCCACGCGCCACATAAGCGCATGATAGATCCTACCGCGGTGCTTTGGAACTACAACAAATCGATGGTAACTTATAAGGGCAAAGAAATCTCAGGAGAAGAGAATCACCCTATTGAAGAGTACTCCAATTTCGAAGAGATGAACAACACCACTAGGAAATGCTTTCCATCTGACAAACCAGTGAGTTCCGAAGAAGCGGAGACATTCTTTCAAAAAATTAAAATGATGGATTATGAAAAGATTGACCAGCTTCAAAAATTTCCTGAACAAGTTTCCTTGCTATCTTTGTTAATAAAATCCCCCGAACACCAAAAGGTATTAACCAAGACCCTCAATGAAGCGCATGTGCCTGCTGAGACTTCTGTGAAGAAATTAGAAAGAATGGCGGAAAGATTTTTCGCAATAAAAAATCAACTAGATCTCCTTTAGTAAGAATGACTTGCCCCTAGAAAGGGCCGCACATAACAAAGACATGCACTTAACAGTCAAACGTGATGGGTACTACGTGAAAAGGGTTATGGTAGACGGAGGATCTGGGGTGGACATCTGCTTACTCTCAACACTACTACGCTTGGAAATCGAGTCTAAAAAATTTCGACCCATCAATGTCTACGTACGAGCCTTCGATGGTATAAAAAGGGACACAATTGGAGATATCAACCCGACCCTAACCATCGACCTAGTGGAATTTGAAGTGACCTTCTAGGTGCTAGATATGGACACCTCCTATAACTTTCTTTTGAGGAGGCCATGGATCCACCCAACAGGGGCAGTACCCTCCACTCTTTATCAAATGGTAAAGTTTGAGCATGAGGATCAAGAAATTGTAGCCCACGGGTAAGATGGGCAATCAATTATTAGGACCCATCAGTCCCACACCTAGAAGCTTGAGAGGGGAGTGAGCACATAGTTTATCAAGCCTTTGAAATTGTGGCCGCGGAGTAGTACGAGGAAAGAAGATTGTGTCCCCAACACTTCCTTTCTAATGCATCAATCATGGTGGCCAAAGAAATGATCAGACATGGCTTTGAACCTGGGAAAGGGCTCGGGAAATCATTGCAAGGGATATCCTAACCAATCACCCTGCCTGCTAGTGAAAAGTTCTTTGGTGTCGGCTTCATACTCAGAATGGGCGGATATTAGGAAGATTGATGGATGGATCCTACCACAGCCGGTGCCGCACCTTTACAAGACCTTTGTCTAGCCCAAATATACTGAAGAAGAAAAGGATGAGGTTGAAGAGATCTGTGGGGAAATAGTGAAGATATTGTATGAAACCCACAGAGTCCAACCTGGGGAACGCTGAAGCACCACTAAGGTGCTGTACATCGGACCCGATGCCAAATTGAAAAATTGGAAGGCTACGCTATTCCCGATTAGGCGGGAGTCCTAGTAGACCTTTCCTACCACCATTTTACATCACGAGTTATCCCAGGGTTTAACTCAGATGTTTTTGTTTAGTTTCATGTCTTTTAGTTTCCATTGTAATCCCTGTTATCTTTTAAATTTAGTAAAATTTAATCAATATTTCATTATCCATCTTTCTTTATTCTTTCTGATTTTGTGATCTTTACTTCTTATTTTAGTCCTAATAATGCGGCTATAAATAACATGTCATGCTTGTAGACTTCAGACCTAGATCCAAACACACTGTCTAGTTGTGTTATAATGAACCAAGAACCGAAATAACAAAAAAGAGGCTTTTAGAGAAATAAATCGAGAAATGGAACATTTCAAAAACAAACCTAAGTTAAACCTAAATGACACTGAGCCAATTAACCCGTGTAGTTCCGAACAAATTAGGGAAAACAAAATAAGCATTCACGCAAATAAGAAACTCCGGACGCATTAGTCCAACTCCTATTTGAGTTCAAAGACGTGTTTCTTGGTCATATGATTACATGCTGGGACTGAGTGTTGATTTGGTTTTTCATAAATTACCAAATTATCCCAATTACTCCCCAATCCAGCAAAGGCAAAGAAAATTTAAAACTGATGTCAACGATAAAATCAAAGAAGAGATCACGAAATTGTTGGAAGCAGAGGTGATCCCAGTGGTCCGGTATACAACATGGATAGCCAATGTAGTTCCAGTACCAAAGAAAGATAGGAAGACCCGAGTGTGTGTAGATTATATAGATCTAAGCAGGGAAAGTCCCAAAGATAACTTCCCCTTGCCAACCACATCCTTGTTGATAACTGTTCCAAACACGAGATACAATCCTTCGTAGGCTGTTACGCAAGGTATCACTAGGTGTTGATGGATGAAGAAGATGCAGAAAATACAGCTGTTATGCTACAGGGTTATGCCTTTTGCTCTAAAGAATACCGAGGCAACTTATATGAGGGACATGGCTACAATTTTCCATCACATGATGCATCAAGAAATAGAGATGTTTATGGAAAACATGATCATCAAGTCCTAAACTCAGGATGACCATGTGCGAGATTGGAGGAAGTTCTTCGAACGGTTGCGCAGATATGATTTGAAACTAAACCCAACCAAATGTGCGTTGGGATCCCGTCGGGTAAACTCTTGGGCTTCATAGTCTGCCGGAGAGGTATCGAGTTAGATCTGACAAAGATAAAGTCTATTCGGGAATTATCTCCCCCAAACACCAAGAAAGATGTGATGAGCTTGTTAGGAAGATTGAACTATATCAGCCGGCTCATCGCTCAGCTGACCTCCCTGTGTGTACCCCATATTCAAATTACTGAAAAAACATGCGGCAATCAAATGGACGAATGAATGTCAGGAAGGTTTCGATAAGATCAAGGAGTATCAATCAAATCCACCGATCTTGGTCCCAACTGAACCAGGGAGTCCTCTGTTTTTGTACCTGACAGTCTTGGAAAATTCTTTTGGTTGTGTCCTTGGGCAACATGATATTACTGGAAAGAAAGAGTACACAATATATTTCTTGAGTAAGAAGTTTGTCACACCTCATGTTTTATCACTAAAACCCCGACGAAGGGTGTAGCTAAGGGATTTTTCCAATAAGGACAAACAATAAGAGATTAATTTATTTAGATATTTCAGAGTCGCCACTTGGGAATAATTAACGGTGTCCCAAGTCACCGGTTTAAATCCCTCACCGAGGAAGGGTTGACTCTTTATACAGTTTGCAAGCCAGAAATTAGGGTAAGGAATTATGTTAACCCGGGAGAAGGTATTAGGTTCTCCCAAGTTCCATGGTTCTAGAACGATCACTCAACTGTTGTATTCATCTTAACTATCTGATTTTAACACATTTTGTACCTATGTGCACATTTTAACTTTAATCGCTTTTATTTAATTTTAAGAAATTGCAACATTATCAAAACACGTCACTAACCACGTCACATAAATGCACCCGTGTCTTTTTGACATATTTTAGTATCGTTGGGATTTGGATTTAGGTCACATAAATGTGCACCCAAGTTTAGGAAGGTAGGTTATTAAACTATCGTTCCTAAAGACATTATGCGGTTCAAATTTGCGGGAGGCCATGGAAATTCACTAAATGACATGTCCCGTTTTCTAAGGATCAGTACAAGGTTAATTAAACAATGTCCACACATTCGATATTTATTTGGCGTTAAACTATGGCTCGAGGGCCCTAAGCTACGAGTTATCTAATTAGGGCTTGCCTCAAATTATGTAGAAGGGGAAAGTCTTGGAACTTCTATTTGTCTAAATAAATCTCAAGCCTATTGCCCACTTTGGAAGCCTCGAATCAAAGGATTGTGAGAATTAACAACCAATCTCCTACAAGTCCAGGCCTGAGCCCAAAAAATACTGGACTAGAGTTAAGGATCATAGATCCAGTATTGAGACTTTCCAAAAGAATGTGATTCTTTCACACTTAATCACAAGCCAAGAGACTTCAATATCAATCAATAATTAATACATAAAGCTACTTTTAACACTGTCGTGTACAATTGTTTGACTGCTGATTTATCCAATGTCTATTTTTGATTTGAATATAGTTGACTTGCTCATATCTCATGGAAATTCAGACCAATATATTCCAATACTAACATCATGCCAGTTATATAAAGGATAAAAGAAACCAACCTACACTTATGACTTCATACGACCTTCAACACCCTTAAAAACAAAACTATGGCTGCATTGGTTAAAGTAGGCATGAAGCAGCAGAAGCAACCTTCATTTCATACCAACTTAACTCAACTTAATTTAATTACTAATATGCCAAATCCCTAAATACTACTTGGGATACTGATCAAAGAAGATGAAATCAGAAAAAATACATTGCTAATTAATTACAATAATCTATAATATTTGAATCTTATTTTTCTAGCACTGGTTGTGACAAGTCCAGAATTCAACAATACATCAAATTCAGCTTAAATTGAATTTTACATGTATCATTTATGAAAGGTAAGATATTGGGAACAAAGGATAACAACAGTTGATGATTGAAACCTAGCATCTAAACTACAGGATCCCTGCTCTTAGTGCTTAGTTTTAAAATTATCTCCAAATGATGTGGGTTTCAAAGGTGCATACCAGTGTACGAGAGAAAAGGAAGAAGTGAGGAATGCAACAGTAGCAACAGTCACAGCAAACCAACTAACAGCCACAAATAGATCAAACTCCCAGGGATATAACCAACTTTAAAATGATTAAATCAAATGCACTATAACCCTACTAAACTCAAAATTAGCTTTTGGTGACTTAGCTCAAGACCTTTCCCGCTCGGATGAAGCAAAATGATTTCACGAATTTAAAAGGAATTAAAAGGTCACTAAAACCTAATGAAATAGTAAAACCTTTGTAATAACTATTTTTTTCTCGGGTTTTTAGCTCTTTAATACTTGAAATCTCATCCCTTTTTCCCCTCATTGAAAGGAAAGTTTTTGAATGCCTTTTATAGGCAAGGATTAGGGCATCTCTGCTGAAATTAGTTTGCATTGCAGTCCCTCAACTTCTCACTTGTGGACCAAGTTTTTAGCATCAAAATTGACAGAAAGCCCCTACTAGAGGATTCCTATTTCAGTTATTAAACGATGCTCTTGGTCCAATACCTAAACTACCCTCAATTCCATATGGATCAAATATGGAATTTCTTAAAATCATGTTGAAAATAAAATTTGTAGGGTTACCTAATGTATAATTAACAAACCTAACAATAAATTACTAGACCTAATTAAAACCCAAGAATTACACATAGAAGCCATTCAACAGAATTAGAACTGATTGAACGAATAAAATTCAATTAACACAAATTGATTGTTCAACACATGTATTATCCACATAAGACTAATACCACTTGACTATTATGAACGAAGCCTAATTCAAACTTCAGAACTTAATCATGAAATCCAACTCAACAAAAGACCTACTACAACTCAACTAAACTCAGGATTTAAAAGAAATGGAATTCAAGCAAGGCTCAATAACTTGACTGAAATCATGAAGATTAAACATAATTGAACTCATGACCTTCAAAACAATCAGACTAAAATGACTAATGCAATTTAATTAGATCAAACTAAACCTAATCTAACCCTATAAATAACCAAATCGACAGAGATGAGATAAGGAAAATAGAGATTAGAGAATAAACAGAAAGCTTTTCTTATCAAAGGCATGTAGCAGGATCTGAGTCTCGAACCCTATTATTCGACCAGTTTTTGGCTTTTTGAGAGCAAATAAACACGGACAAGTGGAGAGGGGGTCGTAAGGGTTATAGGGTGTGGGTTTTGGACGATTTTAGGGGTGGCGAGGTTTGGCAGCCCCTTCAGAATTAACATTAGAGAAGATCTAGGGTTGTTTGAAGCATGTTGAGTATGGATTTGGCATGAGGGAGAGGAGAGGGTTCAATGGTGTAATTTTGGGATTGAAAGGAAGCGGCGCCGACGTGCACGACGGTGAAGTCAAATCTTCCAGCTAATATTTGAGACGATGGGGGTGATTCAAAGGCAACCAGGCATAGATTTGGATAGAGAAGGGGAAGGCAGTCAAGTGGTGTAAATTTTATGGCCTTTGGGTGATCGCCGCAAGCGGAGACGATTTTCGGTCGGCAGTTTGCAATGGTGCTAGGGTTTCTCAGAGTGTTGGAATGAGAGACAGTGGACGAGGTTGTTTGGGGGTCGGGGGGGTCGTTTGGACATATTTATATCATTATACCTCAGCTTGTTGACCGTTAGATTAAAATACATCGATAGCCAAGACACAAAATAACCTAAGCAACGTCGTTTCTGGGGTATGGAGACCGACTGGGTATAAGGGCGGGTTTTTGGTGAATCTTTGTGTGTTGGGCTGTTTTAAATAAAAAATGTCCCAATTTAAACTTCCTTTGTTTTGATTTTTTCTAGATTTTCTTTCTTCTTTTTTTTTTCAAAAATTACTAAAAACCACAAATAAATTCTAAATCTTAAATTTAAATGCTAATCATCCTCTATAATTATTATCACAACTAATTAAAAATCAATAAAAGAAAAATCACCAAAAAATCAAAATTAAAAATAAAAGAGCAAATTAAGCTATTTTTTTTTTGTAAAACAACTTAATTACAGGATAATTCTTAAAATATGAAATAAACTCATAAATGCACATGCAACATATTTTTTTGTATTTTTCACTAATTAAAATGCACTAATAAAATGCAAAAGATAAAAAAAATGTCACAAAATTGCAAAAAAATAACATAAATTATTTTGTTTGAATTTATAGGTGTAATTCGTGTAAAGCAAAAATCATATGCTCACAAAGTTTGCCACCTATGAAGCCAAGTATACTTTGCTGGAAAGAACCTGCTATGCTTTAACTTGGGTCGCTCAGAAGTTGACGCATTATCTGCAAGCCTACACTGCTAACCTCATAACCAGGTTGGATCCACTGAAATACCTGTTGCAGAAACCAATGACCATAGGAAGATTAACAAAATGGAAAATCTTGCTCACTTAGTTTGACTTAGTCTATGCCACCAGCGCGCAATGACAGCCCAAGCGTTAGTATATCAGTTGGTTGAAAACCCGGTTGATGATGAATACCAACCTCTGATCACTTACTTCCAAGATGAAGAGGTAAACTCGGTTGAGGCAATATCAGAGGAGACGACTGTTTGGAAAATGTTCTCTAATGGAGTAGCAAACGCAAGAGGTGCGGGAATTGGGAAAGTTTTGAACTGACCTACTGGTCAGCATTACTCGGCCTTTTCCCGACATCGGTCTGCACAAACAACACAGTCAAGTATGATTCCTGCATTATGGGTATGAACATGGAAATTGACAAAGACATTGAAGAGTTGTGTATTATGGGAGACTCAGATCTGATTATTCGGCAAGCCCAGGAAAAATGGGAAACCCGAGATGTTAAAATTATCCCCTATCGGCAACATGTGTTAGATCTTGACATGTGGTTCAAGTCAATAGAGTTCAGGTACATCCCTCGTTGTCGTAATGAACTAGATGGCGCACTCGCCACTCTGGCTTGGATGATGCCCTACCTAGGTAATGCCCACATTGATTCCTTGGAAATCCAAATCAGCAAAAGGCATAATTACTGTTATACAGTTGAGGCAGGACCACATACCCAACTATGATACCATGACATCAAACAGTTTATAAGAACACAAAAATGCCCCCGAGCAATCCAGTGGAGACAAATAGAGAACCATTAGGCAGCATGCAAGTGGTTTCTTTTAAAGTGGGGATGTCTTGTACATAAAGACCCCGAATATCAATTTGTTAAGATGTATTAACACCGAAGAAGTCGGAAGGATCATGCATGAAGTACATGCGGGAGTGTGTGGACCCCACATGAATGGGTATGTTTTGGAAAAGAAAATCCTTCGAGCGGGCTTTTACTGGATAACCATGGAAAACGAGTGTTTCAGCTTTGTCTGAAAGTTCCATTAGTGTCAGGTGCACGGTGACTTTATTCATGCATTGCCCACAGAACTGCATCCCATGTCATCACCTTGGCAATTCGTTGCCTGGGGCATGGACGTCATAGGGTTGATCGAGCCAAAAGCTTCAAATGGGCACATATTAATACTCATTTCCATTGACTTATTCACACAGTGGGTTGAAGCCGTCACTCTCAAATCTGTTACCAAGAAAGCTGTGATAGATTTCGTGAATGGTCGCCCTAAATTGTTTACCTAGTCGGGGGGGGGGGGGGTTCTTTGTTATTTTAGACTTTGGATAGTATAACTTGGGTAGCAAGTCAAAATTTTAGGGATTCCTAAGCTAAAACAAGAATTAAAAGGGCCGTAAGGGATGAAAATAAATGTGTAGGGTTGCCCTAAATTATTTACCTATAAAGGCAAGCCATCCTTGCATTGCGTGGGAGAGATCAGATTTGGAGAAGGGGAAGAGCTAAAAATAAGCAAATACAGATGGCTGAAAAATACAAAAAAACATTACCATTCCATTAGAAGAATTCTTAAAAATTCATGAGATCTTCATTCTGAAATAATTCTTTAGTAGTTGAAGGTTACAATGAGTTGATTTTGGTTGGTTTGCAAGGAATTTGGTTCTATTTTGGGTTTGTTTTGATTTTTGAGCATTGTTTGAGAGTCTTTTTAGTTTGAACCTGCTTCAAAATGGATTTCCTTTAGTTATTTCTAGGCTAACTCTGTCGCTGATCCTTGATATTGCTTGCTGATACTTCATTTCTGTTTTTGACTTCGAATCTGCAGGTACATATTCTCAATTCTCTAGATGTAAATCTCCATTTAAATATGAAATAAGAGTTAAAGAATGAACAAAAAATTTTGCTTTAATTATTAGTTCTTCATTATTTTTATACTTCCAATTCCATGAACTATTGTAAAACTAGTTAGATTCTTATGTTTGTGTTTGCCTAAGGATTGTTAAAAGTGATGCAATGAAAATCAAAGAATGCTTCTCATTTTTAGCCTCTCATACTCTTAAATGCCTTAATGTTATCCTAGCTAAGGCTAATAGATAAGCAGTGACGCAATTGTACGATTTGTAAGTTATTTTGTTTGTATTTACCAAGGTGGAGAGACATATCATTAGCTTTAGACCCATGGTATATTTCTATGCTATTGTAGTTAATCCTAAGTGTATAATTAGGGTGGTATTATATAGAATTGCCATAATATGCTTTCTACTGGTTTGTACTTGATTTTCGAAGCCTGGTATTTTGTATTTGACCCTGGACGCACATGGCCTCTCAAGCTCATACCACACTTAGCATACCCGAAGCCATTTTGGCACAGAGCTGGGATTGGTCCTATTAATTTTGGAGATATTTAGTTTATGTCGTGTCCCGTTCATGTGTCATTTTGGTAAGATTGAAATCGTAGGGCTGTTTAAAAATTTTAATATAAAGATTGGATTCACCATTTACAGTGGCGTTACGTCAATTCTTAAAAATTGATCATTCCATAGGCATTCAAATGATTTTGTAATTTTCTCTCAAGTTCATTTGTGTTAGTGCTGAGGTTTTGATTCGGACTATTAACTTTAGCCCAATTGTGCTAGATATTCCTTCTAACTAGCAGACTTTTCAATGGGCTTTCCAAGTAGGCCCAGCTGTGTTCTAGGCGTGTCCTTGCTTTTTGCAAATGGTCGTTAAGTCCACAACCCATTATTTGCTCTTTCTCCGCAATTAGATGTTGTCTATTTTTATCAACTAGACTTATCTTAGAATTAGGGCTTGAAATTAATTAAAAATCCCTATGACTTTTATCAATTAATCAGATCCTCAGAATAATTTGAGGAAGGGCATATTATATAACATAATAGTCCATGGCCTTCCCGATTTTTAGTTAGGTCATCCTTTAAAAATTGAATTGAGGTGTATCCCGCAAAAAAAAAAGAATCACAAATGTGTGGCCCTCGTTTAAATTAATTTCTTAAAATACTTAGAATTCGAGACATGGCATTTAGCAAATTCCATGGTCCTCACAAAGTTAACAATGTGTAATCACTTTAGGCGAGTATTCTATTAAAATTACCTTCTTGAACTCGGGGGTGCATTTCATGTGACCTAAATCCAAATCCTAAAACGTTGAATAAAATATGTTTCGGATTGTGGGTACATTTCATGTGACGTGATCCAAATACATGTTTTAAACAATGTTCAATCTACTTTAGAATTAATTAAAAGCGTTAGATAATTTAAAATTGCAATACAAGTTTGAACATGTACTAAAATCAGATAATAAGCGAATCATGATAGTTTAAGCGACCATGCTAGACCCACAGAACCCGGGTGTCCTAACACCTTTCCTGGGGTTAACATAATTCCTTATTCAGAATTCTTGGTTCTCAAACATCATAAGGAAAGTCGAATTTTCCTCGATTTGGTATTTAAAATAAACCAGTGACTTGGGACACCAGAAGCAAACCTATCCCAAGTGGCGACTCTTAATAAAATTGAATAAATAATCCCATCTCGAATAATATCAGTTAAATTGAAAAAAATCCTTTATACTCTATCCTTTGGGATAGTGTGTAAAAACAGAGGTGTGACAATATATATCATGCCTATAAGATCTTAATCTAGTTTAGTCAAAAAAATTGGTTTACTCGTACTGTCCTGAATCAGTTTAAACAACCTACTCCTTTTATCAATACGGTTTAGAGAATATATCATCCAAATCGCCTATTAAATTTATCACTGTTACAACATCGCTCTAGATATCAT
Source organism: Nicotiana benthamiana (assembly GCA_034376525.1). NCBI lineage: Eukaryota > Viridiplantae > Streptophyta > Magnoliopsida > Solanales > Solanaceae > Nicotiana > Nicotiana benthamiana. The sequence continues at coordinate 28,295,454 of CM067332.1, read as the reverse complement.
GCTCATAGGATGATAGTATTACACCTAGGAAAACCTTAGGTAAATACTTGAGTAACACTGAAACTACCTCTGCTTAATTAGAAACTGCAACAACTAGCAGACATGCCTGATTTAGACATCTTATCTGAGGTATCTGATGAATCTGGCCGAGAATTAAAATCACATGTTTTAAGACTTCTAAAAATTCAAACTTTAAATTTTGTTTGAGTAATGCTATTTGATTGCTTTGTTTGAAGAGGTATATGTGAGCCTTCAGTATTTTATTTGCTTCCCCTTTAATATGCAGTCCAATATGTTTTGTATGGCCTTAGATTTTTCACCTTTCAGACTCTAAGTCAGCACAATATCCCTCCCTTTTAGGAATGATAGTCCTAAGTATTGCCGGGACTGATAGAAATAGGACGGATAATAACATGCAATAGTGGTCGAGTACAATCTCTGCTTAAAGTACCTTAATGTGGTGGGAATGGTAGATATGGATATGATGACCGGTGCGCTAATACCACGTCTAGCCCCTCTATTGAGGAATGATTACCTGATATTGTATTAATGTGATCCATATTATAAATAAACCTAGGACCCCCCTCATTTTCTTTCCTTTTCTTTTAAAGCATTATAAATTCTATTCAAAATCAATCTTTTAATTGCTCTTTCAAACGTTGTTTTATTTTCAAATAGTTGTGTTTTAAAATGCCCTCTTATTTGAGCCTTATCTATTTATGTGTTAATTTTACCAAATTCACAAATAACTATTTGGCCGGGAACAACACTAGTGGATTCTGAGGGGTGACAAATAACTTCCCCATAGGATAACTTGAAGCCCTTACCATATCTCTAGTTATCAAGAAAACTTAGAAATAAACCTTGTAGGTTTCCTAATGCACCATAAATCATTAGATGGTGACTCTTCAAAATGCAAAACCCAGTTCCCAAAAGGAACGAGTTGTTTGATACCCAAAAATATCATTAGCCCGATTCTTCTAACGCGAGGAGGGAAAAAGGTGGCGCAAAAAAGGTGATTCGAAATGATGACACCTTTCGATGAGTTGGCGATATATTAGCCCATGAAGGATGCAGTAGTTGACAAGACATAGCTCATACTTGCAAATTGAAGGGAACATCTTAGCTAGTAAGAGAAGCGAGATAAATACTGCTCAGGATAGCAAATAGTTTTGAATAAAATGGGAGGTAGAGCTTAGCCTCAAAAGGTACGATTGTAGCCTTATGCAAAGATGTGAATACAGATGGAGGTAGAGCTTCACCTAGGAAGGCAGAATGGTTGCCTTATGCAGATTAGAAGGAAAAATAGTAGACATATGCATATTGGAAGGTATAACCTTATGCACAGATGCAGATGGAGACAATGTTTAGTGTCGAAAGGCATAATGGTAGCCTTATGCAATGCAGTTGTAAATGGAAACAACATTTAGTCTTGGAAGGCAGAATTGTAGCCTTATGTACATCGGAATACAGAATAGTAGCAGTATGCAATGAAGATGCAGATGGAGTCAAAGTTTAGTCTCGAAAGGTAGAATTGTAGCTTTATGCATATCGAAAGACAAAATAGTAGCCTTATGCAAATCAGAAGGTAGAATGTTAGCCTTATTCAATATAGGTGCAGATTGAGATAGCGTTTAGGCTTATAAGGAAGAATGGTAGCCATATGTAGGTTACAAGACAAAATTATAGCCTTATGCAATGCGGATGTAGATGGAGAAAGCATTTAGTCTTGGAAGGAAAAATGATAGTCTTATGCAAGAAATAAGATAACAAATGATAGTAGAGTTTTCTTTGCTAATAAGAGATTCTGGCCTGTGTTTGCTGGGAGCATTATGACATACGGAACATCACTAGTGTTTGTTGATAAAAAATGCTGGCAAGTTCAACGATTCCGAATATTTTGAACAATGTTTGTCCCATGGGTGTACAATATGTTTAGTGATTTTCTCAATCCTAGCGCCTGCATCCAAAGAAAAATCGTGAGTTTTCTAAGGGGGATGGTTAGTTCGAATCCCTGCTGGTTTGCTTGACTCATTTGGCTTTGATCTGGTAATATCATCTGTATCATTGGGGTAGTGGTTCTAAGCAAAGCAGTTCCAATAATAAACATGCATGATTTTGTAAAAGTATGACATAAATGTATAATTAAAATTCGCTTTTAGATGAACTGACGACTGTGAGGTAGTTCAGGACATTGCAACCTCTCTTGGTACGGTAGTTTGAAGGTCGTCCTCAAAATTCTTTCCCAATTTGATAGGTTGACATATTTGACTGATTCTCGTGCAGAAATTGGCTAAAATTACTTCAAATTTTTGAGGGTTCTAATAAAAATGTGCCCCAATTACCAATTGCGGCCGGGGGGGGGGGGGGGGGGAGAATGAAATTTTATTGAATTGTGTTCGAATCTATAGGGTTTCCTACATATCCCCTCTTAAATGGGGATCAGGCTAGACATAGTTCCATTTGCATCTTATAAGGAAAGCACAAATATTAAACATAGTAATGCTTGACTGGATCTGAATTAATTGCCTTTGGCCAGACTTCTCCGTCCATTTCTACAAGTATGAGGGTTCCTCAAGTCAAAACCCGGTGAACCATGTATGGACCCTGCCAGTTGGGAGAAAACATCCATTTGGCTTCAACTTGATGCGGAAAAATTTTCTTTAACACCAGCTGCCTTGATGTGAAATGTCTTTAATATCTTGTTTAAGGCTATTTGGCAGGCATTAGCCCATTTGGTGGTGGCATCCTTCTTTAACATCTTAAAGATTGGCTCACATATAACCATAGACTGTGCTATGAATCGGGTGATGTAGTTAAGCCTTCTTAAGAAACTCCTCACATCCCTCTTATTCTTTGGTAGTGGTAGTTCGTGAATGGATTTAACTTTCGATGGATCCGGTTCTATTTCTCAGTGGCTCACAATAAACCCAAGCAATTTCTCAATAGGAACCCCAAATGCGCACTTTTCAGGCTTTAGTTTCAGGTTGTACCTCCGCAGTCTATTGAAGAACTTCCTTAGATCATATATATGGTTAGTTGCCTTCTTGGATTTGATAATAACATCATCCACATATACGTCTATCTTCATATGTATCATATCATGGAAAATGGTAGTCATGTCCCTCATGTAGGAGGCCGCTTCATACTTCAGGACGAGTAGCATCATCTTGTAACAATACACTCCCCATGGCGTAATGATAGCCATTTTCCCAGCATCTTCCTCATCCATTCAGATATGATGATAAGTAGTGAAGTAATCTACGAATGATTGTAGCTCATGCTTGGAGAAATTGTCGATCAAGTTATGTATATTTGGAAAATAGAAGTCGTCTTTGGGACTGGTCGATTGTGATTTTGGTAGTCTTTCTTCCTTGATTTTCAAACACATGTCACGCATGAACATTTTGAGCTTTTGATTTACCGGTGGACACATTGGACCGGTTGGCAGGTAATGAGCCACAATAGACGTACTCATCCCAGTCATGTTTGTTGAAACACGTTCTCAAGGCACTATTCTAAAACGTGTGTTCATATTTGTAGGTTTTGATGAATGACAAACTATGCGCAATGGACATATGACGAGGTCCAAGCACAAGCCCGCAATTGATATATAACGAGATTCAAGCACAAGACCAAGATCAAGCAAAGATATAAAGTTATACATGAGTCGTTCTTTAATTGTGATCTTGATCCGATAACTTGACTCAAGACTTGGCTTCTCTCGTAAAAACATTTTTATCAAATCATGCATATTTAATTTAAAGAAAAATGATTTTAAATCATGTGTATTTACTTTAGTCAAAATGATTTTTTTACATGCCTCTAAAATCTGGACTAAGATAATCGATTATGTACTTATGATAATCGATTATGTTAAGTCAGCTGCATGACAATCGATTATGAACTTATGACAATCGATTGTGTTAAGGCAGTGTGCATCAAATTTTTTAAATCTGCATGACAATCGATTGTGAACCTTATGACAATCAATTGTGTTGAGGCAGTGTACAACAAAGTTTTTCAAAGCTACAAAATAATCGATTGTGAACTTATGAGAATCGATTGTGTTGAGGCAGTGTCTATCAGACATTTTCAAAGTCATAAAATAATCGATTGTGTACCTTTGACAATCGAGTGCATTGAGTCAGTGTCTAATTGATTTTTCAAAGACTGATATATAATCGATTGTTCTCATAGCATAATCGATTGTGTAATTGACCGTTGCCAAAATATTTTCAAACACCGTCAGGTAATCGATTATAGATTTCTAATAATCGATTGTTTTAAATAAAATCTGAAAATGATTTTTTGAACGTTGCCAAGTAATCGATTGTAGATTTCTGACAATCGATTGTTTTAAGTAAAATCCGGAAATGATTTTTTGAACGTTGCCAAGTAATCGATTGTAGATTTCTGACAATCGATTATTTTAAGTAAAATCTGGAAATGATTTTTTGAACGTTGCCAGTAATCGATTATTGATCTTAGATAATCGATTGTTAAGCGTAAAATCTGGGAATGATTTTTGGAACGATTGGCAAACAATCGATTATGGCATTTTGACAATCGATTGTCACTAAGTAAAATCAGCAATTCTTAATTGGCAATTAGGCAACGCTAATGCATGGTTTTGCAACTATAAATACATCTTCAAATCAGTCCTCTATACACAACAACTGATCATATTATTGCTATAGCTTGCATACTCTATTGTTCATCACTTTCTATTCATTACATAAGTTTTGAGAGCCAAAATTCTTGACGAAAAGTTGTTGCGTTCTTGAGCGTATCTGTTTACTCATATCTACTCTATTAAGAGAGTCTTGTTTAAGTGAGTGCTAAGTGTTTTATACACTTGAAGGGAAGTGTCAGTCCCTTGTATTATAAGAAGGAACTTGTGTTTCCTTTGGTTGAAGTCTTGGAGTGTTGTATCTTCGAACAAAGGTTGTTGAGGCTTGTGTCCTCAGTTTGTAAAGGTTTGTTGAGCACCCACAAGCTTAACAGTGTTAGTGGAAATCTCGAGAGAGTCTCTCGAGGACTGGACTAGCCACGGGTTGTGGTGAACCAGGATACATCGGTGCGATCGTTCTTATTTATTTACTTATCGCACTTATTTCTTTCATGCAATTTTTAAATTCCGCAAGTTTACGCTAATTTTTGTTTTAACGCTATTCACCCCCCTCTAGCGTTAAGCGTATTTTCTAACAATTGGTATCAGAGCCCAACTCTCTGAAGACTTAACCGTTTGAGAGAAACAATCCATGGCTTCTACTCGTGATTCTTTTGCAGGAATAGGTGAAGGACAATGCTCCACCCGACCACCACTATTCGACGGTACAAACTATACGTACTGGAAGGAGAGGATGAGAATATTTGTTCAATCAAATAGTTTTCATCTTTGAAAGATTATAATGAAGGGAGAACAAATTCCAACCAAAAAGGTTGAAAATAAAGATGTTCCAAAGTCCAAAGATGAATACGATGCGGATGATATCCGAATTGTGCAAAACAACGCTAAAGCCATTAATTTATTATATTGTGCAAATGCTGATGATTACAGGAAAATATCATGTTGCACAACGGCGAAGCAAATGTGGGACAAGCTGGAAATTACGTACGAAGGTACGGACCAGGTAAGGGAAGCTAAAATTGATTTCCTAACCCACGCATATGAATTATTTCACATGAAGGAAGGCGAAAGGTCGATGAGATGTTCGAACGATTTTCAAAAATCGTTAATGATTTACATGCTCTTAAGAAGACCTTCACGGATAAGGAACTTGTCCGAAAAATTCTTCGAAGTCTCACTCCGGCATGGCGATCCAAGGCCGACGCGATTCAAGAATCTATTGGCGTCTCAAATGTCACCATCGACGGATTAAGAGGTAATCTTAAAACTTATGAATCTACTATACTTAACCCTCTTGTTGATGATCAAAGGAAACAAAAGATCGCTCTCAAGGCAAGCACAAGCCAACCTCAAAATGATGAGGACGGAGACAACGAGTTCGGACTCATTATTAAGAGATTTCAAAAGTTCATGCAAAAAGAGTATGAACGAAAGGGCAAAAAGCAAGGAGATGAAATAAAGTGCTCTGAGTGCGGAGAAACCGGGCACATTAAATCAAATTGCCCAAATGCCAAAAAGGAGAAGAAACCCTTCAAGAAACAACGAGCATACATATCTAGGGGAGGCGACTCCGGTGACGAGTCGAGTGAGGAAGAAGAAGAGGAAGCCGCAAATCTTTGTCTCATGGCTCACGAAAACAATCAAGAAGAGGTATGTCAAATTTCTTCCAAAAATTTCTATTCTCTTGAGGAAATGCAAAATGCTTTTGATGAGTTGTATAGTGAATTTATTAAAGCTTCCAAAATTGTTAAAAGCATAAAAGAAAATGCTTCTTTAAAAGAAAAAGACTTTGAAAAACAACTCTCTTTGAAAGAAAAGGATTTGGAAAAACTGATTTTGGGAAATGAGAAGTTGAAAGAAGAAAACAAATTTTTCGGCAAGAGAAGCGCCGACAAACCCGAGAGCTCTAGTAAAAATTGTACTTTTTGCATGCATCTCAAAAATGAGGTAGAAAGACTTAAGGGCACCCTAGATAAGTTTAATTCTTCTCATAAATATTTGAATGAAGTTCTTGTTAATTTGAAGTCAACCAAGCATGGAATAGGCTTTGAGAAAGAGCCTAAAGAAAAGGTTGAAGCCAACCCCCAACAACTAAAGGCTCAACCTAGGATTAATAAAACAAACGCTCATCTTAGATATAACAAACCTAGAAATGGCTTTTAACAATCACAACCTAGAAATAATCATTCTAGAAACGATGCATACTCTAGGCCAAACACTAGAAGAAATTTTGAACCTTGTAGAACACCTAGAAATGGCTTTCAACCTAGAAACAACAATCCTAGAAATGCTGTATATTCTAGAACAAATAGTAGGAGAAATGATTTTCATGAATTGCGCAATAGTCATATTGTCAAGAATAGAGTAAATGAATTTCGTCCGTCCAATTACTATCAACCTAGACGAATGCATAATCCTAATGTTGTTTGTCATTATTGTAGACGAATTGTACATATTGCTCCTGCTTGTTTTACATGACATAGACATAACACTCAATCACATCACTACGATTTGCCTAACCCCCAAGGACCCAAAATGGCATGAGTACCTAAAACTCATTAATCTATTTTGTAGGTGTGTTTGAAGGGGTCAAGTGTACTTTGGTACCTTGATAGTGGATGCTCCAAGCACATGACTGGAGACGAATCCAAGTTCCTTCAACTAAAACACAAGGAAGGAGGAAGCGTTATTATTGGTGATAACAACAAAGGAAAAATTATCGGCATTGGATCGGTCGGTAAGGATGACTCCTCTTCCATTAAGCATATATTGCTAGTTAAGGGTCTAAAACACAATCTCTTGAGCATAAGTCAATTATGTGACAAGGGAAATCTTGTTTTATTTGATTCAAATGAATGCTTAGTTTTTCGCCGTAGCGATTTTAAAATTATTCTTCGTGGATTTAGAATGGATAATATCTATATGGTTGATCTGGAAAATTCTTCATCTGAATATTTAGATTGTCTTATGAGCAAAGAAGATGATACGTGGTTATGGCACCGTAGAGTAGCTCACATCAACATGCATTTTTTGAACAAATTGGTTTCACAAAATTTAGTTATTGGTCTTCCAAACTTGAAATTTGAAAAAGACTCTATTTGTGATTCTTGTCAAAAAGGGAAGCAAACAAATGCATCTTTTAAATCGAAAAAAATTGTTTCAACTACTAGACCTTTGCAATTACTTCACATGGACTTATTTGGACCATCTCGCATTGAAAGTCTTGGTAGAAATCGTTATGCTTTTGTTATTGTTGATGATTATTCTAGATTTACATGGACTCTATTTCTTGCTCATAAAGTGATGCTTTTCATAATTTCAAATATTTTCTTAAACGTGTTCAAAACAAAAAGGACACAACCGTCACTTCAATAAGAAGTGATCATGGGGGAGAGTTTGATCACAATCTCTTTGCGGACTTTTGTGACGAACTCGGTATCGAGCATAACTTCTCCGCTCCACGAACACCACAACAAAATGGGGTGGTGGAAAGGAAAAATAGGTGTCTCGAAGAGATGGCTAGAACCATGCTCGATGAGGCTATGATTCCCAAACATTTTTGGGCGGATGCCGTGAGTACCGCATGCTACATTTTGAATAGAGTAGTCGTAAGACCAATACTCATGAAAACCCCTTATGAAGTCTACAAGGGAAGGAAACCAAATATCTCCCATTTTAGAGTATTCGGTTGTAAATGCTTTATTCATAACAATGGAAAAGATCAATTGGGAAAATTTGATGCCAAATCCGATGAAGGAACTTTTATTGGTTATTCCTCACGTAGCAAAGCATATAGGATATTCAATAATAGAACCGGAACTGTGGAGGAATCCCTCATATTGTGTTTTCCAAAAATAATGCTCGCTTGGCGAGAAAGGATTCTGGTTCTGATCCTGCAGGTATCTTAAACTCAATAAGTCCTCAAGACAAAGTACAAGAGGAAACTTCTAAGGAAATTCAAGATGAAATCTTGGAACAATTATCGGAGGAAGCGCCACAATTGGAGAAAGAAACGAAAATGCCTAACGAATGGAGGACAATCAAAGATCACCCTCTCGAACAGGTAATTGGTGACGTTGGAGAAAAGGTAAGTACCCGAAACACTCATATGAACACCTTAGGACACACTTCTTAAGAGATCACGTTCTCACTTGGCCACATTGATCTAAGTCATTATTTCTTTACAAATTACTAACTTGAGCGTCGGAGACGTCTAATTTTACTTTCCAGGTATCACCCTAAAGGTAGGGGGAATTATGAAGCAATGGCACAGAACAATCGATTGTTATTGCAAATAATCTATTATTTTTTCTTATGTCTCATGTTTACTGTGCGGACAATCGATTAGCAAGTATCACTAATCGACTATTTACATTTTATGCTTATTATGCAGTTTTTTTTATATAATCAATTTTTTTACTGTATAATCGATTACCGTCTAGGCCATTCAGTACTGCTTTCCTAAAAAAATTGATTGTTTCAAAAATATAATCGATTATTTTCCGAGTCAGAAAATCACTGTGCACACTGTGTCACAACAATCGATTACCATAGTTCAACAATCGATTATTTTTTGTCAGTAATTCAAATATTTGTTACCGTTTGGGTCCTGCCAGATTCCCACAATCGATTTTTGTCAGTTCCGAGTTCAAGTCAAAAATCCATAACAATCGATTGTTTCAATTCCACAATCGATTGTGTAACGGTCAGTGAAAATTTTTCTTACTGTTTCTGACCGTTTTAGCTCATAAATTTCTGCAGATTTTCACCATAAATGAAATGCCATCTTCCTCATTATAAATAGGTACCATATGCCTTCAATTTCTTCACTCAAGCATCAATCTTAGCTCCCAAAATTTCAAAAATCTTTCAAGCTTCTTACAAAGGCCATTTCTACTTATTCAAAATGTCAGGCAGACACACTAAACGTTCCCGTTCAGGTAGACATGGTGCATCTTCTTCAGCTGCTCCTCCTCCTCCAAATTTCCCTTACCAAGATGGGTCTATTTTACAATTCAATTCTGAAACAGAGCTAACTAGATTCTTGACAAAATTCGAAAAGCGTGACATTCTTCCTCCTCGCTTTTCTACAAGCAAATATCTTGAATCATGCGCCCCCGCTGCAAACATGCTTAGGAAATGCCAACTTCTTGATTTCCTATATCTATCCTATCCTCACATTAATCCTCTCTTGATTCAAGCTTTCTACTCTAATCTTCATGAGGACGACGAGGGTGAGCTTGTGACAAACATTAATGGTGTTGAAATTCTTTTAACCAACGAAAACTTACATTCCATTTCTCACCTGCCTCGAAGTGGGGAAAACATTTCTCTCTACATTAGAGAAGCCGGCGCCTTATTTGATGAGAAAATTCTCCTAAACCAAATAGGACTTGGAGCTTATGATCCTAATCTATCTACTCGACGTCCTACCATTACGGGAATGCTCCCCGAATATCGTTTGATTTTCTATTTCATAACCCGAGTCCTCAAGCCTCGCAAACATGACCATACCACTCTCTCCCAAGAGGAGGCAAAGCTCATGCATGCCATTATAACCGGAGCTCACATCAATTGGTGTAAGTTCGTCAAAATTCACACGCTTGATGCCATCGGGGATGATAGACCACTTCCCTATGCCCTCCTTATTATGAATTTTCTTGAAGCCTCCGTGTTCAACACCTCTATTGGTCTGCTCGAAAAGAGCACCAAGAAATGGGAAATTTCCGAATCCTCCTTTCCCCATGACGGCGATCATGTAGCTCCTGCTCCTCCTCCAACTCGTCGATCGCGTCAGCCTCAAGAACCTACTCTTCAATCTATTTCCGACCAAATTGCTTCTTTGACCACCTCTGTCAATCAATTGACATATGAGGTCCATGGATATTTTGACCATGTTCATTATCCATATGCTGGACTTGTCCCTTATGAAGCAGTACCGGATGACGAGGCGGGAAATGATGATAGTGAATAATTTCTTTAGTTTATTTTTCTATGTTTTATTGTCTTCTTTTGTTGTACTCATATTTTTGTTTAATAAATAAACAAGTTATTTACTTATTCATTCTATTTTTTTTGCTAATGGCAAAAGGGGGAAGAATAAGGGGCTATGCACTAATTTTTTATTGGCATAAATTGAGGGGGAATTCATATGTTGAGGGGGAACTAATTGCACATCTAGAGACTTGTTGCATATTGTTGCATATCTTTATTTTTCTTGAATCGTCATTATGAATTATCCAATATGCATATCCCGACTAAATTTTGCCATTATCAAAAGGGGGAAATTGTTGAAACACGTTCTCAAGGCACTATACTAAAACGTGTGTTCATATTTGTAGGTTTTGATGAATGACAAACTATGCGCAATGGACATATGACGAGGTCCAAGCACAAGCGCGCAATTGATATATAACGAGATTCAAGCACAAGACCAAGATCAAGCAAAGATATAAAGTTATACATGAGTCGTTCTTTAATTGTGATCTTGATCCGATAACTTGACTCAAGACTTGGCTTCTCTCGTAAAAACATTTTTATCAAATCATGCATATTTAATTTAAAGCAAAATGATTTTAAATCATGCGTATTTACTTTAGTCAAAATGATTTTTAAACATGCCTCTAAAATCTGGACTAAGATAATCAATTATGTACTTATGATAATCGATTATGTTAAGTCAGCTGCATGACAATCGATTGTGAACTTATGACAATCGATAGTGTTAAGGCAGTGTGCATCAGATTTTTTAAATCTGCATGACAATCGATTGTGAACCTTATGACAATCGATTGTGTTGAGGCAGTGTACATCAAAGTTTTTCAAAGCTTCAAAATAATCGATTGTGAACGTATGACAATCGATTATGTTGAGGCAGTGTTTCAAAGTCATAAAATAATCGATTGTGTACCTTTGACAATCGAGTGCATTGAGGCAGTGTCTAATTGATTTTTCAAAGACTGATATATAATCGATTGTTCTCATAGCATAATCGATTGTGTAATTGACCGTTGCCAAAATATTTTCAAACACCGTCAGGTAATCGAATATAGATTTCTAATAATTGATTGTTTTAAATAAAATTTGAAAAAGATTTTTTGAACGTTGCCAAGTAATCGATTGTAGATTTCTGACAATCGATTGTTGTAAGTAAAATCCGGAAATAATTTTTTGAACGTTGCCAAGTAATCGATTGTAGATTTCTGACAATCGATTGTTTTAAGTAAAATCTGGAAATGATTTTTTGAACGTTGCCAGTAATCGATTATTGATCTTAGATAATCGATTGTTAAGCGTAAAATCTGGGAATGGTTTTTGGAACGATTGGCAAACAATCGATTGTGGTATTTTGACAATCGATTGTCACTGAGTAAAATCAGCAATTCTTAATTGGCAATTAGGCAACGCTAATGCATGGTTTTGCAACTATAAATACAGCTTCAAATCAGTCTTCTATACACAACAACTGATCATATTATTGCTATAGCTTGCATACTCTATTGTTCATCACTTTCTATTCATTACATAAGTTTTGAGCGCCAAAATTCTTGACAAAAGTTGTTGCGTTCTTGAGCGTATCTGTTTACTCATATCTACTCTATTAAGAGAGTCTTGTTTAAGTGAGTGCTAAGTGTTTTATACACTTGAAGGGAAGTGTTAGTCCCTTGTATTGTAAGAAGGAACTTGTGTTTCCTTTGGTTGAAGTCTTGGAGTGTTGTATCTTCGAGCAAATGTTGTTGAGGATTGTGTCCTCAGTTTGTAAAGGTTTGTTGAGCACCCGTAAGCTTAACAGTGTTAGTGAAAATCTCGAGAGAGTCTCTCGGGGACTGGACTAGCCAGGGGTTGTGGTGAACCAGGATACATCGGTGCGTTCGTTCTTATTTATTTACTTATCGCACTTATTTCTTTCCTGCAATTTTTAAATTCCGCAAGTTTACGCTAATTTTTATTTTAACGCTATTCACCCCCCCCCCTCTAGCGTTAAGCGTATTTTCTAACAATGTTATCATACGATCAGGCGAATATATCCTCATACTCCCTTAGAAATTCTATGTATTATTCTTCTCTAATGTCAATAGGTAAATGCTGATTCGTATTTCCTTGACCTTTTCTGAATCTCCCAGATTGACGATTTCGATATGTTCCAAGTTGTACTTAGGTCTGTTCTCAAAATTCTCAACTTCTTTTACAATCTCTTCGGGTATGTCATATTCCTTTAAATCAATGTACATTTGTTACGTTGTGTCATTGCATGTCACAGTCATTGGTTCATAAAGACAAGTAATAGTAATGTTGTACTGGTAAAGCAAGGAGAGAAAACGATAGAAATAAATATTAATTCATAAGAAAAATAAAACAATGCTTTTGATAAATTGAATAATTGTTTTAAACATCAAAGATCGTATTTCGGGAATTAAAAAATGAGAAAAGAAAATCATTTAGTAAATAAAGCATTGAATAATGCTTGTTTTAGCCTTGTTACCATAAGGCTCATCGGGCTTTGGTTGTCCTGATGGTCCAATTCTTGAGAGGTGCCCTTCTACTCACAACCTGTATGGAAGGGCCTTTCTCCCCCTCCCCGTCGAGAATAATGCAACAATTCATATAATTGTCCTCTAGAAATAAGTTCTTCAATGCTGCAAGTGTTGCTTCTTCATCTTACCCATAAATAATATCGGTCAATTAGAAAGACTACTCCAGATGCGGTATTGGTTGCTCTAGTTAATAGTAAGGACCGCGCATGGTGGCGACCAACTATTGAATTCTTCCCAAGTGTATTCATATCCCAAGCAAAAGATAGTGCCATGCTTCTTGAGTCGTATGGGTTTAGAGATTCCTTGGAGGTTCTTACCGAGCCCTTTGCTAGGTTCGTACACTCTCCAACTTAGTATACTCTCGATTTGGCTATCCACCTGTCTTTATCGATAGCATTGACTCGCTCAATGCGGTGGTATGTTTTACCACCCAACGTCTTTCTTCCCTCAATCGCCGGAATAGTCTGGTGATTGTATATAAGGTTGCTACCATCACTGTACATGATCACTTCTTGGTGATTCCATTCGAACTTTACTGCCTAATGTATCCTTGATGCTACGGCCCAACAATATGAATCCATGGCCGTCCCAGCAGAAAGTTATAAGATGTTGGTACATCAATCACTTGGAAATCGACCTCGAACCAAGTTGGTCCCACCTGCAGGCATAGACTAATCTCACCAATGGTGGACCTCTGAGAACCATCGAAGGCTTTCACATTGATTTCTCCATCCTTTATCTCATACAAACGTTTACCCTATTTCTTGAGTGTTACCAGCGGAAAAATGCTAAGACTGGAACCTCCACTAATCAGGATTCTAGTGATGAAATAATCTTCGCATTGTACGGTGATGTGCAGTGCTTTGTTGTGCCCCAACCCTTTAGGTGGTAGTTGATATTCATAAAAGATGATCGTATGGATTTTCATCACTTGTCCTACCATATTAGCCACTTCCCCGCTAGTGGTGTTACTGGGTATGTATGCTTTATTTAGCACCTTTAATAAAACAATCTTGTGCATCTCTGTATTTTGCAGCAAAAAGAGAATGGATATTTGCGCTGGTGTCTTGTTTAATTGGTCGAAGACCGAATATTCCTTGGCATATATTTTCCTCCAAAGGTAGTCTGCACCTGTCTTAATAAGGGGCATCTGATTGGAGACCTGCTTTCTTGATTCAACTAGATGTTCAGGGGTATAGACTCTATTAGTTATTGTCATACCATATGCTGCGATAATTTCTTCAATCCTAACCTTGCCTTTCCTTCTCGCCTCGGCTATAGCATTTCTATAGAATGGTGTCATGTTAGACATCGTCATTGGGATTGGCGCGGTCGTCCTCACTTCGAATAGAACATGTGCCTTAGGTGGCAGGACTAGAACCTCAAATGGTGTAGGTGCATTTTCTGAGATAAAAATTCAACCTCATTTGGTGTTGGTGCCTTTGCAGATGTTGCTATTTCAAATTCAAATGGTATAGGCATATTCACCTAAGCATCCTCAGATAGTTGGAACCGGACTATGATTAGATTTGGAGTAATTGTTGGTTTCTTTGGGTCATCACCTTCTACGATTAACCCGATTGATCCCTTGGGATCCCAGTCATCTTCTATTTCAATCCTGCTGATACCTCCACCCTTATGGTTTGGTAGAGGTTGTTGCGGATATTTGGAGAGGGTTCCTTGCCCACAATAATCTTGTTATAGATCAAAGGCTGTATAATTTCTTTCAAGTAGTGACAATCATCGATTGTGTGCCCTTTCATGCAGGAATGGTATGTATAGGACTTATTGGGTTAACCCACTGAGAAGGATTCTCGAGGGTTGCAGTAGGGATCTTGGTGACACAACCAGCAGCTCTGAGCCTCTCATACAACTGGTCGCTGGGTTCAGTGATAGCTATGTATTATTTTAGAGGTCGTTAATCAAAATTAGGTGAGGATCTAGGGAAATTTTAGCGTGCACGGGGTGATTGATAATGTGATGGTTGAGAATTATAAGTTTTGTAGACATGATCGGGTTGGGAGTATATGGGTGAAGTATGTTGATATGTAGGAGGTAGAGATGACTGATAAGTTTGTGCCAGACCATGGTATGATAGTGCTTGGTAATTTGGTGTTGGCTGGTGTGTGAGTGGAGGTGTTGGGTAAGCTTGGTATTTAATGGGAGACTTGGTCCTTTGTGTAACCATCATGACCCCTACGCCCATTTTATTAGACACACCATCGGGCTGTAAAGCCTTATTCGCAGCTTGTAAGGACTCGAAATTTGTAATCATACAACTTTTAATACCTTCTTCAATTCTTTTGCCTAATTTGATGATGTTGGAAAACTTTTGGTCTCAATCATCATCCGTCATTCATAGTACTGCGGGTCCTGAGCTTGGACAAATAACTTGTTCATTTGCTCCTCTTGTAAGGCGGGTCTCACCTTAGCATCTTTGAATCTCTAGCGAGTAGCATAATCGTGAAACGTCTCCGTGAGCTTCTTCTTCAAATTCTGGATATAGAACACATCTAGTGCGTTCTCTGTATTAATCCTGAATCATTCCATAAAGTCAGAGGCCTTCCTGACCCAACTTGACCATTGTTTCACATTTTGGCTGATGTACCAAGATAATGCATCCCCTTTCAAACTCCTTATGAACAGCTTCATGCGGATCCTTTCATCTTTCCCTACTCCAACTAGCTTGTCGCAATATGTCCTTAGATAGACCTTCGATCACCCCCACCATCAAATATTTTTGAACTTAGGAGGTTTGTACCCCTCAGGTAGTTCAACATCAGGATGTATGCAAAGTTCCTCATAGTTTAGCCCCTCGATTCCTTTCATTCCCTCAATGTTCTGAATACGACTGGCCAAGTTCTTAAATTCATCGGCCATGTTCCTTATATGTAGATCTTTTTCATCAGAATCTGGTATGCATAAAATAGGTTGGGTGGTGTGTGGCACAGTCTCCACGTAGATAGGAATGTTATGGTGGCCTGGTGTATGGGTGTGAAAATAGTCGTTTGTAGAGTTTTGAGGTTCTGGGATGAGTAGTGGAGTGATGTTTGGGGTATGGTAGGTGTTACGTAGGTTCTACGGTGGAGTAGCTTGATGTTAAGGTGCGGAACAATTCTGTTGTTTCAGGTTATCTTGAGAAGGTGCATGGTTTTGAGAGCTGGGGAAGTTGATATATGGGATGTTGAGGGAAACTGACAGGATTGCAAGATTCCAAACCTGACCAAGTTCTTCCTTAAATATGAATAGTTTCTGTTCAAGTTACGACACATTCTCGTTAGGAACCTAAATACCCTGGCCATCAGTGGCCTTAACCTTGTTCAGCTATGTTCCCCTTCCTGATGTTTAAATCTTCCATTATATTCTTGCCTTTGTCCTTGCCTTTAATGGGAATAAGATGAGGAGTGGGTGGAGGGCCCCTGGATCTTGTGAAATAAGATGATGACGCCAGAGTGCACGAACTAACCTGCAGGGAGTGGAATAAAAAAAATAAAATAAAATAAAAGGTAATAAAGTCAGCGAGTATTATAAAAGTATTACAATATTTAAACACATAATGCAAGAATGTAAAGCGTTTCCTAAGTTGTGAACCACTTTGTGCCCGAGGTAGGCCTAGCGACAAATAGACTTGGAGAACTTTTAATGCTAAATTCCTCGTTTATCTATAATATAGGCAAATCCAAAAATGAAATTAATTAAGCAAGAAATAAAAGTCACTAATGGACATTGGCCTTATTACATTCATAAAGAAAAAAGGTAAATTCCTATCTATTTGGTCACAGAATGACCTTTCTCAGATTCAACATCCTTGGCTCTGTCGAACAGCTTCCCCAATTCACGAAGTCCCACGAACCGGTATGCTTTGGCTAGATGTCAACATTCGGTCCCTTCAGCCTTTTGAAAGTCTTCGACCCTTCGGAGAAATCTTCCCTCCAACTTAGCAATCTTGGGTGGATGTTGGTGCCCATGACGAATCTGGGGACTTCGTGGCTCATATTTATGCAAGGCAAACAAGCTTAGGCCCTTACCCCCACTAGACTCGTCTATTTAACATCGACAATTAGCAGGAATCATTTAGTTCTCCAAATAAATGCAAAGAACGTGATGATGTCTATATGTGTTTAGGGAAACCCAGTGGACTTATTGGAAAAGGCTATCTTAACTGATCATTATCTGGACAACATAAATGATCCGGCTAGGTTTGACAATGATGCATGCGAAATTCAAATTGAGTAAGGTTTCTACGATGTTTTAGACTGCAACACTTGAGCGGACAACTCAAAGGGGAAGTCAAGGAATTGCCGACTGCACCGCTGAATGACTAGTTTTTTCGCAAATAAGCCTTTCCGAATTTAAGGGCTAATGATATAGGAAGGGCGCAACCACTCATCAAGCGTTGCAATAATATTTCTTTGGCACAAGTGGAGTATGATGTTGAGTATGATTATGCAATAACTAAAAGCATGTTGACATGTATTTTCATGATAAGCAAGCGATAAATACAAATATTTTTATAATTTAAAGTAGTTATAAAGGATGAAAACAAGAAAGATATGTCAATTTTACTTTTGAAGAAATAATTAAAAGATTAAAAGAATTAAAAAAAAATTACACATAAGTGGGGGGGGGGGGGGGATGGTAAAGAATCACAAAAAACAGTATAAAATGGTAAAAACCTAAAAATCCCCAGCAAAGTCGCCATGCTGTCGCACCCGCTTTTCCCTCACAAAATCGGGTTTTTGACATTTTGGTTGGAACAACTCTTTCATTTTGGAAAGGGAGTTTGCATTTTTTGAAGAGTCTCCACCTAACGATCTAAGGTGTGTTTGGGTACCTATTGGGTTAATTTATAACTACACTTGGTAACCGGAGATAGGGTAAAGGCTTGAATTTATCCTAAGGGGAAGGTTTTAGGCACCCATCAGGATCCGCTAGTGTGGTTCCCAGCCAAGCAGTTTTTGTGAATTTTTGCAATTAGTAAATAAGCAAGCATGACTTAAATAGTAGGGGATTTAAGTTTTAAATACACAGGTGTAAGAAAACATCTAATTTAAAAATTGGATTTTAAAATAAATTACAATCTAAGAACATTTGTGAATGTAAAGGGGGTGTCTTAGGTGTATTTATAATATGGATCACATCATTGCAATATCCGGTATGACACTCCTTAAAAAGGGGCTACACGTGGTCTTAACGCAACTGCCATAACATCCATGCACAAGAAATGGTTCAGACGTATCAACCTTAAGGGACTTGAGTTTAGCAACAATGTCTCTTTACTCCATTATATGCTTAAGCACTATACGACTTCTGTCAAAAGTCATACTAGAGAGCATCTTCATAAGGATGGTGGCCAATGCCTTGTGAGAGGTTACAAATTGTTCATCAATTGCCTTAATGTAAGCTTTGACCTTATCGCTGCATTGGATTATGTGGGATTTTATGAGCATTTAAAAATAAGCGATTAGATCGCTTCCACCGCTTATAATTAACCTTAATAGCTTACGTACTTGATTCCTTGGGATAGATGGTTAATCCACACGGAGTATCCGGTCTAGATAAGAGTAACCTAAAGTGAGAAAAAATTTCTCATTTCATTCAACATAATTGTTACCAGGAAGCATTGGAATTTGAGCATTCTCATTAAAAATAGCGGTAGGAAAAGCAGTAAAGACTGCAACACAAGGAAAAACATACATAAGCTATAAAGTATTATTTATGAAATGTGAATCATATAAAATACCGATTCTAAGTAAATAATTGACCTTCTTGTGAGTAGAGGTTACAACCCATGCATATAATTTACTTTATTTCATTGGACTAGTAAACCAAAACCCATTAAAATTAATCTGTACATGTAGGCATAAGATAATTTCCAACTTAAAGGTTTACTATGACATTCTAATTAATTTCACAAAAATAGTTACCTCCCGGTAGAGTCGAGTTACCATTTTAATAAGATAATTAGACTAAAAAGTTGTCATTTTAATTCCAATCACTGAACTCCATGTGATTAAGTAACTTAGAGGGTGTTTGGCTAAGCTTATAAGCTGGTCAAATTAGCCTATACGCACTTTTTGGCTTATCTATGCATTTGGTAGAATTAAAAGTGAAATTAAGTGCTTATAAACCAAAAATAAGCCAAAAGCCCTATGTTGGTCTCCCCCAACATATAAATTTCAGCTTATAAGCACTTTAGTTTTGGCCGAAATATTTACTATTCTATCCCTAGATACTTCTTAGTATAACAAAACTCTTCGTATATCAAGTTCTTCATCTGCTTATTATTAATTTAAGGACTTTTATCTAAACACGTAACTGCTTATTTTTTAAATCAATTTCAGCACTTAAATGTGTTTTTTAAGTACCTAATGCTTATTAGCTACTCTAAATCAGCTAAGCCGAACATACTCTTAATTTCTTTTATACCAAGTATTCAAGATGTTGTGGCTATTCTTCAAATACATGATATAAAAGAAAATTTCAAAAAATTGACATCAGAATAATTAAACTTAGTAATCAACTTAAGCAAATATTCATCGGCTTCAAAATAGACACACTGGATATAAGCATAAGGCTATATTATTCCAAAGATTAGTTCTTATTATACATATATTATCAAAGTCACTTTAGTAATAGTGAGATTATTTGTATATACCAATCATGTAATGAAGATCACATGAGAAGACTTTAAACCTTGAATAAAAAAATATTATTATACCAGTATCATCATACAGAATCAAAATTATATGCAATCACAAAAGAGGAGCAAATATTGATCGTGGGTTGTTTAATATCCCAATCACGTAAAGAGCCTGAATGATCCTTATTCAGATCATGAATTGTTTATTCTGATTCATATGAAACTAAGAAATTCTTGTATCATATAATATAATGAGCAAGTTTGAACCCATAAGAGCATATTTAAAAGACATATATAAGATATAAGCACCAAAAGTACAAGGAAATAGCAGCCATTAAAATAAAGTTCAGAATATTCAATCGACATAATTCGAAATTAGAGCAGATATAAGACAGTTTGTGTATCTGGGACCAAAGACTTCTAAAGAAAGCCTTCTCACATCATGTCATATTACACCAAGAATTAATGTATTTATTTGTCAAAGTGAAGAATTTCAAATCACATGCATGGAAGAAAACCCGAGTCTCCACAAAACTCAATTCTTTCTAAGTCGACGTAATAAATGACAAAGAACATAATTTTATAAATGTCTATTCTTTCTTGGTTAGATCTGTGTTAATGAGAGCTGAACACAGAATAACACGGCTAAAGGAATGCTTTGATACTACATGTTGATATTTATAAAATTCATATAGGCATGACAGCGAAAATTAATCAAAGAACGTGTTTTCAGCCATAATTGTTTAAGTTGCAGAGGATCGCGTTTGTAAAATTTTGACAGAAAGCCTGGGAGCCTCCTATCATGTGTCTGTCGTAGGATATTAGACTGATGCGTCACAATCATATTTATAGGCGGACTATGGAATCTGAGGCAAATACTTTTGCCCTAGGGACTTTTCCATAAATTATAATTACCCTTGGTACTCCTAATATATGGTAATTTCTTCCCATCAAAGAAACTAGCATATATGCATGAATGTAGAATATTATCTGATATATTATTTCATTTGGTAGACAAAGTAAATAATTTATTTATTAATGAGTAAAAAAATTTTCTCTCTAGATTGAAATTCCCTCTCAGCAACTGCTGAAAATGATGAGGAAAGCGAAGACTCGTCGAGGAAGACAACAGAGCCAGGAGTACATGCAACAAACTTCTTCCGTTTGAATGGGAGTTTTGAACTCGGCGGATGCACAGAAAACTTGTAGCATCATTATATTACAAGGTATAGTGCCGCTAGATTTGCATGCAGAAACTACAATGCAGGGAACACTAGAGAAGACGTTGATTGGGAATTGTAAGGAACACAATTAATCAGGGAAACAATCATGGGCAGACATGACGGGGAATGAGATGGAAAGTTGGGAAACTTTGGGAGTAGAATAGAACCTAAAATGAAGTTGTGGATTCAAATTGTGACTAATAGTCCTATAATAGAAGGACTAGATTTGAAATCACAGAAAACAATGAAGCAAAATATCAAAATTACGATGAAGGATATGAAAGAGGAAGTAGAATACTGGAATAACGCTTTAATTTGCTATGTGTTGGGCTCTAATCCCCCACCAGCAGTTATGAATGGCTATTTTCACAGAATATGGGAGAAAATGGGAATTGAAAAAGTAGCACAGGTCTATGGAGGATTATTTCTGGTAAAATTTACACAAATGGAAAGTAGGGTGAAGGGAGTGGAAGATGGAGTCCAAGTTTTTGATAAAAAGCCATTATTATTAAGTGTTGGTCTCCTGACATAGACATAAGGAAGGAAATTTTTAACAATGTGCCGATATGGATTAGCTTCCCAAGACGTGACATAAAGTACTGGGGTAAGAATGCACTTACAAAAGTAGCAGGGCTAATTGGTAATCCTTTGAAGACTGATAGAGCTACAACATGAAAAGAGAGAATGACATTTGCTAGGGTGCTTGTGGAGGTTACACTCGACCAGTCGTGCCCACAGAGTGTAATGTTTGAGAATGAAGTGGAAAAAATTATAGAACAAAGAGTGCACTATGAATGGAAGCTTACTTTATGTTAGGAATACAACAATTAGGACCATGGAAAGTAGGAATGCAGAAGATACATCCAAACAGAGAAGCAAAAAGAAAACATGAATGGGGAAGAGCCAGACCACAACAAGGTATTGAATGGGAATGAAGGGAAGTAACAACTAGGGGGACAAAATAACAAAGGCAGGAGGGGAAGTGTAAATGCAGATTAGTAAAGAATGACTCCTGGTTCATCTGTTTAGAAAGGGGAATATGTAAGGATCAACATCCCATAAAGAGATAAAGGGGGAACTAGCTCTATAATAAACTTAGAGAATTCATTTGGGGCATTGGGGGATGATATTAATACAAAGATGATAGAGCAGGGGAAGAGAATTGTAAAGCAGAAAGAACAAACTATGAAAAGTGTCCCTAAACAGGGGAAGGGTGGGGGATTCCCCCTGGCTAATGGATAGTATAGGGTTCTGAAACACTAAGGGACTTAATAGGCTAAGGAAATAGATTGATATGAACGTGTTTCTTCATCAACGTAAGGTTAGCCTGCTTTGTCTCCTAGAAACTAAGATTAAGAGACGAAATGCTCAAAAAGTTTCTCTTAATCATTGTAGAAGGTGGTCAATTACACATAATTTGGGTGCTCATCCGGGAGGTAAAATCTAGGTGGTTTGGAAGCCGACAATCATGCAGATTCAGATAGAGTATGTGTCTGCACAAATGATCCATTGTGCAGTAATGTACAAAGAGACTCGCACAAAATACAATGTTATATTTGTATATGGATTTAATGATCCAGGTAGAGGAAGATCAATGTGGTAGGAGGTGAGGAAAAAAATGGACATATAGCTGGTCCTTGGGGACTTATGGGAGATTTTAATTGTGTTGTACACAAAGAAGGAAAAATTGGTAGGCATATAACATTAGCTGAAATAAAATATTTCAGGGAATGGGTTGCTGAATATGCACGTAAGGAACTGAGACCTTCAGGGGCGTATTTTACATGAAACAATAAACAAGAAGGGGAGGAAAGTGTATACAGTAGAATAGACAGAGTGGTAGTGAACACAAAATGGATCACTACATTACCAAACTCAGAGGTGCACTTTATGAATACGGGGTTATATGATCATTACACATCCATAATAAACAGGGAAAATGGAAAACACAAATGAAAAGGACAGTTTGCATATTACAATATGTGAGCACTAGCACCTGACTTCAAGGACAAAGTTAAAGAAGAGTTGGGAAGGAAAGATATCTGGAGACAAACTATATAAAGTGACAGGGAAAATGAATAGACTCAAGGAAGTGCTGCTGAAGTTGAATAAGGAATGATTTTCTGACATTGAAAGGAAGGCAGGGCAAGAAACAGAAGAATTAAAACAATGCCAATGAATTACACAAGGAAACATCAGTAACAAAGCTCTAATTGAGAAGGAGATTCAGCTAGCTAAGGAGTACAGACTATGGGGAAAAGTCAGGTACAAGTTCCTAAGGCAGAAAAATAGAGTGCAACGGCTAACTCAAGGAGATCAAAATACAAGATTCTTTAATAGTTCAATAAAGAAGATAAGGAGTCAGAACTGGATATTCTGGGTTGTGGATGCACAAGGGGAAACGAAAAACGATTTAGAGAAGATAGCAACAACATTTATAGAAATCTATTAAATTTTCTAGGGGAAAGAGTAGGAGGAGGCATCGTATATGTAGTGAACTGGTTAGGAAAGGGCCAGTAATTAATCAGGAACAGAGGGTCTAGTTAGAACAAAGGTTTTAGGAAAAAGTATAAAAGATGTAGTTTGGGATATTGCTGGGGATAAAGCTCCAGGGCATGGCAGATATGGGAGTCATTTCTTCAAAGATTGCTGGAAAATTGTAAGGACGTGGTGTCTAGGGTTATGGAATTCTTTCAAACATCAAAAATGCCAAATTGCCTAAATACTACAACAATTACACTAGTTCAAAAACTAGTCATACAGAGGAGGTAGGGAACTGTAGGCCTATTGCTTGTTGTAAGTGTTATATTAAGTGATATTTACGATGCTATGTATGTGGCTAAAGACAGTACTTCCAGACATAATTTCATCCAATCAAAGTGCTTTTGTTGCTGGGAAAACTATTGTGCAGAATGTGCTATGTCAAGATTTGGTGAGATTATACAACAGGAAAGCCACCACAAAAAGCTACAGTATGAAAATTAATTTGAGGAAGGGACATGACGCCGCAGAATTGGAGTTTGTGCAAGAAATGATGCATGATGTGAATTTTCGTAGAAAGTTTATCAAATGGACATTGACAGGTACTCTTTAGCAATAAATGAAGGGTTGTATGGAAACATTAAGGGTAAGAGGGGGCTAAGACAAGTGCATCCAATCTCACAACTAATCTTTTTCATTTGCATGGAATACTTCACGAGGATCATGAATCATGTTACCACACTTTAGGGTTTTGCTTTTCATACAAAATAAAAAGGCTACAACTAAACCATTTGTGCTTTGCTGTTGATGTGCTTATGTTCTATTGAGGGGATATTAAATCTGTAGTAATTATGATGAGAGGACTGGCTAGCTTCTCAAATGTATCAGGGCTGAACAAAAATGAATGTATGTCAAACATATATATTGCAAACGTGGAAAACAGTGTGGAGGACCTATGTGAACTGACTAGATACAAAAAAGGGACACTACCTTTCAGGTACATAGGGGGGCCAATTTGAGCTAAGAAAATCTCAGCAGTGGATTGTGAAATGCTAGTGGATAAGATGTGTGCTAGGATATAAAGTTGGGGGACATGAAACATATCATATGCTGGGAGAGTACTACTAGTAAATTAAGCACTAATGCATATTCACTCGTAGTGATCATCCATATTCCTTCTACCTAAGAAGATTTTGAGGAATATAATTGGTATATGAATTTCTTGTATGATGGAAAAACTAACTAAAAAAACGTTCCTTTCGTATCTTGGGAGCTAGTATGTTGACCTAAACAATAAGGGGGCCTAGGGTAATTGATTGCCATCTATGGAATCGAGCAATGATTCCTATGTATGTTTGGAATATAGCAGAAAAAGAGGACAACTTATGGGTAAAATGGATGGACCATATCTGCTTAAAGGGTGAATCTTGGTGAGAATACCAGCATCCACAGTAGAGTTGTGGGCACTAGAGGAAGGTATGTTCCATGAGAGACATTTGCAGAGGGATGTGTTTAGCAGAGGTGGTTATCAGCCCAATGGGAAATGCACAATCGGTAGTGGCTATAAATTGAGGCAAGGAACAGGAGAAAAATGGGAGAGTAGCAGATAGGTATGAAGAAAATACAACACCCCCAAAGCATAGTTTCATCACCAGGTTAGATATGCATATGAGACACTTAACAAGGGAGAGACTGGCTAGGTTGGAATCTACCAAGACAATAAATGCATCGTATGTGTGGGGATTGCAAACAGTAAATCATTTGTATTTTGAATGCCTATTTTCTCAAGAATGCATGAAAGGAATACTGATATTGCTGAGTATGGGGATGAAGCATTGGGAAGTCAATGGCACATGGAGGAGAATGACCAGAAGAGTTAGAGGTAAAGCATGCAGAAGGCTGATTATTGCAGTATTTGTAGCACTAGTGTATTGTATATGGGGGATGAGAAATGATGCTCTATAGAATCAAAAGGTTGCTAGACCTCACTTTTCCTTCATTATATATTAACTATTTGACCTTCCCCGATTATCCCCGATAGCTCGAGCCCAAGACCAAGCATCGACCTCGAGGCCCTACATTGGTCAATCCAAGGCTCGAATAGCTAACTCCTCGGTTTGGTTATAACTCTATGTTAGTTTGCATTCGCCCTTAAACTTGATATACCTAGGATCAACTGTTTAAACAACTAGCATAAAATAGATCACGTAGTTTTAGAGTCACATCAAAAAATTTAATTATTATTACCTTTTTCAGGATAAACAGTTTGGCATCCACCGTGAGGCTAAAAATAATTGTGGTTATTTTCTTGCTGGTTTCTTTACACAACACAAGTTATCGATTACATTTTTTCTTGTCCAAGATCTTCGATTTGTTTGGCTTAGTGAACAGGGTTAAAAATGAAAACCTTGAAGACCATGGAGCAAACGTGTGGTTGTTCCAATTGCGGGTGCGCCACCACGAAACCCTTAGAATGCACCTGGACCGATCCCAGCTGATGTTGGCTTGTGTGATGCTCAGCGGTTCTATGAAATCTCACACATTGATAGAAGCATACAACAAGGAAACCAACAGGAAGCCCAAGAACAACAGATTTGGAAGAAATGGAAATTAGCCTTCATGTTACTTTTGAAATGTTGTAGGCACGACAACTAGCTATTGCTCAGCTACAAAGCCACCCAAAAACTCCCAGCATTGTGGCACTGGGAGATACTCCCCCGACCGAACATGTACCAGAGAGATGGAGAAATATTAGATCAGTAGCTGATCCTGCCATTGTAAAAATGCTCAAGGACCTCACCAAAATGATTGAGTCGGGCGAGAAAAAGATAACAGCCAACGACAAGAAGGTCGAAACCCATAATTTCAGGGTCGGCCAAATCCCGGACGCACCTCTGGTTCTGAAAGGTGTGGATTCCAAGAAGTTCATACAAAGGTTTTTCCCCAAGTAAACGACCGCAAAACCATTATAAAGAAGCTCAAAATGCCGGAACTCTCAAAGTACAACAAGACCTCAGACCCCAATGAACACATTACTGAAAAGGTTTGGGGAAACACTCTCGAAGGGAGCCATGATGTGGTACCAAAACCTAGCTCCTAAATCTATAGATTCATTCGACATACTGGCAGACTCTTTTATAAAGGACCATGCCAGTGCCATCATAGTAGCGACGAGGAAATCCGATGTTGTCAAAATATAGCAAAAGGGAGAATGAGAGGCTGCGAGAATTCATATCTCACCTTCAAATAGAACGGATGGAAGTACCACTAGTATCCGATGAGAAGGTAGTGCAGGAATTCACTCAAGGTCTGAGTGAACAAAGCTCGATGGCTTCAATTCAATTGAATCAAAATTTTATGGAGTATCTGGCTATGACCTAGTTGGATGTCCACAACTGGTACTAGGCAAGTGTACCAAAGCAGACTCTTAGCAAATGAGCCAAAAACAAACAAACAAAGATATCAGCCGTCCATTGAAGACAAGAGGAACGCCCCGAGGCACAACCTACATCCCAATAATCGAAAGATACACAAAGGACATGACCTTCAAGGTCTACCCAATAGAGCCGGGTTCGACAGAAATGCAGATTGAGGCACCTCACTAGATAGAATACAACTTCAACATTGACATATCAGACATCATGTTTTCCATCAACAAAATCAGGAATGCCAAATCGCCCAGGCTTGTACAATCGGATCCTTCACAAAGGAACTATCACTTAGTAGGCAAGTTTGGCAATACGCACAGACACAAGACCAAGGATTGCCAGCAATTCCGGGAAGAAGTAGCCCTGGTACTCCACAACGGTCACCTTTAGGAGTTCCTCAGTGACCGAGATAAAAATTAGTCCCAAGAAAGAGAAAGAACCAAAAAGAACAAAGAGGACGAACTAAAACATGTCATCCGCACAATCTTATAAGACATGCCCTCGGTTGTATTCAAATGAAAGGACCGTATCGCGTCCGTCAAACGAACGTCATGATCTAAAAGTTCCATCACCACCGAGGTATAATTATTTCCCCTTTTTGATTTTAAATTTCAAGAAAATGTTGTGCAGGCCCCAGACCAAATCAGTCGAAATGCCTACCAATCTCGATGATCTTAGGGCTTTGAAGCGTCTGTTGCACTCCTTTCTTTTGACCGAGGTTTTATCCCAAAGAGGGTTACTCTAGCAAGGTTTTTACTAAGAAAACATCCATGCAATACCTAGTAAAAATTTCAACAAGAATCGAATGTTTTCCTTCGCAATAAAACCCGAATACTGGAGTGCATCCCCAAGGCCCCAATTGCAAAAGGATTTATCGGGCCAAACAGTTGTACAAACCTTGCCTACATAGCCAGTCCAACGACAAAAAAATGACATGTACTTGTGCCAAGCAATCAAAGAATGTCGTTTTCCATAGCTTCTCATACTCAAAAGGAAATATAACATTTTCCGCGATAAAGGTCCCACCACCGAGAACGCCCTGAATGCTCGGAGACTAGTGTCAACAAAATGGAGCTCGATTGATCTTAGGGTCGGAACTCCAAACTCATAGGCCCTCAATGAGGCATCGCAGAAATCACAAAACATTCCCAAATAAGAAAAATGTCTCGAACACTCAGAGACTAGCATCACAAACTCATAAAGTGCATGACCTTAGGGTCGAAATCTCCAAAATCATAAGAGCATGAGCTCAAAAGTAACATCTCCCAATACAAAGCAAACTCGATGACTCGAGGACTTTCGCTAATGGCCATTCATTTAAAAACATGAGGTCGTAAGACCCTGAGCGGGCAGACTCGGTCTAGTATGACCTACATAAGGCAAACACACAAAATGTAAGGCCTTAAGCAAGGCGCGAGTCATACTTGTTCCAAGTATCAACAACACTAACTGTAAGACCTCACGCAAGGCACGAATCATGCTTGTACTAAGTATTAACAAAACCTGTAAGACTTCAAAAGGCATGAAAATTTTGTAAGACCTTACTACATGTATTAACTCAATCCAGAAGTTTAGGCTATATATCAAATTAGTAAGATCCCTAAAAAGGCATACCCTCGACATGTAAAATAGCTTCGACCATGTCAGCTCCAAATTACAAGGCTTCAAGCTACGCAGCCTTTGAGCCAAACCTTCTAAGGTGCTCGAAAATCACCGCAAAAAACATGAAATTGAGGTTCTTCTCGATTCGGCGTCGGGTTATCAAAAATGATTGCCAAAGTCCTTAACGAGAGGAAAAAAAAGTCTACAATGCCCAAGGGCAAAACATGAGAGCCATCATCGCTAGATTACATAAAATGTTGCATCGGCCTAAAGTGTAAGAGCCATTGCTGCCATCTAACACAAACATAAATCATGAGTGTCAAATAAGCTCGAGCCATAACCCGAATCGGAGACTGAACCCATAATAGTTAACTATAAATGCCCAAGGGCAAAACATAATAGCCATTGCCTCCAACCTAATAAGCCTCAAGGAAGCGCATACAAAAGATCGCCTCGATCAAAGCCATAGGAGCCATGGTCTCCGAACCATGCAAACACAAAATCTTGAGGGTCAAATGAGCTCGAGTCGAAGACCGACTAGCTGACTAAACCCAAAGGAGTTGAGGTAAAGCATAGGAGCTCTAACGCCAGCTTACACTTAAGGTCGCATCGATCGAGCACGTACGAGACCTCGGGCCTGCCTAATGAGCCCCAGAGCCGTATCATGAATCTAAGGATTCTAACCAACTATAAAGCTAGTTGACCTAGACAAAAGTGAAACAGAGAAGGTACAAATGCTGGGGTCTTCCCCTTATATGTACAACTAATAAAATGCAAGCCATGTTTACAAAACGTTGTGAAAGTTATATATAAAAGAACAAGATAGAAAATAAGTCTCCCCCTTAGTGACTATGGCCCTTCATTCCCTTCTTCTCCATCATCACCATCAGATAAAAGGAACTTGTCAACATACTCCTACCCCTTTGGCTTGCTCCATCTCTCCCGAAAGATCAAAGCCTCTGGCGGGAATCACCTCAAGAATTTCTCTTCGATATTTTCATTTCGCATACTCCTTGCTACTGCTTGTACGATCGAGGGCTCTCTTCAATTAGTCTTTAGCAACCGTAGCACTCTTAAACTATCGCTTTCAGGCCTACCCTGTCGCTGCTCATCACGACCTCATCTTGGACATTCACAACTTTAGTCTTTACCTTTGAAAGCTCGGACAAAAGCCTTGCGATCATATTCTCCTGTGAGAGAAAAAACCATGGCTAAAACACTCTTTTTAGTCGTAACATGGATACTTATATGCACCTACAGCTCGTTGAATTCATGTTTAGCTCGACCAAGCTCGCCTCAGAGGCATCCCAGCACCTCCACCTTGTTCTCCAACTGAAATATCAAAACATTAATCCGTCGAGATGAAAAAAGGAATTTAAGCTAGCATGGAATGCATGGTAATGTCCTTATAAGTAGCTCTCATGGATCTGGCTCCAATCCATCTCCCGCCGCAGCGAATCCAACTAATTTTCCTTTTTTGCATAGTTAATCTTAAGTGATTTTTCCCTATCCAAAGCCTCCTGCAACGGGGCCTCACGACAAAGCAACTTGAGTTGAGACTATCAAAGGCATATGAAAGAAAACTAAATGAGAAAACAAAGGCGCATGACTAGAATACTCTTACAACAATCAACAACTCACTGTGAGGACAAGACGATGAGCCTCGCCAAAGATCGAGCAATATCTGATGGCTTACTGCGTTTAGAAGATAGCCGATTGATTGAATCGCCTCTTCTTA
Organism: Nicotiana benthamiana; assembly: GCA_034376525.1. Classification (NCBI taxonomy): domain Eukaryota; kingdom Viridiplantae; phylum Streptophyta; class Magnoliopsida; order Solanales; family Solanaceae; genus Nicotiana; species Nicotiana benthamiana. The sequence goes on along the minus strand of CM067332.1, from coordinate 28,265,172 downwards.
ACCGCTTAAAAGGAGTTTCCCCACTACAAGCCCCTTCATTCCTAGGGACATTTTATGTTTATCATCGATCCTCGACCCCGAGGCCCACGATTTCCCTCCTCTCCCAGAGGACACAACCTCATTTTGGAAAATTCTCCGACACATGCGGCAGTTGTGTTAATAAGACGAAAACAAAAGTGCCATTATTAGGAAACGAAAACCACACACCTATAATAATGTTTCACCTCCCATCTCCCGTTTGATAGAACTTTCCACCGGCGCTTATCATAAGTCGAGTAAGCTTCCAGCTTACGACACCACTCGGCTAAATCAGGGACCTCGTTCGGTGACCAATAAGTTGCTACAAATATGAAAAGGAAAGATATCATTATAGAGACCACCTCCGATCAAAAAAATGATATTTAAGATTAGACACTTACGTTTGAAGTTCCATTTATCAAGAAATGGCAAAAATTCTCAAAGGATAATATCTGTCATTAGAATATGAATGAACCAATTCATCCATCCATGGTTCTCGTCCTCTTTGTTACTGACGATAGAAGTTCAGGTGATGGACGATGCAGAGCGATCAAACCCTAATAACCTAGTGGCCGATATAACCTTGCGATATGGCTGAGGGTAAACTCATTCCGAGCCTTATCGGTAATACCTCATCGTCTGCACTATTTTCCAAAGAAAGGGGTGAGGCTGTGCCAAGGTAACCTGATATCCCCAACATAAATCAAGCATGACCCTATCGGGGGGACTCGACACAAGAATATATGTGTATACGCTCATAAACCGCTCGACGTATGTAATGATACTCCCATCGGAGAAAGGTACTTGTAGTACCGTGTGTTCTTCCCATCCATAATCATTTCTGATCATTTTGAGGTTTTCCTTTCCCACTGAAATGATCCTCGACACATGCTCCCAGTAACCCAGAACATTGCGAGGCATCCCCAACATTATGGCTCTCCTCTTGGCAAAGCACCTCGAGGCATGCTCTCTAGGCACCGGCAATGTGTCACTATAACCAACCAAATGCGGAGCATAGGAAGAACTCCCCTCTTCTTGGTGGTCAGAAGTCAATGTAGCAGCCATGGTTATGACATAACATAAGCAGAAAGACGTGTATTTGGGACAAAGCTTTGAGTTGATGAAATAGAAGTAGCAAAAAAGGCCAGGATTTGTGGTAAAGGTAGTCCCTCAAAGCAGCATAATTACCTTTGGAAGGGCAAGGGAATAAATATACAGGGGCAAAGCAGCAACTTCCCACCTACCCAAAAATCCACTCAATTCTAGCTGCGTTGACATCATCCTCTCCAAGGGAAACGTACTGACAAAATATCTCCAGGGCCCCTTTACAAGATTGAGCAAATATTGCTATACCATAGAATTTGAGAAACTGCGAGGCCTCAGGGCTCTTTTATATCACTAACATTAGCCCGGTAAAAGCTGTCGATTTAATCCTGGGGCATGGCCCGATTTGAGGGTACCGGTCACTCCTAGAAAAGATTTCGAAAGGCTAACATCAAAAGTCGAATGGTTTAATCCTTGAAAGAAAAGGAATAAAAAAAGATGAAAGAAGAAAAATCCCCCTTTTTACATTGCAATAGACGTATCTTCAATAGAAATCTTTACAAGATTCATTACCATAGAATTACATACAAACAGAAAAGTAAATGATGCAAAACAACATGGGGACTACTCTTCACTGGCGCTATCTTCACCCTCATCTGAGGAAATCCAAAGCGCCAATTCTCTCTCCAATTCAACGGCCTCCTAAAGATCAACTGGCAGATCAACGCCCCTGGTCCGTATCTCCAATAGGGTTTCTCTCCTTGCCTTCGCCCTAGCATGCTTAATAACCCGAGCTAGCTTATGCTCAGGTGTTATCAATACATCACGAGATATTTTATGCATCGTGACTATATCATCTAGATACGTGGCAGCATTTCTTTCAATTATATACTTGGCCACAACCAAGGCAGCAATCTCCTTGCCGAGCATTCTTGAGAAGATAAAGGGACGACACCAACTCCTCGATTGGTACATTGCTTTGCTTTCTCAGCTCGAGGATCTCTACATTCAGTCGACAAATCTGCGAAACATTTTTCTCGACCTACAAAAGAAATGTAAGACAATCTTAGTCAAAATATAGGAGGAAAGGCCGGGGACAATTAGGGCTAAATACTTTCATAGTGAGATCAGCCTTTTCCCGGAACGTTCTCTCCAAAGCAGCTCAGAGCTCTCCTACTTATTTCACTACTTCGCAAAGTGAGCCTCTAAATCCTGAAGCAACGAGGTAAGCTTCTTATACTCTTTGTCACCGTAAGAATGCTCCTCATGAAGGGCATGATCATACATATCCTTGCACTTCTGCATAATGGAAGAGTTAGAAAAACAAAGAATGACACCTGAGACTAAAATCAATAAATGAAAAAATAGATAATCCCCACTACAGGAATCTCTACGCTACTTTGACGATACCAGGAATGTCAAGGCAATATTGTCAAGTGAGCATCCACCTTTGAGAGGAATCCTCGCATTAATGGCATTTGCATCTTACGCGTCCCCAAACTCCCCTATAGAGACCTGAAAGCTTGATATGCAATCATTCATGTCACCGGTTTCCTCGAAGGGCAATCCTACTCTTGAAAAGCTTCGGGCCCCAAACCTGCAGGATCGATGGCAGTGGTCCACCCAATGGAGACTACGCCAAATCCGGTCATACGATCTAAGGCCATATTAACACCCCCCCTCAAGGATCTTTGGTCTATAAGACCGACCTGAGTCGGCCATCCCAAACTCAGCAGTCTTCGACAAAGGCACCTATGAGGCTCCCACACTCGACCTCATCCTCCATGCTAACTGGCACTCATCATCATCTTCATCCTTAGCATCGAGATTTGCCCCTGAAGTTGAAGCAGAGGTCCTAGTAGTGGCTTGATGCTCGAGTGACCCAGGTTTCTTTTCTATAGAAGGATCAACATCTGCCTTACTGTCCTACTTCTTGCCCTTGCCAGGCTCCGAAGCTGCTGTTTCGTGACTAGGGAGCGACCTTATATCCATGTCATCGACGAGGCCTGCACAAGCACGATAACCATAGCTTGTCAGTGCAAAGAATGCGGAGATAAACACAAATCTAAGACATAGACATCAAAGAAGCTCTACCATGATTCTTGGCAACCCATCTCTCCTTGGAAAAGTTGGTCCAAGACTGAACATGAGACAGGAGTGCGGTGTCCAACTATTTGATCCACCCCGTCAAATTGAAAGTCGTCTCGGGGTACCAAGCGATGGCTCTGTGAAATGACAAAGAGGATATTATTTCGAAAGGAAGGGAAGAAAATTTCAAAACATGGTTAAGGGAAAACTAGTTACATTGTATGTTCCATCTCTCCGGGGAAGGCATCCTCTGGGTCGGAATGATGTCGGAGGTCCTTACCTGGACGAACCTACTCATCCATCCTAGATCCTTCCCCACGTCGGTGCTAGAGAAAAAATGATTTTCTGGATCGATTATGGAGCGTGATCAAACCTCGATAAAATCAAGGGCTATATAACCTAATCAAATGGTTGAGGGTAAAAGTCTCGCTCACAACCCCTTTAGTAAAATGACGGAGCATCAATACTATTATCCACACACAAGGATATATCTGACCGAGCATCACTTGATATTTTTCACAAAAATCAAGAATAACTTAATCTATTTTTGGGGGAAAGGATTTAGAGAAATCAGCAGGATCTAAGTTGAACGTATAGGTATACACATGAAGGAAGCCGACCTTATAGTCCATTATATTTCATCAGGGCCGTGAATCTCCACCACCACTGACTCGCTCCATCGACAGTCTGTTCTTACCTTTTTTATGTTGGTCAAAACAATAATGTATTGGTACACATGTTCATATTGGCCCGGTGTGGATAAAGTAGTATCGATGGTTAAATGTTCTCTCAGAAAGCAAGATATAAGGGTGTAAAAGAAGATAGGTACGGACTCATGAATTTAAAGATGCTACAAACATAAGGATTATAAAACTGTGGATATATTTATATGAACCACTTAGGCCGCAGAAAGGAAAAGCTAAAAGCGATTCTTGGGTTCCTCGATAGTCGCATTTGACAGCGACCCTTGCACGATTTTTTTTCGGCATGGAATTTAATGATCTTAGAGGTTACGTCATGGCAATGATTCCCTCAGAACGACATCATTTCCTATTACTTTTTTCTAGGAAACGTGGAGACTATATATATACGGTGAAATCGTAGGGTCCAATTCCTCGTCATTAAGGTGTTTCGAGAAGTCATCTCGAGACCTTGAGGGTGCGAGGTTGCGGTCGAATTCTCTCTCTCGATGTCCATTTATGCTCGGCTAACAATGATGCTGATGATGGGGAGTTCCTCATGTTTTCAAGCCCCAACCTCGGGAGGTGTAACCGGCGCTCAATCAAGTGAACCAACTGAGCAAGGCTTTTCAACACTTCCTTCCTGACTCAATATGAATAAGGAAACCATACTTTCATTTACTTAGATAAGGAAAGATAGCACGTTCAACATTGTTAGTTCTATTTATTTCAAAACATTAAATCCTAGTTAAGTTTCCAAGATTCCACACAATTTCACTTTAGAGAAGCGAGAGTTAAAATTACAACATAGTTTGTAGACCTATCCAACACCTGTAAATAACCCACATATATGTTTACAAAACCTCTAAGGATACAAAAGAAAAGTATATCAATGCCGACAACATGGCTCCGACAATACCTCAAAGTGGAAGGCACAACAAAAGATGTACAATATAGCCCCTTGAAGGAGAAGATGTCTCACCAAGACATTGAGAAAAAGGTACTCTGATACGCACGATCGACAATATCCGTAATGGGTCCACCTATATTCAATTAAAAAAATGTAGCGGACCCGACAAAAGGGATGTTAGTACCATTGAATATTACTAGTATGTATAACTAAGCACCATTAAGTTAGAAAGAACGTTCATACCAAACATAAAGAAATAACAAGCATAACTCCATATCTTTAAACGATCAAAACATTATCAATGTATAAGAATCATGCAATTATTTTTCACGTTATGTTTCCATAGCTATGGGCCATTGCATATTGTTCATCCTTGTATGCTATACCACTACTAGCTTGAGCGGAGTCCGATCTCGACCCGATCGGCTAGGTTGCCTCATTTGAGACATATACCTTAATAACAATCTCACTTCCCTTGTTATCTGGGGTTCAATATGAACATACTATCACCATGTGGGCAACATAGCGTTCGATCTCATCTTATCGTCTAGGCCGCTTACAAAGGTATTTACCTTTTCCATGAATCATCTCATTCAATATTTGTTTCATATATATCATTTCATACGAATTTGGGGCCACAAATATCACGTCATATATTTGGCACTAGGCCACATTTTACATTATTAAAAATTTCAGTGTTATATTTATCACTTAGGATAATAAGTGCACACAAGAGCAATTAAAATTACAGTCATAGAGGAGACTTCACATAGATGGCACAACATATGCCGCTTCAATTTCAATTTAAGGTCTAAGAATTTTAATTCATGATTCATAGCCCTTGCCCCTTTGATGTTATCAATAATATCATATTGATCATATTGAGACACACTTTCCGCGCATATAAGGTTGCAACACCAATTCAAGTGAAATAATAATCAATACAACTATTCAAATTTAATCTCATCGTAATAACACAACTATCGATAAAACTCAAGTTCTAAAAGACGGGGTTTTAGCCATACATACCTTGTTTAAGCTTTATTAAGTTACTACGACGTTCCTAAAATTCTAGCAATCGCAATTTACTTGAGAGATAACAAAATTGAACACAAATTAGGAAGGTATTCACGGTTTCTTGTCTTTTGAGCATTTTATCAAACACTAGTTGAGCATCCTGATTTTAAATCTCTTTTACAAGATCTTCTTCATTCCTAAACCCAATCTTTACTTATTTATGTTCAACAATCTTCCCACAAACCTAATTTGTACATGCATGTATACATAATATTATTATACCCAAGAATCATACCTCAATAACCCATCTCAAAATATCTATAAACCAACACAACCTAGGTTAGAAAACTATGGCTTCTAATCACCATCCCATGAGTTACCATACATAAATCATACTCATATTTCCATAATAACTCCATATATGTAAGTCTAAGGGTAAAAGATTACCTATTGTAGACCAAATCTTGAAAGACAACCTTTGGGATGTTCTTGAGATTTTGAAGAAATCCTATGAAGTCAAATCAAAACTATGTTTTAACTAGTGATTAATAAGTGAAATCACCACGAAAAGACACTTAAAAACTCACCTTAGGTGTGCAATTGGATGCCTTGGCCGAAATGGGGGTGGAAAGGGTGCCCTAGTCTTGAGAAATGACTTAAATCCTCTCATTTCCCATTCTTTGCTGTATTTAAAGGTGTTATACTGGCATGCTCGTACTAAGGCCGCTCTCACGAGGAAGAATAATCCACAATATGAGTGGGCCCGCTTCAACCGGGGACCTGGGTGTTCATTTAACACATGCCCAGTAAAATGGTCGTTACATTTTGTACACACCTCCAAATGACAAACAATTTTAATGCGTTGAAAACTAGATTCAAAGGGCTTTAATTTGATTATTTTTTCATCACAAGACACCTTATATAAATGTAGATATGCTTATCCAAAGTGAGGTCTTGTGCATACTCATTTACAACTTTAGTCTATTATGAAATTTTACAACTTGGCTTAGACTTAGGCTTCTCCTTAGAAAAGAAATCAGTTATAATATGACTTATATGCTTATTAAAATTTCCAATTGATATCCATTATGTCCCGAATAATCGTTTGCACACAAAAAAGAATAATTAGGCTACCTTGGAACCACGAAATCTTAGATTACTTAGCAAAATTTTCCGGGGCTTTACAAAGGTGAGCAGGTAGCACACGTAGAGCCTGATGTCACGCCTAGCCCTCCATCTCGATATCTTTACAATTCATTCATTTTTTACTATGTTAGAATTCCCCTCCTATATAAAGAGAATAATTGCAATTTCATAAAGGACCCTATTGTTGCTCAAACTATTCTACACGAGTTAAATGATAGCCCTCTCTCTCTCTCTCTCTCTCTCTCTCTCTCTCTCTTCACTCTAACATATTCTCTCGATACTGTTGCTCCTATTTACTACTTTGCTACTTGTTCTTCATTTATTGCTTATAGTTGGCCATAAAGAGCCTCCCTTAATTATATCCTTACTTTTAGCCCTTCCCTGATTATCCTCGATAGCTCAAGCTCGAGGCCAGGCATCAACCTCGAGTCCCCACATCTGTCAATCCAAGGCCCAAATAGCTAACTCCTCGCTTTGGTTATAACTCCATTTTAGTTTGCATTTCGTTCTTAAACTTCAGATACCTAGAATCAACTACTTAAACAACTAGCATAAAAATAGATTATGTATTTTTAGAGTCCGATCAATAAATTTAATTGTTATCATCAATTTCATGGTTGGTGGGTACATATTCAATATTAGTACGTTCAAGTTGGTAACTTTTTAAAAAGCATGGGAGTTAAAGTGAGATGGCCAAAACAAATAAGATCATACCCGAATAGGAGAAACCCCTATTTTAGGTGCGAGTTTCACAATGGACGTGGTCATAAAACAGTAGATTGCAGACAACTACCAAGTGAAGTTGAACTCTTAATAGAGCAAGGTTACTTAAACGCATTGTTTACTAAGAAAGGTAAGCAAACATATAGAAAGAATATCAAGGAGCCACTAAAACCGCGCATCACCAAAAAAGAAGAGTTAATGTCATAAGCATATGGGAAGAGGTCAACGGCATAACATATACAACATCAAAGAAGGTGTAAAAAATCATGGTTACCAAAGCAAGCATGTTCGCCATGCTTTGGAAGAAGACATCATATCATTTGATGATGCAGATGTAGAAGGTGTTTCGATCCCATACAATGATGCATTGGTAATAACTTTTGCTTACTGTGAAAATGGTAATAACAATTAAATTTGTTGACGAGACTCTAAAAATATGTGATACATTTTTATACTAGTCTATTTAAGCTATTGATGCTAAGTATGTGAAGTTTAAGGACAAAATGCCAACTAAAATAGAGATACAACCAAATCGAGGAGTTAGCTATTTGGGCCTCAGACTGACCCATGTGAGGCCTCGAGTCGCTACCTGTGCTCGGGCTTAAGCTATGAGGGATAATCAGGGAAGGGCTAACAGTTAAGATATAAATAATAGAGGCTTTTTATGACCAATGATAAGAAGTAAATGAATAACATGTATGTAAGTAGAATATATGAGCAATAGTATCGAGAGAATATGTTAGAGAAAAGAGAGAGAGATGGGGAGAGAGAGAGAGGGCAGAGAGAGAGAGAGAGATAGTTACCATTTATCTCATGTGGAATAACAACATGCCCCTTACAAAAGGGTAAGGATATCCTATACATAGGATATGAATCCCAACATATTTGAAAAGCATTAATTACAAAGATTGTGGAGATAGGAAAGTTGAATGTGACACCCTGATACGGGTCCAGTGTGGCCTGCTCGGATTTTTCAGACTTAGCTGTGTGCCTTGGGGAATCCCTGCTTCTACTCTAGCCTCAGTTGATGTTCCTTCAAGTCGGTTATCGACAAGCCTCGAGGGCAGAAACTTGGTCACAACTTCGCGACCTCAAGGCCTCGAGATGGTCTTCCAAAATGAAATAATAGCAAGAAATTTGACCCTCTAATTTCACCACATACGGATAGTCTCCATGTTTTCTAGAACGAAGCACTAGGAAACGACTTTGATGCCTAACTCTTTGGGCTCCGTATGACGATGTCATGCTGATGATGTAAGCCTCCATGATTAAACAAACATTTCGCCATTTTGATTTTTCAGGACCAATCAATGCATTACGTTTTTTCATTCTTCACAACCATGATATCACCATTGATTCAGCTCCTATGGACGAATTGAATGAGCTTGTTGATATGTTTTTTAAGGGTGATAATAGCCCCATAGTTACGTTGCCCCTCTTTCTATAAGTGGGGGCCTCCTACGATCAGCGTCTTACCTAAGTATCTTTCCATACCAATCTATTCCTCATTTCCCACTATCTTTATTTTTTGTCTTTCACCATGTTTGAGGCCCATAGCCTCAAGGTTTTACGGTGATGTCAGGCATGCTACAACCTATCTCTCTGACCTTCTCTAGTTGAGCAAGATTACATTGTTTTTATATTATTATTATTAGTGTTGTTTTAGTTGTTATCTTTGTTGGCTTGGGACAACGAAGTAGAGGGACATTTTCCTCCGACCTGAGGAATTATTTAAATTGTACACTGCTGCTCAAGAGGTGGCTAGGATTATACACAAGTGCTCACCTCCGATGAATATTCGGTACGGTGTATCACTCCCTTTGTTTTTCATGGAGTGACGCGGGACTTTCTACTAATAGTTACATCCTGCACCGGAGTAACATCTCAAGAAGTGACTTTACAATAATAGCCTGGCAAAATCCATACTAGCCACATTTTTCACCCAGCCACTTCTTCATTCCTTCCTGCCTTTTCCGCGTCACTTTGCTTTTCTCCATCACTTTCCTCTTTGTCATCTCCCCTTTTGAAGATGCCATTCTGGGGAATCGAGTTAAGACTCTCAAAAGGATTGTTCTTGTAAGATATTGTCTTTTAGGATGCGTGCTTGAGAAGATGATATCCAAAAATGTTGCTATTGTGGGCGCACCTTTGAGAATAGGCTAGGCTCTTAGGCTTTTATTATATGTACATCCTTTTACTTCTTGTCTCCATGTAGGTACAACTCGTGGGCTTTTGTATTCGTATGAAAGGACCCCTCGAGGGCTGCTTGTAAGCAAATGTTTATGAATGTGAATATAAAAGTATTTTCTTGACCTTCACCTATGATTCTTGCAACATTCTTTTATATTTGTGAGGATTTTGAATGTCCGCCTCTGCAGTTGATGGTCGATATCTAACTCTGATGCAAGTGTTCCTTCCAATGTTTGATTAATATAAATAGCTCCATTATGAGCCAACCATTGTTCCTCAGGCCAAGCCTGGAGTGGTCCGATAGTCTCGGGCTGTCAGGACCCTCAAGTTATATGAAGATAGCACCCCGAGGCGTGAAGTTTTTTAGAACGGTTTCTGAGTGAAGCTCAGCTTCAGTCAGCTAGATATTTACTTTGAACTTGACGTAGATAATATACTAAGGCATTATAGATATGCCCCTAATGAAGGATTGCCAATTTTTAGGCGATATATTAAGGTAGCACTAGTGGACGGAACTCAAACGCTTATTTTTCTTCTTGAGATGAATCTTTGAGATGGATGCTATCTCAAACTCTGTAATGGTGTTGAAAGCTTTCTGGACTCTAACTTCTTACTGATGGAGGTCCTCGAGGACGGGTACCACCTCAGGACTGGAGATGGTGCCGTTGGTTTCTTGAAGCCGAACTTCTTGTGAACAAAGATCTTCGAAGTCGGGTACTACCTCGGGACTCGCATTGAAGTCATTAGCCTCTTGGGCCCTATCTTGGGCAGGCAGACCATTGTTCTTTCCCCATATATATATGGGGTCGCTTCCGCTTCTTGGGAGATTCTACTATTTTAGATAGTTATCCTTCTATTTCGGCATTGAGTCCTTCATTTCTTTAGCATCAGAGTGTTCTGTCGATTCTCACTCTAGCTTTCTAGTTTTGCCATAGCCATGACTGCCACATTAGGGTCTGCCCGATAGAGAGCGGAGACTTGCACTCCCAGCATCCAGTATCCATAGGAGTTGACTATGTCTTTGATAAGATAGGATCACCTCGAGTAAGTGATGAAAGATTGCGGATAGGGGAAGAAGGTAACACTATAGGTGCTTCCCCCATGTCAGGGTATCACGGACCTTGCCGATGGATTCCAGAATGTGTATACGTATCCCTTCACACCGGGCTACCTTGATAGAGTTGTGCTCGACTTTCGTTTAAAGTATCGAATCATATTAGGGCAAATACACCCGTCGTTTCGGTGAATAGTGTTGATGATGAGGTTTTTTATGGAGAAGGCAGGCTTGAATTCATGCATAACCATCTTGTCAGGCTGCATTGAGCCTTTCATCACCGAGGTCTGCAAACGTTGCGGTGTAGTTCGTCTATTCCCTTTGTTTTTGATGATGAGAACGATGTAGATGGATTGGATTAGTCGATTCGTCTGGGTCCGGAAAACTAATGTTATTTCTTATACAATTCTCCAAGAAAGTGATTTATGCACGTTAGCAGAGTGTCTCGTTCTTTCTCCTATTTGCTCCTCGTGAAAGCTAGTTTCATAACCGCGTTTCCTCCTTCTTTGCAGTAATTTTGTTGGCATCGGGTGACGTTCCTACTGCCTGGCTGGGTTTTGATGCTGGCGACCCACTCGTCTTGTGACGAGCGTAGGTAAGGTATCCTATTCTTTTGCTAGCCTTTGATAGTTTAGGTATGAGCTGCTCCATCATAGAGCTGGACTCCAGAAAGCTTTGGATGAGAGTTGATCCCTTGCGCTCCTTTGCGAGGAGAAAGAAGTTAAGTTGGTATGCTGGTGATATGAGGCATACCAGATCTTGAATTACGAGAGATGTTTAATGGAGCAGGTAACTTCCCGTCTCGGGCGAGTATGCATTTTTCTTATTAACTTCTAAGGTTAACTCTTACCCTCTACCAGCTGCAGATAAAGCCAGAGGCCTAGTAACGTCTTAGTGGTGAAGCCGATCGAATGCCAAGGAGAGTGAAGATAAGGTTGATAGGCCGTATACGTCAGGGGCAGGGCGTAGACTTTGCCAACTTGTATGTAATATCTTCTGAGCGTGATTTTTGATGGATCGTACAATTTTCTTGCGTACATAAATAAAAGAAAACTTGCATACTTATTTCTTCTTACTCCTATTTGTTTTGCTTTTGTCTAGACATGACGATCCAACCCGTCGTCACTTAAGTTAACACTTTATTTTCCCCCATTTCAGCTTCCTTAGGCTTCATGATCCGTATCGTACATGATCGAATCGGTTCAGAGAGGGTTTGGTAGGAAATGAGACACTTAACTTTAAGGAACATTTAGTTTGAAAACGTCAACCAGATGTTGGCTTGTGATTTAGAGAGTTAGATGTGATTTTCGGTGATTCGGTTAGCTTTGGGGGATCATTTGTGACTTTGTAGGATGATCATAATTGATTTTGGAGGTCCGATGTAGAATTAGGCTTGAATTGGCGAAGTTGGTATTTTGGCGAATTCCGGTTGATAGGTGAGATTTTGGTCCAAGGGTCGGAATGGATTTCCGAGAGTTGCTACAGCATATTTAGGTTATTTGGGATGTGTGTGCAAAATGTTGGGTCATTCAAAGGTGTTTTGGTCGGATTATTGATCAAATGCGTGTTTCGGAAGTTTAATTTAGGCTTAAATCCAATGCAAATTGATGGTTTTGGTGTTGTTTTAGTTGTTTTGAGGGTTGGAACAAGTTTGAGTGATGTTTTAGGAGGTTTTGGTGCTTTTGTTTGAGGTCTTGGGGCCTCGGGGTTATTTCGGATGGCTAAGCGGGAGGTTAGGAGTTGGAAAATGCAGCAACAATTGCAAGCCAGATTTTGCCTTCCCGTTTATGAAGGAAGGTGCACACTAGTGGAGGGTTGGGTTTCAGAGTTTCACATTAGTGGTGAGGATCCCGCATTTGCATAGAAGAAGGTGAAAGTCCCTGAGTCTTTGGATTCGCATTCGCGACAAGGGCATCGCATTCGCAGAGGGTCCGAAAAGTGTGTAGCGTGTTCGCATGAAGGGTGTCGCATTCGCATAGATGTATCAGCTAAGGCAATCGTTCACGAGTGGAACACCGCGTTCATGTAAAGGAAAATTTGGTCAGTGGAATTTTGGGCATCGCGTGGAAGGAAAAGTCAACTGGGCAGAATAGATTCTATAATATTCCATCCGCGAGTCTAAGTTCATTTCCACCATTCTTTGAACATCCTTGAGAGCTTTTAGACGACAAGAGAAGAGGGTTTTGACTTGGATTGATTGGAGATAAGTCCTATGATAAAAAAAAAACCATGATTTAATTGTAGAATCAACCAAGAAATTCATGGAAACTTAGAAAAAAATAGGAAGAACTAGGGCTTGAGTTTTGATATTTCAAATTGGGATTTGATGGGTCATTTGATCTTTGATTTGAGAGTTCTTTATATGTATGGACTCGTGGTGAGATAAGGAATACATTGATGTAAAATTTTCTGGAATTCAAGAATTGGGCCCGGGGTTCAGGTTTAGCTAATTATAAGATTTTTGTTATTTTTTTATTGTTTTCGATTGGTTATTGTTCCATTGGTATATTCTGACTTATGCGTTCTGGTTTTGACTAGATTCGACTCGTAAAGAGGTTGATATCAGAGGCAAGGGCATAACGAGCTAGAGATTTGTCCATCTTGAGGTGAGTAATGATAGTAAATGATGTCCTCAGAGTTTGAAACCCCTAAATTTGCACAACATAGGGCTATATTGAGGTGAAACACACGCTTAATGATGAGTGCGGGGTTGTTTACTGTTGGGGATTGTGACTTCATTCATCCTGATTCATAATTTACCGTGTACTTAAATTCGTTCGTAAATATGATTTGGGCTTATTGTCATATTTAGGGCTTCATGGAAACTACTTGAGTCCTTCATGGATTTTTATCACTATTTCCTAACTATTTTATATACTATATGAAATCAGTCCTGTTAATTATACTATTTCACTATCTCAGCCACTTTAATTGAATTTTGAGACTTAAATGATATTTTCACTGTTATTTGGGATGAGCACTACTATTTTATTGATGCCTCAGGGGCTTATGATGTTATTTGAACTAAGTGAGGTCGAGGGCCTGATATACATTTATATGCCACGAGGTGGCTTGAGTGACGTAAAAAGGCTTTCAGGCCTTGAGAGTGTTGTGAGGAGGTTTTCAATCCTTGTCAGTGATTTTAGGAGGATTTCAGGCCTTATGAGTGTTGAAAAAAGGCTTTCAGGCCTTATAATGATATAGTGCTTGGGTGGTATGGGGCCCCTTCAAAGTCTGTACACTCACAGTGAGCGTGGGTACCCATATGATATGGTATTGAGTCTGAGGGACTGATACTATGCTGAATGACTGATACTGAGCTAGAGGGGCTGATACTATGTTGAGCGATTGACATTGGGCTCGAGGGTCTGATACTATGTTGAGTGATTTATACTTGGCTTGAGGGGAAGATTACTACACATAGTTCACCTGTTGTTTTACCTAATTTACCAATTTTTAAAAAGGAGATTTCATTTGATTCTTTACGGTTTTACTGCTTTAAGTGATTTACTGGATGTTATAGGATTGCCTTGTGAATTTATGTGTTTTCTTGCCTTCGGTTATTATTTATTATTATTACGTACTGTGTCGGAGTACTCACATTACACCCTACACCATGCGTGCAGATTCAAGCATAGCAAAGTCCGCACCTAAGCACTGATTCTTTCTAGACTAGGCTGCGAGTTGGAGTTCCGAGGTAGCTGCAGAATATTGTATCGTATATTATATTATGTAGAGTTATAGCAACTCTATAGAAGTTCATGACTTGTGACACCTCAATTTGGGCTGTGTCAGGATGATATCCTTCTTTTATCACTGTTTTCTACAACTATAACTGTTTTACACGTGATTTGGATATATTAATGTTGATTGTTTTATTAAAAGAGGTGCTTACGTTGTTCTGGCTGGCCTTGTCTTTATGAGAGGCGCCATCACTACCAGGTGTGGGTCTAGGGTCGTGACAAGTTGGTATCAGGGTGTAGGTTACTAGGTCTCGCGAGTCATGAGTTGGTTTAGTAGAGTCTCCTGGATCGGTACAGAGACGTCTATACTTCTCCTCGGGAGGCTGTAGTACCTTTAGGAAAACTTCACATTCTTGAAATTCTTCTCGGTAGAACCTGTTGATCCAAGAACTAAACTTCTCTTTATTCTATTCTCTCACATATGGTGAGGACACGAGATACTGGACGTGGCGGACGACCACCAGTACCACCCATTGATGCCAACAGGGGTCGTGGATACGGTCGTGGTCGTGGCAGAGGCAGAGAAGTAGGGGTAGCACCTATGGATCCTCTAGTTTCCCCAGGTCATGACTAGGCTATAGCAGCACCAGTTCAGGCACCAGCTGTACCCATTATGATTCCAGGTCTTCAGGAGGCCTCGGCTCAGATCTTGACAGTTTGCACTAGCCTGGCTCAAGCAGATTCAGCCACCACAGCAGCAGCTACTTCACAGGCCGGGAAAGGCAATCAGACCCCCGCTGCTCGCACGCCTAAACAGGTAGTGGAAGGATTACAGACTCAAGGGGCACCTCCAACTCAGCAAGTTTCAACATTGAAGGAATTCAGGGTTCCAGCTATGCCCGAGGATGAGCAGCGTCGCTTTGAGAGGTTTGGTCGACTACAGCCTCCGACATTCAGTGGTGCTTAGGGCGAGGATGCCTAGGGTTTTCTTGACAGATGTCAGTGGATGCTTCGTATAGTAGGGATTCTCGAGTCTAGCGGTGTGGCTTTTACCACCTTTCAATTTACTGAGGCTGCCTTTACTTGGTGGGAGGCGTATGAGAGGTGTAGGCCGGTTGGTGCAGCACCTCTGACTTTGCAGGAGTTCTCCACTCTCTTCTTGGAGAAGTATGTACCACAGTCCCGCAGGGAGGAGCTGCGTAGGTAGTTTGAGTGGCTACGACAGGGAGATATGACTGTGTCTCAACATGAGATAAGGTTTTCAGAGTTGGCTCGACATGCCGTTTGGATGGTTTCGACTGATTGAGAGCCTAATAGGAGATTTTTTGATGGCCTTAACTACAAGTATTATGGTTCTTATATGATGAGTGAGTCATCTAGTCACTCCGGTGCGAGGGGTTTCCTTCAGTCCCTGGCTCCACCACCTAGGAGATTATATGAGTGTGGAGAGTTTGGGAATACGAGGAGGCAGTGTCCTCGTCGTATATCTAGCTTATCTCAATAAAGGGGTCAACCCTCGTCTTCTTGTCTAGTTTCTTTAGCACTCTCCGCGCCAGCTAGGTTTGAGGGTAAGGTATATAGGGGTCACCCTAAAGGTAAAGGTCAACCAAGCGACGGTCAGGCTCATTTTATTGCTCTTCCAGGCAGCACATATGCCATTGCTTCATATGCTGTCATTATAGGTACAATTTTAGTCTGCTACAGAGATGCCTCAGTCTTATTTGATCCTGGTTCAACCTATTCTTAAGTGTGCTCGTATTTTTCTCATCATTTTGGGTGTTTCATCCCGAGGGTGTCTTGCTTTACCTTTTCATGTATCTACCCCTGTGGGCGATACTATTGTTGTAGACCATTTGTACCGGTCTTTTTGGTTGCTAATAGGGGTTTGAGACCCGAGTTGATCTATTGTTATTGATCATGGTGGATTTTCATGTTATTTTGGGCATGGACTGTTTGTCTCTATGTGACTCTACTCTAGACAATCATGCTAAGACAATCACGTTGGCTATACCAGGTGTACCGAGGATTGAGTGGCTTGGTGTGACTTATTATATTCCTAGCAGGGTGATTTCATTCTTAAAGGCCCAATGTATGGTTGGGAAGGGTTGCCATTCATATTTGGCATTTGTGAGGGATGTTGGAGCCGAGACTCCTCACATTGATTCTGTTCTTGTTCTGGGGGAGTTTCCCGACGTACTTCGGGCAGACCTGTCGGGCATGACGCTGGAGAGAGATATTGATTTTGGTATTGACCTTGTGTCGTGCACTCAGCCCATATCAATTCTGTCATATCGTATGGTACTAGTGGAGTTGAAAAAATTTAAGGATCAGTGCGTCGGTTCTGTTTGTAAAGAAGAAAGACGGCACCATGAGAATGTGCATTGACTACTGGCAATTTAACAAAGTGACAGTGAAGAACAAGTATACCCTACCTAGCATTGATGATTTGTTTGAGCAGTTTCAGGGAGCGAGGGTGTTCTCCAACTTTGATCTTTGTTCGGGCTATCACAAGTTGAATATCAGGGATTAAGAGATTAGTAAGACTGCTTTCTGGACTAGATATGGGCACTATGAGTTTCTTGTTATGTCCTTTGAACTGACTAATGCCCTAGCAACGTTCATGAATTTTATGAACAGTTTATTACGGCCTTATGTGGATTTGTTTGTTATTGTTTTCATTGATGATATTCTGGTGTAGTCACGTAGTCAGGAAGAGCACGCGCAACATATGTGAGTTGTATTGCATAGATTGAGGGAGGAGAAGCTTTATGCAAAGTTCTCCAAGTGTGAGTTTTGGCTCAGTTTAGTGGCTTTCTTGGGACATGTGGTGTCTAGCGAGGGTATTCAGGTCAACACGAGGAAGATAGAGGCAGTTTTGAGTTGTCCTAGACCGACCTCAGCCACAGAGATTTGTAGTTTCGTTGGTTAACTAGGTTATTATCACCGGTTTGTTCAACGATTTTCCTCTATTACATCGCCCTTGACTAAGTCGACTTAGAAGGGTGCTCCATTTGTATGGTCAGACAAGTGCAAGGAGAGCTGTCAGAAGCTCAAGACAGCTTTGACCAAAGCTCCAGTATTGGTCTTGCCATCAGCTTCAGGTTTTGATATTGTATATTGTGATGCTTCGAAAGTTAGGATCAGATGTGTATTGATGTAGGAAGGTAGAGTTATTTCTTATGTTTCTCGCCTGTTGAAGCCCCACGAGAAGAGCTACCCTATTCATTATTTGAAGTTGGCCGCTATAGTTCATGATCTGAAGATTTGGAGGCCCTACTTGTATGGTGTATATATTTTGAGATATTCATAGATCATCGTAGTCTTCAACATTTGTTCAAGAAAAAAGGATATTAATTTGAGATAGTAGAGGTAGCTAGAGTTACTTAAGGGTTATGATATTACCATTCTATATCACCCGGGGAAGGCCAATGTAGTGGCCGATGCCTTGAGCCGAAAGGCAGTTAGTATGCGGAGATTGGCGTATATTCTAATTGGGGAGAGGCCCTTTGCAGTTGATGTTTAGGCCTTGGCCAATCGGTTCGTGAGACTAGATATTTCGGAGCTTAGTCGGGTGTTGGCTTGTACGGTTTTGGGGTCTTCCTTATATGATCGCATCAGAGAGCGCCAATATGATTATCCGTATTTGATTGTTCTTAATGACAGGGTTTAGCATGATGATGCCAGAGACGTGACCATTGATGAGGATGGCATGTTGAGGATGTAGGGACGAATATGTTTGCCCAATGTGGATGGGCTTCGAGAGTTGATACTGGAGGAGGCCCATAGCTCGCGATATTCTATCCATTCAGGTGCCATGAAAATGTATCAGGATTGGAGGCAGCACTATTGGTGAAGGAGAATGAAGAAAGATATTGTAAGGTTTGTGGCTGGGTGTCTCAATCGTCAGTAGGTGAAATATGAGCATCAGAGACAGAGTGGCGTACATCAGCAGATGATTATTCCCGAGTGGAACTGGGAGAGGGTCACTATGGATTTATTGAGTGGTCTTCCTCAGACTTTGAAGACGTTCGATTCGATTTGGGTGATTGTGGATCGGCTGACCAAGTCCGCACACTTCATTTCAGTATGTACTAATTATTCTTTGGAGCGGCTGGCAGAGATCTTTGTCCGGGAGATTGTCCGATTGCACGGTGTTCCAGTGTCTATCATCTCAGATAGAGGTACTCAGTTGTGGAGTTCATTTCAGCAAGATTTGGGTAAGCAGGTAGAGTTGAGCACATCATTTCATTCTCAGACGGACGGGCACTACGAACGTACTATTCAAATATTGGAGGACATGTTGCGCGCCTATGTTATTGATTTTTGAGGTTCTTGTGATGATTTTTTACCGCTTCCAGAGTTTTCTTACAAGAACAATTATCAGTCGAGCATTTAGATGGCTCCGTGCGAGGATTTGTATGGGAAGCGCTGTAGATCTCTAGTTGGTTGGTTTGAGCATGGCGAGGCTAGGCTATTGAGGATAGAGTTGGTGCATGATTCTTTAGAGAAGTTGACCAGAAGGTTTGATATGTGTCTTATATGGTTGATGAGAAGGTCTTGATAAAGGTTTCGCCCATGAAGGGTGTTATAAGGTTTGGAAAGAAAGGGAAGTTAACTCCGCGGTTTAATGGGCCTTTTAAGGTACTTAGAAAGATTGGGGAGGTAGCTTATGAGCTTTCCTTTCCACCCAGCTTGTCAGGCGTGCATCCGTTATTTAATGTTTCTATGCTCCGGAAGTATGTTGGGGACTTATCCCATATATTAGACTACAACACGGATCAGTTGATGATTATTTGACCTATGATGTAGAGCCGGTAGCTATTTTGGGTCGTCAGGTTCAAAAGTTAAGATCAAAGGATATAGCTTCGGTGAAAGTGCAGTGGAGAGGTCGGCCTGTAGCGGAGGCTACTTGGGAGACCGAGTGGGAGATGCAGAGGTATATATCCTCACATGTTTGAGGCTTCAGGTATGTTTCTTGACCTGCTCGAGGAGGAGCGTTTGTTTTAGTTGGGGATGATGTGACGACCCGATGCATTGTCACGTGAGTTACCGCTTTGTTTTCACCATTTTTGGGTTCCTTAGGCTTCATTATCCCTATCTTATGTGATCAAGTCTATTCGGAGAGGTTTTGGTAGGAAATGAGATACTTAGTCTCTTTAAGAAAGGTTTAGTTTGGAAAAGTCAACCGAATATTGAGTTATGAGTTACAAGGTTTGGATATGATTTTCTGTGATTCTGTTATCTTCGAGGGATGATTTGTGACTTAGGAGATATGATCGGAATTGATTTTTGAGGTCCAGTGTATAATTAGGCTTGAAATGGCAAAGTTGGTATTTTGGCTAATTCCAGTTGATAGGTGAGATTTTGATCCAAGGGTCAGAATTGAATTCTGAAAGTTATTGTGGCTTCGTTATGTGATTTGGGATGTGAGTGAAAAACTTCAAGTCATTCGGGGGTTTTTTCATTAGGTTTTTGATCGTGTTCGAAAGTTTTAGAAGAACTTAGGCTTTAATCCGATGCGAATTAATTGTTTTGGTGTTGTTTAAGTTGTTTTGAGGACTGAAACAAGTTTGGGTGATCTTTTAGGAGGTGTTGGTTCTTTTGGTTGAGGTCCCGGGGCCTCACGGTGATTTCGGATGGCTAAACGGGAGGTTCGAAGTAGGAAAATGCAGCAGCAGTTGCATCCCAGATTTGGCCTTCTCGTTGACGAACGAAGGTGTAAGTTCGGAGAGGGTTGAGTTTCAGAGCTTCACATTTATGGTGTCAATCCTGCATTCCCATAGAAGAAGGTTGAGGTCCCTGAGTCTTTTTTCTTGGCGTTCACGATAAGGGCACCGCGTTCGCAGAGGATCTGGAAAGTGTGCAGCGCGTTCGCGTGAAGGGCGTCGTGTTTTCGTAGTTTTATCAGCTAAGGCATCTCTTTCGTGGGTATATCACCGCGTTCGCGAAAAGGAAAATTTGGTAAGTGGAATTTTGGGAATCGCGAATGAGAGAAGGCCCTCGCGTTTGCTTAGAAAGAAAAGTCAACAGGGCAAAATAGTTTTTATAATATTCCATCCATGAGTCTAAGTTCATTTTCACCCTTTTTTAACATCCTTGAGAGCTTTTGGACGAGAATTGATGAGGGTTTCGACTGGGATTGATCATAGGTAAGTCCTATGATCAAAAAACATGATTTATTTGTAGAATCAATCTAGATATTCATGAAAACTTAGCAAAAATGGGAAGAACTAGGGCTTGAGTATTGATATTTCAATTTGGGATTGATGGGAAGACCTAAGGCTCGGATTTGAGAGTTATTGATATGTATAGACTCGTGGAGAGATAAAGAATCCGTTAATGTAAAATTTCTAGAATTCAAGAAGTGGGCCCGGGGCTCGGGTTTTTCAAATTTCGAAATATTTGCTATTTTTCGATTGGGTATTGTTCCATTAGCATATTGTGATGTATTCGTTGCGAGGAGGTTGAGCTTAGAGGCAAGGGAATAGCGAGCTAGAGATTTGGCCGGCTTGAGGTCAGTAATGATAGTAAGTGATGTCCTTATGGTTAGAAACCCCGGGTTTGCACAACGCATTGCTATATATTGGTGAAATACGCGCTTAATGATGTGCGCGAGGTTCTTTACTACTGGGGATTGTGACTTGGTCCATCGTGATTGATTTTTTACCGTGTATTTTACTAAGATGTGTTGTTATCAAGATGATTTGGGCTTATTGCCATATTTTGGGCTTCATGCTGACTACATGAGTCTTTCGTGGATTTTCATCACTGTTTCCTCACTATTTGATATATTATTTGATGCCCGGGGGCTTATGATATTTTCTGTACTGAGAGAGGCCGAGGGCCCGAGATACATTTATATGACATGAGGTGGCTTGACTGACATGAGAAAGCTTTGAGGCCTTAAAAGTGATGTGAGGAGGCTTTCAGGCCTTGTGAGTGATGCGCGAGGCTTTCAGGCCTTAGGAGCGATGTAAGAAAGCTTTCAAGCCTTATGTTGACATAGCGGTTGGGCCGTAAGGGGCCCCTCCGGAGGCTGCACACCCACAGTGAAAGCGGGTACCAATATAATCTGATACTGAGCCCGTGTGGCTGATGCTATGCTGAGTTACTGATACTGAACCTGAGGGGCTGATACTATGTTGAGTAATTGATATTGTGCTCGAGGGGCTAATAGTATGTTTAGCAATTGATACTGGGCCCGAGGGGCAGATTACTACTCAGTATTTACTTGTTGTTTTACTTTATTTACCTGTTTCTAAAAAGGAGATTTCATTTGTTTCTTTACGGTTTTACTTCATTAAGTGATTTACTACCTGGTATAGTATTGCCTTGTGAATTTATGTGTTTTCATGCCTTCGATTATTATTTATTATTATCACTCACTTGGTTAGAGTACTCACATTACTCCATGCACCATGCGTGCAGATTTTGGCATAGCAGAGTCCACACCTGAGCACTGATTCCTTCCAGGCGAATTGGAGTTACGAGGTAGCTGCAAACGTGCGTAGCCCCTTGTATCCCTTCTCTTACCTCATTTATGTTTTGTTAAAACAATTGTATCGGATATTATATTATGTGGACTTATAGCAACTCTGTAGAAGCTCATGACTTGTGACACCCCGATTTGGGCTGTGTCGGGATGGTATCCTTTGCTATTATTGCTCCTTTCCGAAACTATAACTATTTTACACGCGTTTAGGATATGTTACTGTTGATTATTTTATTATATGAGGTTTTTACATTGTTCTGGCTGGCCTTGTCTTTACGAGGGGTGTCATCACGACCGGGTGTGGATTTTGGGTCGTGACACCAGATAGACTGGTTTCAGAGTTTGTGAGAATCCTTAGATTCGTGATATAGCCCTAGGGCTCATTAGGCAGACCCCGGGGGCTCTTACGCGCTTGGTCGATGCGACCATTAGTGTAAGCTGGTGTTAGAGCTCTTATGTTATTGCTTACCTATTTTGGGTTTAGTCTCTGAGTCAGACTTCAACTCGAGCTCATTCGAACCTCATGATTTTTTCATTGCATGGGAGAGTTATAATGACTCTTACGCCTTCGATCAAATCAATCTTTTTTATCTATGGACCTGAGGCTAGTTAGGCTGACGACAATGGATCTTAAGCTTTGCCCATAGTGTTAGATAATACGCTTAACGCTAGAGGGGGGGTGAATAGCGTTATAATAAAAATTAGCGTAAACTTTCGGAATTTAAAAATTGCATGAAATAAATAAGTGCGATAAGTATATAAATTAGAACAAACGCACCGATGTATCCTGGTTCACCACAACACGTGGCTAGTCCAGTCCCCGAGAGACTCTCTCGAGATTTCCACTAACTTGTTAAGCTTACGGGTGCTCAACAAACCGTTACAACTTGAGGACACAAGCCTCAACAACCTTTGCTCGGAGATACAACACTCCAAGACTTCAACCAAGGAAACACAAGTTCCTTCTTACAACACAAGGGACTAACACTTCCCTTCAAGTGTACAAAAACACTTAGCACTCAAACAAGACACTCCTTTAAGAGTAGATATGAGTAAAAAGAATACACTCAAGATCGCAACAACTTTCGACAAGAATTTGGCTCTCAAAAGCTTATGTAATGAATATAAAATGATAAGCAATAAAGTATGCAAGCTTTAGCAATTGTATGATCAGTTGTTGTGTGTTGTTGTTCTTAAAAGACTGATTTGAAGCTGTATTTATAGTTGAAAAACCTTGTATTACCGTTGTCTAATTGCCAATTAAGAATTGCTGATTTTACTCAGTGACAATCGATTGTCAAATTACCACAATCGATTGTTTGCCAGTTCTTCCAAAAATCAATCCCAGATTTTACGCATAACAATCGATTATCTAAGATCAATAATCGATTACTGGCGACGTTCAAAAAATCATTTCCAGATTTTACGTAAAACAATCGATTATAAGAAATCAATAATCGATTACTCAGCAACGTTCAAAAAATCCTTTCCAGATTTTAATTAAAACAATCGATTATAAGAAATCAATAATCGATTACCTGACGGTATTTGAAAACATTTTGGCAACGGTCAGTTATACAATCGATTATACTAAGTTAACAATCGATTATATATCAGTCTTGAAAAATCAATTTAGACACTTCCTCTTGACAATCAATTGTTATAGGTTCACAATCGATTATTTAATAACTTTGTAAAAGTCTGGAAGACACTGCCTCAACACAATCGATTGTCATAAGTTCACAATCGATTATTTTGAGCTTTGAAAAACTTTGATGGACACTGCCTCATCACAATCGATTGTCATAAGGTTCACAATCGATTATCATGCAGATTTGAAAAATCTGATGCTCACTGCCTTAACACAATCGATTGTCATAAGTTCACAATCGATTGTCAAGCAGCTGACTTAAACATAATCGATTATCATAAGTACATAATCGATTATCTTAGTCCAGATTTTAAAGGCATGTTTAAAAATCATTTTGACTAAAGTAAATATGCATTATTTAAAATCATTTTGCTCTAAATTAAATATGCATGATTTGTTAAAAATATTTTTACGAGAGAAGCCAAGTCTTGAGTTTAAGTTGTCGGATCAAGATCACAATTAAATACCGACTCATATAAAACTTAATCTCGATCTTGTCTTGTGCTTGAATCTCCTTGGCTCGTTCATGCAATTCCGTCATCAGTATGCTTCTTGCCATTTGATTGATTGTCATACAATATCGTTGTTTGACACTTGACTTCATTGTTTGTCATTCATCAAAACCTATACCTGAAAATCATGCTCATACAACCAAAGCGCACATATCATAGATATACATGATTTCCAACAATTTCCCCCTTTTTGATAATGACAAACAACGGAAGATATGCATATTGAATTCCCCCTAAATTCATGCTATATTTCAACATACAATTTATGCAACCAATTCAATTCAATGTAATTCCCCCTTTATTAAAGCATGCATATCGCCCATATTCTTCCCCCTTTTGGCATTAGCAAAAAGAGTATACCAAAGGTTATTTAAACCATTGACGATACCAATCGTTATAGACAAGATCATATAAAAAGTTAGTAAATGGCATACTAATAATAACGATCATTTTTCTCAACTATTCCAATTGTTATTTAAAAAAATATTCATCAAAACATGAATCAATCATTTATTATAAAACCAATTGATACTAATTGTTGTTAAAAAAAAAAAGACTTGTTAAAGCATGTATCAAGCAAAACTGATATAGATTATTTGCACATATCAACTCATTGCGTTTTTATTCAAAATACGATAACTAACCAACGTTCCCCCTTAATGCATTAAGGTTTCGTGCTTGGTGCATCCACTACAATATTGTAGTCTTCAAGCACACCTGCAAAAAGAACCTAAAAATAGGTTTTTGGTACCCAACTTCTTTTGGGTCCTTGGGGGTTAGGATAATAGCAATTATAATCAACACATAAATCTCTATGTTTAGCAAAACAAACGGGTGCAATGTGTCCTACCCGATTACAATAGTGACATATAACATTAGGATTATGCATATGTCTAGGTTGAGCCAAATGCGTTCTAGGTGATCTAAAGTTGTTCCCCCTAGAACCGTTGAATTTCCTATAGTCATGTCTAAGTGGTCTAAAATTATTCACTCTAGACTCATTTACAAAAGTCCTAGAGTTGTTTCTAGGTTGTCTATAATAATTAATCTTAGACTCATTTGTGAGGTTCCTAGAATTCTTTCTAGATGGACCAACCTCATTACTTATATCCTTTTTATTCTCTTCAATTAGGACTATCTACACTACGTTTTTCTAGTGCGTTCCTAAGTTCTATGTTCTCTAATTTTAAAGAACTACAAGAGGAACAATTAGTGCATTTATCAATAGAAGAGGCTTCATTCAATTCCTTGATTTTATTTTTGAAATCAACAATGTCATTTTCCAAAAATTTATTTTCTTTTTCTAATACTTCAATTTATTTATAAGAACACCATTTTCATTAGTCAATTTTTCAAAATCTGTTTCTTGCAAAGAAAGTGTTTTCTTCAAATCTTCTATCATTTTGGAAGCATTAACAAATTCACCATACAATTCATCATAGGCATTTTGTAATTCTTCAAACGAGTGAGAGTTAGATGTACTTACCTCTTCTTCGTTTGCCATGAGACACAATGCGGCGGTTCCATCGCCCGAGCTGTCCGAATCCTGTGATACGCGCCTATGGCGTTTCTTCTTTTTCTTGTCCTTCTTCATAGACTTACAAGACTTTTCAATTATATCATTTGAAATATTATCAACATCCCATTACGAAGCACTTACCTCTTCTCGTTTAGAGGATGAGGCTTTGAAGGCAAAATATGAATTGCTTCTAAGATAAGGATTAAGAATTGTGCTATCATAAGTTTCGAGATTACCTCTTAGTCCATCAATTGTGATATCCGTGAATTCCATCGACTCTTGGATAGCACTGGCTTTGGAGCGCCATTCGGGAGTGAGACTCCGTAGGACTTTTCGAACAAGATCTTTGTTCGTGTAAACTTTCCCGAGAGCATGGAGATCGTTGACGATTCTTAAAAATCGTTCAAACATAACACCAATGGGTTCCTTCTCCATTTTAAAGATTTCATATTTATGTGTTAGAAAATAAATTTTGGCTTCTCGGACTTGAGGCATACCTTCATAAATGATCTCGAGCTTATCCCACATCTCCTTGGCGGTTGTGCAGCAAGAGATTTTTCGATAAACATCTGGATTCACCACACAATATAATACATGGATGGCCCTTGCATTATTTTCAACTTTCTTGATGTCCTCGGCATCATATTCATCTTCCTTCTTTGGAACTGTGGTTTCTCCAACTTTCTTTGTTGGCATTGGTTCACCATTTTTGATGATTTGCCACAAACGAAAACTATTTGCTTTGAGGAAGATACTCATCCGTTCTTTCCAATATCTATAGTTTGTTCCGTCAAATAGTGGAGGGCAAGTGGTGGACTGTCCTTCATCCATCGTTCCTGCGTTCAATAATTTCAACAGAAAAAATATATATTTCTCTCAACCGGTTAAGGCTTTCAGAGAGTTAGGCTCTGATACCAATTGTTAGATAATACGCTTAACGCTAGAGGGGGGGTGAATAGCGTTATAATAAAAATTAGCGTAAACTTGCGGAATTTAAAAATTGCAGGAAATAAATAAGTGCGATAAGTAAATAAATTAGAACAAACGCACCGATGTATCCTAGTTCACCACAACCCGTGGCTAGTCCAGTCCCCAAGAGACTCTCTCGAGATTTCCACTAACTTGTTAAGCTTACGGGTGCTCAACAAACCGTTACAACTTGAGGACACAAGCCTCAACAACCTTTGCTCGGAGATACAACACTCCAAGACTTCAACCAAGGAAACACAAGTTCCTTCTTACAACACAAGGGACTAACACTTCCCTTCAAGTGTACAAAAACACTTAGCACTCAAACAAGACACTCCATTAAGAGTAGATATGAGTAAAAAGAATACGCTCAAGATCGCAACAACTTTCGACAAGAATTTGGCTCTCAAAAGCTTATGTAATGAATATAAAATGATAAGCAATAAAGTATGCAAGCTTTAGCAATTGTATGATCAGTTGTTGTGTGTTGTTGTTCTTAAAAGACTGATTTGAAGCTGTATTTATAGATGAAAAACCTTGTATTACCGTTGCCTAATTGCCAATTAAGAATTGCTTATTTTACTCAGTGACAATCGATTGTCAAATTACCACAATCGATTGTTTGCCAGTTCTTCCAAAAATCAATCCCAGATTTTACGCATAACAATCGATTATCTAAGATCAATAATCGATTACTGGCAACGTTCAAAAAATCATTTCCAGATTTTACGTAAAACAATCGATTATAAGAAATCAATAATCGATTACTCAGCAATGTTCAAAAAATCCTTTCCAGGTTTTAATAAAACAATCAATTATAAGAAATCAATAATCCATTACCTGATGGTATTTGAAAACATTTTGGCAACGGTCAGTTATACAATCGATTATACTAAGTTAACAATCGATTATATATCAGTCTTGAAAAATCAATTTAGACACTGCCTCTTGACAATCTATTGTTATAGGTTCACAATTGATTATTTAATAACTTTGAAAAAGTCTGGAAGACACTGCCTCAACACAATCGATTGTCATAAGTTCACAATCGATTATTTTGAGCTTTGAAAAACTTTGATGGACACTGCCTCATCACAATCGATTGTCATAAGGTTCACAATCGATTGTCATGCAGATTTGAAAAATCTGATGCTCACTGCCTTAACACAATCGATTGTCATAAGTTCACAATCGATTGTCAAGCAGCTGACTTAAACATAATCGATTATCATAAGTACATAATCGATTATCTTAGTCCAGATTTTATAGGCATGTTTAAAAATCATTTTGACTAAAGTAAATATGCATTATTTAAAATCATTTTGCTCTAAATTAAATATGCATGATTTGTTAAAAATATTATTACGAGAGAAGCCAAGTCTTGAGTTTAAGTTGTCGGATCAAGATCACAATTAAATACCGACTCATATAAAACTTAATCTCGATCTTGTCTTGTGCTTGAATCTCCTTGGCTCGTTCATGCAATTCCGTCATCAGTATGCTTCTTGCCATTTGATTGATTGTCATACAATATCGTTGTTTGACACTTGACTTCATTGTTTGTCATTCATCAAAACCTATACCTGAAAATCATGCTCATACAACCAAAGCGCACATATCATAGATATACATGATTTCCAACACATAGGCATGTGTAGCTAACTATTTTAGGTTCAGTCTCTGAGCCGAGATATTACTGGAGCTGATTTAACCCTCGAGTTTTTACGTTTGTATTAGTTGGCGACGATGGCTCTTACACTTCACCCTTAGGCATGTGTAGTTAACAATTTCGGGTTTAGTCTCTGAGTCAGGTAATGACTCAAGCTCATCGACCCACAAGTTTTGTATTTGTGTGGGATGGTGACAATGGCTCTTATGCCTTAGGTCGAAATGACCTTTTATGTGTGTCGCCTTAAGGCTCGTTAGGCTGGCAGCAATGGCTCTGACTCTTTGCTCTTAGGCATATATAGGCATTGTTTTCCTTTCATTAAGGGATTTTTGAAATGATTGTTCCTAACCTATCAGCGGCTCCAAAGAACCTTCATTTAAAGTCGTATGCGGCGATGTTCGAGCACCTCGAAAGGTTTGGCTCATAGGATGAGTAGGAATGCACAATAAAGGGAAGAAAAAATCATTGTGTGAAGTTTGCTAAATGTATGCAATCGCATATTTGATATGCGGACTGTATTTTGGTCGCACACCAACATAGTATATTTGGATAAAATTAAGGAGACAATGCGACAAATTGATGCACTTTGTGAATCGCATCTTCATTATGCGATCAAATAGTACATCGCATTTGTGGCCCTTCAGTATCTCACTTAACCCTACCGCATAATGTGTTATGCAGTGACCTGTCCATGGCAATTCTTGCAGGTATCACCCTCGTTTCTTTCTATTCAAAACAAACAAAAAGAAAGTTTTCTTTTGTTACTTTATCAGAAGTAAAAAAACAAAAACAAAGAAAAAAGAGCAAAAAAAAATGGAAGAGTAAAGGAACAGAGAAGGAAACGACAAACGCTTGATCTAATACTCCAAGTGTGGTAAGAAAAATTATCACTGGTATGTTTTCCTTAGGCCAAATTCATCATTTCGAGCTTTGGTTGTTCATTTATTCTTATTCTTGTTTCCTCAGTTTTTGCTTCATGTTACCTTTTTATTTTCTTTTTCTTCTGTATCTAATGACCTATTCGTATTGACCACGTAGTTAAGTAAGGTATTTTGGGGGTGCTGGGTAGAAAGAAATAGGACCACCATTGTTGAGGGATGAATTGAATCGTGAGAACGATGGCATTTATGGCCCACAGAATTAAAATGTGGTCCGCATTTATGATGCATAATTAAACCCTTGTCTTCTGAGGAAGATGGTGAAATGCGATGAAATTTGCGATTGCATAAATGAAATGCAAACCGCAAAGTCACCGCAAACTAAAATAGGACTCCACTTCAAACCTTGCTATTTGTGGGTGTTTTGCAATCGCATTTCCCACTTTGCGGTGACATTTTCGATCAAATAATTGATATACGAACCACAAAGTCACCACAAACTTAAATAGACTACCTAGTTCAAACCTTGTTATTTGTAGTTGTTTTACGATCGCATTTCCCACTTTGCGGTAGAATCTGAAAACGCATTTTTTTATTTTGTTTTGTGAGCAAATCGGTAATGTGATAGTTATACGGTCCGCATAGTGGTGATGCAATCTCATAACCCATTGCTGACTGAGATGCATAAGTGCACAATAAAGATTGCGATGAGTTTGCAGTCCGTATAGTCGTTATGCGACTGTAAAACATGTGGCATTTTTAACTTTTTCCTTGAATTTCTCTGTTTCTTTTCACTGCTGCTTATAATGTCGCCCACATTTCACCTTTGTACAGATATGGCTCCCCAAAAGCATATAGCGTCTGCCTAGAAAAGGGAATCCTCCAATCGTAACATGTCATAAGCGAAACGATCAAGGATGGAATCTAATGTGCCACGCCTCTCCTAGTCTGACTATGAGCAGCTCTTACCCTCAGTTAATTTACATGTTGAGGCAAGAAGCAAACACGGAGATGACTTTCACCTCCAATTTGGAGTTGAGGGATCCGAGGAACTGTACAAAGAAGGGCACACCAAATAAACAATCCTGGTTGAGAAGCAATTGAGCTTGAACAGGCTACAAGAAAATTACCCCCACATCTTTGAGAACATAAAAAGCAAGAAAATGGGAGTGCTTCACTTAGCCACATTCTGAGTATAATTAGTCCATTGTCCGTTAATTTTATGCATCATATCGAGCCTCAAGGACTGCACACCACAAGCGCAACAAAATGTTTATTAACAATGTACTTGTTTGGGGGAAGAGTGTGTTTTGCAACAGTAAGGCAATTAACAAGTTGTACTTCCCTGGCTGGAGAGCAGGCACTGCCAAGTGGGCAAATAGGGAGATGAGTGTGGTTGGGTTGCTTCGATAATAGCAAAGAGGACCCCTGCTTGGATCAACCCTGGGCAAAAGAAATACTAGGGGGATCTCACGAGAGAGGGTCAATTATGGCTCAGTTTTATTACCTCTCGGTTGTTACCGTCCTAGAACGAAACTGAAGTAAGCAATAAGAAGGATAGTCTCATTGCATGTATCATGGAGGGCATCAAGATTGATATGGGAGCTCTCATATTCCAAGATATAGGGATCTAGGCCAAGTAGTATGCCACTTCACTTCCATTTCCTTGTCTGATCATAGCTCTATGTAAAGTTGTGCAGGTCCCTATCATGCCATACACTAACAGGACAGGGAAGGAGACGAGGGACATTGATATCACAAGAATTAGTGGATGTTGTTTCCCCACCAGAGGTTCCGACTCAGACTCCAATTGAGGTAGAGCTTCCCAACCCCCAAACTCCTATGACTCCTCAGGTTCCCGTGGCATCCGCTTCAACTTCAGATTGTGCTTCTAAATCAACAGCTGCTCATCCTTCTGTTGCAATTCCATACATCTCGAGGCTTGGTCTTATTGCTCAGCACGCAAATGCCAAGGTAGATCAGCTTTTGAAGACCTTGCCCAACCTCATCAAACAAGCCCTGTCCCCTATACAATCATAAGTGACAGCCCTCCAACAACAGGTAAAAACATATAGGGATCACCTGCAGCTTGAGTTGAGGGTTGAGAAAATTGAGCGAGGTGAGGTTGGTGATTTGCTTAATCTTAGGAATGAGGTTGCCACTATGAAGATCGAGCTCTACAAGATGCAGAATTTCGAGTTCAATATATCATCCCTCCTTCCCAAAGATGGTGAGCAGGGAGCAAGCATAGCAGCACCAGATTTGGGCCTTGACTTCTTCTCGCTGATGACTAATGTTGCCCCTTAGACTGATGGGGCCTCTCAGCCTCCATCTCCTAATGTATATTGATTTCCCTGATAAGGAGGTTTTTGGATACTCTACTAAGTCCTAGGGTGAGGAGATAGATAAGGGTGAGGATGAGGAGAGTTCATGGTTCTCGGAGGATGACATCTCTCAGGAAAAAGGGCAAGAAGATTGCGGTTACTAGGGTGGAAGGAGAGGAGCAAGCAAAGCTTCAGATGGCAATAGAACCTTCGCTAGCAGATTTGGCCACCCCTATAGATCCATTGGCCACTCAGCCATCAGTGGGCAAGACTAGAAGCTCACAAGCCCCAGCTCCAGCTCCGGACCATCCAAAGATTTCTCCTCCGTCTGTGGAGATCACCCCTCAGGCCAAGATCTTATCGACCCCAGCTTCAGTACTAGAGAGTGACCCCACCATCACTCAACCGGCTGCCGACTCCCATAGTGCTTGGTGCACCTCAGGGAGCCCCTTAATTTTTACTCCATTATTTTATGCATTGGGGACTATGCATGTTTTAGTTGGGGGTGGATGGTAGCCTTGTATATACTTTTGGTTGTGAATATTACACTTGAATGACATTAGCAACTATTGTACATATTGATGGATGCTCTTGTATATATTAGTGTTTTGTTAGTGTTTGGTTATTTTCGTACATTAGTTATGTTATCCTTGTGTATATAAAAAACAACTAGATAGTTGTCCATCTTTAGAAATTAGCAATGAATTCCCCATGTTTTATTTAGCCAGGTTCTTTTCTAAGGGTGTAATAGTAGAACGTGGATAGTAGAATAAAGCATGTGACCGGTTTGGTATACTTGTTTAGTTGCAATGATGTGTGTCTGTATATAACCTATACCCTTCCATAAAAAAAAGAGATCAACTATGTGAACTGGAGGCTCACTCTTTGACTCTATGTCTACCTAGAGTTACACATGTAAATATAATGAAAGCTTTAAGTTGCCAAATGTTGACTCGAGGACTTTAAACTATGTGAGCCAAACAGTTTTTGTGCCATGTGTGTGAGTTCTTTGTGTAAATAATTCTTGTGTTTTCTTCTGCCATCTAGAACTTGCCCGGTTGGTTTTTCGATGCTTATAATTATTACTCTTGGTTGGAGAAATGACCTTAGGCAGTCTTTGTGATTTTTGGAAAACCAGTTAGCCTTTCAAGCCACCCATTGTACAGATAGTATCACCAGTCACCCCCATTTGAGCCTTTAACCTTTTATTTGGCTACCTCATTAAAAACCTTCCCCTTTTTGTGAATTAATT
Source organism: Nicotiana benthamiana (assembly GCA_034376525.1). NCBI lineage: Eukaryota > Viridiplantae > Streptophyta > Magnoliopsida > Solanales > Solanaceae > Nicotiana > Nicotiana benthamiana. The sequence goes on along the minus strand of CM067332.1, from coordinate 28,232,353 downwards.
CCTTCTTTTGAACTCGCCCCTCCTCGAACATTGAGAATGAAGCTAAAAGCCTAAATTGGGGGTGTGGTATAAAGTCGAAAATCAGCAAGATTGTACAATGAGCGTAGGAAAGTGAACCTCAAAATGTGAAACTACTCATGCTCCAAAAGCAATATATTTTTTTTAAAAAAAAGAAGGCACATAAGGAGCCTTGAAGGAAATAAAAGAGGTAGTTGAGGTGACTAAATGGGGGAATAGTTGAAACAAATGAAGGCTATGTGGTTAGAAAAGAAGAAAAGAGCAACAAGAAAGAAAATGTGATTAGTGTTCAAGGAGGGTGAATTCACTTGTATCTAAATACTTATCCAAACCTTCCATAAACCTACGTTACAAGCTTGAAAAGTTCTTATGGGATCTCCAACCGAGTGTTCTTATAATTAAGCGAAGAATTAAAATAAGGGCAAGCCCATGGTATGGTATGTTGTAACAGTTGAATCTTTTTCTGAGGCTGAGTGTATTTGGGAATTCTTCCCTTTTGTTTTCATTGTAAATATTGTAATTTTGGGACTATCTTTCTAGTGAATGCACATGAACTGTAAGGTTGAACAAAAGTCAAGTTTTTCAGTCAAATGCAAGTGCACTCAGCTGAGGTAGAATTTTTTCACATTTTCTGAGGCTGAAAGTTCACAAGTTGATTGGTGTTCCTTAATATTATTGATGGTTCAGGATGGGTAAAACACTCGAAGATGCAAGCTTGAATTACTAACAACAAACACCGTCCATGGTCACTATTGCTTCATGTCTTGTAGGTGGAGTCTAGACTAGGATAGTGTCATCTTAGTTGCTAGAGGATAACCAAGAGTTTAAGTTGGTGGTGTTGATCTGCCGGAGAATTTCGGCACATTTGATACTAATTTCGTAGACTTTAGCTTGTTGTAAATGCAATTTCCCTTTGTACTTATGTAATTTTAGTATCTTTGCAGTGTATGAGGTGTAAGGACCTAAGAACAAGGAAAAGAGTTCAAAAGCCACAAAAAGACAAGAAAAGACCAAAAAGGCATCGAAAATGTAGATATGCTATCGCAAAACCCCAATAAGAGCTGCAAATTTCACACCGAGATCACAAATCAAAACAGATTTCTAGGCATGTTCAGCGTCAAAAATGCAGTCGCATATGCAATCACATAACATGTTTGCGAGCTGGAGAATTTACCCCAAACAAAACATGAAGTCTACAAAGGGAAGAAAATGCGACGCAAATTCGGTCGCATTTCTACAATGCGGACCGCAAACCACGAATATGGTGAAGGCTAGAAACAAGGGTTACAATCTCCGATGGCCATTTCAAGAATGCGAACCGCGTGTCTGTTATGCGACAGAAATACGATCGCATATCTGACCTGAAGAGGTATTTTTGTCTGTTTTCTGTCTCGAAATTTTGCCCTATATAAATAGATTTATTGCGATTTTGTGGACTCATCTGGTCCGACTTTGAAGTTACAATATAAGACATTAATATTTCTCTCTTATAGAAGTTTTTGGGTCAAGAATCTTTCACTTTGTAAGCTTTATGGCATTAAACACTCTGTTTCTTATGTATTTTAGCATGTGTAGTTAAGTTTAAATACTAAGGTTATGGACCCTAAATGGGTGTTATGTTGATGGGTGTTTAACATTGAATATATATATATATATATATATATATATATATATATATATATATATATATATATATATATATATATATATATATATATATATATATATATATATATATATATAATGGTTGGTTGATATTTATTTACTTCTTATTCTTCATTTATTGTTTGTGATTGCAAATATTAACAAGTGCCATTAATTTTTTGCTTTCCTTGGGAAAGTGGGATAGAAATTGGTAGAAGTAAATATCAAAGATTCCAGGCTTTAACCCTTGTTTAATAGAATCACTTAGGAATAAATGGGTTTTATTTGGCATATATTGATTGTTATTAATTGCAACTTTTTATACTTTTAAAAATCATAAAAAGGAAATACTACCCAAATACTGAAAAATTGTGGGTAGTCATTTAGACAACATTTGCATATCAAAAGGACCTTTTACTAGAGATATATTATATTAACACCGATAGCATTACATTTTATTAAGGGAACACAACTTTGGTTGTTTTAATCAAACAATTTACATTCTCAACATTACAATTAGCTATTACTTCAAATCAAACTTAATTCATACTCTTGCTACCATTAACTGGATAGAATTATGGCTTTAGTTGAGCAACACACTATTCCAGTAACCTTTTCACAGCTATTCCCTGTGGGATTTGACCCCACCCTTGTTGGGTTATTATATTTGGCACTGACCGCCTTACATTATTTATTAAAAGTTTAATTTGAGCATATCAGTCAATGATTACTATTTAGCCTCTTGCTTTGTACTTAAACTTGGTTCTTTTGACGTTGCGAGTGTTGATATCAGAATCACCTCTTCGATTGCAAATATTTCTTTTATGGCTGGTTATTCTCCGTAGATTGTTTTAATTCCTCCTTTAGTTGGGAAATTTAACACTTGGTGAAGGTTCGAGTGCACGTTCCTCGTGTTGTGGATCCACGGCCTCCTGAATAGCGCGTTGTACCTCATGTCTCCTTAGATCACATAAAACTTAGCCTCCTAGATGGTCATGTCGGCATTCGCTAGTAATGTTATCTTCCCCTAAGTGGTTTCACATGCCATGTTGAATGCATTCAGAACTCGGACTGTAGGCACGATTCGATCTTGCTGACTGAACAGCTTTACGACTCTCGGTCGGATGATGTTGGCCAAGCTACATAGATCAATTAATACACGCTTAACTCAAGATTTATTTTTAAGTACAGATATTACCAGTGCATCGTTCTAGGACTGCAAGATCCTTTCTATGTCCTCGTCCTTGAGAGACAAAGTTCTTTCTAGTATGTAATCTCGAGTCTGTTTTTCCCTTGTGATACTTTGGTGTCTTTTATAATCAGCCATTAAAGAACATTGACCCCACCAATGATCATATTAATGATTTGTTCAAGTTATTCTTGTTTGGTCTGTCTATTATAAACCCTATTTCTGAAATGATTCTTGGCTCGGTGGATCAGGAATTCTCAAAGATACCCGTCATTGAATAACCAAGCTAACTACTCCCTTAACTATGGGAAATTCTCTATTCTGTGGCCGTGAGTGCCATGATATGTGCATATTTGGTTTGGATCCTATTGGGGTGGGTCAAATTGTTGAGGTCGAGGCCACTTAGTGTCCTTGATGCATCCGACGGCTGATACGATTGAAGCAACATCAATATTAAGTTATACTCCGATAACCTTGGTGCTTCTTTAGGCATGATAGGATTGTCGAAACCATTCTTGCTCACTATTCCCCGACTGCTCTAGACTCGATCATTTCTCTTTTCATTTTGCATAGAATTCCATCCGGACCCACTGTTTCTTTGATCCTCGTGGTACGCTTGGTATCGATCCATGTTTAACCTTGGTTTACGATCGATATCTCTCTTGACTCTAACGATGGGTCTAATATGATAAACGAACCGGAAGGAGCCCCAAATTGATGATCTTCGACTCTAATTTTTGATTGATATTGGTTATGAACATCAGCCCATGTAATAATCAGATACTCTATAAATTTCTATTTATTGCTGCAAAGCCCCCGAACTTCAAACATTTAGTCCTTAGGTGAAAGCTCGAACGGCCCAGTCATCAGCGACCAGTGGCAGATCCATCCATTCAATTTGAAACCGAGGCACAAACTCCCTGAGCATTTCTTTATCTTTCTGTCTTACTTAAAAGGTCCAACTTCTTGGTTTCGACCTTAATTGCCCCTGCGTGTGCGTTGACGAAAGTGTCCACAAGCATAGCAAATGAGTCAATAGAATTAGGAGGTGATTAAGTTTTGATACCATATCATAGATCCCTTTGACAGAGTCTCTCCAAATTTCTTCAACAAGACAGGCATGTTCTCATCATCCTCTAAGTCATTCCCTTTGATGGCGCTTGTGTAGGAAGTAACATGCTCGTTCGGATTAGTCGTTCTGTTGTACTTAGAAATCTCGGGCATGCAGAATTTTTTAGGGATCCTCTTTCGAGCCGCACTCGGAGGGAAAGGTTTCTGTATGAACTTCTTGAATCCAGCCCTTTTAGTATCGGCAGCGCTGCTAGATTTGGTTGACTATGAAATTGTAGGTTTCTACCTTTTTGTCATTTGCTCTTATTTTCTTCTTCCCTGATTCTATCTGTTTTGTTATCTCCTCGAGCATCTATGATCTCGGGATTGGTCCCTGTCTCATTTTTATTCGACCTCTCTGTGAACGGTTCTTCCCTACGGGTTATTTCCTGGGATGGATCAGGTTCAATTCTACCCGATGTGTGGCTTTGGTTCTGTAACTGAGCTATCGACACCTGTTGAGCATGTAATATTTCAAAGATCGTCTATAGGTTGATCCCATCTCCTCTATTATTTTGAGTATTCTATGCTGTCGGTCAGGCGCCACCAGGAATGCTATTCTCAGGGTCGGTAGGCCGGTTTGTGTCGGTTTCCATATGCGAGTTAGCGTCCAATGGGTCTGCGACAGGAATTTCTATGGGATCAACGGGCAGTACCTCATTGCTGGGCGCTATGTTGCTATTTTCACCGTGATGACCAGATTCATTGTCAATAGGTAGGAGTGCTAATTGTGAGTTTGACATTTTGAGATTTAACATGAAATTAGAGGCACTTCAAAGAACAAGTGTAAATTAGTGTATGTTATAAAAAAAATTGTATCAAATAACAACTATTATCCTTAGCCCCACGATGGGCACCAAACTGTTTGTCCTCAAAATTGGATAACAATTGAATTTGTAAGTGATTTTGAGGATTCGTGGATTAAATTGACACAAAGCGATAAGTTAAATTGCAATTGAAATAAAATATTATGAAAAAAATTCAAACCACACGAATTGAATAGTTACAGCCTTAGGGTGGTCCACCCTTGAACAGAATGCACTTCGATCAGTGTCATAGCATAGTTGAATAAGAACTTAAAGAGAAAATAACAGTATATTGCTTCTGAATTATTGTTACAGTGTGTTTTATAAGAAATCAGACACCCTTTATATAGCAGAGATATCCTAATTTAGGTACAATTCTATAAAATATAAAAATCTCCTGATTTACTTATTTGCCAGCTCATTATACTGGCAATGTTTCCTCAAGCTCGTTTGTGGTCGATTCGGGGAATATGGACTCAATGTTCTCGAGGACAGATATTCTGGCCTCGTGTTCTGGTTTGGCGGGATTCGGAGTCGATCTTCAATCCCTCACGTTCCGAACCCGATATATCATATAATAGAAGAGCCCAATTTTAACCGTATATAATAAGTAAAATGGACAGGTGAGAATATATAATAGCATTGCCTTGTAATTAAGCCTTTACTATTTCAATTTTCTACATGCAAGTCGACGAATTAAACAAGTTAGTACTGAACCCGAAATCTCAAGAAGACAGAGCAATGAATCACTAGTTGACCTCGAACTTCATCGTATACACTAATTTCGTATCCCCAAAATGACTAATACTGCCATTGTCGCCACGAAAATTAATTGGTTAATTAAGGTTTCATTATGGATGCCTTTTTTTAAATTAAAAAAAAAGTTGCTCGGTTTAGAATCTATAAACTATTCTTCTTTCTTTTGTTTTATAGTTTCGAAAAACCGATAACAGACGTTATCGTTTTTCGTTTTATTCCCATTCACTACTTATTTAATCATTTTAAGTCACGTTCATTTGAATATTCTCTCCAAATAAGTATTGCAAATTACCCAAATTAACTCCTGTACGTTAACCTTAATTTGTGTAAAGTAAATCCGGAATATATGGTTCCTCTTTTCCAAATATTTAAAATGAATTTTGATTTACTTTATAAGATGCATGTATCTTTTGCAATTTTCATATGAAAAGTTCTTTAGTGTATATTTTATGTACATAAAATTTTAATTAAAATAATGTAATAAAAAAATTCGACTGAGCTCAGAAAGTCCTTTAAATTATTTCTCATAGAGCGAAAGTACTTGCCAAATAAATTGCGAGACACTAATAAGTAAAATAATGACAATCCTATCCTAGAAACACTCTAATTAAACTTGAATAGTAGTAATCAATTATGTTTTGACTTATGGAAATCCGTAGCAACACTCTAAACTTGTGCCTCTTTTTGTTGGGATTTTGAATAACGCCGTTCTATGCCTTCGTTGCCTTAACGTTTGATAGTACGGCTCCAATCTCCATTAATTCCTCATGTTTTAAACTATAGTATTTGAATGACTCCTTTTAAAATTCATTAGGCCATGTACCTTACAGATTCTTTGGTGAAATCCTTTTTTTTAGATACATAATAGACTAAACAACTGTAATTATATTTAAGTGTTTCTTTTTATTCCCTTCAAATGTCACATATAAGCATCCAACGGCCATTGATTTTATTAGTGTTATGTTATAAAAATTTTCGACTTAGAAGGAAATCTTGTATACTTTTATTATTATCCTAGTTATTGATCCATACTATCACGCTCCGAACATAGGTCAGGACGTAATACGATACTTAGTGTATGACTATATATGACCGAGCGAACCTACTGGCTAGCTGAATCAACATGTGATATCATAACATACGGAATATGGAAGATAAACTAACACATGTTGATATACGGAAAACCTGGATGATATAAATCAAAGTGCAGAAATACTAATACAATTCTGAAACATATTTGCAACCTACATAGGTTAACATAAAAAGCTTAAGACTATGTGTAATTGTTATTCTAGTTTATGAAGCCTCTAATGAAGTAATGAAAATACTAATTGTCTGAAAATATTGAACACCGCAAGGTAATGATAATGCTCTGAAAGAAAATGGGAATCACCAAGTAGCTGGTACGAGAATCCTAGCGCTCTGAATCATCAACCTGTAAATCATTTTATGCATCGTGAGATGTAGGCCTTGGGAAAAAGGGACGTCAATACATTTGAATTGTACGAGTAATTAAAGCAACTGAAAGAAAGAACTATAAATGCTAAAACTGAAACTAAGTTGATAACTAAGAATGGATAGTTGATAACTAAAACTGAAATAATGACTGATAACGGAACTGGTAACTAGTAACTGAAATGATAACTAATAATTGAACTAAACAGAGGAAGTAATGATATAAATACTCCCTCATCTAAATGACGAACAACCTGTTTATCCGAATATTAATCTACGGCCTCAGGCCCCATATATATATATATATATATATATATATATATATATATATATATATATATATATATATATATATATATATATATATATATATATATATATATATATATATATATATATATATATACACACACACACATAGCTGCAGTCTCAGGACCAAAGATGCATAAAGCATTAACTGCGGTCCTAGGCCCGCATATAGGTGTTCAACATTCAGTGATTTAAAATTAGGAACTGAGAATCATACTGCAATACATGATAGTGAAATACTGAATCACACTGAGTTACATGATACTGGAATACTGGATCACAGTGAGTTACATGATACTGGAATACTGAATAGGACTAATTTAAGACATGTATTCTTGAATTGATTATGAACACTGAAACTTCATATGTTCATGTCTTACTGAGTAATCTATAATAAGACTCAGGTGCATCAAACACAAATCTATATTAAGTACGCACTAAGCTGACAACGTTCAGAAGGCCATGAATGAGTTACGAAGCTAAGGATAAAAGTTCTACAATTATTCAAGAAACTAGACTAAATTATGTTTTTGATGCAATTTGTAACATGATGAAAGAAATGGTGTGCATGGAGAATCATTAACGTTCCCAAACATAGAGAGTTAGTCTCACATACCTTAACTTCTTACTCTTGAGCGTAATACAACGTTTGTCAACCCTTTCAACTTTAATCAATAGCAATACAAGTCAAAGGGGTTCCATATTAGCTATGTAACTCATGTTTTGGTCATTTAAGCATTTTATCAAACACTTGGTATGAATAAAGCATCATGGTCCTTATTAATGGTATCTCTACACCCAATAACACATTCCCTTGCTCCTAAATAAATTCTAAGATCTCAAATTTCTTATAATCAATATCATTCTTCTTCACCCATAAGATACATAACACCCTTGACCAATAATCAACAATGAACAACCAAACATGTAACCGTTCATGCTTTTCTATCAAACCCATCAACTCATGTCTTATGAACTGGAGTCTATAATCATTAATTCAATGATATAATCAATAAGAGGGTGAAGATATTGACTTTTTGACGTTCAATCTTCTTGAGTTGGAGTTCTAGGGTATCTTCTCTCAACAATGATTTCCCAACAAAATATATAATGATATGGAGGGTTTAGCCATGTTAATAAGATGTTGGAAAATTGAAGTTAATTTAGAACTACCATTAGAACTTACCTTGTATGGTGGATGGACCCTTAATGAGTTAGGTTTTTGAGAGTTTACCTTTCTAGAGCAAGTTTTTATATTTTGAGGCTATGGGGGATGAAGTAGTGCTCCATAATGACCCGCTAAGTGCGCCCCCACGCAGCTGTAGGCCTGACTGCACACCTGACCGTGCAAAATAGCAGTAACACTACCATAGGTATGTGTCCACGCTCTGGGCGCGCACTGGATGCATATTATACACTATTCTATAAAATGCACATAACTTTTTGCACAAAGATCTGTTTGGGCTCCACAATATATTGTTGGAATTCTATTTCATTGGCCTATAATTTTCATCTTTAGAGTTTTCCCAAATTCCTTACATATTTCACCTATCGCTGCTGGAAGATGGACCTTTTGTACGCTTAGTCGATTTTGTAGAATTTGCTGCACCTCACTCTCCATCCTGATTCTAACAACTATTTTCACCCACACCCATCCTTCTAGGACTTTATATGCCTATAACATCATATTAAAACCCATATAAAACATCCACACCTAGTCTAAATGTATGGGGTGTTACATTATCTCCCCCTTGGGATCATTCGTCCTCGAATGATTATCCTGACTGTAACTTCTGCTAACTCCGGGCCTTAAACGAGTCTGGTGGCTACATGACTTTCATTATCACTTGCATACTAAATTGAATGAATACATTACTTACTAATCGGTTGAAACATTGAACTGAATGACTACTGCATTGACTGACTATTGGTATGATATAGATACGTGAATACTGAACTAACATAGGTATATGAATATTGAACTGGCACGAATAGTTGAGTAATCTGAGTACTAAGCTGGCATGAATGTCTTACTATTGGACTGGAATGAGTAGCTGAATATTGTACTAAAATGAGTATCTTATTATTGAACTAACATGAGTATCTCAGTACTGAACTGATATGAGTAACTAAGTACTACAAAGTTGAATGTTATAGCAGGATACGTGAAATACTGGTTGTACCATTGTAATTCTAGTGGCAACTCCAACTCATAAACTAATTGACCGATACTTTGCAAGATTCTATATGGCCCAATATTGAAGGGACTATGCTTCCCCTTCTTCCAAAATCTCATAACACCTTTCATAGGTGAAAATTTAAGAAACGCCCAATCATTAACTTGGAACTCTAGGTATCTATGTCGCATGCTTGAATAGGACTTTTGGCGACTACGAGTCCTCTTCAAATGCTCTTGAATCAACTTAACTTTATCTATAGTCTGATAGACCAAATTTCGTCCCAAAAACTTATCTTCACCAACTCTTGACCAATCAATTGGCAATCCACACCTTCGCCCATACAGAGTATCGGACGAGCCATCTTGATACTAGAATGGTAGGTCAATATTAGTAGGTCAATAAGAGGTATGTGATGACCATCCCTGTATACGGCGAAATTAGAGAGTTCAATTCCTCGCCACTGAGGCACCTTAGAAGATCATTCCAAAGCCTCGAGGCTACAAGACTATGGTCGAGTTTCCCCCTCAAGGTTTGTCGACGCCCAACCTAGGGATAATGTTGACCACTGGTATGTCAGAAACAAGGAGTTCCTATGGTACACGACTAGGATTGATAAAGCCTAGTGTACTACCCTGACCCTAAATCATGGTGTCATCTAGATGTCCCCATCCCCATATCTTTGTAATTAATATGTCTTGTATTATGTTGGGATTCCTCTCAGATATAAAGGGGATCCTTATCATTTTAGAAATATTTCTTGCTTTAGCTGCTCCATACGAAATATACAAGAATATTCTCTTTTCTTTCTAATTCTCTTGATATTATTGCTTCGATTTATCATCTTCATTATTGTTCATCATTTATTCCTTATCATTGGCCATAAAGAGCCTTTGCTAATTTTATCATATCTGTTAACCATACCTCTATCACTTTCGATAGCTCACAGCCAAACTCCAGAATCGACCTCAAGGTACCCCAATGGACAAGCTCGAAGCCCCAATTGTTAACCTATCGATTCGGTTATCACCTTATCCTTAACTCTCATTTCATTTCTAAATCTCATATATATAGCATCAAATGCTTAACGACTAGAATAAAAATAGATCACGTATGTTTAGAGTCCCATAATCAAATTTAATTGTTATTACCATTTTCACGGTAAATAGTTTGGCACCCACCGTGGGGGTAAATATAATAGTGATTATTCTATTGCTGGTTTTATTACATAATGCAAGTTAGTTTCACGCTTTTTCTTGTCCAAGATCTTCGATTTCAAGTCAAAACATCCGACATAGTAAACAACGATCTGGAGAACCCCGAAGAAAATGGCGTAGATGTTCCAGGTGCTAGCATAACACCAAGAAACCCTGAGAACGCACCAAAATCGATCTATGTAGACGCAGTCTCATGCAATGCTCAACACATCGATATAAGCTTGCACACCAACAGTATTGTTCACCACGGATATCAACAAAAAGCTTAGAAAAACCCTAACTAGAGAGGAACAAGAGGTTACCCTTCATGTTATTTTTGAAATGTTGCAGCCGTAACAGCTGGCTATTGTTCAACTACAAAGCCACCAGAAAACTCCTAGCACGATTGCTCTGGGGATGGCTCCCCCGGCCGAGCAGGTACTGGAGAGGTCAAACGACAATGGTCGGTAGCTGACCTTGACATCGTAAACATTCTTGAGGACCTCACCAGAAGGATCGAATCAGACAAGAAAATGATATAAGCCAATGACAAAAAGGTTGAGACCTACAGCTCTAAGGTCAACAAAATTCCGGGCGCACAATCGATACTTAATGGTGTGGATTCAAAGAAGTTCATACAAAGGTCGTTCCTAGAAGAAACGGCTCAAAAACCCATTCCAAAAAGTTCAGAATGCCATACCTTTGAAAATATAATGGGGCCTCAGACCCCAAACGACCACGCTACCGCTTACATCTGTGCAATAAACGAACACAACTTGAAGGACGACGAGATCGAGTCAGTCCTACTAAAAACATTTGGAGAAATACTTTCTAAAGGGCGATGATGTAGTATCATAACTTGCCCCAAAATCTATAGACTCATTTTCCATGCTGGTAGATTCCTTAATAAAGGCACATATCGGTGCCATCAAAGTAGCAACATGGAAATCTGACATGTTCAAGATCAAGCAGAGGAAGAACAAAATGTTGCGAGAGTTTGTATATCGTTTTCAAATAGATGGATGGAACTACCACTAGTCTCTGACGATTGGGCAGTGCAGGGCTTCACCCAAGGTCTGAATGAACGAATCTCGGTAGTTTCAAAGCAATTGAGACATAATTTGGTTGAGTACCCCATTGTGACCTGGTCGGCACAACCAATACCAGTCAAAGATAAGGGTCGAAGACGACCAACTTGGAGCCACCTCGGGCTCAATATACGCAAGTAGGATTTTGGCAAAGGAGCCAAAGCCAAATAAAGAAAGATGCCACTCGTACATCGAAGACAGAAGGAACGCCCGATTAATATGCAAAAAGGGAAAATGCCTCTCCACATTAAGGGAGGAAGGAAAAAAATAGCACAACATGCACTAAGATGTTTTGCTTCCCTCTGCCCCAGGAAAAAGCTCGCAACTTGTGCTCATCACAGGTCGAGTAGGTCTACAACTTCCGAACCCAACCCGGAAAATCAGGAAAGTCACCCGATGCCCATGAAATTATTATAGAAAAGACAAAAAGGCATGGTTACAAAACCAGCTCTCGCCATATTTAAAAACCCATCGGCATGGTCTGTGATGCCCTCATTTGGAGAAAATGTCTATAACACTACCTTCTCTCCCCATCTGCTATCTTTTCTCACTAACTCAAGATGCTCTTCTCCATTCAAAGAAGTATTCTTCAAGGTATACTCTTATTGATCTTGAATACCAAAGGCAAAACTCTTCCCTCTTTGTCGAATTGACCCCGATTTAGTAGTCATGGCTGGCAAAATCACATATCTAAAGCAAGAATCTGTGCAAGAACATTAGTACTGAACAAATCAAAGACTTAAAGCAAGAAAAGAAGGGTAAATACTTAAAATAGTGGGATCTCCAAAGGAGCAGAAACGGCCGATATACGAAAAAGAGGCAGCGATTCACCTGCCTAAAAGGCCAACGACATCATTGCAAATCGCAAGGTGGTACCTGACCTCGAGAACCTCCACCAAAAAGAAGTTAGGCCCTAAGAAGCCAACAACATTGTTGCTAGTCTCGAGGTGGTACGTAGCCTCAAGGACCTCCATCAAAGAGAAGTTAATTTCTGAAAGGCCAACATCATCATCACCAGCACGAGGTAGTACCCGACGTTGAAGACCTTCACCAAAAAGGAGTTAGGCCATAAGAAGCCAACAATATAATCGCCATCCCCGAGGTAGTACCTAACCTCAAGGACCTCTATCAAAAGAAGTTAGGCTTTAAAAGGCCAACGGCATCATAGCAAGTCTCGAGGTGGTAACCGACCTCGAGGAACTCCATCAGAAAAAAGGTTAGGCTCCAGGAATCTAATGACATCATTACAAGTCTCAAGGTTTTATCCAACCTCAGGGACATTCGCCAAAAAGGAGTTAGGCGCAAAGGAAGCAAGCATTTAAGCTCCACCTACATGGGCTTTGTCCCGGGGTGACCTATGAATTCGGGAAAAATCCTTTCCAGGATCAATCTATAGTGCCTTAAGGCTTTCTACGCTATGCTCAAATCAAGTCTCCTGGTGGTCCAAATTTGAATGAACCACCACTCAGAAACTACCCTCGAAAGATCAAAGGTAGTCCTTATCCTCAGGCCTTCGAGAAAATTTCCCCTTAAAGATTAAACGGGAGACTAAGTGATAAATCACGGTCTCAAGGCTCGAAGCATTACTTTCATTCAACTGAAGTAAGGGTCCTGATAACCTGAGTTCATCAATTCAATCCAAGCTTGATCCAAGGAACGACAAAAAGTTCCACGATGGGTCATATTGGTCAGTCAGATGTCACAAAAAATACTCGCATCTAGGTTTGATTTTGGCAATAGCTCATAGAGTCATGCATTTAAAGTCTCCATAAGTGCAATTAAATGAAACATAAGCAAGCATTGAAGATTGGGAAACGTCTTTCTATTTAGAAAACAATTGATTGCGAAAGCCCTCGAAGGTTCATAACATATGATTACAAAATTCGACGAAAGGTACTTACATAGAAGAAAAGAAGCAAAAAAGTACACACATAGCAAAAGACGAGAGCCTAATCTACTATCTGCAGTAATATATTCGAGTGCCATATCTTCGGGCATGCATCCCCAACGACAATACCATTGACAGCCACCTCCTCTAGGGTTTCATCTCGATCCTCCAGAAAAATATCTCCGAGGGCAAAGATGAAGAAGATGAAAAGGCATAGATTAAAAAGAGGAAAGTGATGCAAAAGAATCACAAAAAGGAGACGTAGCCCGCTGAAGCCAAAGGTTGAAGATTCGGTGGGCATCAACCCTACTTGAAAGGCCGCTCAAGGTCCACCTTCCGAGACATTGTGTCATGTAAGTCTAATGGCTGGTGACGCAATTTTATCCCTTGGAAAACCAAGGGGATGAAGGTCCACACCGTACCAGGGTACGAGAGTAAGCAGCGGTGTATAGTGCGAACGCTCTCCCGAGCAGCGATGTAGAGTCCAAACGTCCTCCTAAGTTGAAATAAGCCGGCCCTCTTATCTCATCACCTCAAACCAACGACGATAGCAATAACAACCATAACAACAATAATAATAATGACAAGACAGTCTAATCTCACTCAGCAAAGTAAAACCCCGGCAAAAAACCGTAGTGTTACTGATGAGAACATCGTCGTAAGACCATAAGGCCATATACCCCAAACAGGGTGGGTAGCAGTGAAGGAGGATCGTGGGAATAAAAGGATGGAAAGGTGTTGAAATGCACTTGGATTATAAGATAAAACCTGAAGGACCCCATTTTATAGGGGTGATAGTATGGCCAACACGCCATCAACGCCTTTGAAAGACGGATCGACAAGCACAATCAATATGTCATTGGTAACTGGATCGACGGTGATACGGTCGCTGTAAAGAATCAGAATCAGCAATGAATTTAATGACATTATAAAGAAATGTCCATAGGACGTGTCGGTTAGCGTGAAGGATTACATCATAAGTATGATATCATCAACGTAACATTGTCATAAGTTCGAAGAGTTGGTGTCAAAATTATTTCTGGTCGCTCATCTCTAAGAAATACGGGGACTATCTATATACGGTAAAATCGAAGGGTCCAATTCCTCGTCATCAAGGCACCTCATATGATCATCTCGAAGCCTCGAGGCTACAAGGCAATGCTCGAGTTTCCCCCCTCAAGGTTCGTCGACGCCCGACCTGAGGATAATGTTGACCACAGCTATTGCAGAAATAGGGAGTTCCCAAAGTACACGGCTAGGAATGACAGAGCATATTGGACTACCCTGACCTTGAACCAGGGTGTCATCTAGCTATCCTATCCCTTTATATTTATAATTAATGCATCTTTTACTATGTTGAGATTCTCTCATATATAAATGGGATCCTTATAATTTTAGAAACACATGTTGATTCAGCAGCTCCACACAAAATATGCAAGAACATTCCCTTTGCTTTCTAATTCTCTTGATATTATTGCTTCCATTTATTATCTTCATTACTGTTCATCACTTATTGCTTATCATTGGCCATAAAAATCCTTCGCTGATTTTATCATATCTATTAAACATACCTCGACCACTTTTGATAGCACACAGCTGAGCTTCGGAATCAACCTCAAGGCCCTCGAATCGACAAGCGCGAGGCCCCGATTGTTAACCTAAGGTTTGATTATCACCTTATTCTTAACTCTCATTTCATTTCTAAGTCTCACAAACACAGCATCAACTGCATAACGACTAGCATAAGTATAGATCACGTGTTTTTTAGATTCCATAATCAAATTTAATTATTATTACCATTTTCACGGTAAACAATCCCAATTACTTTTAACATCAAGGACATATCCTCAACTATTTAAATGATACGCTCTGCCTGGCCATCTTTTTGAAGATTAAAAACTTGTTCCTAATCCTTTCTCAAAGAACTTATAAACATTTATTTTAAACTGAGCACCATTGTCCAAAATGACAGACAACAGAGTCCCATGCAATCAGACGATTTTGTAAATGTACAACTTGGTATAATCTTTTACTGAATCTATAAATTTTACTGGCAAGAAGTGTGACTCGGCAAGTCGATTTACTATCATTCAATCAAATCATACTTCCAAATTGAGCAAGATAATTTGGCTATACATTCAATATTTACCGTCTCCACTCAAAATATATGTATTCTGTGGTAAACATTGGGCTTTCTACTACTCAACTTTCATTTACTGATAATTCGGACACTTGGCCACAAAGTCTGCAATATTCTTTTTCATGTCGTTCCACCAATAAATATCCTTAAGACCATGATACGTCTTTGGGTAAACTAGATGGAAAGATTACCTAGAATTATGGGCTTCTAACATAATCTTCCCTTTTTAAGTCCATCAATGTCTGGAAAGCACATTCTGTCTTGGTACCTCGGTGTACCATCATCTCCCCCTTATTCAAAATCCATCTTCTTATACGTGTGGATCTCCTCTTTGAACTGAAACACGTAGGGATCATCCAATTGTGTCTCCTTTCTTTGGCTACTAAGGGAGGACAACTCCTTTTCTAGACAACAACTCTGTCATCTTCGGAGTACGAAGTCAAACTCTTATCTTGGCTAAGTGGTGAACTTCTTTCTTCAAAGTTCTCTTATCTACCTCAATCATGAGTTATACTTCCCACACTTGATTATATTTTAAGCAGTTCCTCTAAATACTTATAATATTATTGTAAACCAAGTCTTTGATATGTACTCTAAATTTTAGTGTCTCGTGCAATGGTACTACCTTCATAACACATAAATCGGCATAACTTTATAGCTTTTTTATGATCACTTTATCATCAATAACTAAGATTCTGATCATTCTACTCACTTTGTACTTCTTATACATGCTAGACATAATCCAGGTGGTAATTATATAATTTTCCCTTATTGCCGAACTAATTTTCTTTTTCATATCCCAAGGTAACCATTCGAGTTTCAAATCTCCAGCTGGAGTTACTATTGGTTTTCACAACACCCCTCAGACCAAAGGTCTTATACTTGCATATCCTTCATTTTGTTTGTTGGGATCCAAATGCCTTTTCCTATTTTTTTTCATTCTTTTCACTGTACGTTTATGATGACTCATCTTCCAATTAATTCTGAGCTAGGAAAAACTAAATTATTTGCATAACAAAAAGCTAATATATTATCAATTATCATACACCTTAATAATTTAACTTTGCTTGCATTGTTAATCTTGGAGAAACCTCATTTCAATAATTCATAAAGGAAATTCTTCTATAGTTTGCTCCCTTACTGCTAGCTGGTTGTTTTTCACAATATCACTGTACTTCGGATTTAACTTAAACTCTTTGGGCTAACACACATTCGGTATCTCAAACTGTCATCAAATCGTACCTCTACTAGCACTGCTGAATTTGCTAATTTACTGTATCAACTCAAAACTTACTTATTATTCTTTTACTAACCACCTACTAGTATCATGTTTTCTTTCTCTGCTTTGAATAACAAAAGTGAAGCACAAGGTTATTTCTAATTTCCCTCATCATCTGATTCTATTCTATGGTCGCATTCTATCTTATTTTTGGAATAATGTACATGGATCGCACTTAGGGTAAGTTCGTCTGTCTTAAACGAAATTGGAATATCTAAACCCCAAACTTTCTATACACTTCAAAATTATATCAAACTATAAACATCTGGGGAGACACTTAGTCATATAGCCTAAGGGAGAGCTGTCTTATCTTTTATCTCATAATAATAGCAGCTTCTTACAGTAATTTACTAATGTGGTGCCTTACAATTTGAATAAACCTAAACATCTTAAAATCTTCTCCTGAAATTCAATATCGGCTGCTCTTGGTTCTTATTTTGTACATCATCTCTTCTTAGTCATATACATGATTCATATGAAAAATACATCCCTGATAATAACAATCGTCCTGACTCCTAAGTACTTTGTCCTTAGACTCTTTTCTGTCCAAAATTATAGTGACCAATGTTAGGGTCTGACATCTGAACTATCATCATCCCACATATGGCTCCATTTCCAAGAATTAAATGAAGTTTTTCTAGGAGGTGAAACACATATGAATATACTATCATGAACAAACTTATCCTTCAAAGAATACCATCATCTAATAAATCACTTGCTGCACCATTTAGTGAGTCTTGGTCTTAATCCAGACCTAAAATATGCAAAGATTTTTCTATAATCACTGTTTCTTACATTTTCTTTAAGCACCCATTTGCATCACCGTATACCTACAAGTCAACAAAAAATTTGATTCACTGAAAATTTGATATTTGGTAAACATATGACTGAATAATGGTGTATTGAATAACCATAAACTTGCTAACTGAAAGACTGTATAAGTGGTAATTGAGGTAAAGTGATAATCACAGAACATGATAAATGCTATCGTGTTTCGTAGTAAGGTTATGCTCTGATATGTACTACTATTCATTGCATTCCACTATTAACATCCTCTAAAGTCTTGTATTTATCAACCTGTACTCCATAATTATACCCCGATGGACAATATCCTCTCTAGGACCGTAGGATTCTCCTGCGCATCGCTTGGGCTTAAAATACGTTTTGGAACTTGATAGGAACAAAAGGCGACCTACTACTCTAGGTATCACGCCACGATCTAGAGTAGAAATAAGTGAGACAATCCTGGATGTCATGGTAGTTAACCGTTTATATGAGTGGCCGGCACATACATATAAAGGAAACTCCATTGGTCACGCATCAAAGACTCCCTAGGATCTTGAAACTAGTGCTCTAATACAAAGCTTTGTCATACCTCAAACTTGAGCTTGGACGTAACACGACACTTGGTACCTGACTACATATGACCAAGCAAACTAATTTGCTGGCTGAATCAACATGTGATATCATAACATACTGAATACGGAAGATAAACTAACACATGCTGATATATTGAAAGTCTGGATGATATAAATCAAAGTGCAGAAATACGAATACAATTCTGAAACATATTTGCAGCCAACATAGCTTAACATGAAAAGCCCGAGACACTGTCTAACTATTACTCTAGTCTATGAAGCCTCTAATGAAGTAATGAAAACATTAACTGTCTAAAAATACATAAGACTTCAAAGTAATGATAATGCCTCGAAAGAATTGGGGATCACCAAGTAGCTGGTACGAGAATCCTAGCGCTCTGAATCATTAACCTACAAATCATTACCTGCATGATCAGATGCAGGCCCCAAGCAAAAGGGACATCAGTATATTTGAATTGCAATGGTATGTAAAGCAACTGAAAGAAAGAATCATAAATGCTAAAACTGAAACTAAGCTGATAACTTATATTTGATAATTAATAAGTGAAACTGAAATGATAATTAATAACTAATAACTGAACTAATAATTAATAACTAAAATGATAACTAATAATTGAACTAAACAAAGGAAATAAGGATATGAGTACTCCCTCTTCAAAATGATGAACAACCTGTTTATCTGAATATTATATATATGGTCACAACTGCAGCCTCGGGCCCAAGTATACGTATAGATAACAGCGGCCTCAGACCCAAAGATGCATAAAGCATTAACTGCAACATCAAGCTCACATATAATTTTTCAACATTCAGGAAATTAAAATTAGGAATTGAGAATTATACTGCAATACATGATAATGAAATACTGATTCACTGAGTTACATGATACTGGAATACTATATCACACCGAGTTACATGATACCGGAATACTGAATAGGACTACACTGAGATATGTATTCTTGAACTGATTATGAACACTGAAACTTCATATATTTATGGCATACTAAGTAATCTATACCAAGACTCGGGGGCATAAAAAGCAAGTCTATATTGAGTACACATTGAGCTCACACCGTTCAAAATGAATGTCATGAACGAGTTATGAAGCTAAATAATTGGAGTTCTACAACTATTCAGGGAACAAGGCTAAACTATATTTTTGAGGCAATTAGTAACGTCATATAAGAAACTTAGTGTAGGGAGAATCAAAAAATATTCCCAAATATAGAGAGTTAGTCTCACATACCTTAACTTCCTACACTTGAGTGTAATACAATGTTCGTCAACCCTTTCAACTTTAATCTATAGCAATACAAGTCAAAGGGGATCCATATTAGCTATGATACTCATATTTTTGTCACTTAAGTATTTTATCAAACACTTGGTAAGAATAAAGCTCCATTGTCCTTATTAATGGTGTCTCTGTACCCAATAACCCATCCTCTTGCTCCTAGATAAATTCTTAAGTCTCAAATTTCTTATGATAAATATCATTCTTCTTCACCCATAAGATAGACAATACCCTTTACCAATAAACAATAATCAACAACCCAAATATATAACCATTCGTGCTTTTCTATAAAACTCATCAACTCATATCTCATGAACTAGAGTCTACAATCATTAATTCAATTATAGAATCAATTAGAGAGTGAAGATATTACCTTTTTAACGTTCAATAATTCAAGTTCTAGGGTTCGTTCTCTTAACAATGATGTCCCAATCTAATATCTAATGATATGGAGGTTTTACCTGTGTTAATAAGATGTTGGCAAATTGAAATTAACTTAGAATTACCATTAGAACTTACCTTAGATGGTGGAGGGACCCTTAAGGAGTTAGGTTTTTGAGAGTTCCCCTTTCTAGAACAAGTTTTTGTTTTGGGGCTATGGTGGACAAAGTAGGGTTTTAAACTAACCCCCCAAGTATACCCCCTCACACTTATAGGTTTGACCATGCACCTGACCATACAAAATAGCAGTAACACGGTCACACGTGTGCGGCTACGCTCGGGGCACGCACTAGGTGTGCATATTGTGCACATAATATTTTGCATAGAGATCCGCTTGCGCTCCACAATATATCATCGGAAATTTATTTCAAAGGCCTAAAACTTTCATCTTTTAAGTTTTCCCAAATTCGTTACACCTTTTAACTAACAACTGCTAGAAGACAGACCCTTTTGTAGACTTTGTCGATTTTGTCGAATCTGATGCACCTCACTCTCTACCTTGATTCTAAAATAACTATTTTCATCCATACACATCCCATGAGGAATTCATATGATTATACTATCATATTAATAGCCATTTTACATATCCACACCTAGTCCAAATGTACGGGGTGTTACAAATACTTACTATAAGCAACTACTACATTAACATCTGGCGGACTTTTAATCAACTTGAGCATAAAAGTACTTATTTATATTGTCTACTTGTATACCCAATAAATGTTTAGTGTTAGCTATATGTAAATGAGTATGAACCATCTCATACAAAAGAGCACAACTATATTCTTTCTAATTTCGAATTTATAAATACACACTTTCTATCTGTTGAACCAGAAAATAGGAATTTCGGTCAAAGCTTAATTTTAGAAGAATTCGGATTACCAATAATAGAATAAGGAAATAATTATGTAACAACAAAGGAAAATTGAACTTGTGATTAGCCGAGTAAGCAATATATAGTAATGTAAAAAAGTATATTCCAATAATAATCAAGGTGTGCATACAAATGTTATTTTTCTCCCTTTTATAACTATTTCAAAGTAGTACGTTTCTTTCCTCTCATAATTGAGTCATTATGAGAAATTAATAACATTAATGAAATATTATAATTGGCAGTCATAATTGTTTCATGAAGAATCTATAACGTTTGCCATAATTATGCTCATTAATTGCAAATATAACATATCTGCACTTTTTGTTGTCTTGGTTCATTCAATCAGTGTCTCTTCAAATTATCAAGAGACCCGAGTAACCATTCATTCTTGTTTACTTGAACCTTTGCTCGTACCTATTAATACCCAATTATCTTTGTGTACTCTTTACCAATTGTCATTCTTCTATTAATCCATGTGTCTAGACATGTCAGCCACTTAATTAATTCCAAAGTTAAGTCAATTTTTCCCAATACAGATAAGTTGGTTCTATTGTTGGGATTCTGATAATCTTTTACTTTCTAAATAAACTCTTTTGTCAAAACAATCATGTCGAATGTCAACGACAGCAACAAACAAAATTTACTACACCAAGAAAAGCAGTAAAATCAGGAGAATCAACAAAGTGATGGAACTCCAGTCCCCTCACAGCGAAACTCTCCTCGACAACCTCGAGAAGGGACTCCTGACAAGTCTGAGTCAAATATGAATAAGCAGTTTGAGAATGATCAGGATATTTATGAAGACTTGAAAAAATTAATCGCACAACAGGTCAACAATGCTCATCAGGATTTTTCTGGCCAATTGCCAAATATACCACCAACACCACCTCCAAGAAACAATATAACTGTAGAAAATCTTCGCTCTAGACTCATTAATTCAGGCAGCGGTGGAACTCCCGGTGAATCCTATGATGGAGGAACAGGTAACCCAATTAATTCTGATTTACAAAGTTTAGCACTACCTTTGCATAAACATTTCAAAGACCAAAGTGATTGAATATATCAGATACCTGGTGTGCCACCCAATCAAGGGGATAGATACGGACAAATATTGTCAACAACCTTGGAAGCCAAGTGCCACTCATTTACCAATTCCAAAGAAATTCAAGATGCTTGATATTTCGTAAATACGATGGAACAACTGATCCACTAGATCACGTAACTACATTAACAACTGGTGTAAAGGGCAACAATCTGACCAAGCAATAAATTGAGTCAGCGTTGGCCAAAACATTTGGGGAAACACTCACGAAGGGAGCATTGACATGGTATTCTCTATTACCTAAAAATTCTATTGACTTGTTCATTGAGATTGCAGATTCATTTATCAAAGCACACTCGGGATCACCAAGTAGCTGGTACGAGAATCCTAGCGCTCTGAATCATTAACCTTCAAATCATTACCTGCATGATCAGATGCAGGCCCCAAGCAAAAGGGACATCAGTATATTTGAATTGCAATGGTATGTAAAGCAACTGAAAGAAAGAATTATAAATGCTAAAACTGAAACTAAGCTGATAACAGATATTTGATAATTAATAAGTGAAACTGAAATGATAATTAATAACTAATAACTGAACCAATAATTAATAACTGAAATGATAACTAATAATATAAGATTCTATAACTTTCCCCATAATTTATGCTCATTAATTGCAGATATAACATATCTGCACTTTTTGCTGTCTTGGTTCATTCAATCAGTGTCTCTTCAAATTATCAAGAGACCCGAGTAACCATTCATTCTTGTTTTCTTGAACCTTTGCTCGTACCTATTAATACCCAATTATCTTTGTGTACTCTTTACCAATTGTCATTCTTCTATTAATTCACGTGTCTAGACATGTCAGCCACTTAATTAATTCCAAAAGTTAAGTCAATTTTTCCCAATACATATAAGTTGGTTCTATTGTTGGGATTCTGATAATCTTTTACTTTCTAAATCAACTCTTTTGTCAAAACAATCATGTCGAATGTCAACGACAACAACAAAAAAATTTAATACACCAAGAAAAGCAGTAAAATTAGGAGAATCAACAAAGTGATAGAACTCCAGTCCCCTCATATCGAAACTCTTCTCGACAATCTCGAGAAGGGACCCTGACGGGTCTGTGTCAAATATGAATAGGCAGTTTGAGAATGATCAGGATATTTATGAAGACTTGAAAAAATTAATCGCACAACAGGTCAACAATGCTCTTCAGGATTTTTCTAGCCAATTGCCAAATATACCACCAACACCACCTCAAAGAAACAATATAACTGTAGAAAATCACTCTAGACTCATTAATTCAGGCAGCGGTGGAACTCCCGGTGAATCTTGTGATGGAGGAACATGTAACCCAATTAATTCTGATTTACAAAGTTTAGTACTAACTTTGCATAAACATTTCAAAGAGCAAAGTGATTGAATAGATCAGATACCTGGTGTGCCACCCAATCAAGGGGATAGATACGGACAAATATTGTCAACAACCTTGGAAGCCAAGTGCCACTCATTTACCAATTCCAAACAAATTCAAGATGCTTGATATTTCGAAATACGATGGAACAACTGATCCACTAGATTACGTAACTACATTAACAACTGGTGTAAAGGGCAACAATTTGACCAAGCAATAAATTGAGTCAGCGTTGGCCAAAATATTTGGGGAAACACTCACGAAGGGAGCATTGACATGGTATTCTCTTTTACCTAAAAATTCTATTGACTTGTTTATTGAGATTGCAGATTCATTTATCAAAGCACACTCGGGAGCCCAAAAAGTTGAAAAATGAATGGAGGACATTTTCAAAATAAACTAAGGAGATATGGAGTTGCTTAAGTAATTCGTAGATAGATTCCAACGTAACAGGATGATGTTGCCATGTGTACCTGATAACTTGGCAGCTATTGCCTTTGCGAGTAATCTAAATGAAAAAAGCTCAAAATCCATGAGGAGACTCAAAGAAAGCTTACGAGAATTTCCAGCAACAACTTAAAATGATGTATATAATAGATATAGCACAAAACTGCGAATAGAAGAAGATACTATCATTTAGTCTGGGAAAGATAAAAGAGTGAGTTCAAGACGAGCTAAAACTGAAAAAAAGGTCCGTAAAAATATGTACGAACCTTATATAAGACCAGCAGGAAGGGACTCACATTAATAACTATAAAACCCAAGGTACGATCCTAGATCAAGAGATAGAGAGTCGGGTTCATTATCAAGGTTCGGAAAAGGACGAAACATATGAGATACGCGAGACTATGACAGAAGCTCAAAAGAAAAAATCAGCGGCTGTAGTTTAAATGTTAGCATATCCAAGTTGGTTACTGTTTTAAGAAGATTGGGAGTACGGTGGCCAAAAGAAATGAGATCAAACCCAAACAGGAGAAATCCTAATTTTTTTTGCGAATTTCACAATAATCACGGTCACAAAATGGTGGATTGCAGATTGTTACAAGGTAAGTAGAGCATTTATTAAAACATGGTTACTTAACCGAATTGTTTAATGTAAAGGTAAAGCAATCATATATAAATAATAGGCAGGAACCGCCAAAACCTCCTTCACCAAAAGGATGATTAATGTCATAAATATAGGGGTGAAAATCAATGGCGTAACATATACACCAGCAACGAAGGTGTTACAAATTATTGTCACCCACTAAAAGTGAGTTCGACAAGTTTTGGAATGAGATAGTACAACATTTGATGAAGCAAATGCAGACGGCGTGCTGACCCCGCATGACGGTGCACTGGTAATATCTTTAATTGTACATGACACTAATTTAAAAAGAGTTTTTATTGACCGAGGTAGTTCTGCGAATATCATTCTATTGAGAGTGGTAAACGAAATGCAAGATAATGATAAGATGAAACCCAAGGCATGTACCTTATCTGGTTTTGACAACTCGAGCGTCGTAACAAAAAGGGAGATAATACTCAGCATATTCGCAGAAGGAGTAGTCAAAGACACCAAATTTCAAGTTAGTAGAAATGGATATGGCTTACAATATGATTCTCAGTAGACTATGGATTCATAAAATGGATGTTGTTCCATATACGTACGTTAAGTTCTCAAGTTTCCTTCATTATGGGGAATATGGAAAATCGTTGGTGACCAACAAGCTTCTTGAAGGATTAACCCCATGGAACATTCAAGTGCAAAAGATAACCAAATATAAATCACAGAATTCAACTGAGGATGCAGCAATACGAGCCTCAACTCAAGACGGGCAAACAGAAGTAGAATCGATGCCTGATACTATGTAAGAACCAGAAGAAAATAAAAATGTCAAAACAACAATAGAGGAACTAGAAATTGCACATTGGCGGGACAGAAAAGTCTACATTAGGACCAACCTCTACCGAGATATGAAACATAAGTTGATTGAATTTTTAAATGCTAATACAGATTCTTTTGCTTAGTCCCACTCAGATATGATAGGTACACCACCGGAGGTAATGACCCACAAATTAAATGAAGATCCAGCAAACCTACCTGTCAAGCAAAAGAAAAGGAAGCAAAGTTCCTTTAAGAATAAGGTAATTCAAGAGGAAGTGCAAAAGCATTTAAAAATCGGGTCCATACGCTAGGTAAAGCATCCACATTGGTTGGCTAATACTGTGGTAGTGCCCAGAAAGAATGGCAAGTGGCGAGTTTGTGTAGATTATACTGATCTGAATAAAGCTTGCCCTGAAGATTCTTTTTTCTATTACCGCACATTGATCAACTAATTGATGCTACTGTAGGTCATGAATTATTAAGTTTTTAGATGCCTATTCAGGATATAATGATTAAAATGGATCCTCCAAATGAGAAAAGACTTCCTTTATCAGAGATAAGGGGACTTACTATTACAAAGTTATGTCGTTCGGCCTAAAGAATGTTGGGGCCACGTACCAAAGGCTAGTGACCAAATATTTCAAGAACATCTAGGAAAAAACCATGGAGCTGTATCTAGATGATATGCTGGTGAAATCACAACAATCATGGGATCATATTCAACACATGTCGGGTACATTTCAAATTCTTTGCAAATTTAACATGAAGTTAAACCTTGAGAAATGAGCATTTGGTGTGTCATCAGGTAAGTTATTGGGATTCCTTGTTTCGAACTGTTGCATTAAAGTAAATTCCACGCATAATAAAGTTATTGAGGAAATTTCAGATATACTTACTAGCAAAATAGAAGTACAGAGATTGAAAGGAAGAATAGCAGCTTTGGGAAGGTTTATTTCCAAGTCATCGAAAAAGTGCTTCAAATTCTTTTCATCCCTAAAAAAGAAAAATCAATTTGAATGGTCAAAAGAATGTCAACAAGCTCAAAATTAAAAAAAAAAAGTGCACTTGTCAGATCCACCATTGCTAGCCAAACCAAAAGATGGGAAAAATTACTCATCTACCTTGTTGTTTCGGAAGTGGTGGTAAGTGCCGCATTAGTTTGAGAGGATCAGGATAAACAATCTTCGATTTATTATGTGAGCAAGTCTTTATTCGATGTTGAGACTCAATATCCTCATTTAGAAAAACTTGAACTAGCATTAATTATGGGAACTAGGAAATTAAGGCCTTATTTTCAATGTCATCCTATTTCTGTAGTAACTGCCTACCCCTTATGTAATATATTGCGTAAACAAGATTTATCACGCAGATAAGACAAGTGGATAATCTTGTTACTTTTGCAGCAGACACAAGATTAGCCAAAGAGTCTGCCTCAACATTCTATTCTTTTGGTATTTACGTAACTTTACCTCGTTTATATCTTTATCAAGCACTTAATGAAACAAATGTATTTTAGATAAGTACCCAAGATATGGTAACAACATGCATCGACCAGCGGAAAGCGTCGTGGCCTTTTATGAAGTGCGGGATGGATATCGCACGTCCACTACCATAAGCCAAAGGCAATGTGAGATTTATATTAGTACTTGCTGGCTATTTTACTATGTGGGTAGAAGCAGGAGCCTTCAAACAGGTGCGACAACAAGAGGTTAGAGACCATCCGGTGAAACATCATATGTCGGTTTGGGGTTCCAAAAGAGATCGTGTGTGATAACGACCCAACACTCATAGGTGCACAAATTATAGAATTCTTCCAAAGTTGGCAAATTAAATGGATTACCTCGACACCTTATCATCCAGTGTCCAATGGAAATTTATTATCAAAAGCTTGAAGAAAAAACTAGAATATCAAAAGGCAAGTCGCTAGAGGTGCTAACTGGAGTCTACTGGGCTTACGGAACAATGGAAAAAACAAGAGACACCATTCCCACTTGTTTATGATGTTGAAGCCTTAATTCCAGAGGAAATACAGGAGCCAAGTACGAGGTATACTCAAGCTACAGAAAAATTAAATGAAGAAGAGATGCGGGTAAATCTGGATTTCCTTGAAGAAATGAGGGAAACTATACTGATAAGAATGGTAGCGCAAAAATAAGTTATTGAGAAATATTACAATCGGAAAGCGTGTCTCAAATACTTCAAGATTTTGGACTACGTACTCAAGAATGTTTTCCAATCCACTAAAGTAGCCAATGCAGGAAAGTTAAGTCCAAATTGGGAAGGGCCTTACAAGATTCGTGGTATTGCAGGAAAAGGTGCATATGAGCTTGAAACCATGGAGGGCAAGATTCTACCTTCAAGTTGGAATTTTGTTCATTTGAGGAAGTATTATTATTAAGGGAAGGAAATACCAACAGTCAGGTATCCCCATATACAATTTCTATTTTTGAATCGTTAAAGTTATACGAACACTTTTAGATGGTAAGCAAAAAACTAGCCCATACCAAATGATGAAATTAGACCTGAAAGACACGCGAAAAAAAATAATTTCCGGTCTAGGGTTACAAATATTCTGATGGATAGGGATGTTCACAAAAACCCGAAAACCCGAACCAAACCAACCAAAAAACCCGATACTTTTTTGTTTGGTTTGGTTTTGGTTTTGTATTTTAAAAAATCGATCAAATTTGGTTTGGCTTTGATTTTAATATGAAAAAACCGAACTAAACCGACTATAGAAGTATCTATTTTAAATTTATTATTATACCTATATATATGTATATTGTTATATAAAGTTTCAAAAAATTTATGGTAAATGTTAATTGTTTTTGCTTTAAATATAGTTCTTTACCTTTACATTCTAGTTTCATTGATAGTTATCTTTTGTTTAGTGTAAGAATGTATTTTGTATTAAAAATAACATATTTTTAATTGATTCCTTGAATTTTTCATCACTATTTAATTTAATTATCATCAATATTTTGGTAAATAATAGATTTCTCAAAGGACAATTGATTTGATAGTGTTACATTGAAAATATGATCGCGAGAATATGTGATTGCTATTGTATGTCTTATATGTAAGAAAAAACTGACAAATAACCGAAAATACCGAAAAATCGACATAAACCGAATCGATAAAAACCGACTTATTTGATTTGGTTTGGTTCTAATATTTGAAAAATCACCTTACTTGGTTTGGTTTCTTTTTAGGGAAAAATCGATCCAAATCGAATCATGAACACCCCCACTGATGGATATGTAATGGGTTAAGCATTCTTCATCTAAATTATACCTGTGAGTCCCGTATGTTGTTCCTTTTCAGAAAAAGGACCGCATGAAAGGAACAATCAAGCGCTCGAGATTTCATACTTCAATGATCAGAAACTTGGGGAACTATAAAATGTACATATAATATATGTATAAGGAAGGCAAAGAAGGCTAGAACAATTAAATTTCAAGCCAAGCCTAAAGTCTACTCAATTAATATCAAGTTCAGAGCAAAGTCTTGAGCCAAAAATGCGAGTCCGATTCAGAAACTTGTGAAGAATACACTCGCAGGTATAAATTTCAAAATATTACGAATGTTCAGGTTAAAGGTAGTATTTAGTCATGGATCATAAAAACCCCTTGGATTTTCTTATTTACAAATCTGTTGTAAAGAAAATAGTTACGGCATAGTTATAGAATATACTTAAGTACATGTAAGGTATTATTCAGTTTGATAATTTTGAATGAAATAAAACTTTTCTCAAAGTCATTCCTAGAAACATGTGTGTTCCGATTTCTTCCTCCATATGTTCACACCATTATAAAGTTGAGGCGTCTTCTTTATTAAGTGTAGTATATAAAAGGGTCATTTTTTGTAATTCATGCTTGATTCAAAAAAGCCATGAAATTAGCTAAGCATTTTTAATGCAAAAGTTAAAAGAGAAAAACAAAAACCCACGCATTAAAATTAAAACAGAAAAGGGAGCCTTAAAGTTAAAAGGAAACATCAAGGGAAAACCATTAAACGGGTAAAATAGAAACTCAAATCAAAGGCATCATGAAAGTTGAGCATAAAATTTTTGATATCTTAAATAACTTAGTTAGAACTAAGTATGAACTGTCTTAACCTATTTGTCATTGTAAAAAAAAAGGACTGGAGGTATAATAATACCAAAAATATTACTCCTAAATGGGAGCAGTGGTAAAACCACCAAATGTTCACCAACAAAAAAAACCTAGTAGACTTCATAATAAAACTTTCGCTATGGAGCAGGTTCTGAACAGATGGCATCATCAACATCACAAGGTTCAACTTGGTCAGAAGAGGCTTGAACAACCGTTATATTAGGGTTATCCTCAACACCTTCAGAAGTATCAACCATGGGTAAAGAAAAACTTTCGCTCTTCTGAGTTTTCTTGGTAGTTTCTTCAATCTTTTCTACCACAGCATCCAAGTTAAAACCTTCCTGGCTTACTTTCATAAGAGTTTCATGGCTCATGATTAAAATAGCCCTACGGACTTCAACAGCAGACTTGTCCTCAAGAGTTTCATATTCTCTCTCCCAATGATCAACTTCATTCTTAAACTCTTCCTTCTCAGCTAAAGCAGCATCATAAAAAGCCTGTAAAAGGGCAAGCAAACTCTCCAAAAACCTAACTGTTGTTTTATACTTCAATACCACACAATAGGGGGGTGATTTGTGTGGTACCCATTTTTTTTAAACCTAAATATAGAAGGATCTGGTTCTTGTTTGTGTTCCAACTACTATTATTACGGATTGATAAAATATAGAAATTAAAGAACACAGAGATTTTATGTGGAAAACACCTCCTCAAAAGGTGAAAAAACAACTACCTACCTTCCATTAGTATTTTCCCAAACTCTCCACTAAAACACTGAGCCAAACATTGCATTTACGAAAACTCTTCTGTAAGCCTACAATTAACTCTAGTCACATTGTAGAACACAACATCAACTGTTGCGACAACTTAAAGTTAACTCTAACTTGAAAACTCTAAGTAACTAGTACAATTGCTTCTAGATAAAGTTGAAAGGTACAATATTAAATAACCTATTATAGTTGAACTAGAATAAAAGACAGACACTTGGAACTGGTTCTCCTATCTGGTTCAAGTAGCTTCAAGATACACGCTTGAATCACACATAAATTTGTTGGAAACTTGCCTTGCTATTTTACTCTCAATTCACGCTTAACTTCTACCTATGTGCATTACCTGTAAAAGAAAACAACACTGATATTTTTGGAGTTAGTAAATAGAGATTGACTAGAATACTGATGCTACTCTTCCTTGGTGGAAGAGTTCTAGTTGATCTCATCCTCTTTCTCTATCCATCTCTAAACCCGTGTTCTCTTTGAGTAAGGAGTTTTTCTCCCTATCCTATAGTAAACCTTTTCGATCAGGAGCAGGAGATATCATTTACGGTAAGTGAGGTTTATCTCCTTCACGTGAAACTCATATGCTTGAGTTAACCATATTTGTGGTTCACTAGGATGGACCTGGTCCATGTTTGAGTTTTTTTGTCAATCTTCAAAACTTTCCTTTACTTGGGCCAATAAATTTTCCCTTTTTGATGATGACAAATTTTGTTCTTTTCACTCACTTAGGCCTTGTCAGAACTCAGCTCAAACATCAATGCAAAGTTAGAGAATTTTTATTTATCATCAAGGACCAGGTTTATTATGTTATAAACATCACTTATTTAGAATGTAATGCACAATATCTTCCATTTTTGGCATCATCGAAAAGTTGCATAAACACGGTGATTCCCAGAATTTTAATAGTTGCTCAAGGCCACTAGGGCAGCTACAAGTGTAATCATACATTAATCATCAATAATCACCCAAACATAATTAAACTATCAAGGAAAAGTAAACAATTGATCAAGATAACAAACAATAGACTTCATTGATAGATAAAATGATGCTGCGACAATCCACAAAAAGAAATAGAAACGGTCAAAACATTAGCAAAACAAGAAAAGTCTCGAATTTGGGTCACTAAAAAGTCTGGACAAAGTTCAAGAACTAGAGGCTTGGAAGGACTAGAGGGTTGGGTTTTGGTTTGGAAAAGGTGCAACATATTTTGAAGAGGACCATCATTCTTCTCCTTTTCGTTTGTGTCTCAGTTTTGAGAGTATCTCTCTTAGATTCAACATTTCACAAACGAGCCTTAAACCCAGCTATCTCAGCATCCTTTTCCCCACTCTCCTACACTAGTGCTCTAACTTTACTATTTATAGGTGTATTCTTGGATGAACCAGGTTTATTGGGAATGTCAATGACCTCATAGTCACAAGCAATCAAATAGTTGATCCCAAAGTGATCCTTGCATGTGGACATTTCCCACTTCTTCAATGGCACCTTACAGCGATCAAACACAGAAGCCAGAATAATCCTATAAGGAGTAGCATGGACTTTGGAGCCATTAATAACCTTGTCCACTAGCTTGATACTAAATGTAGACCAATTGATCTGCCTTCCACTTTCAAGACACTCCATCAACACCAAGTCCATATAGTTAGCGATGTGCTTCTTTCTTGCCTAGGCAGCAAGCACTTGTTGACAAATTTAAACACGACTTTGTGTTGTGGTTTCATTTCACTCTTATTCACAACTTTGGCTGTATTTACTTCTGTGACATCACATAATCTCCTAGTGATTGCAAGGGCAATAGGAACAAAGTCCAGACTTATCCACTTTGCCTTGTATAATCATCAAATCCTTCATAGGTAATGTCAATAATCTCACCCAGCTTCTTTGCATCAAAGGTCACTTGGGCCCCTTTCACCTGGCTGGTAACTCTGCCATCCTTGACCTCTACATTAACCATGAATTCAATGATCTCATTCATGGCCAACCTTCCATCCAATTGAAGGACCATGTCCTTCCAGCCTTGAGCAGCTAGAGCATCAACAAACCAAACCATCCCTGGTTCCACCAAGTCCTTCAGAAATCTACCCTTCAAAATATTTCTTTTTCCAAACTTGGCCAGTTTGTCTTGTTCATACATCAGATTCACTCTATTCTTCACCACTCCATTCCTCCTCCTTAGTAATTCTAACTTGTTTGTTTTTCACAGTAGATCTTGTCCTCTTGGCCTATGAAGTTTTGCAGTTTCAGACATAGATTAAGACTTCTTGGAAGAAGTCTCGGTCTTTTTGGGCTTGGGGGTTTGAAACTCCATAGTTGTGTGCTCTTCCTGATGGACTTGTTCCATCTCATCAACATCAACAGCCTTAGCAGGCTCTGCAACTTTAGCTTTTCCTTTATCCATCTTTTTTTTCTTGATTTCTTCCATAGCCTTTTGTAACTTACTCTCACTCTACTTCATCATGAGTGGCCCTTCCTTTTGGTAGAGAAATCTTGGAAGTTTTTGGAGAACAGGAGTTAATTTTCTTGGAAGGTTTTGCAGTGCTGGGGGGTTTAGATGTTGGCGTTCTCCTTTTCTTTGGATCATAACTAGCACCTACTTTCTTCAGAAGGTCTTCTGAGGTCTTCTAAATAGATGAACCAAGTTCATCTGCATGTAAACATAGATTAACCAACCCTTAGCAACCTCTCCTAAACCATTTTTCCCTGTCTTCTTGCTATTTTATTCCATAGTTGCGTGCTCAACCTCATAGATAGCTGGTACCACCAATTCCGAAGTGGGTAAAGGACCAGCTACTTCTCTCCCTTTTACCCCCACATCACTATGCATACCCTCACTCTCCTTTTCTTTTATCCTTTATTTTTACCATTTTTCCTTCTTGACTCAGGGAACTCCACATTCCTAATAGACCCGGCCAGAATAAACCTATTGTCTAAATTCTCAACCAAAATAGAACGTACCTCAGAAGGGGAGTTTTGAGCCTTCTCAGAGTTAGAAGACCCATCACCTCCCCCCCCCCCCCCCCGACTCGCAGATTTGATCAACTCCCCTCAGTTCTCAGAATCTTAGGCTTGGAGTTCCTTTAATTTCTCATTCAATTTCTCTTAAGAGCACAAGTTTCCACTATTTTGCGAGCAAGCATTTTTACTCGCCTTCTCCTAGGTTGAGGGGTTGTATTGGCTAGATGAGAGGTGGATGAATCAGAGAGGGTAGGTTATGAAGGAGTGCCTAGGTTATCTTGGGGGTTAGTCATCTTGCTAATCCTATAGGAGGATTTGTGAATTAAGATTTTGGATGAGAGAAAACTAGAGTGTAGAAGAAATTTGACGGTTTAGAGAATTATGAAAGTGGCAATGATTGTGATGATGGGTTTTTAAATAGAGAGGCTTAATTAATGACTAACGCCAGATTTTTGTAGTCAACTAGAAGTCTAATTAACTAGAAACTTCAGGTTGAATAAACGGTT
The DNA here is from genome assembly GCA_034376525.1 of Nicotiana benthamiana. NCBI lineage: Eukaryota > Viridiplantae > Streptophyta > Magnoliopsida > Solanales > Solanaceae > Nicotiana > Nicotiana benthamiana. Next base: position 28,198,631 of record CM067332.1, on the reverse strand, counting down.
AAGATTCCCTAGATTCTAGGAATTTTATATTGGTAAGGATTATTTTAGAGACGGAACTAGTTAAAATTTTAGAAGGATGGGTTTTTGTGATGATTTTGAACATGGGTATGACTCTTCTCATAAATTAAATATTAATATTTTAATTATGCAGAGTGCATAAAATATGCCTCGTTATTTAGATAAATATATACTGATAAACCAGGTTATTTACTAAGAATCCTCTTGACCATGCATCAATTTACCAAAATAGAGAAAATTTCATATTTACCATAATAGAGAAAATTCCGATAGAGATCAGCAAGTTAGAACACATGTCATAGGAGTATACTATTTACAGTATGACACTGAGCAATGATTAGTCCAGATATTTACACAAGTTCCAAATTTTCTAACAAACTTTTTTTTCATTTTTTTGTTTTTTCATTTATTTTTCTTTGTGCACTCTGAACTGGTCCCATTTGGTGATCTTAATTATTCCTAATTCTAACATGTTCCTTTCAAATTTCTCTTTACTTAGTGTTTTAGTAAAGATGTCAGCAATCTATTTATCAGTAACACAAAATTCTATAGAAATGAGTCCTTTTTCATAGTTGCCCCTCAAAAACTGGTGTCTAACATCTATGTGCTTAGCTCTCTTATGATGAATCAAATTCTTAGTCATACTAATATCACTAGTATTATCACAGAAAATAGGGATGCAGCCAACTTCAATACAAAAATTCATCAACTGCTATTTGATCCATAGTAATTGAGCACAATAAGAATTAGAAACAACATACTCAGCTTACGGAGTAGATAAGGCCACTGAATTTTGCTTCGTAGTAGCCCATGATACAGACATGAACCAAGGAAGTGTTACATAGCAGAGGTAATCTCCATATCCACCAGGAAATCTATATAGTCAGCATCATCATATCCCACTAGGTTAAAGTTACTACCTTTTGGATACCAATGACAAAGGTCAGTAGTGCCTTTCAAGTATCTCAATATTCTCTTGACAGCAATCAAATGGGATTCCTTTGGATTTGCTTGAGGTCAAGCACAAAGCCTTACACCGAAAATAATATTAGTTCTGCTACCAGTAAGATACAAAAGTGAACCAATCATACCCCTATAGAACTTCTGATCAACAGAGGAACTAGGTTCATCTATCTCTTATTTTGTTGCCATTTTAATAGGAGTGTATATTTCTTTGATTCTCCCATTGTAATCTTTTTAATCAACTCTTTTGCATATTTCTGCTGATGGATCATGGTTTTCTATTTGAATTTTGTTTAATTTGCAAGCCAAAGAAGAAATTAAGCTCACCATCATACTCATTTCAAATTCACTCCCCATAAGTTTTTCAAATTCCTTACTTAATTTTTTAGTGGTTTCCCAAAAAGTATCTCATCGACATATGTTTATAGTACTAGAAGATCCTTACATTTTCTATCAAGAGTAGAATGTTTTCAATTTTACCTCTATTGTATCCATGTTTCAGTAGCAATTTTGACAGTCGTTCATATCATGCTCTAGGAGTCTGCTTGAGTCCATAGAGAGCCTTGTCTAATTTGTATATATGTTATGGACACTCTTTGCTCTCAAACCCTGGAGGTTGTTTGACAAACACTTCTTCCTTTGAGAAGCCATTTAGAAAAGCACTTTTGACATCTATATGATGAAGAGTGAATTCCATGTGTGCTGCAAAGGCTATGAGGAGTCTTATTTCTTCCAATCTTGCAACTAGAGAAAAGATCTCATTATAGTCTATGCCTTCCACCTAGTTGTAACCTTGAAGCACCAACCTTGCCTTATTCCTTGTAAAAGTTCCATCTTTATCAAGTTTGTTTCTGAAGACCCATTTAGTGCCAATTACTGATATGTCATTGGGTCTTAGAACCAGATGCCAATCTTGACTTCTTTCAAACTGATTGAGTTTATTTTGCATTGCATTCACCCAGTCTGCATCCTACAAAGCCTCAGCAATATTTTTAGGTTCAGTAAAAGATAAGAAAGCATCAAATTTCTCACAGATTCTTTAATTGAGATCTAGTTTTAATTCCAGAGGTTGGATGAGTAATTATGTTTTCAATGGGATGAGATTTTTGATACATATAAGGTTTCACAACCAACTGGTTTCTCTTTGATATTTCTCCCATGTTTTGTTGCTGAGGAACATGCTCATGGACTGGCATATTATGTAATCCTGTTCCATCATATGTTCCTTCTTCTGGTGTAGTTTCATTTAATTCTTTTTCCAGACCAAGAGCTTCATCTTCATGTTCCTGTCTCTCAAGAAGAATGTTGGTTACATCAAGAACTACATGTACACTTTCTTTTACGCATATAATTCATTTGTTTTATACTTTATAAGCTTTGCTATGTGAAGAATATTCCAATAATACTCCCTCATTACTCATGGGATCAAACTTACCTAGGGAGTTCTTTCAATTATTGTTCACAAAGCACGTGCATCCATATGCTCTAAGATAGGATATATTTGGTTTGATCCCTTTAAGTAACTCACAAGGAGTCTTCTCTATAAGAGGATTAGTCATACACCTATTAATGATGTAACATTCAGTATTTACAGCCCCTGCTCAGAAGCTATAGGGAAGTTTACTAGAAAGAAACATAGTCCTAACCATATCTTCAAGAGTCCTATTCTTTCTTCAACTACTCCATTTTGTTGAGGAGTCCTAGGGGCAGAAAAATTATGATCTATTCCATGCTCATCACAAAATTCAGCAAACTTAGCATTTTCAAATTCAGTTCCATGATCAGACCTACTTTATGCAAGTTGATTACCTAGTTGTTTATGAGTTTTTCTAACAAAGGAAGTAAACATGTCAAATGCTTCATCCTTGGATATTTAAAACAATGTCCAAGTAAACCTAGAGTAATCATCAACAAGTATCATCACATATTTCTTGCCACTTCTGCTTAATGTTCTCAATAGACCATAGAGATCCATATGAACCAATTCCATCGACCTGGTCATGCTTACCACTTTCTTGTTTTTTAAAAGAGGATCTTACCTGCTTCCCCCTTGCACAAAACTCACAAAATTTGTCTTCCTTAAACTTGATGTTAGGCAGCCCTATTACCAGGTCCATGGAGACTAATTTCTTGGGTTGTCTTAGACTTTCATGTCCAAGTCTTTTATGCCAAAGGAGGGGATCATTGTCCAACACACTTAGGCAAGTGAGTTCATTTTCTAAAAGAGTGGATAGATCTATAATGTATATATTTTTTACTCTTTTCTCTGCAAAACAATCAGCGGTAAGGTTTATCAAAAAACATTTGGTAGAGGTGAATGCTACCAAGTTAACTCTATCACACAATTGTGATACACTGATTAGGCTATATTTCAAGCCATCAATCAAGTAGACATTCTCAATGCGTGTGATTTTGTCTTATCTACCTTTCCAACCCTAGTGATCTCTCCTTTCTTACCATTTCCAAAGGAGGTACTACCTCATTTGAGGTCCTCAAGTGAAAGGAACTGGTTCTTGCTTCCAGTCATATGCTTTGAGCAGCCACTATCCATGTACCATATTTGACTGCTTCCCTTCACTTTGACTTGCAAGAGAAAATCAAAAGTTAGTCTTAGGAACCCAAACTAGTTTGGGTTCTTTTATATAGGCAAAAGGGTAAATTAAATTATTTTTAGCCCATCCTAGCAGCCTATTTTTCCTTTGAAAAAAGGTTTTGTTCTTTTGACAGGCCGTTTCTTTTGCATTACATTCACTTTTAAACAAGTCTTACCACAAAGTGTGCATATTGTTTTCTCGGGAAATGTGATATACTTTTTTTTGGGATCCCACTTAGGCTTAGGGTCCCGTAGCCAAGTCCTCTCTTATTGCTAGTGTGATGTTGTTGTAGCCAAGACAGTGCATCAGAGGACTTATTCCATTTGAAATTTTTGTCTAGTTCATGCTTAACCTTATCTAAATCTTATTTTAGGGCTCTTATCTGCTGATCCTTTTTGTACAACTTATCCGTCATTTTTCCTAAATTTTCTTCTAAGGTGAGATATATTTGATCAGCTTTACCTATTCCCAATTTCAGTTTTAAATTTTCAAATAAGCTCTAATATAGTGGTGTCAAGTTCAAGAACCTGGTTCTTCAACTCGGTATTTTTACTATCACTTTCACTAGCATTGAGTTCCATATTATTGCACTTAGCTTTCAAGATTACACATTCCTTATGCAGTTGTTCCTTTTCATTATTTATGACCTCTGACTCATCAATGAAATCTAGCAATAACTCAGATAGCCTTTCTTTAGATAAAAATTTAATCTTGTCTTTGAGATGAATCACACTTACCTCTTGTTCATCATTTGATTCTCAAATGACCATAAGTGATTGTTCATCTCTATCTTCATCTTCTGAATCCTCATCTGAGCTTTCTCCCTAGGCAGCAACTATAGCCTTCGTTGATTCTTCTAGGGATGAACATGTTTCTTCTTCATGTTCCTTCATTTAGCCATTTCCTGCTTATATTCTATTTCCCCTTGATGACAGTTTTTGATCATATGATTAGTCTTACCACATTTTTACAACCCTGGTTCGTCTATTTTTAGGAACCCTTGGTTTTTGGTAAGTTGCACCTCTTAAAGAAACCTTTCCTCTCATTAGATAATTCTTGAAGTCCCTCATGATCATAGCCATTTCATCTTCCTCTAGATCTGCACCTTCAGCAATTCTGAGAGCCATGCTTTTTTCTTTTTTGGGAGCATCTATCTTCACGGTCTGCCTTCTCAGTTCATAGGCAATTACATTTTCAATTAGCTCGTCCAACATGAGAGTGGTAAAGTTCTTTGACTCCTGAATAGCAGTGATTTTTCTTTCCCAAGTAACAGGCGAAACCCTTGTCAGAATTTCTCAACTTTGTATTTTTCAAGGATAATCCTTCCAACAGACTTAAGTTCATTTGTTACTGCTATGAACCTTGTGTACATATCTTGAATGGTTTCTCTTTCCTTCATGGTGAAATTCTCATATTGAGAATATAACATTATTTCTCTTTATCACTTCATTAGAGGAGTTCCTTCATGAGACACTTATAAAGTGTCCCAAATTTCCTTAGCAGTATCATAGCTTTGAATTATGTTGTACACGTTTGGACCAAGTCCACACACAGGCCATTTCTTGGCCTTATCATTATTTTTCCCCTTCTTCAAGTCCTCACAAGTGTAGTTAGCTCTAGTCTTTAGCACTTCCACTCCTTCAACATTCTGTTTCATTGTAGCAAGGGGACCATCAGTAACAATGTCCCAGAGTTCATAGTCCTCTCCAATGATATGATCTCTCATCCTGTTTTTCCACCAGTAGTAGTATTGGCCATTAAAGAGTAGAGGCCTAGCTGTGGATTTTCCTTCCCAGTTTCAAGGTGGTGCACTCATCTTGATCTATTTCTAAGGTGTTAACCTCTTCAAAGATAACCCGCTCTGATACCAAATGATGTTTTATACTTCAATGCCACACACGAGGTGGGTGATCTGTATGGTACCCAATTTTTTGGTTAACCTGAATAAAAAAGGACCTGGTTCTTCTATGTGTTCCAGCTACTACTGTTGCGAAATGATAAATATAGAAATTAAAGAACACAGAGGTTTTACGTGGAAAACACCTGGCTCAAAAGGTGAAAAAATCACGACCTAATTTATAGTAGGATTTTCCCAAACTCTCAACTAAAATCACTAAACCAAAAACTGCATTTACAAAAAAGCTCTTTTGTAAACCTAGGATTAACTCTAATTCTGCTGCAACACACAACCTTAATTGTTGCGACACATTCAAGTTAACTCTTACTTGAAAATTATAAGTACCTAATATAGTTGCTTCTAGATAAAGCCGAAAGGTACAATATTAAATCACCTACTACGATTTAACTAGAATAAAAGATAGACACTTGGAACTGGTTCTTCTATCTGGTTCAAGTAGCTTCAGGATTGCATGCTTGAATTACACATAAATTGCTTCCAAAATTGTCTTTCTATTTTGCTCTCAATTCACGTTTAACTTCTTACTATGTGCATTTCCTTTAAAAGAGAACAACACTGTCATTTATGGAGTTAGTAAATAAAGATTGACTAGATTACTGATGCTACTCATCCTTGGTGGAAGAGTTCTAGTTGATCTCATCCTCTAGCTCTATCCATCTCTTGAGTTGTGTTGTCTTTGTGTAAGGAGTCTTTCTCCTTATCCATATGCAACATTTTCAATCAGTACTAGGAGATATTATTTATGGTAAGTGAAGTTTATCTCCTTCACGTGCAACTCATATGCTTGAGTTGACCATATCTATGGTTCACTAGGATGGACATGCTCTATGTCTGAGTTCCTTTCTCAAACTTTAAAACTCTTCTTTACTTGGGCCAACACTAACTTTATCAGTAGACACTCGGAGATCTTCTTGGGCTTGAGTGAGCATTTTAACAAGCTCACCTACATAAACTTCTTTCTCATCCAGCAAGGCTTTTATGCCTCTGGTCTCTTCTACATCCTTAGAAAGTTGTTCTGAAAAACATGACTCAAGAAGGTGCTTGATCTTGCCCACCTAGTTAGAAGAGGCTTTCTCAACTGCCAGCTTCGTTTATCCGCTGTTCAAAGGTACACTTGTTTTCCTCTAAAACTTTTATCTCAAAATGGTGACTTTCATATTGCTCTTTCCAATTATCACCTCAATCTGATAGTCATGCATCAACTACTCTGTATGGGAAACCCTTTTCATCATCTCCGTACCGATGAAATTAATCTATATAAAAAGAAAAGGATGATAATCCTAGTAAAGGGAAATTATATAAGGTAAAATGGGAAGCTTATACCTTCAATGATGATTGCATGATGTCATTCATCCAAGTCCAAAAATTGTGATTCTCTAGTTTTAACTTTTCCACCGGACCTATCAAGGGTTTTAGCCATACATTAGCTAGGACTGACTTCTTCAGAAGATTACCATCAGCAGGAACCTCAATGGTAATTTGCTTCATTACCCTGCTACCACTTGAAGAACCAATTTCATGACGAGAAGTATGGGTTGTAGGAACGGTTGAAAAAGTTATATTAGCTTCGGGTTGAGCAGAAACAGCTACAGTCGAAATAGGAACATGGGATGCCATTGGAAAAATGACACTGAAAAGGAAGCAAGAGGCGTTTCCTCATAAACAAAGTCAAAATTTTCATTGTCAAACCCACATGAAAAGAGGTGCTCAGTAGAGTCACGAGGTGCCATGGGCAACTCTTCATCAAAACTCAATAAAATGCCTTCAGTAGGCTCGGTCACAAAAATAGAACGATGAGGAGAAGTGGCTTTGTCATTCGAAATGACGCGTCTTCTAGCTCGTGGCTTATGCACAAAAGAGCCTTCATCCCGCCCCTCTTCATCTTCATAATCTTGTAGTTTATCAGCCTTTCTTTTCAATGAAGAACTCAAGATTATCTCTTGAGCTCTTGCCAAGAAATGTCTAGAAGTTATGACTAACTCAGCACTCACTCCTCGAATAGGAAACCTTAATAAAAAGAAGGGTTAATAAATTCTAAAGATAGAGTAGTCTAAGGAACAAAAGGAGAAAATAAAAAAGTTTTACCATGAAGTCTTAACCTTCCGGCCAAACCTATTTGAAAGGTAATTCCAAGATCTTACTTCCATCGGAGCAATTCTCAACAATTTTTCTACCCAAACACAAAAATTAAAAATCTCTTCAACAGTTCCCATGGTTGCTGAAAAATAAAAATAAAATGGTTACGGGAAGTACAAACTCTTAAAAAAGAGAAAATTGTAAAGAAAACTTATGTGCAAAGTTCCACTTCTCGGGGAGGAATATTTTCTTCGCCTGCTAATACTTTCATCGGAGCAGCAACAAACGGGCATACCAGCCACGATCTTTATTGTCATCGGGGCTAACTAAAAACCTCTACCTCCTTGCCACTAGAGTGAAAATTCCATGACAGAATAATTTAGGAGAATAAAGGTGGATTAAATGGTAGAAGGTGAAAGGCAGCTGAGCCAAATTGGCCTAATATCTTAAGCATGCAACAACTCTCCATATAATAGGGCAAATTTTTCCTAAACACATATTTAAAAAGCGGCAGAATTCAATAATGACTGGATCAATAGGAGGTCTAAAGTCTAATGTAAAGGGGGTACGTGTACACAAAAGAGAAGTCAGCTTTGAAAGTAGTGATCCTTTGATTAGAATTAGGGATTAGAATTGGGAAATCAAACTTCCAATGACAATCCCGACAAACAACATAGATCAAACCTTCAGTAATCTATGAAGGATAAACATCGGCACAATCATGAGAGGACATAGAGTAAACCTGATTTCTAATCGACTCTCTATCATTATAAAAAGAAAGCTTACCGGGGATAATCTCGTCTACTGTAGGCTCATGAATCGGCTCGCTGGAATTCCTACTTCTAGCAGAAGACCTATGTGAAAGAGAAGACCTAGTTCTAGGAGACAATGGAGGAGTAAAACTAGGTTGAGAAGAAGAACCTCGAACAGAGACTAACCCTAAACTACGCAGCCTACCACCTCTCATATTTCTGGTAGGAGGGGGAGAAGTTCATCTACAATAAGGACATTTGAGGATCAGGGTTTGAAGTAGACATAGCTATACGAAGGTGAAGAAAATGTTGAATGGAAAAGTATGAGAAACTTTTTCGTGAAAGAAAAGATAAAGGGTAAATTTACACTCAGTAACAACTGTCAAACAAAAAGGTAATGATGGAAACGTCATTATAAAAATTGTACTTCGTGATTGATGCAGCTGTAAAAAGCCTTAAACGCTAAAGAACTACAGAACAATCAAAAGCCACCAAGTGTCATGAGCATTAAATGAAAGTAACATGCGAAGCGTCAGTTTTGGAAAAGGTATAATGGTATGTGGGAACGACGGCAAAAATTCCCACTTTAATAAGAACCGCTTCCCAAATATTCAACTATTGAATAAATGAAAAGTGGGAGGACTATTGGGAAAATCGACTTAACATTTGAAATTAATTATGTGGCTCACATGTCAAGACACGTGAATCAATAAAAGAGTGACAGCTGGTAAAGAGTACACAAAGAGACGCGAATAGGTACGGAAAAATATTCAAGAAAACAAGAAGAAACGGTTACTCGGGTTTTCTAATAGTTTGAAGAAACACGCTAGAATGAACTAAGACAGCAAAAAGTACAGATACGTAATATCTGCAATTAATGAGCATAAATGAGAAGGAACGTGATAGAATCTTCACGAAACAGTTACGATTGTCAATTATAACGTTTCATCAATGTCACTAATTGTTCATAATAACTCTATTATGAGAGGAAATAAACGTAATACTTAAAAATAGCTATAAAATGGAGAGAAATAATATTTGTATTGACACAGTGATTATTATTGGAATACTTATTTACATTGATTTATATTGCTTACTCGGCTATTTCTCAGTTCAATTTTCTTTTTCTTATTATATAATTATTTTCTTATTTAATTATAATAATATAAATTCTTCTAAAATTAAGCATTAACGGGAATTCCTATTTTTTAGTTAAACATTGTCAAACAACTGCATGTAATATAGTGGAATATTCTATAATCTGAGTGTAAAAACACTCAACTGTTCACACATATGAAAATTAAACCCAATCATTTCCTATTATAACGTAAAAACAATCATTATAACGTAGTTATTATTCATTCTATTTCCTTTTAAATATGTATTATTATACATCTAATATTATATTTTAACTCATTTCCTACTCCGACAAGACAAAATCCCTATTAGCATTATAACATCATCTAAAAAGAGATTTTTAAGTTTGATTCCAACCAAAAAAAAGTACACTGAACAACTTCTTCAAGTAGTAATGAAATTTTAGATGAAGCAATTCGACGTCTATTTTTTACTTGGACTCCACAAAACCAGAAAAAGAAAGAAAAAAAGGGCATCATGTAATTCCATACACACTGAATTGTGTAGGGAATATGAAAAAATTATTAAATTAAAGCAATTATAATTCTTTAACAATGATGCCCCCGCTTAAAGTGAATAAAATTTTGAATTTGATTCCAACAAAATATATACTGAACAATTTCTACAAGAGAGAGAAATTTTTAATATATTTATGGACAAGTTATTAATTATTTAAACTATGGTTAGGATTTTACTTTAATCAATTAAATCTTAACCATTAATTTTAACTTATGTCCTGGGTCCGTAATAACTTGGGGAAAATGGAGAAAAAAATGAGGAATTGAATCCACAAATTTAGAACTAAGATAAGGTAATAAGTCCATCCCCTATTCCTATGTTATTGGCATTTATTATTCGGATTTAAATTGTATATGCCACAGTACAAAGACTTTTATGCAATCAATATAATTTAACATGTATGAACATACTAGTTAATATGTAATATTTTTTATCAAATTATCAATTAATATATATCACAAGTCACAACGATTTACTTATACTTCTTCCGGTCAAAAAATAAGTGATTTTTGCTTTATTTTTTCTTACGGTCCAAAATAAGAGATTTTTTAAGATTTCAAAAATGAATTAATTATTTATTTCCTACATTGTTCTTGAAGTAAATAGTGTTGAAATATGTGTTAGGAGTGTTTATCTGAGATAGTAAAGATTAGTATGGTCAGTTCAATTGCTAATTAATGCTAAAAGATAAAAATTTTAATTTACGTGAAAAATTCAAAAAATATTATTTATTTTGAACAGGAGTAATTTGATTTTATAATAATTTTTTATATTATCAATGTACAGAATACCGTTACATTTTCCTTCATCTTCCTTTCTCATTATTACAATACCGTTTTGGATCCCCAAACCAAATGGTCTTCTCCTCATACTTAGCTGTTATTAACAACATACTTTAAGTTTTATGCATCTGTCGTGTAAATCTTCTTAAACCATAAAGTTACCTAAAAAGTAGTTACAGGTGATTTTATTTTAAAAAATTAATTAATATTTTATATTCTTTAAATGATAAGTAACCTGGTATAACATGTCAAAAGTGACTTAATAATATAAAATATCTTTCATCGTTTATGTATATTAATTTTAGAGTACGCATTTTACACGTGTACCTTGTCTCAATAAGTATTAAGCATTTTTAAAAAGTCATATTAATATTATTTTAAGAATTGTGTTTGAGTTACGTAATAAAGTTTTAAATAAAAAACGCAAAATCATGACAATGATGATTAATATTGATTCTATTTAATTAAATCAATAAAGAAAGAACCTCTATCTAATGAAAATACTTCAAATCTTAAATGTTAGTTCTACTAAACATAGATTATAGATTGTTATTCAACATGAACGGCACTTGTGAAGGATGAAAGTTGATCCACATTTCATGTTAATATTTCATATTTTAAATATATTGTGTCAATATAGATAGATAGATTAGACTCATCTATCGAAAAGTTTTTTAGTGCGAACATCGATCCTTCAATAATATTTCATCAAAATTACGGTAAAAATATTTAATTAGTTGAATTCAAAATTTTAAATATTACACAAGAATTTAAATATTAATATAATTTATTAACATAGAATTATTTTGATGGAATAGTTTACTTATTTAAAGCTAGAAAGTAAATATCTCGACCAATTTTAACTTTGTGACAACTACATTTTAGATTGTTAGGTACTTTAAATTTTTTTTATTTATTTAAATTATTTTCAGAATTTTATATTTGTACTTTTAGATTATTTATCTTTCAAAATTAACATTTAAAGATAACTGTGTGGGTAATTTTAAAAATTAATTCTTCGAAACTACACTAATTTAATACTTCCAAATCTAAAATCCTCGTAGTTTCTAATCAATAATATCTTTTTGGCTTTGTTTGTACTTTAAGCTTCATAAATGTTTAGGTAAACAAGTTATATGTCTACCTAACGTGCCCGGGTTTATATTTTTGGAGTAAAAGATTAGTTATTTTACCCAATTCGAATAAGAAATGTATTCGGCATAAAGATTTTGTGTAATTTAATTATACTTTAATGGTAAAACTTAGATATGGTAAAATCTTAATAATTTTAAAGTCCCAACTATAAGGACTTTTACTTGATTCAAATAAAGAAAATTTAATAAATAATAAATTTGGTTTAATTAGCTAGGAGAACAATTAAATACTATTTTATCTGATGTAAGCTCTATTTTAAAAGATAAAAGAATAAAATATATTTTACTAAGAACTTTCGTGTTTTTAATATAGTATAAATAATTTACACTCTTAACAATATATTACTAATGTTAGTAACTATGCATATAGTAAAACTAACACCTTCTCACATCACATGTCCAACTAGTAAACTACTTACACTAGTAGTATTCTATTAACCATGCACATAGTGAACTACCAATTACCTCCCCCAATGCCCAACTTGATCACTCACCTAGTTTTCATCCAACCCTTCTCGAATCTCTAAGCCCCTCTCCCCACCCCCCCCCCCCCCACCCCCCAAAATTTCTTCTATAAACACCTCACCAACCAAAACTTACCCTTCAAACAGAGTAGGGAAGAGCCATAGATAGCATTTGCACAAAACTCTCCTCTTTCATGGCGGGTTCTAACCCAACACCTTATTATACTCCAACCTCCAAACACACAGCAGCTACCTACCATTCTCCTTTACCTTTGAAAAGACCCAATCTTTACTCTTTAGTTGCCATTACTTTTCTCTGCTCTGCCTTTTACTTTACTGGTTTATGGCAAAATAGAGGCAGTAACAGTGTCATTACCACTTCCAATATTGTCCACACTACCATCCCCTGTTTCCCTTCTAAAAACACCTCCACCAATTCCCCTACTTCTTCAAAATCCACCCAAAAACTAGACTTCACCACCCACCACTCCACCGACGACGGCGGAGCTGTTACACCTGATGATTCAATCAAAATTTACCCCCCTTGTGACATAAAGTACAGTGAGTACACCCCATGTGAAGACCCTGAAAGATCATTGAAATTCAACAGAAACAGATTGATATACAGAGAAAGACATTGCCCAGAAAAAAATGAACTTTTAAAATGCCTTATACCTGCACCATATGGTTACAAGAATCCATTTATGTGGCCAATTAGTAGGGATCTTGCATGGTATGCTAATGTACCCCATAAAGAATTGACAGTAGAAAAAGCTGTTCAAAACTGGATTAGATATGAAGGGGACAGGTTTAAATTTCCTGGTGGCGGGACTATGTTCCCTAATGGTGCGGATGCATATATTGATGATATTGGCAAGTTGATTAATCTTAATGATGGTTCCATTTGAACCGCCATTGATACTGGCTGTGGGGTAATTTTCTTTCTCTCTGTTCGTTTGATCAATTTTTACTGTTCTTAATTACTGATGCTAATTACAGATTTTTTTTCCTGGTATATATTGATTTTGTTGTTTCCATATTTTCGAAGTGGGCATTGAATGCTTGAGTAAAATATTTCTGTTTTCCTTGTTATGGGTCTTTTACTTGGAATGTCCTTTCTCTCCCTGAATCTTGATACTTCCTTTTATGGTATTTCACTTGTTGATCTTTTCTATAATTTAAAAATTAACCTCCCATTTTTTAATATTTAGTCATAATTCAGATGTCAATTCATTATGATAAGTGATACCTCCATAGCATTTTACGTGATACTATTTTTATTTTTGGATTAGTTTGTTTAGAATAATAATGAGACACTTCAATATTTCGAAAGAATGTTTTAGTAATATAAATATTAAAGTATGTTTAATATCACAAGTGACAGCTCCTTTAAGACAACGACTTGAATGTCACTTTTTTTTTAAAACAAATTGTTTTGAATCAAATTTTGCCACGGAATAGAAGTAATTATAGATCAGCAAAAACACAGTCGTTATTCACTTGATTTTTTTTCCACGTGTCACAATTCGATTTTACTGATAAGTGGCTGCGACAAGTTAGATTAAGAGCTCGTTTGGCCAGCGGCTAAAATTTACTTATTTTAAAAAGTTTTCTTTTAAAGTGTTTTTTCTAAAATTATTTTTTAAAAATAATAGTTTGTGTTTGGCCAATTCATTTAAAAAGTATTTTTGCCAAAATTTGGTAAACAAATTATGTTTGGCCAATTTTTTTAAAAAGTGCTTTTAAATATCAAATTACCAAAAAGTATAATACCAAGGTTTTATTATTATTTTAAAGAGAAAAATGAACTTCAATATATATCGTAAGAGATTTTTATTATTTTATATTGTATTAAATTAAATGTAAAATATAAAGTAAATATATATATTAAAGATTTAAATCAATATAACATATATAATTATACTAAAATATATAATATTATTTAGTATAATTACTTATTGCATTTCATAAATTATTATATATCACACAATCCCTTCATATTAGTATAATATTTGTTTTGTATTTCTAAAGGAATACTAAAAGACACATTTCCTTAAATTTTTTGAAAAAATACTTTTTAATAAAAAAATATTTTTGACCTTCCAAAAATTTTGGCTCTTGGCTGTGATGATGAATGAAATCTATTAATGCGAAAGAGTGATCTAGGGGACTAGAGGAAGTCGGAATATCTGAAGGAATAATATTAAATGGATCAGAAATAGGCTAGTATGTGAGGCACTCAGCAATAACAAGTCAGTATAATTTTATTTAGTGGGCTCTGAGGAGAGTAATATGTACGCAGACCTTACCTCTACCTTTGAGTAGAGGTGCTGTTTCCAAATAGACAGCCTGGCATTCTTCGTGGGTTGCTTACCATCTGAGCAAATTCTCTCATTACTCAGAATCAGAGCATTATTATGTCCAGAAGGAATCAAAACAGCTTTTTTCCCCGAACTGCACCTTTATTATACACCTGGCAACTCCATGCACGACGCCTCGTTTTCCGCTGTGAATCTTTCTGCTAGCAACAGATCTTTTGTTCCTACTCTATTACGTAAAGAATCTTTCTTTATTCTGAAAAAATAGAACTTTTTTTTATCATAAGAAAGTAAATTTATTCAATTAACCAGTTATAAGGATGTTGAACAAGATCAGATCATATATATGTTCTCAATTGGGGCTTCAATGGACAATACAAAGTAATCAATAACTCGTATTAGCAACGCACTAAATTCAAGCTAAACAAAGTCAGGTCTCTTAAAATTCTGATTAATTAAAGAAGTCGTTGGGGGTTAGACTGCAAGTTCTCTCTCTCTCCCATCTGATGATAGAAGTACCTCAGTGAGGACTCCACATTTGATAGGCTGTTTTACTTGAACATTTTCATTAAAAGACTAAGCCGCCTAAGCCTGTTCAATGTATATGTAGGTAGCGAGTTGGGGAGCTTACCTATTGTCCCGAAATATCACAGCCATATCATTTGCACCCAGGGATTCACATGAAGCACAAGTTCAATTTGCACTTGAGCGAGGAGTACCTGCTCTGATCGGAGTTATTGCCTCCAAGAGGCTTCCCTATCCATCTAGAGCTTTTGACATGGCGCATTGCTCTCGTTGTCTCATTCCGTGGGGCGAGTATGATGGTACATATTTGATTGAAGTCGATAGAGTCCTGAGGCCTGGTGGATTTTGGATACTCTCTGGTCCTCCGATCCGTTGGAGAAAATATTGGAAAGGCTGGGCAAGAACAAGGGAAGACCTAAATGCTGAACAAAATAAAATTGAGCAGGTAGCTAAACGACTCTGCTGGAAAAAGTTTGTCGAAAAGGATGACATTGCTATATGGCAGAAGCCATACAATCATCACAAGTGTACAGAATTCCGAAGGAGAGTAAAAAATCCACCAATGTGTCCTGCTCAAGATCCTGATAAAGCCTGGTTTGTTTGCCTCCTGACTTATTATAGTCACAGTTGTAATAAGCTAAGCATTGACATTTGACAAATTCGTATCGGTCTGATGTTTTCAGGTATACAAAAATTGAAACTTGTTTAACTCCCTTACCAGAAGTTTCAAGTGTTGAAGAGGTGGCTGGTGGACAACTGGAAAAGTGGCCTAAAAGATTACACGCGATACCACCGAGGATAAGCAGCGGAACGGTAAATGGGGTCACGGAAGAAGATTTCAAGAAGGATTCACAGCTATGGAAAAGAAGAGTTACGTATTACAAGTCAGTGAATAACCAGCTCGGCCAACCAGGGCGATACAGAAATATCTTAGATATGAATGCATTCTTAGGTGGTTTTGCTGCTAACTTGGTCGATGATCCTGTTTGGGTGATGAATATAGTTCCTCCTGAAGCTAAGGTCAATACACTTGGTGTCATTTATGAAAGAGGATTAATTGGAACATACCAAAGCTGGTAATTACTATGCCTCCTTCACTTTCTTCTCCCCCCCCCCCCCCTCCACACCCCTCCCCATAGCAGTAAATAGGGGTGGATCCAACTATAAGTTCGTTGTTTTGGCAGAACCCAATGATTTGGGGTCATATGCTCGATAAATAATGCAAAAAACTAGTATACATAACGTAAGATTTACATTTCAGTACACTTTCTCAATTCAGAATCCATAACGTTTAAATTCTGGATTTGCCACTGACAGTAATGCTTTGCTGTTGTGATTAACCACAAACTTTGTTATAGGTGTGAGGCTATGTCAACATACCCACGAACATATGATCTCATTCATGCTGAATCAGTATTTACTCTGTACGAAAATAGGTAAATTCTGTTACTAGATGCTTGAATTAAGTAGTGCAATCCAAAAGGTTATCTTCTTTGAGACTTACTTTGTGATTATATATACTGGTGACTGTGTAGCAGATGTGAAATGGAAGATATTATGCTAGAATTGGATAGAATATTAAGGCCAGAAGGAAGTGTAATAATCCGAGACGACGTAGATATATTGATCAAAGTGAAGAGAATAGCGGATGGGCTGAACTGGGATAGTCAAATTATTGATCATGAAGATGGGCCACTCGAAAGGGAGAAGCTTCTGTTTGCAGTAAAATCATATTGGACAGCGCCAGCTGCTCAAGGATCTTAAGCTACTTACTAATGTTATTTAACCTTTCTCTTTTCAAAGTCTCATGTCTTGTTCATCCTCTATTTTTTTTTTTTAAATTCTTTCACATGTTAAGTTGTAGTATTACTTGCAAATTGTAAACTCTAGGATTTTAATGATTCTTCAGCAAATACAATGAAGTAATAAGTTCAGTGCAAATGATAGGAAGATTGCAACGCCGTGAAGTTAGTAGTTTGAATATCGATAACTTTGAGGAGAGCGATGTAGAAAGTCTTGAAACTCAAATGCGTGCAATCTTGGCAGGTAGTTCTGTTACACTTATTGGGGTTGCATGAGGTTATTTGGACATGAGGTTTTGAATTCCAGATGCTTTTGAAAAAGGGATCGGAGAAGGCATAAGTTTTCCTCGAACTAAGGTCGGATTACTAGTTATACATTTTATATTTACGGGTGTCTTGAAATCCGTTATTTTCCATAAGCTAGTGCCATGTCGGCAAAACATATGATAGATGTTAAATATATAATTAATGAAGCAAATCTTAAACCGTAGGGACATGTCTTAAAAGTATGCATGTATAAGCCAAAGATGGACAGTATCAAGTGGGTTTAGGAAAATCTCACATCTCAAAGATGATTGTGACGCAAACCTAAAGAAAACTTGAATTCCTGAAGAGAGTATATGTAACACCTTGAGAGATATTTATTTATAAGAAATAAAGTTTTAATCCTTAGTGACATATTTTACCTAGGTCCAAATCCAAAAGTGATCAATATTACGAATGATTGTGTTGTGACATTAGTTCATGATATTTTATACTTCAATATTACACAAGAGGAGATAATTTATGTAATGACTAATTTTTTGTTTAAACTGATTATGGAAGGATCTGGTTCTTCCATGAGTCCAACTATTACTGTTGCGAAATAATAAATGTAGAAAGTAAAGAACACATATATTTTACGTGAAAAATACCCGACTCAAAAGGTAAAAAAATTCACGACTTACTACTCAACAGGATTTTTCCCAACACTTCACTAAATTATTGAGCCAAAACACTATTTACAAAACTCTTTGTAAACCTAAGGATTACCTCTAATTCAGTTGTAGCAACCAGCCTCTAACAGTTGCGATAACTTCAAGTTAACTCTAACTTGAGTACTCAAAATACCTATTACAATTACTTCTGGATAAAGCTGAATAGTATAATAAGAAAACACCTACTACAATTGAACTAGAAATAAAGAAAGACACATAAAACTCTTTATGGAGCTGGTTCTTCAATCTAGTTCATGTAGCTTCAGGTTTGCACACTTGAATTACACACGAACTGCTTGCAAAAAGCCTAGCTATTTTGCTTTCAAATTCACATTTAACTTTTGCGTTTTTGTTCAGCACTTGTAATGTGAGAATATCCTGCAATTTATAGAATAATAGATTAAGAATTAACTAGAGATATGGAAGAGTTCTAGTTTATTTCAACTTCTAACTCCTTACATATCTTGTATAGTATTCTCTTTGATTAAGGAGCCCTTCTCCTTATCAATTATGCAACCTTTCTCATTAGAAAATATTAAATACACCAAGTTAAGCTTAGTTCCTTCATGTGCAAACCACATGCTCGAATCTGCCCGTTTTTGTGAACCTGGGGGATGGACTACTGGGATGGACCTGGTGCATATCTGAGTTTATTTGTCAATCTTTAGAACTTAACCTTTACTTGGGCCAACAAATTCTGCATTTTGTATGATGAGAAACTCTGTGCTTTTCATACACTTTGGCCCTGCCAGAACTCAGCTCAACATCAATGCAATGTTAGAAAATTTTCACTATCATGAAGGACCAAGTACATTAGGTTATAAGCATCACTGTTCAAAGTGTAAAGCACAACCTTTTTTTCCCTTTTGGCATATTGAAAAGTTGCATAAAATATGAGATAACCACATTTTAAAACTTACTCATGGCCACTAGGGCTACTTCAATGCAATCATGAATTAATCATCATAGATCAAGTGAAGAATTTTAACCATCAAAGAAATATAAACCAACAATTTATAGCAAATGACAGTAAATTTCATTGATGATTGATATGATTCTACCACAAACTATAAGAAGACATGAAAATACTGAAAACATGAGCAAAAAAAATCTCCCGAACTGGGTCACTAATTGATCTACGCTAGGCTAGGAGACTTAACGCTTGGAATAACTAGGTGCTTGGTTTTTGACTTGGAGGATATTCAGCATAACTTGAAGAATGCTATCATTCTTCTCTTTTTCTGTTGCTAGCTCAGTTCCGAGAGCATCTCTCTTAGTCTCTACCTCAACCGACCTCTTCTTCGGCCTTTCAATTTCAACATCCTTCGCCACACTTTTCTTGCACCAAGCCTCTGATGTTGCTATTCACTGGTACCTTTTGGATGAACTAGGTTCTTTAAGATCGACATTAACTTCATAATCCCAGGCAAGAAGAGTATTAACCCCAGAATGATCATTACTTGTACTAACCTTCCAATTCTTCATAGGTAGATCGAAATGTGCAAGCACAGTTGTGAGAATGAAGCCATTGGAATTAATATGAGTTTTGGTGCTATTGATAACTCTATCAAGAAGTTGGATTATAGCTTTCAGTCACTTTCTTCAGCAGGTCTGCAAGGGTTTCCTCTACAAATGAATTGGGTTCATCTCCCCAGACAACCATTGTGTTGGAAACACGTTTCAAATGCAATATACTAAACGTGTGTTTTTTTGTAGGTTTTGATGAATGTCAAACAAAGCAAAAAGCGATATATAGCAGTACTCAAGGACAAGCACAAAATGGATGCATTACAAGAAGCTCAAGACAAAGTTTAGAAATGTTATAATTGAGTCAATATTAATTGTGATCTTGATTCCTCAACTTGGCTCATAACATGGCTTCTCTACTAAAATTATTTTTCCAAAATCATGCATATTTAAATTAAGTGTCAAATGATTTTAAACTATGCATATTTACATTTGTTAAAATGTTTTCCAAGCATGCCTCAAAAATCTGGGCTAAGATAATCGATTATGTACTTATGATAATCGAGTATCTCTTGTTGGAAACACGTTTCAAATGCAATATACTAAACGTGTGTTCTTTTGTAGGTTTTGATGAATGTCAAACAAAGCAATAAGCGATATATAGCAGTGCTCAAGGACAAGCACAAAATGGATGCATTACAAGAAGCTCAAGACAAAGTTTAGAAATGTTATAATTGAGTCAATATTAATTGTGATCTTGATTCCTCAACTTGGCTCATAACATGGCTTCTCTACTAAAATTATTTTTCCAAAATCATGCATATTTAAATTAAGTGTCAAATGATTTTAAACTATGCATATTTACATTTGTTAAAATGTTTTCCAAACATGCCTCAAAAATCTGGGCTAAGATAATCGATTATGTACTTATGATAATCGAGTATCTCTAAGCCAAGACTGCATGACAATCGATTGTGAATTAATGATAATCGATTGTGAGTAAGTCAGTTAACATCAGGTTTTTGCAAACTGCATAACAATCGATTGTGTACTTATGATAATCGATTGTTAACTGAGGCAAAGTTTTCAAAACTCAGAAAAATCGATTATGAACTAATGGTAATCGATTAGAATGAGAAAAATGTCTCCCAGTGTTTTTAAATAAAATGATAATCGATTGTGGCTTTTGATAATCGATTATATATGAGACAGAAAGTTTTGAAATTAATTAATAATCGATTGTGGCTTTTGATAATCGATTATATATGAGACAGTAAGTTTTGAAATTAATTAATAATCGATTGTTCT